>OX346246.1:21436368-22121238 GCA_947049315.1 Epistrophella euchroma
CAAAATTTTCCATTAAGTTTAAGGAGCTTCCGAAAAGATTTTGATACCCGTATATAGCTTCACAATACATAAAATAGGATAGCACACCCATTGTACATATTAATATACTGAAATGAGTCTGTGATATTCTTGAATTCAAATACATATGACCTCCTTTTTGTTTTAAGTTTTATTTTATTTTTTAACTAGCTGACCCGACAGACTTTGTCCTATGTTAGCAGTAGATAATAATTAAAAAAATGTGTACCTACCTCCAATGAAGAAGCAAATAACCAAACGTTATGTAGCCAAACGTTTTATAAACTGGTGAACTTTTATAATTCCATTTTTTTGAGACCTTGTAACCTATTACATGCGGATATAAAAAGAAAGAAAGGTATTATTAGTATAACTTTGTATAACTTTACAGACTCTTTAAAATAAACAGTGCAAAATAATCATTACCGAAGTCACTGTGGCGTATACGTACTTTTTTTTATTAGAATATATTAGCTCGATTTAAAAATCTGTACTTCACAGCTTTACAGTTTGTCGCGTTAAAATTGAAAACAAAAAAAACACAACAATAATTTGCACACTATTGGCCTAATATCAAGAGTCTATTTGGAATACATAAACCAAAATCAGTACAAATTTTAAATAATCAAGTAGAAAAATAGTAACGATAAGATTGTCAAAAAAAACAACAGAATTTGACTATTCTTTTTTGAATACACTCTTGCAATAAGGTTTTGTATCGATACACTACCGATTCGTATCAATCGTCAATGTAGAAAAACTGTTCGAAGAAAAAAACAATTCAGGAAGTACAGTATTGCCTCGCTAATCCGAACCACGTTTAATCCGAATATCGCGCTAATCCAAAACATTATTTTATTCCATTATTTTCTTTACAATCCGAACTTACCTCCATGCTGTAATCTGAATTCCAACTTAAAAAAAACACTAGTTTTCACAGTTTAGCTTTTACAGTAATTTTGTTTATAATACTCCTTTACGTTACAAACTTGCAGAACTGATTTCGCTGTCAAAAGAGTACATACACACATTGAAATATCTGAATACATATACATGAATTTGTGTTAAGTTTTTTAGTTTTTATAAAAGTAAATAGGTTTGTATAAGCCTATTTATAATGCAATTTTTCAATTTTTGGTTTTAGAAAGCAATAAATACGGATTTCTTTTTTTTTTTTTAATATTTAACACTTTTCCTTTACCTGCCTTGCACTCATTAATCCGAATAATTTGATAATCCGAATTACCCTTTGCAATAATTAATTCGGATTAGCCAGACATTACCGCAATTTATTGTTATCACGACTTTCCTACTTCTTCGGTCTGATTTTCTAATTTTTATGTTCGTAGTGTGTTTATCTAGTTCAATACAAATCCAATTTGGATGATGATCAGCTGAGTTATGCGCCTACGTTCAGAAAGTTTGAAATTTCAAGATGTTTTCACGATTTTCTGACTTCGTCGGTCGAATTTTTCTAATTTTTGTTTTCAAATTTTTCAATTTTCGCCTGCGTTGTGTTTTAATATAGTTCAATACTAATCCAACAAAAAAATCTCCATGCAAATCATATGATGTTCAGCTGAGTTATGCGTGTACGAACACAAAAAGGGATGAATTTTTATATTATATACAAGATTTTATATTCTAGAAACAATTTTAACCTAAGGTTTTTGAGTTCATCATGAGTTAAAAAAAATATCAAAAGTGTTCAAATTAAACTTAACGGAATTTAAATTGGCAGTTAATGTTGAATATTCATTTAGTTCAGTGTTGTCCTATTTGTGTCACAAAAACTGATTAAAAAGTTTCTGAAATTGTTTTAACACCAAGCCAATCTATATACCTACACCATCTGATTTTTCAGATCTTTTGTCTTTTACGAAAAAAAATTTTTAAATCTTTGGAGCAATTAAAAAAAATAATTTTTTTTTGACCTTAGCATTTAAAAAAAAATTGATAAGCCAATTTAAGATTATATTAATTAGTGTGCAGTTAAAAATTAAACTAAAGAAAATAAACATAGATCCATTTCTGAAATATAGAATTTTTTAGACTAAGCCAAAATTAAAAAATTAAAAAAAAATAACGGCTCATTGTAAAATTAACTGATACGAATAATTTTATAAAAAAAAGGGCACTAAAAATTTTTTACCATTTTTGAAAGCCAGAAGTCTGTTTTTTCATTCTGTTTTTTTAGCAGCTCGTACGGCGCGGGCGTATCGTGACGTGACCACGCCACCCGCACACGCCCGCGCCGACCGCGCTGCCCGCGCCACGCCCCCCCCCCCCTGGTCACACGGCGCGTGCGTGTCGTGACGTGACCGCGCCACCTGCACACGACCGCGCCGACCGCGCTGCGATAGTTTTATGGCTTGACAGAGATAGAAAAAAATACAATAAGCAGAAACAAAGTAGCTATAGCTATACCTGTATGATCATTAACTGTGGGATTTAACAAAAATCGCTTTTTCGTCGCATTTGGAGCAAAGAAAATCCACATGAGATTATCGAAACGTCCGCCGTAACATCTCGTAACATTCAACAATTTAGTGAGTTTTATCGAAATGAGGCTAATTAGCGTGCTACGGTCAACTGCAGTCGTTAGAGCCATTATCAGTGACTTCCCGATTAAATGACATGAACGGCCGTACAAAAGAATGTCCCTATGCCATATTTCAAATACCAAATGACTTATTGAAAGACAAATTTGATGAGCGTAAATTGGCCCCTAAGGTCTTACGATTGCTTCTTGATTATTTTTTTTCTGGGGAAAAGTAAAGCAGTAGAATCTGCTAACAAACCAACAATCTATACATGGGGTCATAGCAAAACTTTGAAATAATCGATTTCAGTCGATACAATCGGTCATATTATGCAGTTCCTCGAGTGTTTTCGGTTCGATTGAACTGATATAAGAACTGCCTATGCTCGATTGTATCGACTGAACTCGATTTTATCAAGTTACATGCTTGCACCCCAGGCTTTTAAGCTAACATTATTCGTATTATAGAAGACTTGCGTCAAAAACTTTGTCTCTCGGATGACATTTATCAGACTCAGTAAAGTGAATTTATTGCTCAAAATTCTTAGATTTCCAATAAACCCCACCTGTGTCCCTGAATCTCAAATCTGATGCTCTTTCAAATATCTAGTGATTCTTTTTCCTTTTGATAACCAAAGCATCTGTTTATGATTTAAATCTTCAAATGTAGCAGATTCATCGTAAAACACGTCTTTTTGGTTAAATTGTTACATATTCACCGGTGCAGATACTTAAAATCTCAATGAATACAACATCAAAAATTAATAATGTCTATACACTCGATCCAAGTCCCGTCCCGACCCAACCACTCAATACACACATCCATTTCTTCCTCAAATTTAAGTCCATATACTTATACGAACCAGGTTCAAGAGTATCCCCAATCCCCATAGGAATGATCTGTTTCCGTTCGGCACACAAAACACACAGAGTCAATATAATATTTCGTCGAAGAGAGTCGTAGTGTGTCGGTGCCTGAAATCCGAAGAATTGAATTTATTATTCCGCACAAAGGTGATTATGTTGAATACCACACCTTCTTATCGATATTGGCTCGGATTTGAATTTTATCTTCTCATACAGCTCCCCGGGGAGCTTGTTAAAATGCCAACAACTCGAGAAGGATACGAGTATATAACATTATAGTCGTCCTACATGTGTGTTTGTATAAGGTAGAGGAATAACCGTGAACGAGTATCGCCATGAATACGTGATTATCCATTTTTCCCTTCCAGCTTCACAATATAGCTTTGCTTTGCTGATGAAGTCCCAGCCAGGACCAACGATTGGATTTCAATTTTATTGACCGCAGTCTGCGGTTGTACGCGGGACTACAATGTAAAAAAAAATTTACTTACACTTTGGCTGATACTCAAAAGTATAAAATGTATGTTAACTTACTTCGCCCGCCCGTATAGAATAATGTTTATGATCGAATAAGGACAATTTATGAGCAAAGGACTTAATAAATTCACACTGAGAATCTTTAAGAACTTATTTCCTGTCACCGTTTGATGGCTGCTTCCGGTTCCAGGAGAAGGGAAGCCAAAAAAAAAAAATTATCAAATGAAATATGTTTCCATTTTGAAGTTCAACTAAATTTTGTTGGTGATGGTGGGTAAATAACAACAACAACAACAACTGTTGCACTCATCAAAGTGTTCATCGTGTTGCCTTACGTTAACAACCAGGTTAACGATTATTGGGGAGATAATTTATGAGCATTTAAAGATTGTTTGCTTAATTCGGTCGGAAAATTGTTTTTCGCTTCGTACACACCCGGGAAATCTTTGAAATAATTCTGCCCGGCACTGAGAATGAGAACGATGCTGTGTTATTATTCGATGTCCGTTGTCTGAAGATTTTGTATACGAAGGCATGTTTTCGAAATCATTTTAAATAAATTGTTTGCGGATTCATCGTAGCGTTAATTCAAAATATGCTAGACGTGATTCGCTTGTGAGCCATAAATCATTTTATTGTAGATTTATTTGAGTTTAATAATACAGGTTGTATGTGGATTGCTTTCATAATATTTGATGATTGAAATAATCAGTTGGTGAGAAATATGTTTTTTTTTCCTAATTTTAGAAAAATATTATATACCTACCAATTTTGAATTATTGAAATGAGTATTTCAAAACAAGATGAAAAGAGTTTATTTTTTAAAATACGTGTACATTCCTACCTCAAGTTGTTTTTTGTGTGTGTATGTTGCATTAATCGCCTTGATTGAATAAAAATATCTAAAAATTATCGCAGAAACTACATATTCGGGGATATGGCATTAAATATAGTTTTTTTATTTCGAGGGTAAATAGGGTTGTGGTCTTCAAGGATTACTTAAGAACTACCTTTATATTTTTCTAAAATTGTATTGAGTGAAAAAGTGTAAAAACAAAACAAAAATGTTATCCGATATTCTTTGAGTGTTTGGAAGGTATTATTAAAAAGAAAAATTATATCATTATGGAAACTGTTATTTGAAACGTAAGTAACTATGGTTGTGGTCCATATCGAGAAAACTGTCTTATTTAAAAGATATTGACTTGAGAACATACAATCCAGGTAATAATTTCCTTTTTATGTTAGAATTGCCAAAATCTTGTGCAGCTATAAATTCTATTATTTTCTTTTTATATTGTAACGAAGCGTTACACTTCAGCAACATCATTTACCTACCGACACCGCCGAACCAGCAACCAAAATAAACAGCCTAACAGCAACAACGACCAACAGGCACCAGTATCATAAATCTGACAGCAATAATTGTTAGGATATTAAAAGAAACACATTCAATCTCTATTGAATTTAACAAAGAACTAACTTAACTTTATTGAAAGCGAAATAAGAAAATATTAAGTACATATTAATTCAAATTGTAAAGCTTTGGTATAAGAGAAATTAGTTCATGAAATAGTTTAGACTTTAGAGTATTGTATTGGGTGTTGCCATTTATGTACAAATTCAATTAATTTGAATACTTCCCCTCAACATAATATCTCTTAAAAACAAATTTTAATTAATAACTTAATCCTAATTTAGCAAATAACTTTAAATGTTTTGATTTATTTAATATTTTAGTGAATATATCAGCAATCATTTCAGATGTTGGTACATATTCTAGGTTTATCAAAGATTTGTTATATATCTCACGAATATAATGGTATTTTATATCTATGTGTTTCGATCTTGAATGAAACACTGGATTCTTAACTAAGTGTTGCGCGCTGAGATTATCTCCGCACAGCTCAGTTGGTCCGTTCACAATAGAGCCACCCAACTAACAATTTATATTGTATAAGGTCCAGTTTTTGGAATTTGGGAAGCTATAGCTCGTTTAGTATAATCATAAGGCTTATGTATGCAAGTCAATCAGTTTTTGACACATTTTATATAAAATACCTTGTTTTGTACCTCTAAAAATTAGGTCAATAGGAGTCTGTTGTAATGAGGTCTTATGGAAGTCTGTTTAAAGCTTGCCGAAATTGATTCTATATACAAAAGATAAGAGCTTTTATAAAGCATTCAGCTAAAAGTCGTTTCAAACATCTGCTTTAAGACTTTATTAAGAAAGCAAAAATGTTAATAAAAATTTGAATTTTCGTCAATTTTTAGTAAATAAGTAATAAATAAAAAAAACATGTCTGTTATTATCTTTGTCTGGAGTTTTCTCAACAATGACATTACATTCATAACACAAAATATTTTTGTTTTGAAAAGAAAAATATAGCTTTGCATTTTCTAAAAACAACAATATATACTTATTAATTACAAATATACGTATAGCTTTTGCATTTTGTTAATTGCAAAACTTATACAAATCAATAGCTTTTGCATTTTGTTGATAGCAAACTTATACAAATGCATAGCTTTTGCATTTTGTTAATAGCAAACATATAGAAATGTATAGCCTTTGTATGTTGTTAATCGCAAACTCATACAAATCAATAGCCAGGGTTCGTGCTTCACTTCGATGGAAGTAGATTTACTTCAGTTTTGAGGAAAAAATAGAATCTACTTCTCTACTTTGCTTTTTCAAGATCAACTTCTATTTTTTTTTTAATTGATAAAATCCTTAATAAATAAATGAAAAAAAAAAAGATCACCACCCACTTGTTACGTTTTAGCTAAAAAGCATTGAAGGAGACAAAATCCCGAATCCCAAAATCCCGAATGCCAAAATCCAGAATGGACGGAATCCCGAATGCCAGAACCCCAAATGACAAAAAATCCCGAATGAATTCGGTATTGAATCCTGAATTTCAATACTATTTTTAATACTATTTCAATACTGTTTTGTATGGCTTGACTTCTCTTCATTTTTGCTGCTTTGAAATTAAAGTTAATCTCTTTGAGAATCATTTTCTTTCATAAAAGAACGAATAAACGAAACAAAACTGAAAAAATTAATATAAACTATTTACATTTAACGCAAGAAATTAAAATTTAAATTCACGTTTTTAAAATCCACTATTTCCATATCAAAATATCAATTATTTTATGACAAAAAATACATTAAACAAATTAGAGTTTTTAGGCACGAACTTCTTCAACCGATTTTAAATATAGTATCTACAAATTAGCAGAAAAACAAACATTAACAATAAAAAAAATATATATTTTAAAGGCTAAAATCCCGAATTAGTACTTTTTTTGGTATTTAAAATCGCGCGCGCGAGCCATTCGGGATTTTAGTATCCGGGATTTTGGCATTCGGGATTCTGTCATTCGGGATTCTGGCATTCGGGATTTTGTCCATTCGGATTTTTTCATTCGGGCATTTGGCATTCGGGATTTGGTACCTAACACGTTTCCAACAAATTCTTAATGTCAGAAATGTTGTTCTGAACGATTTCTTTTTCTTTAATCTTCGTTTTCATTCTCTTTCGCGATTAATTTATTTATCAATGTGCTTATTTTTAATTTTCATTTTAACAAAATAATCGAATAAATTAAATTTGCGTAAATTTTGTAACTCTATAAGCAATAACCGAAAAAAATTATGTGGTACTTTTTGAGTTAATAGTTTATAAAATAGAACAAAATTCTCGATTGCAAATTTATTAAAAAAACAAGCAATTAAACTTAAATTGTTATTTGAGTAAGGAATAGGTCTGAATTCATTGTACCTAATAATTATTTAATTTACCTATTTTATTTTGTTGAAAAAACAAAAACAAATTTTTGAATCTCAAGTCCGAACCCTGTCAATAGCTTTTGCATTTTGTTAATAGCAAACTTATAGAAATTATCAAGCATTTACATTCTTGACACGTGGAGTATCAACTCATTAAAATTTTTACTCTAAGTTTTAAATTTGCGGTATGGCGTAGTGGGTTGAGTGCTGGATCGCTAATCAGGACGACGTGAGTTCAAATCTCGGAAAATCATGTGAGTAAAAGTGGGTTTTTTTAAAACTAAATTAAATTCCTAATATTCCAGAATCAACATAAAGGCAGTCCAAACCACGAAAAGATAAAGAGAAATCACAGAAAATATAAAAATAATGAAATTGAAATGTAAAGCAAGAAATATTTTCTTTTCATACAATCATTTTCTTTAAGTTGTTTGTATAAGGCCTTAATGATCATTCACATACGAGCTATATGCCGGCTTTTGTAAGATCTAATTACACAATTTTATTAAAAGCTTTCATATGGCCTTATTACATCTGTTCAAGAAAAGCAATTGAATTGCATAGCACTTTTGATCATAGGTCTTATATGAGGTATATTGCTTCTATAATGTGCGCCAAAATGGTTGGTAAAAGGCCTTTTGGTGGTACTATACAAGCCAGGGAATAGCTTGTATTGAACCTCACACAAGTTAAATTGTTAGTTGGGAAATCCCATTTCAGTCAGTAGTCTTCGCAAATAAACAGTTTCCTTAGTTGCAGCCACCAGCGCCATATACTCGGCTTCGGTACTGCTTAATGCCACAGTAGATTGCTTACGCGACTCCGAAGTCACAACACCACCAGCCAAGAAAAAAGTGTAGGACTTTCGGTCATCGCAACTACCAGCCCAATCGGCATCTGCATACCCTCTCAGTAGCTCACCAGTTTTCTTAAAAGAAAGTTTAAAATTAGATGTAAAATTTAAATACCTCAACAAATGTTTAGCTGCGGTCATATGTTCCTTGTGCGGCTCTATGTTAAATTGAGCCAATTTGCTAGCAGCGTGCATGATGTCTGGCCTAGTTGTTATGGCAAGATACATCATAGACCCAACCAAAGATTGGTATTCCTTGTCATCCACCTTGGTACACGAAGCTTTAGAACATCTCATCAGTTTTTCACCTGGATCCAGAGGGGTGTTACATTTTCTTGTTGAAGACATCCCATATTTCGACAATAGGTTTTTAATATACTGCTCATGTGAAAGTGTTATTGATCCAGTATCCTTGTCACGGCTTATCTCAACGCCTAAGAAAAAATCAATCGGACCCTTGTCCACCAAATCAAAAGCGTCAGCAAGTGCTTCTTTTATACGAAGAACAGAAAATTCTTTTGTGCATGCGATGATAATGTCGTCAACATAAACTACGACAATGTTAAATTCGTCATTTTTGTTTTTCGTATAAACGCAAGTATCAGCATTGCAGCGAGAAAAACCCATTTTCTTTAAAATTGAATCAAGCTTACTATTCCACTCTCTACCTGCTTGCTTCAAACCATAGAGTGATTTTTTTAATTTGCAAACCTTCCCTTTATTCTTGGAGTCCACGAAATGCTCTGGTTGATGCATATAAATTTCCTACTTTATATCACCATTCAGGTAAGCACATGATACATCCGCTTGGTGAACATGGAGATCAAACTCTACTGCCAAAGCTAGAACTAATCTAATGGTTGAATACCTAGCAACCGGTGAAAACGTCTCGTTGTAGTCAATACCTAGCTTTTGGCTGCAACCCTTTGCCACAAGTCTTGACTTATATTGAACCGGCTTCCCGTGCTTGTCATGTTTTATGTTAAAAACCCATTTTGACTTGATTGCATGACGATTAGAGGGAAGGTCAACCAATTCCCATGTTTCATTCCTTTGTAATGAATCGTACTCACATTGCATGGATTGTTCCCACATATTCGCATCAGCTCTGCCTAGAGCTTCATGAACTGTAAGTGGATTCATTCTTAAAGGGTTTGTGTTGCTATCCATATAGCAAATCGTTTTGATTTTCTGCCTCCCTGATCTTAAATCCATTACATGATCTTCCTCATTAACAGCATCTTGGCTTTCATTATCGTCCATCTGCCTCAGATCCCAATCATGATTCTCCCCGCTTTCAACACTACAGCTATCATCGTTCGTACCATCATCACCGTCGTTACTGTTCTCGCCACCATTGTCACCATGTTCTGCTACCTTGTCATCTTCGCCATTGTCATCCAACATTTTAGAAATCGATTTACTTGTTGAGCCCTGTGTGGGTGAAAATTTCTCAACTTTGACACAGGGAATTTCTTCTGACTTGGACTCTTCAGTGAGTAGATCATAAGAACCAAAGCTGCTGTTACTTGCACCCAATAATTCTTTGAATCTAACATCTCGACTTTTCAATATTTTTCTGTCTTTAGGTTCATATAATCTATAAGCCTTAGATTCTTTGGAATAGCCTACCATCACACAATCTATGCCTCGAGCATCAAATTTCGACCTTTTTGGCCTTTTATCGAGCATTATAGCACTCGAACCAAAAACTTTCATATGTCCTACTGAAGGCTTTCGTCCATTCCAAACTTCATATGGGGTTCGATCCTTTAAAAGATTTGTAGGTAATCGATTCCTAATGTACACCGCCGTGTTCAACGCCTCGGCCCACAAAGACTCAGGCAAATTAGAGCTCAATAGTAGGCACCTAGCCATTTCAACCAATGTCCTATTTGCTCGTTCTGAAACGCCATTTTGTTGAGGCGTGTAATCTACAGTCAGCTGTCGCTTTATTCCTTTTTCAGAAAGGAACTTCGAAAAATCTGAGCTCATGTACTCCCCACCGTTATCGCTTCTTAAAACTTTTATTTTGCATGCAGTTTCTCGCTCTACCTCAGCCGCGAATTCCTTGAATGCGCTTAATACTTCGCTTTTGGCCTTCAAAAAATAAACAAATATTTTGCGACTAAAGTCGTCTATAAATAAAACGAAGTACTTTGCACCCCCTAACGATTTGGTCTTCTTCGGTCCACATACGTCGGAATGAATCACATCTAGTAAACCTTTTGTCATAATTTCCTTGTTTGTTGGGAAAGAGGAACTACAAATTTTGCCTTTGGAGCAGATTGCAACACACTCGGTATATTTTTTAGATTAGCACCATATTTTTACTAAATAATTGATTCATGCTTTTCGTATTAAGGTGACCTAAGCGGGCATGCCAAAGAAGTTGGTCATTATCAACTTTATTTATCATACTGCATAAAATAGGTTTTCTTTTATTTTCATGCACAAACAATCCACCACATTTAATCGCATGCATAACCAAATTTTTATCACTATCGAATATCCTAGCCTCTTTTTCACCAAAAACAACAGAATGATTATTTTCCACGGCTTTGCTTACTGAAATAAAATTAGTTTTCAGTTCTGGTACATATAAAACATTTAGAAGCTGAATAATGTTATCATTTAAAGAAATTTTGACAGTCCCGACACACGTAGAACTAATGAAATGATTTGCAGCCAATTCAATCTTCTCGACATGTGGCTCCATGATGGTAAAAAAGCTTTTGTCGCAACATATGTGACTGGTGGCCCCGCTATCAAGTACCCACATATTTTTGTCAAGTGTCAAAGTATTTGCGGTACTATTTAACATAGCAAATGATGACGTAGTATTTCTTTTCGATGAGCTTTTTGGAGAACGGCATTCAGAAGCAAAATGACCCCTCATCTTACAGTTGTAACACTTTGCCTTTGTGCGTGTCTTATTGTTTGATTGAGAAGCTTTACTTTGGTGACGTGAAAAAAATGCAACTTCGTTAGAGTCCACACTATTCCCTTCTCGCCGTTTTCCCTCTTCTAGAAGCTTCGTCTTTATGGAACATACTGTGGGAAGCGAATCCCGTGACTCGATGGCAACTATAAAGTTTTCATACTCTTTTGGCAAACTTGATAAAAGTATGATTACTAATAATTCATCTTGCATTTTTATATTAATTTCTAATAATTTTTCGGAAATTTCGAAGAATTTATTTAAGTGATTGCTAACAGAGTCACTGTCTGCCATTTTCAAAGACAAAAGTTGTTTGAAAAGAGTTACCTTCCGAGCTGGTCCACTCGGCTGATGGATATCCTCTAACTTTTTCCATGCGTCTTTTGATGATGCACATTTTCGGATGTGTATGAGTTGCGAAGATTTTACACTTAGTAAAATTGTGGAAAGTGCCTTATCATCCTTGCCTACCCATGCCGCGACATTCTGCTGCGTTTGTTGCAGATAATTCGGGCTTAATGGTAGCTCCAGACACGTAAGTCCATAGATCGCTGTGAACCAATACAGCCTTCATCTGCACCTTCCATCCATCATAATTCTCTTCGTTTAACTTGTCAATCTGGTATAATGAACTCATTTTTAATACCAAATATAACCAATCAAATAAAAATTAGCAAGACAACTGATCAAACAAAATTTATGAACTCAAATTAAATTTAGACTGCATAGGACTGGGCCCATAACCTTTGTTAGGATATTAAAAGAAACACATTCAATCTCTATTGAATTTAATAAAGAACTAACTTAACTTTATTGAAAGCGAAATAAGAAAATATTAAGTACATATTAATTCAAATTGTAAAGCTTTGGTATAAGAGAAATTAGTTCATGAAATAGTTTAGACTTTAGAGTATTGTATTGGGTGTTGCCATTTATGTACAAATTCAATTAATTTTAATAATAATAACCAACATACACCAGTACCCTAGAATAAATAATCAACCGCGCAACAACAACAACCGATACCCTTCTTCATACGTTCGACCAGCAGCGTGCATAAGTACCCACACCCACCAGCCGAGTACAACATCAACGACCAATGTACCGGGCACCCAATACCTCACCTACCGACTCATCATCGTCAGCAGCTGTATGCTCAAGCTTATCAAATAATGCAACGTCATTAGAAGCAGCAGCATCATACAAGCAGCACCGGCACAATTTATATTGGCATACCAAATAATGCAACGTCATAATAAAATTAACTTTTTAGTTGTGCCTTCTTACAATTCACACTGTGTCGTTGCTCAAAAGGTAACGAGAGGACGTATGAAATTCCGATTATATCGAAGCTTACGACTTCTAGAAAATTCTAAGTTTATATTTAGAGCGTTTCAGAGTAATAAGATTCCAGTTATCTCGGCATATGCTTTCGATCACTTCAGGTACCTTTCTTAGTACCTTTTTAGTATTATTTAAAGGAGCGCCTTTTTAGTAGAAATTGTTGAATCTCCTCGGAATAGCCCTGGGCTGTACAATAGTTTTGATCTCCCTCGGCGGCGTAGCCCTGGGCTGTAGAAAAGTGATAAATTTCCCTCGGGTTAGCCTTGGGCTGGAATTAGATTCCTATACACAGTTGATTTCCCTACTTTCTCCTTCAGACTCAGTACGGGCTAAGTAATTTTCCCTCGGGTTAGCCTTGGGCTGGAATTTAGATTCCCAAAACCGTTTTTGTCCCCGGTTCGCTTCTTCCAAGTGAATATCGTGGGCTGAGTTTACTCATGTAGCTCAAATACACACAGCTT
Organism: Epistrophella euchroma; assembly: GCA_947049315.1. Lineage (NCBI taxonomy): Eukaryota > Metazoa > Arthropoda > Insecta > Diptera > Syrphidae > Epistrophella > Epistrophella euchroma. The sequence goes on from OX346246.1 coordinate 21,449,668, forward strand.
TGCTATTATATGAAATACCGTGGTAGTTAGATTAAGTTTTCAACCATTACGATTACGAATTGATAATAAACAATTATTAATTTATAAAACTGGTAATTGGTGAGCTCCCTTCTCAACCCGAGTTTTACTGTGCTTTCTTCGTGTAAACCCTGGATTTCGACGAGCTTACCTCAGCCTTAGAAAATATTAAATCACAATATCAATAGTAATTTCAAATTTTTCGTATTTTGTTATTTATTAATTGAAATACCTAGACTTTTTGGCTTTTTTTCCAAAATGAGAAAGGAAAAAATTCAAGAAATTTCTAAACAACTTTTTAGAAAACTTTTTAAAAAAAAAATTTCCACTTTTGAAAAAAAAAAAAAAAAAAAATATGCACGTCTGGATTGTACAAGCATGTTTTCAAGAAAATTTGAGAAAACTAAAACATTTGTACGGCAGCTACCTAAAACATTTGTTCCGTAGATGACCCAAATACCTACACAATTCTAATTTGCTCTTTAGGAAATGACATAAAAATAATAATTTTAAAGCAAATCGGCCCACCCATTTATAGGCTCTAGATAAAATCGCAGTGGACGTACTACTGTACAACTTTTTCGGACTTCTCTATAATGGTAGTGTCGAGTCAATTTTTATTACAATCTCGAATTATTACATTATATCGAGGAAATAGTATCTAACAGAATATCGAAAGACAAATTCCCAAAGGCAAAGATTCGAAGGTCAAAGGTTCGAAAAATAAAGTTTCGGAAGCCCTTTTTGCAATTTTATGTTTTTTCTGATAAAGATTTTGTGACTAACTCTCCGTTCTTCACTCTTTTCGAACATAATTCGAAAGCACGGTGACCGAACCTAAGATTTTTCATTCAGGAGGGCGTGGAATCCACCCATTCCACTTTCTTTGAATGGTTACCAATTATATAAAAATAACACTCCTGCTTCTTCTAGAATGATGAAATTCGAAAGGGCAGTAGGGTTTGCAATGCTTACAAAGGTTTTCCATATAGAAGGCGCCCATTTCCACAAAATTGTTTTCTGGGTGGAAAGATGAAATTTGATAGAGCGATAGGGCTTGCAATTCATACAAAGGAAAAAATTGAAAATTTGATTTATGAAATTCAGGGGCGTGGCATCAACCTACTTTCTCAGAAGTGTTGTCAATTATATGAAGCATTCTGATTGTATTAGAATTAAGAATTTCGGTAAAGCGGTGCTGAGGAAAAATTAAAAATTTGGGGCTTATCATTCAAAGGGCGTGGCATCTGACCAAATTTCAGTCAGTATTCATAGAATAAGAAATTTCTCTCATAATTTGAAGTTACTTTGATTTTACTCTACTTTAAACATTCAATATTAAACCATCATAAACTAAGAACTTAGCGAACCTTTAGATCTCATTACTTTTCACGGCTGACTTCTGGTTACATACAGTTTTTTTGTATACATAGGAAAACTTGGCTTTTTTTTAACATTTATGTTTTTGGTGTAACTTATTGCATAACCTGAGAGCACAACAGGTAAAACTTGCTAGTGACTAACCTGGAGACTATATTCATTATTGGTAGGTAGATGTGTGATTTTTCTGAAATCTGGAAATTTTCGTTTAACAACAAACATATACTTAACTAAACTAAGTCCCACTAAATTATGCTTTGCTAAAAAACAAATTGGCTTGCACTGATCTTCACTTTCAAAGAATTGTAAAATAAAATTTTACCTAACCCTTGTGGAGACGTGGGGTAACATAGGTAAATGCTTTTGCAGTTTTAACTTAGATCAAAAGAAGAATATATTGAAATAATAATCTAGAAGTTAAGATTTTTCCAAAAGAAAAGAAAATCAAAATAGACAGCTTCAATAGACACAAAGAGAAAGAAAGACATGCAAAAACTAACAAGGTACATAACATAGATACCTTACATTCTTTATTAAATTTTCTCCACGTTCGACTGTGTTGGCAATTTTTTGTTCATCGTCCTTTTTAAAAAGGACTCAAATCTAATACAAAAATTCCTTAAGCAAAAACTTTTTCCCACATTGACCACAAGAAAATTTAAAAAATAAAAATAAAAAAAAAAAAAACAGAAATTGTTTTTTGTGTGAATTTGCAAGAAAATCGAATGCACGAGGATATAAGTAGGTGCCTTTGGAAAACTTTCTATTGTCAATGCATGAGTATATTCTAAGTCTGAAATCTTCCATTTTTGTTTTTGTTGTTATGATTCTTGTTTTTTTTTTGTTTTGTTGCAGGATATTTGTATATTCTTCGACGAAATTCTTTTGACTCTTTTGAAGAAGACTTCATTTCCTATTTTTCCACAGGCGCATCTATCCTCTGTCTTCTTTGGATGTATTTGTATAGTCAAGCCATAGAGTTTCAATTGAGTTCGAAGTCCTTTCACATGAAATTCTTTGTAAGGTGGTTGCTTTAGACTCTTAGACTTTTGGACACATGACAGAGGTTGCAAAATGATGATCAATGAAGTTGCTTATTCAGTTTATTTTTCTTTTCATATATAGATATGTATGTGTGTGTGTGTGTGAAGTCTTTCCCTATTTTGGCTCATTTGTATTGGAATAGTGCATTGGAAAAATAAGTAGATGATGTCAGACCACCTTTATGCAAATTGAATGTCAGTATATTTGTTCAAAGAGCTTTTGAATATGGCTTGAACTAATGAGTTGCAAATCAACAATGACAGTAGAACCAAATACGTGGGGACATGTACCGGAAACATGCTCTGAAACTGAGATAAAGGCCTTATCTAGAATTTGAAAACAAAAAAAATAAAAATAACAACAGACAACATTCACAGAGTGTTATAAAGAATGCAGCAAGGTGAAATTTAACTGCCTTCGGGAATTTATTCATTTCAACCCTTGTTTTCCTGTGTGTCACAGAAAAATAGGAAAAAATAAACTACACCCAACAAAATATTTAGTAAAACAAAAAATAAAAAAAAGAAAACAACAATGCGAAAAATTCTAGGTGGAAATTAGATGTCATTCCGGTGTCATCTACAACACCAGACTTTTTCCCTGTCATTGCAGACCTATTGTTCCCTGACATCACGCTAAATAAAAGAAAGAAAAAACCATCGAGTGTTGGAATAACCACAATTCTTGATTATACTTGTGCAATAGAATCGCCTTCGCAAATCTACCCCCGAGGTGTAAAACGGTGATTTTTCATTATTACACTGATGCAGTTTTATGAGGGTAGCTGAATCATATATATAAATGGGATGAAGGGAGTGTTATCTATCATGGCACCTTTACGAGAATTTTTTTTTCTTGCAATTTCAGCGGATATTATTGTGACTTGTTGTTAAACTTTGAAGGGTTGAAAATCCTAGAAGACTTAAAGAATTAGTATAAGCTGCGATACAGAATTTAAGCTGAATTTATACAAAACTGACATCTTTTAGGAGGTACAGGAAACTTAGCAAAAAAGTTGGTACTTTGGAAAACAATCCTGAAATTACTGAATTTTGCAAGACATTCTTATTTTTGACCTGATTCAAATTTAGGGCACTTTTTCATGAAATGTTTAAGACATAAAAATAAAACTCAGCTTCATCGAAATTTTTGAAGTGAAAAGCTTATTTTTCTGGGCTCTTTAGATACTTTGAATGTTTTTGTTATGAAATTCCTTTTATATGGATACGAGCCCACCTAAATAACTATTTCCAAATTCTTTAAGCTAAACTCGACAAAAGAAAAAAAAAATCTTAAAGAAAACAAAATCCTGCATAAAGCCGCTTCTATTCGAGCTAAGTTTAACAAAAAACAAACTCACAAAACTTCATTGGCTTAAAGGTCATGAATGGGCAATAAATTTTATGCATCAACGATATGAATCTCAGTTAACAAAAAAGTGGATTTATTAATTTTTCTTTAGCATACTCGTGCATCACCGTCGTCGTCGGTTATTTTTTAAAAACGAAAAAAAAAATATATAGAACTTTCAAATCTTTTTTATTTTTCCAAAGTTTCTATGCCTTTTCCAACAAAAACAAGATTATTTAACACAAAGAACAATGGGTAATTTTGAAAAAAAAAGGGGGGAAAATGCAAATAAAAAAATTACCACACACAAAATCTTTGCGGAAATCCTTTGTTTTTTTTTCGTTTTCCTTTTTTTTTTTGTAGAAAACATGGGGTGAAGAAAGTTTATATCCACTCAATGTTTTTATCTCAATGTAGTATAAGGATATTATATTTATGGAAGACAAAATTTTCTGTTTTAAAAGTTTAGGGTTCATCGTATGAATACGAATATCGTTTAAAGTTGAGATTTTTGTTGTCGTTGTTAATATGTAAGGTAAGCAAGCTAGCTATTACATACTTTTTTTTTTTATTATTACGTATATCTTACCTACAGGCACATCATCTCAAGCCATTCCCTACCTTGACTATTCGTTTTAGTTGAATCAATTTAAATAATTGCACAAAACTAGTTTTTAGAATTAAACAAGGCTTTATGTTCATACAATTTATAATAGTAGACCCATGTTTGCGTATGCTTCGCCTATACATATGTATATTAAAATTAAAAATATCCTGGGTCCTACCCACACTGGTTATATTTACCCCTTGTATGTTTTCAGTTTTTTGTTATTCAACTTAACAAATTCATTAGGCTAGGCGCATATTGAGACGCGACCAGCGCGTGTGACGTGACCTGACGCGTGCGACATGACCTGATCAATAGAAACGTATGTCATGTCGTTATCCGCATATTGAATCACGGTCTCTTGTCAATATTTTATTGAAAACATTATTTATATTGGAAAATTCAAATTTTTATTCTGTCTATAATTGTTTTCGTAATAAGCAAACTATTTTTTTATTTTTCAATTTAAACCGACAATTTATATTTTTTCTTTGATAGGAAATAAATAAAAAACGTGCACGCGCAAAGTCTCGCAAGGAAAACTGTGTTTCAATCACTGTGTCACGCGTGTTTTGTAAAACGAGTGTCAAAGTCATGTCGCGTCGCTCCATCAATATGGGCTGTTCAATAATTGATTTATATTGTTTACAAAAAATTATGCTGTGCTGTCTCACGTCACACTCGCCGGTCGGTCGCGTCTCAATATGCGCCTGGCCTAAACAATCCTACAGGGTGATTCTTTCTAACCGCCATATTATTTACTCGATACATTTACATTAAATTTGTATGATTTACATCCAGATTTACATAAGTTTTAATCTGGATGTGTTGGGTGAATAATATGGCCGTAAGGCGTTTGAGTCGAGACAAGAAAAAGATCGTCTACTTTCCCCCATTTCGACAGGAGGGGCAATTTTTTAAAGAATTGACTTAAAATAGAAAAAAAACATTTAAAAACAACGGCAACACTAACAATGTTATGCTATCCTTTTTTTTAAAGCCAGAAGTCCGTTCTTTAATTATGTTTTGATTCAAATTAAGAGAACTGTTTTTGAAAAATTATTTTTCAAATTCAAAATTTTGAAAAAATAATGAAAACGTGATCAAACTAATTTTGTTCAAAATTTACGTTATCAAGTTATATTTTTGTTTTTTTATATTCGATGCTCCTACAAATTTATAGTAAAGTCTGGAAGCTACCTGTTGTAGTTGAGCTAAATCCTTTGTGAATCACACACAAAAGCTTTGTTACAAATTTGAACCAAATTTGAAGCAAGTTAGGCTCTATAGCTAATACAACAATGGACGCACGGATGCACAGTCGCACAGACACACATTCGCACGGATTGGCAGACGCAATAGCCGGCTGACGGTATGGCGAATACCAATTTTTCGAACTTCTGTTTTCTGTACTATCATCGTATAGTGTTGAATGTGATTTGAAAACTTACAATTTTTGCTCACGCAAAACCAATATAAACTTTCTTCATACATCAAGTGAAAAGAAGAAATTAAGAATTCAGGCTTATATTATATTCAAGAATTTTTAAATTTTAAAGTTCTGTTCAGTTCTGTATGAAGTATGTATATATGTATTTCCAGAGTGTCCAGTAAGAAAGGTCCAAACTGAATATAATGATAGGCCAGAGTCGGTTACTTGTTCCTACCGAATTATAACAGTTGGCAACGGATGTCTTTTTCCAACTTTGATCAAGTTTTTTGTCCACCCCGTCCATAATTATTTTTTTTATTTTTGGCCCATACAATAAAGTCATAGCTTGATCAAAATGAATATTTTACTTCAATCTTTGAAAGAGCATCCTAAAAAAAATTCAAATGACTCAATAGCTGTATTTTATTTTCCCCCAGATCTGATCCGGATTGGATTTGGAAACATAAATACAAGTAATACAAAAACAACACAAGATCCAGGTCTGCTTCTAGATTTGGATTTAGAAATCCATTTTTTGAACACTTCCCTAGCAATATGTTAATTTTATAGGTTGGTACCACTGCTGAGATTTACAGAAAAAACTCAATAAAATTAAAAATTCTCGAAATCAAACAAATGCCGCCATCATTCCAATTTTTTTTAATGAGTTTTTCTTCATTCAATAGAGACGACGCGTCGCGAGGCACGGAAAAAATACATAAAAACTATTAACTTAATTAAAATTAAACTAAAAAAATAAAACTGTTCCATTTTAAACATTCAATACTAATATTATTTCAAATAATATTTGTGAAAATTTTCCTTCTGTCAATTTTATTGTGCAAATAAAGCCAACTGTGAGAAATAAATAAATTTGTGATCCAGTTTGTTTTATTATCATGATCTGATCCGGATTAGATCTGGGGGAAAATAAAATGCAGCTAATATTGATTCTTACTTTTAAAAAATTTCCTTGTTCTTTTAGTTTCTCAAAATAAATAAAACTTAAGGAAGCTAACCTTACATCTAAAGTTATAACCATTTAAATCCAAACACACATGGTTCGAAAACATATAATAATAAAATAAAAAATAAAAAAAAATAAATTTGGTGGCACATAACGGCTCATGAAGAACCAGAGCCTAGTGACTTACAACTCTCAACCATTCCTGTGTGCGTTTTTGCAGGAATAGAGCGCACCTACAGTTTATTGCCGAATCCGAACGGCTAAGGTGAGCGGCACTTTTCTATGACAAGAGATACTCTTGGAGGATTTGTCACTTCCTCGCAAGAGGCAGTAGCCCGGAAAAAAACTTAAGGTGGAAGCGACTGGTATTGAACCCAGACCTCTGGCATGACAGTCCAGCGCACTAACCATTACGCCATGGGCTACTTCATAAAAATAAAATACTTTTTTTTAAATAATTTCTTATTTAAATTCTTCTTTTTTTTTTTACAGTGATATCTTGTATCAACTGAATGACTAGTACCATTCTCATAATAATATAGTTTTTTCAATTTTAACAATAATAGCGGTCTTTTACGTTACGCGACGATTGTTTTGGATTACGGCGAATCCTCGTAGTAACAATTTGATTACAAGTAGGGGTTTGTATAGTTATAGATAAAAAAAAAACAGCCTTTACTCGAAATCGTTATAATTCGGTAAGAACAAAAGCTACTAAATTCTGAGGGTTCATGACCTAGCCTATCACTATAATAATTTTGTACCATTCTTACTAGGACGCCCTGTAAATTATATACCCTTATTATGGTTGTCAATGATCAAATTGATCATTGATAAATATTGAAATTTTTTACCTTATAATCCGATTAACTAAAAGGTTGTTCAATAATTCTTGTATAATTGTTAATTTTCCTGTAATTCATAACGGTCCGCGTAATTCTCATTAATAAAAAAAATTCTCAGAAGGGGTTTCAAAAATCGAATTTTGATATTTATCAATGATCAATTTGATCATTGACAACCGTAATAAGGCAGATAGTCTTGGATTTATTATACTTAAATAAAGTTTAAATTTGGATTAAGAGAGTGGTTAAAAATGTTGACTAATAATAATTTTCTTCAATGCCACGATAGTGGCAAATAATTTCTTTTGCCAAAATTTACCTAAATAAAGTCCCCACTCCATTACGGCCTACTTAAATAATTCTATAATTTTTTTAAACATAAAATATTCCATAATTTAAACCTGTATAAATATTTTGTCAAACGATAAATCCTATGGTTTTTGGATTTATTTCAAAAAACTGGTGCTTCACTTGATACCTAGAGAAGAGGTTATACACTTTATGCCGCAATAAACAGCTTTACAGTAAATTTACCTTAAAAAGATTTTGGCAACAGCAACTATATAAGGACAAAATAGAAGTGTTTGTATCTGCAAAGACCTGAAACCTTTTATTATCTACGATATACGGTACGGTGTCGTTGTCGCAGGTCATTATTGTTTATTATGTGCAAGGGTATTTTATTTATTTTTCATATTTTTTTTTTTTATTTGTGTTTTGTTGCCAAAAAAAATTATTTTAGATTTACAATGAAGCTTGTGTCAACATGAGTTTGTTAACTTGGCGTCGAGAAATATATTTTTAAGGAATCTCTACCTGACGGTTGTCATATAGACAAAAACACACAATAATTATCATTTTAGATTATTTACTTCCGCGTAAATTTCACCACAAATTGCTATCCCTTTTTACTACCTCACAATATCCCATAAAAAAAATATTATTTATGATGTGGTTTGAACCCTTCTTATAACCAAAAGCAACTCGTTGAAGGTATATGCTAATGGACTAAGTACACAAAATGTTTTCCCCTTTAGCGACATTCTTGATGGTTAAATACCTTTAGGCGTTTTGTCCCGCGAATCCCTGTCATTCAAATATTCTCTTTCTTGTCTTAAAATTTTGGAAATTTGAATAAAACTTCCTTTAACTCCCTGTTATCACCTTTGAAGTTATCTTTTAGATTATCCTTGTTTGTTTTAATGGGAGTCTTTATGAGCTTGTAAAGTTTTATGCTGCTGATTATCCTACACAGGTTGAATGTAAGATTATGCGTGAATTGGTTGTGTTTTGTAAGGAAGTTATTCAAGAAGAACTTTTGATGTATAAAGAACTTGAAACCCCGACTTACATATGTTTTTAAAAGATGGAAATTATTTCGGATTAATATAAAACAAACGCAATTCCATTTCCAATGGTACGAGATAGCTACGAAAATGTTGACTTTAAGTTTGAAAAATTTAGGTTAGGTTGGGTTTGAAGGGGTGATAATAGGGCAAAGCCGCATCATCTCACTCGGATCTCAATGGATCCATTATGCTCCCCAGGATATAGGTAGGGTAGGTGTAAGGACAAGTAAGGAGAGGAGTAAGTGGAGCTTCGGGGTTAGCTTTGGGTGTCTCTCTAAACCATTTTGAATTCTGGACGAATTTCAGAATGTTTTTTATTGGCAAACGCGAGATGTCACCTAATTCGTTGAAAAAGTATTCTCCGGGGGCTGTCTTTCTGGTTCTTGCTAGGCTGGAGCATTTACAAAGATAGTGATAAGAGCCCTCCTCCGCATCTTCATCATGGCATCCTCTGCATAAGTCAGATGTGGTTATACCCATTCTGCTCATACCATTAAGTTGTGGCCCATTTGGATTCCAACCAAGAGGGGTAGTTTAGCTCTGCTTAGTTTGAGAAGGTCTGTTTTTTCTTTAAAAAGATCCGGCCATAGATTCTAGTGGCATAAACACATAGAAATGAGTTTGCCTCGGGTCAAGAGATTGCCCATTTTTGGCTAACTGATCCGCCATTTCATTCCCACGTATACATGTATGTCACAGTGTCCGGGGACCCATCGAACACCCATAGAAAAATTGGTGTAAAATTAACCAAAATCGGGTGTTAGATTACCTACTATGCTCTTAGGCCCATTTGAGCTTACTTAGTTTTAAGGTAATCCAACCTAAATTGCTTACGTAAATTCAGAGATAGTCTGAATGTGTAAAATTACCTTCAAAATATGTTATTTTGTGTAATATTGCCTTAGGTAATTTTAGCTTTAACTAGGGTAGTTTTTACTAATCCATTTACCTTATAACAGCGTAAAATTACCTTAGTGTGTGGTGTGGTAGAATTACGTTGACCTAAACATTATGTGTCAGATACCTAAGGTAATTTTACCCTACACTAGGGCATTTTTCACCAATTTTTTATCCTAGCAAGTTGTTAAACTGCCCTAGTATCTAGGGTAGTCTACGAAATTTTTTCCCCAACCCTAGGGTAATTTATGTCAGTTTCCTTGGGTAATTTTACCCTTCACTAGGGCAGTTTTTACCTAGTTTTTATCCTAGGAAGGTGTAAAAAAACTATATGAGTATCTAAGGTACCCTACCAAGCAAGCTGCTTCTTTTTATTCTGAAATGTAATAAAAAAAAAAAAAAATAAATAAATTTGATGGCACAACAGCTCATGAAGAACTAGGGCCTAGCGACTTACAACTCTCAACCATTCCTGTGTGCGTGTCTGCAGGAATGGAGGGGACCTACAGTTTATTGCCGAATCCGAACGGCTAACGAGCGGCACTTTTCTGTGACAGGAGATACTCTTGGAAGATTTGTCAATTCCTCGCAAGAGGCAGTAGCCGTTTTTTTCTTTTAAATACATAGGTGGCGAGGCTGGGGATCGAACCTTAGACCTCCGGCATGACATTCCATCGCACTAACCATCACGCCACTGAAATGTATACAATTTTATTTTATTTGAAAAAAAACTTTTGCTTACCTGGAGGTTTGAACCTGGGACCTTCCACATGCCAGCCGAATGCGCTTCCATTGTGCCAATTCGCAATACGGAGAGGCAGTGTTGAAACTTCATCACTTTATACTTTACAATTTTGCCTGTCTTATACCTAAATCTGTTAGGCCCATCGCCCACTAGGCAACTTTTTGTTGCTAGCCCCAGCAACTTTCTGTTGCTCCCAATCCAATTACATTATCTTATATGGGAGAGCGCCCACTAGGCAACTTTTAGTTGGGCAACTTTTTGTTGCTCGGAGTTGCTCGCGGAACTTTTTCCCCGGCAACTTTGTGTTGCTTTCCCTCGCCCACTAGGCAATTTCCGAGCAACTTCCAGCAACTTTTGGGAATTTTCCAAAATTTTTGCCAAATGAGGGCTTTTAACCCGAAAAACAAGTTTTATTTTCACACTGAACGACTTTTGTATCGTCACTGATCCAAAATACAAGGTCCATTTAACATTTCATGTAAAAATACTGAGCTCAAAAGTTGCTCGGAAATTGCCTAGTGAGCGATGGCAAGCAACTCCGAGCCTAGTGGGCGATGGGCCTTATAATTATAGAAAAAGTAAAGTTTGTGAGTTGATCCCGAGAAATTTGTAATCGGTGATTTTCTAAATCTCTCGCTGTACGCACCAGATTTACACAACTGGAGGAAAAATCACGTAATATTTAAGGCAGATTTACCTATCGCTTAAGGTAAAGTTACACAGATAAAATAAATGAAGGGATAATGACGTTATATTTAAGGCAGAATTACCTTAGTTCTGAGTTAAAGTTACAGAGCTTTTGACAATTCTGTAAGGAAAATAAAACACCTATGAATTTTAAGGTAAATTTACCTTAATTGCACTACCTAAGCCATGCATATATTGTCTTAGTTCTTAGGTAGAATTATGCTTGTCAAACAAATTCCATAGAAAAATATTTACCTAAGACGTTTAAGGTAATATTACAGGGTATTTTTCTCTGGGTGAAGGGTGACTTTATTTGTTGCATTGAGTAATCTTAGTTCGTTACGACAACGATTCATTAGTTTAGAATTTTTGACGATTGAGAGAATAGCTTCGATCGCCGCCTGTCTGTCAATAAAAAAGTCGATGCTAAATTTAGGCACCCTTTATCTAGAAATCTGCCATAAAGATAATTTATAATTTGAAAAAAAAAAGTTAATAACAAATGTGCCAACTTTTTTCTCTCTTAACCACATTCGAGCAAAAATCTTCCCACCAATCATGATTTCTACAAAATATTTATTACCTTACTTCTAGAACAAGAGTTGTAAATTTCATATTGCTGAAACTTCTTCGCAAAAGCGCTTGGACAAACTTAGCGTGTAACTTTTTCTCCATGTTTGTTTATTACTCCACTCGAACTCGAACAAACATTCGAACTTGAAAGTGCGTTCTGCTTCGTCATTCATGACTTCACCTACACTAAATTACAAATATAAACATCCAATAATCTCAAATAAATGTCAAAAAGTAGCTATCAATGTAAATAATGGCGACATTTATAACCGAGCCGGCTCGAAGGGGATTATAGGAAGGATCATATAAGGAGGCACCTTTTCGATAGCGTTAAGTGCGTTGTTTGTGTTCCACATACGTATAGATGATGGCCTGGCCATTTCAGGCGGGGGGAACCAAGGTTGTTTTACTCGTAGATTTATCATGTCGGGGGTGTGTTATTTTTTCTCTCTTAAAGACCCACTTTATAAAACCGGAGATATTTTTGGGTGATTTGTTGGAATGTCGCTGAAGTAATAAGCTAAAGTCTATCGCCCTTCGTATGATTTTTTTGTGCTAAGAATTATTATGATGTCATATTTTTGTCAATATATTTGAAAAGTCCTTATATTTGGATGAATAATATGTTTGTCTTATAGGGTTGACGCGACTTCTATAAAACAAAAGAAGAGTAAAAGTCATAACGACGACTTCATTGTCTTAAGGTTTTCTATATTATAAAGCGCTTCGCATGTCCAAGGGAGAATAAAGTACCTAAATCAAATATTGTACTTCACCAAGAGGCAATTTACTTTTTTTTTTGGCAAAATGCAACACTTAATTTTGAATATGTTTCGTTGAAGCGGCAGATAACGGTGTTCATAAATAATTTTTTATTACCTCCTTAAACCCTTGTAATGCCAAAACCAAAAAAAAAAAAAAAAAAAAAATAGATAAACTTCAAATCGTAATATTGTATCGCGTTGATGTGGAAAAATTGACTGCAAAGTCAGTCTTATACAAATGGCTGTAAAACTTGTACATATTCTTTTATTATTTATTTCTTTTTAAAAAGGCCGATGCACTTGAAAACCTATTATAAGAAACACACACTAAGAGTTTTACAAGATTTCGCCAAGACAGTGTCTTATTTATTGTTGAGTAAGAAAATAAATCAAATCTAATTGGTGAGACTTGGGACATTTGCTTGGGTTGCCTGAAACCGGAAACAAAAAAAAACGAAATATATTTTTTTTTCTTCAGATGTAGTATATTTGGAAAGGTTGTTAACAATTTTAAAAACTATTTTAAAACTTAAAAAAAAAAGAAAACAAACTTGTGTGCCATAACGGCTCATGAAGAACCATAGGGCCCATTGATTTACAAATCTCAACCATTCCTTTGTGCGTGTCTGCATGAACTGAAAGGACCTACAGTTTATTGTCGAAACTGAGCGGCACTTTTCTATGACAGGAAATATTCTTGGATGAATTGTCACTTCCTTGCAAAAGGCAATAGAGTAGCCCGGAAAAAAAAAATTTTGTTTTTAGGTGGAAGAGGCTGGAAACCGAACCCAAAATTTTGGCGTGATAATCTAACGCCACTTTCAAAAATCAAATTGTATTCATCATCGTTCAATTGAAACTCCTTAATCAATTTTTCTTGATTTAAAAGTACCCTAGTAAATAAGCTAAACGAAAATTTTATAATATGCTCGTCGTGAATTAGTTGTGACAATTTTGAATTTGTTGTTCGATGTTTTCTATGTTTTTTTTTTTGCAAAATTGTGGAATTGATGTCAACTTAGCAAAGCCATCCTATGAAAAACGTACAAAAACTTCTTATTGTGAATGTTTTACTGCTCTTTTATTAGTCGTAAATTTGTCGCTTGATGTTTTCTATGTTTTTTTGTAAAATTTTTAAAGAGTTGATACATAGCGACACACTCCCTAGAAAATGGGTAAAAACTTCCTATACTAAATTGTTTCATAATCTACCATTCTACAGTCCTGGATTACTTGTGATAATTTCAATTTGTCGTGCGATGTTTTTTTTTATTTCGGAAAAAATCACATATAAAACATTGCACGGCAACTAACAGCAAATTGTTAAGCAATAAACATTTCGACTACACAAGTTTTAACCCCTTTTCGACGAGTGCTCCTTGAACTTAATATGAAATTAATACAAAAAAAAAAAAAAAACATAGAACAAAATCGCATGACAAAATTGCAATTTTCAGAAAGTATTCAGAGTTGGAAAATGGCAAATTATTAAGCAAGAACGCATTCAATATAAAAAGTTTTAACCTCTTTTCCAAACGTTCCTCGCTAATTTGATACCAGTGCCTACGGACTAATTAACACTCACTTAGCAAAAATCAGTCGAGAAACGGTGAAAAATGGAACAAAACTCATATAATTTGTTTCGTTTCTCGACCAATTTTATCGATGTGAGAGTTACAGAATGTAGGCACAGTTTGAAAATTTTGAATAAAAAAAAAAAACATAGAAAACATGGAATGACAAATTGAAATTGTCACAATTTATTCAGGACATGATGAACGGCAAAATATTAAGCAATAAACCATTCAATATAAGAAGTGCTTACCCCTTTTCCAAGGGTTCCTCGCTATCTTTATACCAATTTGAAAATATTTGCAAAAAAATCATAGAAAACATTGCATGACAAAATTGATAGTGTTTCAACTATTTCAGGACTAATCAACGGCTAAATATAGAGCAGTAAAACATTCTTAATAAGAAGTTTGTATACGTTTTACAGAGGCTGCTTCGCTAAGTTGACACCAAATTAGCAAAGCAGCAAAACAAACATAGAAACCATCAAACGACAAATTCGATACTGTGTCAACTAATTCACGACTTATTAACGGCTAATTACCCAATTAATAATTTTTCGATCAGCGAATGCTGTTTAGCTAACATAAAACTCATTGGGCCTTGTAACCTTGATAAGTTCTTTTTTATAACTTTAGTAAAACTTCATTCGTGCTTCTGGTCGGTTTTGCTCGTAGGGCTCGTGAGCAGATTTAGTTCTTCCTTCCTACGTTGAATTGGATGTCCTTTATTAAGCTCCATGGTGCTGGTCAGCACTCATAGTCAAACCAAAGGTTGTCTCGAGGCGGGTATGGTAAGGCTTTTCAAGGGCAGCAGTATAGAACTTCTCCAATAACTGAAGACTCACAGCCATCCATCACATCGAACGTCCTGACACTGTTTCCATGTTTTGATTGTGGCCTGGATATTGGCGGTTAAACCTTGTCTTATGTCTACCTATACATTGTTGTAGCGTATGCCTAGGGTCTGAGCTTATGTTAGCTCCTTGGAATATTCGGACATACATTTTTCTAAAAATTTCAATCGCAGTTTGAGCAGAATATTTCCCCTGGGTGATTGTATTGATGTGATAGAAACTGGGTAGTTATCAACTATTAAATGCATGTGTATTTTGCCCAACTGTAAGTTCACGAGACTTAGAGTTGTGCATTTTCTATGAAATTGCGAAAAACAGAATTGATCGCAATCTTGAGAACCACATATCCAGTATACCCAATAAACTTATTTAAACAGATTTTTTTTTTAAATATTATTTAATTAAAATTCTGCGTGCAAAAAAATAATATCCTATTCTTAATTAAAGATAAAAAGTTCTCTCTAATAAAAGATTTTCTACTCACGATTGTCAAATTCATTTTATGAACACATTTTTATACCAAAAATTACTTATTTTTTAATTTTTGAATTTGTATTCAATTCATATTTTTTGTTAAGCCATTTAAAGGAAATCACAATTGTGTAATCTTGAACAAGTTTGGCGCCACATTTTTGTATCTCAATATGCATAAATATTCTACTCTATAATATGTCCTTAAAGTGCGTGCTCTAACTGGTGCACAAGAGCCTAAAATTCGTTTAAGTCTTGCAATTTATTTTGCCTATCAGCATCTGGAAGACAATAACATTGGTCAACTAGGCAGGCAATATGGCTTCAAGAAAATTACTTCATTTTCGGATTGAGTTTTAGGTGGAACCTACATATGCTTAGGAACAAATAAAAAAAAAGACATAAGTACTCTGTAAGAAACCACATATACTGCTTGTCCTGACGCCACATTATGAATATAAATGAAGTAAAATTAGGTCATACGTGAGCCATTGATTTAATCTGATTGGTGTATAACTATCTTGGTATTGTCCTTGCCATAGCAATTATTTCGAATGGCTTAAGTTTGAGTGAAGTGCTATTACTTAAACAGGAGGATTTACTTTTTAACCCACCTTCAATATTTCCAACCAGACTTGCTTCTTTAAGATTTAAATGGCAATAAAATAACACTCTATATCGTAGAAAGCTTTCTCTGCGGATTGGTATCATGATGGGTATTTCATATATGAGACACAGAAATACCACTTGAACATGAAAAAGTCTTTCTCCTACCTTATTAATAACACCGACTGTCTGGCGCCAGGACTTAACGTGTTGGCATTTGAAAAATGAAACACACTGAGTGAGTCTGTCTTGACTCCTGTGGGGACATAACTTTAAGAGGTTTTTTTGTATTCAAATATTGTTAATATGTAGGGAAGTAGGAAAAAAATGTAAGAACAAGAGTTGGCATATCTACCTCACCACTCACGTATTCAAACTATTTAGAACAAATTTGTGTTTTAAAAAAAATAATAAACTGGTGGTTTGATTTTTAATTTGATTTTGTTTGAAATAATGTTCTTTGGTCAGTGCAGCGAACCGACACGATGACGTGACGCACATTGGAAATATTGGTATGTTTTTGACGAATGACGATCACAGTCTTCAAAAGCTACTTGGAAATAGATTGCATATGGGCAAATATGTTCAAGGTGAGCCTCACAAAATTTTAGAGCATACCAAGAAGTATTTATACAAGATTAAGGTACCATACGTATGCAGAAAAGGTCATCACGCCTAAATCCAACAAAGCAGTGGGAAGACGGAGCTCTTCAAGTATGCTGGAGATGGTCTGGTAAGCAGCATACACTGACTTTTACATAAAATATAAATCGGATGACGAGTCAAGTCTGTCCGATCTCCGATCCACAAAAAATGCGATCGCCTTCTCTGTTATCGAATCGCTTAAAAAGATCCTTTTAAAATCGTATTATGTGAGCGTCTGATGCCATTTACTGACGAAATGATTTGCATTTATCAGTGTGGTTTCACGCCTGATTGATGGTCTACATTATATTAAATTCTGGAGAAATTCCAAGAATTTAATACCATTACATACCACTTTTTCATACACACCTTATAACAGCGTTGAAAGGCAGAGCTTTAGCCTACCATTTAAAATTTTTGCATCTCTGTAAAGCTGATACGCCTTATTAGGATGAATGCTCGCTGCTCCGTCAAAGATTCAACCGAAACCACCAAAGGACTCTGAAAAGGCGACGAGCTACACGAAAAGCTGCTTTAATATTTTTCTCGAGAGAGCAGTGCACAACACCCAGTTCAACACAACTGGCACTATATATCTGGGAAAACTCAATATCCTAGATATGTAGATGATTTCGACATAATGGCAACAACCAAACAAGCAGTTATGGGAGCCTTCCCTAGCATGGAGTCAGTAGCAAACGTGACTATATTGATAGATAAAACTTATCACGCTACGGCTACTACAATTTCTCTGATATGTTAAAAAATTTCGGCCCCACAAAATTAAAATTAAATTACTCGTACGATACTTGCGACTTTTTGAATTGCTGTTACTTTTTAACTGTTATGCTGTGTGCGAATTGGGTTAAAATTTCGATTAAATTTTATCCGAGATTAAGTTTTGACGTTTCCACGTACAGATTCACGACATTAGTGCCAAAAATTAATCAGCGGATAAAATTTAATGCAATTTTAACCCAATTCGCACACGGCCTTAATACTACGAAAAAAAGTGAAAGGCCATTTTGGTTAAAAATTATATGAGCTACAAGACTGGGGAATAATATTTGTTCTCTTACACAAACTGTTTTTGAGATTTTTGCAAAAAACTCTCATTTTCATGACTTTTTGCCCCCTTTTTTTAAGATATTTTGACTTTTCCATTTGCTTTAACTTTTTGACGGTTTATGCTACGAAAAAACCCGAAAAAAAAAACCATTTTTGTGGGAAATCGCCTCAGCTACAAGATTGGAGAACACAATCTTTCTCTAGCACAAACCATTTTTAAGACATTTGCAAAACCCTCATTTTTATACCCTTGGACCCCTTATAACTGAAGCGCTCATCAGATTGATGAGGAACTCTCCCAGTTTTTGAAGTGTCCCAATACCAACGTCCATGCCAAATATCAGCCTCTGACTAACTTTTTCCTTTCTTTGACATTTTTGTCGTCTATTCTTACTAGACTACGTATGCCAAACGTTTCATCCGTTTGGACTTATAAGTGATAATCAGTGAACGTACAAACATTAGGATGGTATAATGAGAATCAATTTCTTCACCATTGTAATGTTAAGTTTGAATCATATCTACACGAAACCTAACTTAAACTTTCCTTATGAGCAAGTAAAAATAAAACCACTTAAAAATATCACAATCTCTTAAGTTTTAAAATTTTTCAACCATCCACATTGTCATTGAAAACAAACTGACAATTTGGCAATTTAACACTTTTGTTTAGGTACGTACCCGCTCACTCAAGTGGGTTCTCAAACCAATCAAAAACTAAAAAAAATTTCATCTAAAGTTAAAAGTTTTTCCAAAATCGTTTTCTCGTTTGTTGTTTTTGTAAAAAAGTTAAGTCAACATTCAACAACTCTGTGTTCTCATTTTGTGGTTGGCGCCATTACAAGCACATACTCAGCTTGAGTTAAAATCATGCGACGATAATAGTTTTTGATGCAGGAAGGTGGGTTAGGGATTTTTTATGGCCAAAGTTTTCTACAGATTTTATTATTTGTGTTCCAAGTGTTTAGTGCTCCCGCGAGAATGTATAGGTACACTAAGCTAAGCACTCTTGTTCTAGTTTTCATAACTCTGCATGTTAAACACGTAAACTGAAATAAAAATGCATTTAAGTTTTATTTTACTTTCATTTTTTATTGAGATTTGATAGGTTCATAGAAAAAAAAAAACAAATAATAATAATAATAATATGAAGTACTGGTTGTATAGTTTTTATGGCAAATTTATTTACGTTTTAGTACGGAAGCCAAAAACTGAACCTGTTGTTGAATGAACATTATGTACCTTCGTGAAACTTGCGAGAACAATTTAAAGAAAACCAAATATTTGAAACCCACAAAACTTTTTTTTTGTCTGTTTAATTTTGTATTAACTTATTAAACCATGGATTTAGGAAAAAAATTGAATCGCATTTTTGATGAACAAAATTTTTTGTATGATATCTGTTTGGGTACATATCGTAACTAAAAAAACGAAGTTTTTGCGATTTTTGAGGAAAGTTATGGACCAAAATCTTGAAAAAGCAATTGATTTTATTATTTAATACATAATTTGTTTGCATTTAATTTTACAACAAATAAAACCTCTTCGAAGTAAGATATTAATGACTACTGTAAGTTCTTTTATATTTTGAGTTATCTGTGGTTTTTATTTCACATGACTGATAAATATACATATAAATGTGTATATTATATACATACACATATATCCTCGATTAATGGAGAATATGAAAAATAAAAAATTAAAAAAAAATTACGTATACGCCAGAGTGTACCATAAAAATATTAAATGAAATTATTATTTAATTGGGTGCGTTATGGATTCAATACATTAGAATATTTGTATCAATGAATTTGTAGTTAGATTTTTTTTCTTCAGTTCTAATAGAATTTTCAAAATATAAGTAATGTTTAACATACAGTTACAAGGGCAAGCAGTTAATATGTATTAATAAAATACTTTTGGGTGTGTCTGACAATTTTGTTTTCATAAAATATTGACAGTTGACAAATTTGTCATGAAAATTTTGCCATTGTCATATTTTGACACATTTTTCGTGACAATTTTATGATCTTTAGATCTTTATAAAATAATTGTCACTACAAATATGTCAGAAAATTCCTTATACAATTGTAGAAAAACAGTTGAAAATTAATTGGCATGACAATTTTTTTATGAATCGAAAAGTTGACAATTGTCGAGTAGATAGATAGATAGATAGATAGATGATTTTTATTCAATTAATATACATATAATCTTAAATTTTAACAAAAATCTTTATAGCATGGCTTGAGCCGTCAGCCAGAATGACAACATAAAAAATAATAAATAGTTTTCATAAGGTAGATCGTAAGCTTACTTGAATTATCACATTTGTATTAGTTAAACAGTATTTAAAAAAACAATTAAAAGATTTTATTTGAAGAATAAAGGATTCACAGATCTTCGTTCATTATTTTTCCTCTATAACTTAGGGCAATTTTGCAGTACTCAAAAAGTTTTTTGACATCCATCTCATTTAATTCACACAAAACTTGCTCTTCTGTTAAGGTGTTGCTTCCAAACACAGATCTTCTTGTTTCGCTTAGCACAGGGCACTTTCCGATAAAGTGAATAACATCTTCCCGTTCTCTTAAGTTACATAGACTACATTCCAACGGTAGATCCGATCTATGTGGAATAAAATTTAGGTTGAGCATTTCACTTCTTAACTTGACCATCATAGAAATCAGTTGGATACTGTTTGTATCACAGAAGTAGTTGTTTCCCGGAAGATTATGAGAAAGTTTGCTATAAGTTGACCTAAACAGCGACTCGGCCGCTTCCGCTTCATACTCAGCTCGGCACTGTTCGTCTATCTTTGAAATAATTTCATACAGAATAGTCCTATTAGCAGCTTCATCTTCACCATTCAAATTCAGTGTCACGTTACATCTTTCCGCCAATCTCAACCACACTCCATACCAACTACTGCGGTCTTGAATAGATTTCAGGACTACTCTCTTTACCAAACGGAATTCCGGCATCCTCAAAACTTTAAGCAAATAGTCCGCTTGAAGCTTAAGCGTTTTTATAAACAGAGGCGAGATTCCTGTTTCCAGCATGACAACGTAATTCGGCATGCTTACTGGGAGCTGAAATACTCTCTTCACATAGTAAATAAGAAGTTTTTCAACGGAGTCGAACTTTTTACATCCCCACGCCTGTGCACAATTGTCGAGTATTTTGCGACAATTCTAAAAAATTGTCAAATTGCTTATGAAACGGATTTTGACAATACAAAATTGTCACTTGTCACCTGTGGCAGTTTATGAAATAGTTGTTTGAAATGTAATTTCAAATTGTATGCTATTCAAGGAATGATTTATTTCATTATAATATATGTACATAATTTTGTTCGTATTGTAAATAGAAAACTTCGATTAGCTTATTGTTATTTATATATTGTATAAACTTGTTCATTGAAATTCTGTTTAAAGAAACATTTTAAGAGGAAAAACGTTACAAAAATGTTTTTGTTATATGTTTCCCCCTTTTTAATTGTAAGTTACATTAAAGTTACCCAAATGTTTTTACAGATTGTCGCAAGAAAGTTATTTTAACATTTAAGCTAGAAAATAACGAAACAGCAATTCAATAGATGTAACCACTGTATTACATCTATTGAATATTCCATAACTCGAACTTCTATAAGTCGAATTTCTCTATAATTCAAAGTTTTATTGAGAACTTTGCGTTTTCAACTTTATTTTCATGAATTTTGCCCTCCGTAATTCGAACTTCTGTAACTTAAAATTTATCTCTATTTCGAAGTTTTTAGACCGCATTTGGTAGCAGAAAGTCTCTTTAACTCGAACTTTTCTTCTTTATTTTCAATTTTTTTTTTCAAATTTTGAATGTAGTCCTAAATTAAGTAGAAGTTTTCTCTGACTCGGGGAACCCCTTTTGTTTCATGTTTTGTTTTTTAATTTTCTTAATTTACTGTGGTTTCATAATTTTTAAAGTTGTTTGAGTAGGTATGTAATGTATTTATGATTTTTATGTCAAACTTCGGTTTTTACGGGTGAAGTTTTTATGCGTAGATGTTGTGTTTAAAATTTCTTATTGAAAAAAAAAAATGTCAGGAAGAAAATTGAAGCATCTAACTTTTGATCAAAAACTGGAGGTCATAAGTGAATTTGAGTGATCTTGTAATCAAATTCACGCAGACTTTGGCGTGCCCATACATGAGTTCAGTGAAATGCAAGAATTTTCCAGTAATAAACAAGACATGAGGTGAAGCCTTCAAGAATACATTAACTAGGACAATGAAATTATTCTTTGTCATATGACTTCAGATGAAGAGATTTTGCTTTCGGTAGCTTCTGAAGTGGAAACCATGAGTGACGGTAAAAATGATCAAGATGATCCAGATGAAGGCTTACTCATCAGGCAGCCGAGGAAAGCTTAAGTGTATGAAGCCTTTGAAATAGTTTCTTCAATCCAATTCATGAAACTAAAACATTTTACAAGTCAAAATGCATTAAAAAAATGTTAACGAATGATATTTACTTTTTTAAACTTGTGTTGATTAAAATTTACTGTCCCTCTTTGAATATCCTTATAATTAAATAAAACAATAAATCGAAGAGTTTTGTTGTTTTATTTTTATAAATCGAAGTTTCTATAACTCGAATTTTTTTTTTTGAGAGTTCGACAATAACAATTTCAGTTTTTTGGAAACAAGTTCAAACCTTTGCAAAACCGATTTGTAGCATTTTAATTCAGATAGTTACAACTATTTTTCGATGAACAATTAAGAAACTTAGTTACAACAAATAAAGTTGCAAATTACTTCAACAAAATATAAATACAACCAAATTATTGTTATAAATCGAATTCTGTGCTACTCGGAAGGGCCCACAGCGTCTCCAGTATCTAGTTTATACTAGGACTGAAACTCAGAATATTAACTTAACAATTGCTATTATGGCCCAAAATAAACAGATAATTTTTCATCTTTTAGAAGTTTGTTAACTGTATTTTTTGCGCTAGAGCACCTTCTGGTGATTCTACTACCACATTCATCTCGCCATAGGCTTTTGTTTGAAACTTGTAGGTAGGCTTGTATGCTTCGTACTCTAACGCGGACATTTGAGACTGTGTAAAAGCATTTCATGAAAAAGTGGAACTCTCAAATATTCAATTTTGTATTATTAATATAAGTAGGTACGTTTAAAGCAAAATGGCGTCCATATAAACATATTTTTAAAAAAAAATTGATCACAATAAATACTTTGTTTTTTTCCACAAAGTTTTTTTTATTTTTTATAAAACAAAATGTTCGAACGACGGATGTACGAAGACCACATAAGAAGCAAAATGCTCGAAACGACACATCCCCGAGGCAGACGCGTTCGTCTTCTTGAGGTCGTCATGAGTACCTCAAGAAGACTAAATGCGTCGGCCTTTTTTTTTTTTTTTTGTTTTGTACAAAATAAAAATTATTTTATGGGAAAAAAGTGTTTATTTTAGGTAGTCATTTTTTTTTAAATGTCATACATTCTATGTTTAGTTAAAATTAAGATTTAATTAAAAAGTTGTTTGCGATGAGAAAATTTTAAACCCATAACTGGAATTTCGACTTTCCAATACGTTGAAACTGACAAAAAAGGGAATAGTTCCGAATTGAGAACCTGTCAAAAGATTATACGGTTGGTAACTATTAAATTACTACTCATTAAAACTTTTAATTTGAACTCTGATAGATACGTGAAGCGATTTGACTGTACGTGACAACCTACACACTATAGTCAAAAAAATTAGGGGAACTAAGAAAATTAATTTTTTTGTTAGTGTTCTTTAAAAAGCTGTATCTCTGTAGAAAGTGGTCGTATTGAAATGAAACAAAAAGAATTCTAGAGCTTTATGCTTTTTTGAAAATGATTTTTTAAAGTACCGTTATTGCGCAATGATAAAAAACAGAAATAGCAATGAATTTTGAAAAAAAAAAAAAATAAATAAATTTGGTAGCACAACGGCTCATGAAGAACAAGGGCCTAGTGACTTACAACTCTTAACCATTCATGTGTGCATGTCTGCAGGAATGGAGGGGACCTACAGTTTATTTCCAAATCCGAACGGCTAAGGTGAGCGGCACTTTTCTATGACAAGAGATATTGTTGGCGGATTTGTCACTTCCTCGCAAGAGGAAGTCATGACAGTCTATCGCACTAACCATTAGGCCATGGGCTACTACATTTGACTTTGGTTACTAATATTTCAGCATGGAAAATTAAAGGGCAATAAGATCCTACTAAAATTTTATCATAACTATTTTTTTTACTCACCGCAATATTAAGAAGAGGTCAAAAAACGACTTTTTAAGACTTTTAGTAAAGTTTTCACTGCTTTACAAATATTGACTGCAGAACTTTTTTGGTAAAACAAAGGCTTCAAATGAATCCATTAAACCGGTTTACCGTATCGAATGGTTGAAGTTGTACAAACCAATTAAGGGAACAAACTGTGAAAAAAGTGGACAGAAATTGTTCTTTTCGTTTTATTTTGATGACGATTTCGCAATGTTATCCTTTTCTCTTTTTTTTCTAAGAAATTTAAAGGAATAATTTTAAAGTTTTTGCAAATAATCGAATACTAATAATGTACAAACTTTTGATGAAATTAATATATGACATATCTTATTAATGTATCGGAAACTAGACGTCTTATAAAAACATAGAAGTAGTTGCTGCTCTTCCTTTCTTTTGTTTATAAAGAGCTCAAAGTCAGTTTGTTATATCAGCTTCATTAGTAGCTTTATAATTATTGTATTAGATGAATGCACCAGCAGGAATGATGAATGAATTAGATTTACATAAAATTCAGTTGTTTTATAATCAATATCAATAATTATGGAGTCATGTAATTTTTTCGTTGATTTCAGAACATCATATCTTCTTAACATAAAAATAAAAAAAACTTCAAAACTACCTCGTTCATTGTACTATTATGTATATCGAACAACTTGCAATCAAAAATCTAATAGAAACAAATGACATTCATGTCCTATACATAAACTAAAAGGAAAAATTTTGAAAATTCGCAACAAAAACGTCTATCTCAGTATTTCTTATTTAATCGAAACATTATACGCACATCTACGCAATTTGAAGGTTATCCTTGGACGCTTTCCAAATGGCGCCACATTGTTTTACAGCTTAAAAAAAAGGGATATCTAACTAGAAATATGACAAAAAAAAAAACCTCATATAATTTCGTTTAACATTACTACCTCAGCCTCCCAGCTTTAATGCAAAGGCCCGCAATGATATTCTTTTTATATCTTAAAAAAGAAAAAAAAAAAACACTCACTCGAAAGTCAAAAGAATTACCTACTTTGTGAGTTTTCAACTTATCAGATTTTTGGTCGGACAAATTGCTGTGTAGAAGTAGAAGAGCAAAAAGTTCAATCGTAAAATTAAATTATTGAGAGATACAACAAGCAATGGAATATCCAAAAAAAAAAAAGATAAAGATAGTTTTTGTCAAGTTCAAGTTGAGCGGAAGAAAGCTAACGACAGAGTGGTAGAAGAAAGAGAAAGGACAATGGTGGCTATTCTCTTCCACTTGGGTGATAACTGAAATAGTGCTGCAACAGGACCAGACCGAATATTCTTTGATGGGCTTAAATATGCAATGTTTCTTAAAAACGATGTTATGTAGAGTTAGAGCTATGTACATTTCGAATGTGTATGGATTCTGTGAGTGATACAAATTATAAATTAACCTTTATCTCGACAGTAATGAGGGTGACTGATCTTATTGCCACACTCGGAAAAAAAAAATTAAATTAAAAGGCGTTTATAAAAATGCTGATGCTCCAAATACATTTGATAAACAAACAACACATCTCGACCTGTGACGTCAGGGGTCTTAAGCGGTGGAATGCGTAGTGCATACGGCCCCTAAGACTGAGCAAATCTGATAAGCGTGAGTTCGACTCCTATGATGTGCATGTAGAAAGTTTTTCATAATAAAATTGGATTAAAGCTCAGTACCACTAAAAAGGAGACTGATGATAGGCGGCTCCACACCCTTTGAAATAGCTACATATATCTCCAGCCAAAAAAAAATTAAACGAATTAAAATACCTAAAATTAATTCGTAAACAATTAGTGGTAGCACATTTAAGTTGTTGTTTTTGTTCAAAAATTCTAGGTAATTGACGGAATAAAGAATTTTCAAGTCTAATAAACTGACATTCTAGCGTGAATAGTACAACAATAATAATAATAGTTATTATCTTCCTGTAACGAAATTCGACACCAACTTTCAATTTCGCAAACAATTTGTTTGAAAAATATTGAAGAAAAAAAACATTTTTTTTTTAATTTAATTTTTTATTTTTAATATGGACAGTGTTCAACAGTACAGAAACAACAATGACCCACAGTGTGTAAATCAAGTATATTCTGCACATCTCTGCAATTGTGGCTTTCCAAAAATATAACCCTTTCCCTTTCTTAGAGTTTTTTTGACTTTTCAATCATTTGCTGTAACTTTTAAAGAGTTAATGCTACAAAAAAGTGAAAAGCTATTTTTGTTGAAAATTACACAGGCTACAAGATTTAGGAATGAACTATTTTTCTAACACAAACTGTTTTTAAAATATTTGAAAAAACTTCCATTTACATGACATTTGGCCCCTTTTGAGAGATTTTTTAAATTTTCTTTTGCTGTAACTTTTTAACGATTAATGGTACGGAAAAACCCATAAAACCGTTTTTATATGAATTCGCCTCAGCTACAAAATTGAGGAACTTTTCTATAGCACAAACCGTTTTTGATATATTTGCAAAAAAAAATTAGTTTTAGACCTTTGGACCCCTTATAACTGACCTAGCGGTCATCGGATGGATGAGGAACTCTCTCAGTTTTTAAAGAGTCCTATTTCTAACGTCCACACTTAATTTCAGCTTCTTACTAATTATTTCCTTTCTTTGGCATTTTTTCGTCAATTCTTACTGGACTAATTCCTGTATACAAAAATTTAAAAACAATGAAATTGATTTGACAGTTTTTTTCAGTGTATTTCTTATTTCCAGTCCATATCAAAATGAAAAGAAAAATTAGAAAAAGATAACAAGAAATTTTGCAGGGAGTAATAGCTATATAGTTACTTGCGTAGAAAAGTTAGATCTAAAGTTTTTTTTGTCAAAAATCAAAAGATACATTTGGATGGGGGTTGAATTTGCCAGGATATTGCGTGATGAGTGATAAGTATATGTAGTTGATTATACTGGACATGACATGAGTTAAGAAGCATGCTTGAATACACCTTAAGTTTGTTTGTTCTGAGAATTCAAAAAAGAGAAGAAGGTAAAAATTACTTTTATTTGTATTCTGAATGTGACTTGTCATTAGCAGGTCTTTCACAGAAATTGGTTTCAACTGTTGAAAAATTCAAAAGATATGGAGCAATTTAAGGAACTCTGGGTTATTTAATCATCAAATCCATTCTTCCATTCTAAAATCTCCAAAAGTTAGGCATTGGCGTAGTTATAGATTTTCCCTGGAGGGGGCAACCAGGCAGCGGACCAAAAGTTCAAAATCATGGCTGTACTGTTTTTGCAAACGAAACCAATTTTTTGTTGGATTTTCATCATTTATCTTCTGTTTGCTTGTGTGTACTTTATATAAGTACCACGTTTATGCGGTGTTGAAGTTAACTTGTTTTTTACGTAATTTACTATCGAACTTAAGTCAAAAAATTGATTATTCACCCATTTATTGCATAAAAAAGCAAATACCTTTAACGAAACAAAAAGGGGAGAGGGGTGAAGTTCAAATTTGTGAAAACGCACAATCAAGGAGGTTTTCAACCCTCGGTATCAGTTGTAGTTAAGCAGATATTTTATTTAAGTACAATTGAAAAAACTTTATTTCGTATTTTCAAAGAAATAGGCCACTAATTTCCTTAAATTTTAAAGAAATAGGCCACTAATTTCCTTAAATATACGATTTTAGTTTAAATTTGATGGAAACATTATATAGCATTATAATTCAATAAAAATTGTATTCTTTTTATAATTCATTTGTTTAAATTTTAGCAAAAATAGATAATCTTCGTTTGGGTTTAATGTGCGCAATAATTTTGAGGGCAAGTCTGCGCATGAAAATCGTATGAAACTTCATATATTTCTACTTAATTTCAATTTAAAAAAAAAATCCCTATGCGAACTTGTATAGAAATTCATACATTGACAGTAAATTTGAGTTTCATATTTAAATTGTTAAATTTTTACTGAAATGTTTGACGTGTTAAAGTTCCATTTATCAAAGTAGTTAGGTTTCTTTGAAATATTTTTTGGTTAATGCGAAATTATATTATTTATTTATGGATTGCAAAAATAGTTTAATATAAAAACTGGGATTTAAACTTAATTTAATTTTAAAAACGTTGATGTAAAACCCTGTGCGGCCTTAAGCCATAGACTGCTTACACTCACTCAATAAATTTGCCGATATTGGTTATTTTTTAATTCTTTACATATAAGTAAACCAAAAATGTAGATATCTTTACAATCCAATTAAAATATCTTCAATTAAACTTTGAATCCGGTTTCAAAGTCAAAAGTAGTGCGCAAACTTATCCCAAACTAGATACTCTACGAGCGTACTGTATATAATATTTGGTTACTGTTTTGTCTTTACTCTTCATGAACTTCTCCTAGATGTCAGGGCGAAAAGATAAATTTAATGTCCTATGTTCGTTGAATTCCCGAAATTACCAATTTTAGTCTAATTTAATTCTTTTCTATTTAAATAAACTTTGACATTTGTAACTTCGAAGTAAAATTGGTAGTTTGGGTAAGAAAATGAACAAATATTAAGAATTTTCGATTTTTCTAGGGTGGACAATTAGTATAATGTAGTTTTGTTATTTGTTTGTCAATAAGTAAGATACTTTTTTTATAAAGGGAAAATTTCCTCAGGTGTTACTGCGAACAAGTACACAAGTTAAGATTTGTCGATTTTTCCAGGGGGGGGCAAGAATTTTTCTAGGGGGGAGATTGCCCCCCTCTAACCACGCGCATGAAGTTATGTAATTTTCAGAAGAAATTACGGATTAATGTAGTCTAGTTTAACTGTAGAAGAAATAGAAGATTTCTTCTTGGAAAATTATAATTTTTTTTAATTTACTTTGAGTTTTTTTTTAAGTTTTCATCAAATTTCACTTAAAAATAAAAATATTTCGTCCTCCACAAAAAATTTAAAATTTTATAACTAGTTAAATGGCCTCGAAAGCTGAAAATAAGAAACGGCTTGAAACAAAAAAAAAATTAAAAATAAAATCAAAGCTTTAACAAAAAAAAAATAAAAGAATTTATAAAACTTATAAATACTCACGCCGGGAAAACGGGCGAATTATTTTTTTGAAGCTCCCAGAAAAAGAAATCATGTTAGAATAGTAGTTTTGCTTTAAAAAGGCGGATATTTTGGAAAATGTTACAGATGAATATGGAAAATAGCTAGAAAGTAGAGCCCCCTATTGCACGTGTAAACGTGTATCCGTGTTACACATGCAATTAAATTATTCATGTATGAACACGTGCTTTAATATTTACACGTGTATTGAAAATCGCTTTTATGATTTTTTATCCCAAGATGATTTTTTTTTGGTGAAAACGTAAAAATTTTGATCTCGGATAGAATTTAATTGACATTTTAATTCAATTCTCGCATGGCCTTAGTTTTAGTGAATCAAAAAATCGTCGTGTGCTAAATTAACTTGTATTTATAAGTATGTTGCTTATATTTTTTGCGCAAATACTTTTTTGATGAAATTCAGAACACCCCGATTGGTTTTAAAAAATAATTTTAATTACACGTGTACTTTTATTTGCACATGTATTTAGAACCTACACGCCTACACGTGTACATGTAACATGAATACATGTGTAGCTAAATACACGCTTAAAATCGAGAGCCCTACTAGAAAGATAAATAGAAAATACGAATATTTATAAATTTTGTCGTAAATTAAAAAAAATATTTTGGGAAAAATATAGACCAGTATAATTATGGCGAAATTTACCTAAAATACTTAGAAATCATACCAATAAATGATTTTACTTTTAAACAAAATATTTGATTAAAAGAGAAAGAAGAAGAATGCGTTGTGACGTGATCTCGCCGTGTGAACGGTCTGTGCTCCAAAAGCGGAAAAGGCAACTGGGTTAGCTAGAACACTAGCGACGACACTAGAATATATCTTTAGACAACCACATCAATTTTGGAAACCTTGAAATGCAATATTTTTTTTTATTAAATAAAGCATATTTACTTAGACACTGTTAAGCAGTTAAAAAAAAAAAACGACTGTAATTTTATATTAAGGATACCTAATGCTTCAATTTTTTTTTTCTGAAAAAAAAAGAAGGATCCGTTTAATTTGATGTTTTCTCGGAACATCAGAAAAAAAAAGAAAAATGTGTGTTCTTTTTTTACAGGGATACAAAATTGCTTCACAATTAGTTATTTTAAAGCAAATTTGGAAGATTTCGTACTTGCAGACCTGTGTAATTTAAGCTTAAGTACAATTAAAAGTACAATTACAATTACATTGTCAGCACAATTTAATGGTAATTTTACATAAAATTTCCAAATACCAGTACCGGAAATTGTACTTGTACTTATAATTCCACAAAAGAATTAAAAATATGTACTGATTACTTAAGTACTTAATTATTGTACTTAAATTTTCTTCAATTTCTTTTTAATTCTTAAGCTTGATTCACATTATAGTGCCGATATCGATAAAATATTCTTACACATAAAACAATGAGTATATTCACACCATCGATACCGCTCCGATACCGATACACTCTCGCTCCAGTTTCGATTCATTCGAAAGAATATTTTATTGGAGCGAGAACGTTATTGATATAGTTTCTATGGACAAAAAAGTAAAAAATATACAATTCTTGTAGGTATAGTTAGATATATGTATCTACGTATTTTAAATTAATAGAAAGGAGAACAAATTAATTAAATAATTTTGAATCGGTATCGGTATTGGAGCGGCAATGTGAACAGAAAGGGATTCTATCGGAGCGAGAACTTTTCGAGACTGTATCGGTACCCAACTAACAAACTCTCCAGAGCTTAGCTCTTGAAATCTGAAAAAACCTCCCATAAGACTCTTTATATCTCATATCTATTCTTAAGAATTGAGATCTTGTTATAATACTCATATTCGTCTAATAACAATTTTATTAAAAGAAGTTAGCATTTTTCAAATGTCAAAGTACTTAAATCCTATATCTAGATCAATTTAAGTCTTTTAAGTTTCTCGTTATAAAACTAGAACGCTAAACGTCATTTTTAGCATTCACAATCCCATAACAACACATAAATAAGAGTTCAAGAGTCGAATGGGAGCTAAAGTTTTTTAAATGTTAATCGAACTGCTGTTTTAATTGAATTATACAGAAGTGTGTTCTTTTTTCAAAGAAAGTTTGGTTCTGTTCATGTTTCTATCGGATACGTTATCAGCCAGAAAAAATAGGCAAGTTCATTAATTTGGATCAATTTTTTGTTTTGGTGTAAGTATAAAGAGAGGGTTTGAGAAAATTGGTTCATTGTACTAATAGTAAACATCACGGGTATGAGTATCGAATAATTTGCATGATATCTTAAAATGCTGTTGCGTTAGTTGTTGTCATCAATTGTATTTGTCCAAGGGATTAAATTAATACCAAACTAAATTTACTTCCAAAAATTATGATGTCATAATGTATTTTCATTGTTTCGAAACAGAAATCTTCCTAACACAATTCTTTTTTTTTTTCATACACATTAACGCGTCACAGATATTTGTTTTTCGTAGTCCCATAAGAGCATTTCAATTCTCATAAAAAGTGTTTCGATTGCTTGCTAAACGTCAAACCGAAGTCTCATAAGAGCATTTGAAAGCTCATAAGAAGTGTGTTGTCTTCTTGCTCTCTTACTCACTGTGGGAATATAACAAAGGTCTCATAAAGACGTTATACCAAGAGTTAAAGTATCGATGAACAGCAGCCATATTTCAATACCAATAAAAAGTGTTCTCTTTATTTTTAGGGTTACCGTAATATTAAAATATGGTCGTAGTGAAAAATTTGTTGGTTTTCTATTGTGACTCAAATCTTAAAAATATATTATGTGTAGATAATTATATGCAAGTTATGTAAACACACAATGATTATAGTTTTATATTTTTTTATATTTAAAAGGTGTTCGGAAATGTTATTTGCATACAGAATTCAATATTTGAATATTCTTTAATATTGAATATTTCTTTAATACTGGATTTACCCAATACAATAAGAGTATTTTGATTAAATCTATAGATATACTGAAAAAAATATGCGAGTTAAATTTTGTCATTATTTGCAAAATAGAGGCAGCAGAATATTTACGCAGTATAAGAGAAATATTTAAAGCCACTTGCTCTTGTCTTGTTGGCATATTTCAAAATACTCAAACGATTAAATCATAAATACCACAAAAACATCTAACAAACCGTACCTATACATACCTAAATTTTTTGTTATAAATAATAATAATGACAGTAAATGACAAAAAAAAAATATAAAAAAAATAATGAAATTTTGTCTGTCCTGTAAATCAAGCAAATTTTTTTTACAAAAAAAGTACTCATGGTAACCCCTTTTCTTATAAAAGTTAGAATTAAAATTATTTAAATACGCATTTTTTTCAATGCGCGTTGTAATTTTTCGAAGCAAAATGTGCAAATTAGTAGATAAAATTTCAATTGCAACAGGATTTTAGTTTACATTATGCCACAATTATCACAATTAAAATACGTCAATTTACTTTCCCGATAAATACTTGCATCAAAAAACACATCAGTTTTTTTTGATGTGAAAGCATGACGCACATACACAAAAAAGAAATAAAAAATGTGAGAGATTTATTTTTTTTTAAGGTTGTGCATACTCGTTCTCTTTCAAGGTACTCCTATTGGAAAACACGCAATCTCTTAGCAAGAGTTAAGCAGCTTTACAAAGTGTCGTCTGTCATCTCATAAGAAGAATAAATATACTGCTATAAGTATGAAGAGCCTCCCATAACTGGGCCATTTAAGGCTTTTAACAGTCTAATAACAGTCTTGAAGTTCTCTTCAAGAGTGATTTTAGCTCCCTTAACTAAATCTCATAAAGCTTTTGGAGCCGCTTATGAGAGCAAAAATGTTATTTGGGTATCGGCACTATAATGTGAATCAAGTCTAAGGTACTTCTAATTCCTTCATATTTTTAGTTTATCCAATTATTAAAAGGGAATAAGAAGTAATTAAGGAATTGAAAGTTCTTAAGGAATTAAAAAGGAATTGAAGAGTATTTACAATAATTATAAGTAGGTACCTACTAAAGTAATCAGTACAATTTTTTTTATTTTGTTTTATTATTTATTTCGTTGTAAGAGGGTCACCCCATCCAGTATTATATCAGGTAAATTTGTTCGAAGGTGCGATTTACCACAATTTATTCTTAAATTACAAAAAATGCTTCCAATATTTCCTTTATTTTAATGTTATTTATGTATATTAAGTTGGAATTATACGTCTTATAACACGTATTGTTAAAGAAATAAAATTCAACAAATGAAAAGTTTAACATATTTCAAGAAATATCAAAAATTTCCATTTAAACATTTAAGACTAAATTTACTTCTTTAATACAGTTACTAAACTATGGTTGGTCACAACATCCAACGTCATCTTTGTCTGTCGTTATAAATCTTTCAGTGTTCTCTCATTAAACCTAGCGAAAATTGATACTAAATTTTTCGTTTGAAAAGTGAAATTAGTGAGTCAAGTTTAAATCGCTGAATTATTCGCAACATAGCCAAAAACAAACACGTGTCATTAGACCTCTCTGCCTATGTATTTATTAATAAACAATTTTTAAAGAAGTCCGTTTAAACTCGAAAGTCATAAAAAATTAAACCATTTCACAATCATCACACAACATACATATATTATAGTCCTGTCTCCTGACTTCCTTCTGTTTTAACGTCTGACGTATTGCAGCAAAGGTGGAAAAATCAACTTTTACTCGCAATTGGCTTTTCGCCAAGTCTTCACTTCACCGTCAGAAAACGTAGGAAAACGTGCAATGAATTTTAATTGAAGATTGAACGTTCTTAGAACTTGTTTTATATTTTTTTTTTGTGTTTAGTCCTTTCGTCATTATGCTTGGTGTAACTACACCACCCTCGATAAAAATGAACTTATTCCAGTTCTTTAAAAACGAATATAACAGCAGCTGTGGTAATACCTGAGTGGAGAACATATACTAAGAAGCACCATCATCGCATGCAGACGTTTTCAATCGCTTACAGATGCTGAAGGTGCTGCCTGCAATTACCCAAGAGCTATGTGATTCTTGACTTTTCATTTAGAAAGGAGTTGTACTTTTCTTTTACTTGAATTTGCCGCCTTGGGGAATTTATTTCAAATTAAATGCTGGGGCTGTTTTTTCTTTTTTTTTTTTTGCTAGACGAATGGTCTGTGTTTCTTGGTTGAATTGAGAGGTGTAATTTGTAAAAGTATCTATAGGTATGTACATGAAAATGAATGGAGTATTAAATAAACCTTAAACAATCCATGAAGAAGAGGTGATGAAGATTATTTCGTTTGCTTTTTTTTTAGGGCAATGATGGCAGTCGTATTTTTGTAAAGTCATATGCGATTTTATTGTTGGGTTCAGATATTTATGTTGAAAACTATAGCTTCCCTCAATTCTTAGCAATAACACGCACACGGAATGGTTGAGATTGAAATTTTTTAGTCAATGTAGGTATTCTCAAAAACTAAATTAAATTAGAAGCTATGTATACAGCTAAGTTAGCTGGAAGCAGGAGCCCACAAATGAATTCTATTTATGTGGCGAATCACAAAAAAAATCATCCCTTCCTATAAAATATCCTAGACGACTAGATTACTATCATCGTTGCAAATTTTGAAAATTTGCATAATTGCATTGAATTCTTATGATTCTTAACAACAACAACAGCAACAAAAAAATAGATAAAAAAAATTATCTCATACCATAGCATCACTCATGCATGACGAATTTTCTTTTTTGCACGATAAAGTCACTATATAGATTCTCTCTAATAAGAACTACCGGTTCGAGAGTTCCATCAGTAACTTTAGCTTGAATTCCCATTCCATTATTATGGCTAAGCGAAGTGCAAAAATGTCATAACTCCTTTGAAAATTGGTTCCATTGGAACAAAAAATGCAAATTTTCCTAGCTATTGCTTATGCTGACGAGAAGAAAAAACAAAAACAACAAGGAGGATGTTGAGGGAAAAGTTAAGTAAACTTTTCATTTTAACATACCTCTATGCAGAACAGGGGGTTGGAATAGTATAATTTCATAATTTTTAAGGGTAGATATTGAGCGAGGTGCTTTTGGATAAAAATTGTGTATATCTTACAAAATGTTAAAAGATTTGTTATAAGAGTTCGCCAATAAAAATAAACAGCTTTTGTTAAGCGAAAACAAATAAGTAGATACCTACCTACTCTATGATTGTAAATGTAAGTTAATTTTCACGGGGAGTAGTTCGTATTAAAGTTTTTATGGTTTGTGGTTCTTTTTACTGAAGGTCGAAATGCTTTTATTTCACACGTTTAAGCGTTTAAACTTTATCAAAACTAATTAATGTTTTAGATGAAAAAAATTAAAAAAAAAAAAAAAAATCGATATGGTTCCCCTTTTTTAGCTAAAAATTAAAATGGTAGTCGAAAGTATTGAAAATATTATTTTTTTTTTTGTGTAAGAAAATAAAATGCACGACTGGATCGCACGAATTTGCTCTTGTAGTAAAAGCTCTTAAAGATTTAGTGTACATATAAAATTAATAGTAATAACTATATATGTAATGTACTTATGCATTTCTCCATATATTATGTACTTAATAAATTGAAGAATACTTATATGGAAATAAATTGAAAAATTATTAAAAATCAACATAGTTTGAAATCAATTTAGTAAAAAACTTTTCTTAAAAAATTTAAAAAAAAAGAACACTATCTTATGTCTTTAACAAATCTTAGTTTTTGAGAAAAAAAATCAAAATCGTAGGAATGGTTTTTTTTTAATAAATTTTTTATATATAAAATTTTGTTTTAAGTAAAAAAAATGTTTGCGCAATATTTAAGTATTTATTAATATTTAATTAAAAAATAAATTTAAAAAAAAATCATCTACCCATTTTTGAAATATCAAATTTTCAAAAAAAAATAAATAAAATTTTTTAAAAAATCCAGTATGTTTTTTTTTTTGCAAATTTTGACATGCATTTCAAGTTTTAAGAAGCTTTTGTACTAAAAATTAAATTTAAATCGGTTATACAGATAATGAAATTGTCCAAATTTTTTTTTTTTTGATTAATGATAGACCGAATTAATATTAGTATTCGGAACAATTTTAATCAAAATCGTATGAGTCATTTTCAAGAAAATTTGTATTTTCTCTAACGGTTCAAAATATTCTAGATAATTTTAAGAAACCGCTCAGTACCAAGTTTTGTAAAAATCTACCAAGTCGTTTACGAAATACATAATATATTTGGTTTTAAAAAAAAATTGAAACTATTTTTAGAAATTAAAAAAAAAACGTTGGAAATTTTTGGTACCACAATACTTTTTGAATTTGTCAGAAGATTCCTCAAAAAAAAAAAATATCAATATCAGACTTTTCCTTTTCGAGAAAACCAAAATAAAAAAATCGTTCTATATGGGAGTTAAATGGTACTTCCCATAGAACGATTTTTAATTTCACCAAAAAGTAGATATTTATTGATTTTTTTTAAATTCCGTGGAGCCGTTTTTGAGAAAAATAATATTTTCCAAAAATGGTAACACAAATAATATGACAGGTTGCGTTATTTTTCTCTAGCCAAACAAAAATAAAACGAATTAAAATACCCAAAATTAATTCGTAAGCAATTGGTGGTAGCACCTTTAAGTTGTTGTTGTTGTTGTTCAAAAATTCAATGAAATTGACGGAATAAAGAATGGTCAAGTCTAATAAACTGACATTCTAGTATAAATAATACAATACAAATAATAATGCGTTATTTTTCGTTCTAAGAAAAATGAAAAAAAAATGTGTCGGCGGAATGTCCAAAAAACGCTTATACCATGTTTAAATAAAATCGGCCTAAGCGTTTAGGCTGAAGGCAAATGGACAGACAGACAGACGGACGGAATTGTGAGACCCACTTTTTTCGTCTTCCCTATCATAGTAACAATGTCAAATTTGATCAAAATCTCGAGTTCGATTTTTTTTTTACGTATCCAAAACTTATTGCCAGATAGAATACAAGAACCTATGTATCGCAAGTAAAAAGTAATAATGAAACTGGTAAAAAATATTTCCACCTCTTTGTTGTGGAAACTAATACATGCAAGCTTTGTCAATTTTGAGTGGAAAAAATATGTGCAACTGAAAATTAAATCGTTTCATGTGCGTGTACAAAATTTTTTTGCGCGTGGTTTAGTCACAAGTTTGGTTGAGGCGCACAAGTTCTTAGATTTATTCTAGTTCAACTCAGTGTGTGATGGCTTGGTGTCCTTAAAAGATTGTTCCTTGAAATCTAGTTGTGTTCTTTATATCCTAATGTAACAAAAAAATAACTAAACCATTTTACCTATACTTCTCATAATATTTACTTCTCATAATAGATCACAAAAAACAATATTAAAAGCCTTAAATTCTTTAAAATTGTTCACAAACTTCGAAGCATCCCGTAAACCCATATACTTGAAATTTTAACATTTCTATTCACATCACGTAACAACTAAAGGAAATTGTCAATTTAAGGTGGACTTACTGTCCCTTGACTATTAAGTACCTAACATACTCAACTCTCATACATTATATTGCTCTATACCTTCCCTTCTTCACAAAATAAACGACTTTCTTTCCTGACAAATTATTTTAACGTTTCCATACACAATGTTATTCAAAGAAAATTCCTAATGCTCGGTTGTACCAATAAAAAATAAATAAGTAAATTTAAATTTTGCATTGAATTGATAAAATTTCAATTCCACCAATGCCTGGCCTGTGGTTGTAATTTATTTTATATAAAACTAGCTGACCCGGCAGACGTTGTCCTGCCTATGAACGATTGGGAAACACAAATAATAAATGAGAAAACAACAATGCGCATGTTCATAGAAGATGCAGGTTTTTATTTTTATACGGCTTCGGTGAACGATACTGCTTCGTCTTATAGATGGAATCTCACAATGGTATTTCTTGAAGTTAGCTAAAATCGACAAAATAAATTAACTGTTTTTGTCTGTTTCAAAATTTTAATGACATACTTTTATAGATCAAGGAAATTAACCAATTTTTAAAAATGTTACCTCCCTTTTCAGAATTTTAGTAATTTTTGTTTAAGCTTTCGATTTTTCTTTATTAAATAATTAATAGAAGAACCTAGGGGTTAAATTTTGAATAAAATTCTGAGCTAAGAACCTTCCACAGAAAATACAGAACATAATGCAAAACAAATCAAGCAAATCCACCGGGCGGTTCGTGAGTGATGTGGTTAAAAATAAAACCATTTCATTTTTATGTATATAAGACGATAGATTCATTTTTCAACTTTAATTTTTTCCCTTGTTAATGCTTTTGTCCTAAATTTCAAACAAAGCTAATCTACCGCCCGCCACCAATAGCATGTAAATCTGCTAATAGAAAAACTTTTTGAAATTAGGTTTAAACATTGAAGACGAAAATCAACTTTTAAATTTATTTTGTTCGTAGTTAATATTTGTTTGGGCACAAAATAACTTCGATATGGCATTAAAAATGTTCGGAAAGTATAAGTTTGGTTTCGGCACCAAAAATTAGGTATATAAAACTATCTACTTGTCTTATATGACTTTGTGTTCTTTTGAAAATCTTGTACAACTCTCATTCATTCCTGGGAATAAAATAAATAAACTTCTATTGAATTTTAAAACACCCTGTAGGAAGTGAGCATTAAGTCAGCTATACAATTTGCCTCTCTAGAAAGAAGGATAAGTGAAAATTGCATGCATTTGTCCTAGAAATACCTTCTACCAAATCCACCACAAAGATATTCTTGTATATTTGTTTAATATTAGAGCTTTGGTGTATCGTAAATCCTTTTATTTTATTCTTAAGTTATTTTCTTTTGTCGGTCAGCCAAGTGTGACTGAATGCTTTCGGTATTCTGACAATATAACTAAAAGGGGATACAAGAACTTTTGTTAAAAAAAAAAATCCTTCAAAGCGAAGGTAAAACAAAACAACAAAAAAAGAAAAATGACTGCAGTTGTCCTCGGGTTGAGTAATGATATTTTCAGTAAACATAATTTGGCAATTTTCTACCGCATTTATTTCGTGTATGTGACATTTTTGTTTGCATTCCTTATTCGTATGGGACTTTAAATTCATTTTAACATACTAAATTGGTCACCTTTCTTTCATTATTATGTATAGTTCTGAAGAACTTGAAACCGGTTTGTGCAACTGCGATATAAAAAAAATGTTGTTCTAAGAATGGCAATAGGGTTGAAGTTTAAAAATAAAAAAAAAAAAATTTATAATGTTATGTGATGTAAGTACATATTTTTATCTAGCCCGGAAGAAAAAATATCAATATTATTATCATTCATATTCAGGTTTTCGTGCGTCAGAAAATATTTAACGATTTATTTGAAACAAATTTGTTTCAAATAAAACATAATAATATTTATGTTTTTTCAGATTCCGTTCCGGGTTAGATTAAAATATGTACTTTCATTACTTTTAACATTTAAAATATTTATATATTAGGATCGTTTTGCGAAAAATATGGTGTTACCAAAACGATTAAATTAACAAATGAATTCACCATATGAAAATGAAATCCCAGCGTAAATGGGAATAGCTATTTTTGGTTGGTGAAGTCAAAACATGACCATAATGATTAAAATGAATTTCAATAAGTTACCTACATAATATACAGTATTCAGGGAAAACAAATTGATGATGGTTTCGGTTTCTGACTTATCGTTACTACTGCTTACCCCAAAAGTTATAAAAGTACAATGAAAACTTGTATAAAACCCAAATTTTGTGTACCTAGATTCAAGATAGATTATATTCTGAATGGGTAGAGACAGCGAGTTAATTTTACTTTTAATCAATAGGCGATGAAAATGTAAGAAATTTCTACCTAAACTAATAGTCCAGTTAACGAAGACCCAAAATCATCAAATAAATGAAATAAATCGTGTAGTCTGGATTATTTTTTTTTAAGTGGTAGGGGTGACCCCCAGGTAAAATATACTTAAAGTCCCCAGCTCAGGTCCCCTTTTGTAGTATTTCGAAAACATTTCGAAAATCAAGCGTTAAGGAAGAAAAGTCTACGTTGTGGTAGATTAAATTTGTAACACCTACCCCCCCCCCCCCCCCCCTTCACCCTTGCCTTTCTACTTTTTCTGTTATTTCTGGGTAAGTTGATCAATAAAAATTAAATTTGTAAAGAGTAATTACCGATTTCTTAGACTTTTGGAATTGAATTTCTTAGTCCCGCATCTCCATTATTATCACTTCTAGCGAAAATATGATCAAAAATTTTTCTGTAGCAAATTTAATTTACTTTCATTTTGTGTAGGAGACTTTTCTTTTTAAATGATTGGTTTTTGAAATATTAAAGAAATACTACAAAAAGGGACCTTAACCCCACCCGTCCTGGTTAAAGCTCGCGGGCCTGGACTGGTGACTTTTAGTATGTTGTGCCTGGAGGTCACCCCTACCACTTAAAAAAATAATACAGACTACATGATTTTTTGAACTTATTTTTTTTCGTTACAACATACAACATTGACCGTTTAAATGTACTAATTACTCCACAGAAATAATTTTCTAAAAAAGTAGAAACTTTGATAATTTCAATTTGCTAAAAAACCAAAAGATTTATGGCCATCTAGTTTTAAGCGTTTACATAAGGATTAAAAACAGTATCAAATACTTAACGAAAATCTAGTACTTTATGACAAAAAAATTTGAAAAAAAAAATTATTATAAGTTAACTATTTTTTATTTTTTTTAATTTTTGATTTCAAGTCAATTTTTTCAAAAACTTTGTACTAAAATTACTTGTTTTAGCAGTGAAATAATAGAATAGGTTTTGGCATTTTCAAAAGCTTAGCATTGTAGATATTTCCGTTGTTTTAAAATGATTACTTATGCACTTTAACCCATTTTTTTCAGAAAATGATCCCTCCCATATAAGTGAGGTCAACTACCCCCCCCCCCCTTCCTTAGCAATTTTTAACGCATTAACAAGGTTTTTTAGATTTTCTTACCTTTGTACCCCCCATATATCTCTCTTTGCTCCCAGCAAAAATATGAATACAACTTTTTTTGAAAAAAATTTAATTTACTTTCATATTGTAATGTAAACTTTTCCGCTAATACTTTTGGTTTTTTAATTATTTACTAAATAGTACAAAAGGGGACCTTTACCCCCCCCCTCCTGTCTAAAGCTCGCGGGCCTGTGCTGGAGACTTTGAGTATGTTATACCTGGGGGTCACCCCTACCACTTAAAAAAATAATCCAGAATACACGATTTTTTTCATTTATTTTTCCTCCATTGACTGGACTATAAAATTCTTTTCCACTGTATTTTTTCGGCTGTTTTGGTCTGTTTGTAAAAAATGCGAATAAAACAAGAAGTAAGGAAAACTTACGAAACGTTGGGAAAAATAATGAAATAAAAAACTTGTTTTATTCGCATTTTTTACAAACAGACCAAAACAGCCCAAAAAATACAGTGGAAAAGTAACACGAAAAAATTGGTCAAATACGCCAAAGAGTATAAAATTCTTTATTAAAATCTATAAATCAAGAGGTAAGGAAAGAAATTAATGGTAAGGCGGAAGAGGCAATTTTCTAAAAAAAATCGACTTGTAATGCAAAAAAATAAAAATGAACAAAAATACCTAAAATATCATGCTCTCCTTTTTTGTAAAGCCCCTATTTCAATTAAGAGAGTATAGTAAATTAGATAGATATCGTTATTTTTAAGTTTCCCAAAAGCTAAAAGAATGCAAGTTGCATGCAAGATTTTCATGCAAATTGCATTCAAGTTTTTCATGCAAGTTGCATGCAAGTTTTTCGTGCAGATTTGAAATGAGCTTGTATAAGGCCACGGTGGCGACTATGGTGTCTTGAAAAAGGACGGCGGCATGCTTGTCAAAGGCCTTAACTAAGCTCATTTCAATGGCGCCCAACGAATTTCCTTTTTTTTTATTATCCTTTGAGACCAATTGCCACTTCAAGGGGACGATTTATTTTTTTTTGGTCGTCACCTTGGACTTCCAATAGTCTCTCCAAAAATCTTTAATTTTTACTTTCCTATCACTTCAACATACTCACGAACCGTACATACTCCTGCATCATAGCTTGGTCCAAAGATTTCTGCCCAAAACGTAGGTCTATAGAACCAGTGTTTCCGTGAGGAAATCGTGTGTTTGACTTATGATTGCAGGAGTGAGACGAGTGTGAATGGCCATATGCATCGCGCTGTCCTATAATACAGGGTACACCCCGGTGTGTAGTGAGGCGTGAGCGTTGGTCTGAAACACTTGTTCTTGTCGATGTTTAGCTGGAAATCCAGGCCAGCCTTCTGTTAGGGTCCTATACTCGATGCAAGTTGTGGCAGGGACGAACAGTTATACATCGACACTCGTTAGGATCAAGAGAGTTCCAGCTATGAATACGACAGACTTCACTGACAAAACGAACGTAATACAGATCACTTGTTGGATAGGATCTTGACTTAGGGACTCCACACACCACCGCAAAAGTTATATACAAAAAAAAAAAAAACCATTTGAAGAGTCACCAACTAAATAAAATAAACATAGTTAATTAAAAAAGAATCTTATACAAAGAAATTAAAAGATTTAAATATAGTTATATAAACATCTTGGTTTATTCACTTTGTTTTTTTTTATTTTATTTTACAAATACATTTTATTTAACCTTTCTTTTAATTTTTTTTTTTACATTTTTTTTGTGAGGTTTTTTTTTTGTAGATTTTATATTTTTTTTTATTTTCTTTGAATTATATTTTTTTTATCAAAAGTTAATTTCATTATATTTTTTTACATTTTTTAATTTATGAATTCTATTTTTTTTTTTATTCAATTCTTCGTTCCTTTTTTTATTACTTAACTTTTGCTAAGTTTTCAAAAGTTTAAGCTAGTGAAAAGCAAAATAATTTCGTTTCTTACGAAATAAAAAGAAATACATATTTGAATTTCAATCTTTCTTTTTTTTATTTTTCTTCTTTTTCTCTTTCTCTTTTAAATTTTTTTGTTTTAAAGTACTTAAATATTTTTGAATTCTTCAGCGTAATTCCCAGCGTAGGAGTGTAGAACAGAATCGGAGACCCCTTGAATCTGATTCCGAGTTTATAAGAAGAGTAACTGAAGAGAGTGTTACAAATAAAATAGGGACTGCAGTAACAGTAGCCGTCCGTGAGTGTTACGATAGAACGCTAAATATGTTCCATGAGGGGATGACGAAGATGTTCCTCACAATGGATAATAAACTCAAAGAGGTTAATAAAAAAATTAGTGAACTTCAAAATTCCTCTTTACAAAATACTTTTGTACCACAGATTAGGCAAAGCGAGAAAAATGTATTCCCTTCTAGACCTTTAAACCCAGACCCAGTAGTCCCCCCACCAACGACCCAAGCTTCTACTTCGCGTCCACAGATAATTGAAAGTACAAATATAGGGCAAAACGTAAGAGATAATTCCAGACGAGTAGATGTGCATAAATGGGGAATAAAATTTGATGGGTCATCTAAGTCTATGACTGTGGAAAGTTTCATTTTTAGAGTTGAGACTCTACAGAGAAAATGCAAACTGAGTAATGAAGATTTGTTTGCAAATTTTCATCATTTAGTTTCAGGGGCTGCCGAAAGATGGTACTGGCAGTACCTTGAAGAGAACGCGTCAGATGTAATGCTAAACTACTATGATTTAAAATCTGAATTGTTAAATCAATTTAAAAATAAAAGAAAAGACCCTGAAATCTTGCGACAGATTATGGATAGGAAACAACTTCCTCATGAAACTTTTGACGAGTTCTATAGCGATATTCGGTCCCTTTTCCTACAGATGCGAAATCGCCCCAGTGAGCAGGACTTGATAGGAATTTTAATGCCCAATATAAAGGATAGAGTCGCAAACCTTATCTTTAGTAGTTCAATAAATTCGATTCACGATTTAAGAGAACAGTGTAGACGAGCGGAAATCCACATTGCATCTAGGGAGGCTAGGTTTCGAAAAAACGTAAGTGAGGTAGAATATCGTAGACAAGATATACAGGAGGATGAATGGTCCAGAGAAGATAATTCTTATGTCACAGGTGACGAAGGCTATGATATTGCAGCAATTCAAAATAGAGGCAATACAAATTTTAATAAGAAAGCCACCGGCCAACAGAAACCTGTCGATAAAGAAAAAAGGTATTCAAGTGGAAATGAATGTTCTAAAGAGGTAGAGCGCAATAAAGTGACTTGCCCTTCGAGTTTCCATACCATGACATGCTTCAGTTGTGGACAAGGCAATATTACCTTCAAATGTGCTTCATGTTTGGGAAAAGTACAAGTCGGGAGTGCGTCCGGGAATCAACTACCGACGAAAACTCGACCTCCCGGGACTTTG
The DNA here is from genome assembly GCA_947049315.1 of Epistrophella euchroma. Taxonomy (NCBI): domain Eukaryota; kingdom Metazoa; phylum Arthropoda; class Insecta; order Diptera; family Syrphidae; genus Epistrophella; species Epistrophella euchroma. Next base: position 21,494,275 of record OX346246.1, read on the forward strand.
AATCAGTCGGAAAAGTAAATATACTAAAAAGAGATAAAGATTACATTAGTATAAACGAAAGTAAAGGCACTACCACTCCTATGAAAACTCTCCACCAAAGACTTGTAGGATATCAAGAAGCAAGAAAAAGAATATTTGGATCGGAGTTAGAACAAACTTTTAAAAAATCAAAGAATTATAAAAAAATCTTAAGACTGCGGGAAAAATGTGCATTAAGTAGGTTTCATAGGAATAGGATAGAGTCATCAATCATAACAAACACAGACGATAATAGACCATATACAAAAGTATATGTAGGTAGTGAGGAGATGCTCGGTCTATTAGATAGTGGAGCATCCGTTAGTTGTTTGGGGTATGGTGCAATCGATTTCGTGAGAAAACACAACATAGAAATTATAAAAATGAATATGAATATAAAGACAGCTGATGGCAATAATCAACAAATTTTAGGGAGATTTGAAACAAAGGTTTCATGGGGAAGTAATACGCAGCAAATGGAGTTGTACGTCGTACCGGGTTTACAACAAAGGTTATATTTGGGAGTAGACTTTTGGAGAACCTTCAAGGTAGCTCCACATATCGTCAGTTCGCTTGACACGCCATCGCCGATGGGAGGACAAAATCTAGATCCCGTAAGGCAACTTTCACCAGCACAAGCTGCAGAATTAGAGCGGGTCAAACTGCTGTTCCCTTCGTTTGCAGTGTTGGGATTGGGTAAAACAAGTCTAGAAGAACACGTCATTGAGATGGAAGACGAAAGCATTCCCATCAAACAACGACACTACCCAATCTCACCTGTAGTACAGAAGCTCATGTATGCGGAACTTGACCGAATGCTTGCACTAGGAGTAATTGAAGAGAGTAACAGTGCTTACAGTTCTCCGGTTGTGCTGGTGAGGAAACCTGGGAAAAACAGACTTTGCTTGGATTCACGTAAAGTGAACGCAGCCACCAAGAAATTTGCGTACCCGCTGCCGCATATAGAAGGCATTATCAGCCGCCTTCAAAATACCCACTTTATTTCGAGCATCGATTTAAAAGATGCTTTCTGGCAGATTCCACTGGAGGCCAAATCAAGGGAGAAAACGGCTTTCACAGTCCCTGGGCGTCCATTGTATCAGTTCACGGTCATGCCGTTCGGACTGTGCAATGCCGCTCAGAGAATGTGCAAGCTGATGGACAAAGTCATTCCCGCTCGTATGAGAGAGAATGTCTTTGTCTACCTTGATGACCTCTTGATTTGTTCTCCAGATTTTGGAACTCACATAAAAGCTCTGGAAGACGTGGCAAGGTGCTTACGTGAAGCTGGTCTCACTATCAACGTGGAGAAGAGCAGATTCTGTTTTAAGGAGATAAAGTATCTTGGTTATTTCATCGGTGATGGGTGTCTGAGGACTGACCCGGAGAAAATCTCGGCTGTGAAAGACTTTCCAATTCCAGGGACTCCCAAGCAACTTCGTCGGTTCCTGGGGATGACAGGGTGGTATAAGCGTTTTATACCAAACTTTGCCACCATATCTGCACCCATGACAGACTGCTTAAAAAAAGGCAAAACCTTCACGATGACAAGTGAAGCGATTAAGGCCTTTGACGAACTGAAGACTATGTTGATAACTGCCCCAATACTAACGAATCCAGACTTTTCGAAACACTTTTACATTCAGTGCGATGCATCGACTTCAGGTGTAGGGAGTGTTCTTTTTCAGAAAGATGCGGAGGAGAACGAACGACCGATAGCATTCATGTCTCAGAAGCTTAATTCAGCACAAAGAAATTATACAGTGACAGAACTTGAATGCTATGCGGCCGTTCTGTCTGTAAAGAAGTTTAGGGCATACATTGAGGGTTTACCGTTCACTATTATAACGGACCATGCTAGTTTGAAATGGCTTATGACCCAAAAGGACCTATCTGGACGTCTTGCCAGATGGAGTTTCAAACTACAGGGGTTCGATTTTACGATCGAACATAGGAAAGGTATCCTCAATGTAGTCCCTGATACTCTCTCGCGTATCCATATGGACGAGCTCAATCCCGAGAAAGAAATGCAGGAAGTTGATCTCAGTTCTCCATATTTCTGTTCACAGGAATATGAGGAGCTGATGAAAACGGTAAACGAAAACAAGGATCGTCTCCCTGATGTATGTGTTTCGGAAAGATTTGTATATAAACGGACGGACTTTAGGACTGGTGACGAACTACAAGAAGACAGAGCCTGGAAACTCTGGGTTCCGAAGGAGTTGCATGGGAGCCTCTTGGAGGCGGCACATAATTCACCTGCGGCGGGACATGGGGGTATCCACAAGACTCTATCGAAGTTGCGACAGAAATATTTTTGGCCAAATATGACCACTGATGTGCGTGAATATGTAAATGCGTGTGATGTCTGTAAATGTAGTAAGCCTCTAAACGTAGTTTCACGACCTCCTATGGGCAACCAAGTTATAACAGAAAGACCATTTCAAAGGTTATACATAGATTTCTTAGGACCTTATCCTAGAACAAAAACAGGTCACACCCACATATTCATATGTTTAGATCATTTTAGTAAATTTGTTTTTCTAAAACCAATAAGAAAAGCCACTGCAGCAGAAGTAGTAAAATACTTAGAAGAGAGTGTATTCCATATATTCGGTGTACCAGAATACATACATTCGGACAATGGTAAACAGTTTATATCTGAACTTTTTGCCAGCCTTCTAAAAAGATATGGTGTTAAACACATACGAACTGCATTTTATTCACCACAAGCGAATGCATCAGAAAGAGTTAACCGCTCAGTACTTTCAAAAATAAGATCATACTTGGAGAATGATCAACGTAATTGGGATCTACACGCTAGTAGTGCGGCATTTTCTCTCAGAAGTGTCATCCATGACTCGATAGCGTTCGAACCGTATTACGCTGTGTTCGGTTCTCAAATGGTCCAACATGGAGGGTCATATGAACTCCTCCGAAGATTAGATGCTTTAAAAGACGGCAATATAAAAATAAACAACACAAGTGATAAATTAGAATTAATAAGAAAAAAGATTTTTGACAACCTAAAGCTAGCCCACCAAAAGACTGAAAAAGTGTATAACACACGAAGTAGAGATATCAAATATCGAGAAGGACAAATAGTTTACAGGAGAAACTTCAAACAGAGCAGCTTAGCAGATTGTTATAACGCAAAGTTGGGTCCTAAGTTTGTGAAATCCATAGTTTTAAAAACAATCGGAAATTCTCTATATGAAATAGGAAATCTCAGAGGAGAAAAGGTCGGAGTTTTCCATGCTAAGGATATCCACACATAGACAATAGGCAATACCTACTGCTATAACTTAATCTCTGTATTGAACTGCTGTGGTAAACCTTCTTCTGTGATATATAACTGTGATAAACTTCTGTGATCTAGCTTTGGCTTTAACTTAATTATTTTCAGAGAAAGAATTATTTTATTTATTTAGTATCAGAGAAATTTATTTTACCTTATTTATTTATTTACATATTTAGTTAACCTTGGATAATGCATTTCTAACCCAGCATTCAAGAGTAAACTTCAAAGAAACCATTCAATATGTGCAATATAGCTTAAGAACATTGATGACATGTAATGAAAACAATCTGTGATACTGGTTAAATGATAAGTCTTTTGTCTGTGATATTAAGTTAAGTTATCTAAAGTTACATTCATAGGTGCAATATACACAATTAAAATTTCAGAACACAAGCTGAATAATTTGTGTTTAAACGAACAATAATGCCCAGCTGTGTCGATAGTAGCATGAGAGTACAGGGCGGGGCTCTTGCCACACGTTTGTGATAAAAGAATATGCGGTTATGCAACCACAACCACTTTTTTTTTACGAGGCTTATGACCTCACGACCACTCAGCCATAATCGTCGAGCCTGTAACGTGGCCGGGTTGCTTGTTCATGGTGTTTGTAATTCACGATTGTGAACAAAATCATAATACCTACTTAAATATACACTAATATCAAACCTAATCATAATAATAATAAAACTTAAAATTAACATGCAATCAACTACGCATACTACCTCATATTTAAAAAAGAAAATATCTAGGCATTCTACTCATCCATCCATAATACATAGAAGGAAGAGGTGATCATGCACACCTCCTCTACTTCGTCCTCAGACATCATAGTAGCAAAATATAAAAAGGCTTGGATCCTTGGTAAAAATACATATTATATCCATATATAGGTAAATCCTCATCATTTTTGTATATATCCAAGAATCTGAAATATACAAAGTAAAGATTAATTAAGATAAACTATCTTTCTCACGAAAGTAATGAGATCAGAGATTTCCATCGCAGCCTCAACCATTACGGCCAAGGTTAAGATAGGCTCTTCGTAGAATGTTTACATACATCCATTATGTCAAACATTCGTAGAGAAAGAAAGAAACTATAAGTACTTACCTTTTGGTCATATATCCATTATTATTATATTCCTAGCACTGAAAATATAAAGAAAAAATAATTAAATGAACCTTATAAATGGAATAATAAAACAAAATAAAATTTCTTACCAAAACCTTCTGCATTATCCGCCACGTTGTTATGTAATGCCAGTTCACTTGCACATACCTTCACAATTAATTTTGACATAAGAAGTGCAAGACTATTTATCTCACTCTTAAAGGAGAGAAAGGAGTAAGAAGATAGAATCTTCTCCACGACGGACGGCCATACTTTTTGCGGCGAATTCTAAATAAATTGATATTGCCCATCGATGTTATCGATGATCAATGTAATAGATTTTTATAGGAAGCTAAGGAAAGTGAGAAGATATAGGAATAAGTTTAGATCTAGTGTCGGTTACTTTTTAAAAAAATAATAAAACCAGGGGTAGATGCAAATAATTAGCTATTAAAATAAATTTTGTATAAGTTTCTGCAATATTGACTCTGTGATATTAGATTTAAGGTAGTAACAAAGTATATAATCTAATGTTAGTAGGTTTAACTGAAAGTATTATAGCCTAACCAATATAAGAATCCTAGAGGAGTAAAGAAGACAAAAATATTTGATACAATAACTGACTTTTGGGATCCAACTACCCTAGCAGTTACAGATCTATGTACTTCAACACAAAGAAATTTGAATAAAATACTAAGGGTCTTTGTTTGAGAACAAGACAAAGGGTAGACAATTGACTAAGGAATTTCAGAGAAGTTAGTCGGATCTCGTGAAGGATTTTACTTTGGTTAAATCAAAAACTGATTTAAATAAAATCCAATTTATAATAATTATTTAAAATTGAAGTCAAAAAAAAAAAAAAAAAAGGCAAAATAAGCCAAGCCGATATCCACGAAAAATAAACAGTATATAGTTATTTCCGATAATTAAAGAAAGTGAACATAATACAGTGCTTTCTAAAGTTATAAATATTTTTTGTGTTCTGAAGAGCCCCACAGGCCAAAAGAAAAGGGGAATACTTATTCCAAAGAAACATTAAGAATTTACATAATTGTGCAGAAGTATGTAATCTAGGAAAATTAAAAAAAAAAAAAAAAAAAAAAAATAAGAACAAAAAGATAGTGTGAAGTTATTAGTGTTCTAATGTCCGAAATATTCTCGTAGGTACTCGTTGGTGATCCTTGGGGCCTACTCATATCAGAGTGGACACAATAAGTGCCTCTGCCCTAAAAAAGGTTGCAGATGCTGAGTCTTCGTCTTAGAGGTGATTTGAAGATCATTTTTACCTAGCAAAGGAAATCTTTGAACCTAGAACTCCAGAGTCCAAGACCATATATATACCTATAGATGCCGCGCCGGTACGAAAAGAAGGGCGTACGAAAAGCTAGGAGTTACAAAGTAAAGGATTAAGGATTTTTGAGGGAAACCTAAATAAAATTCAGTGAACTAAAGACAAGAAAAAAAAAAAAAAAAACCATAAAGAAAAAAGAACAAAGTGAATTCCCACATATATATATATATATATATATGGATAGATATATATATACGACTTATAAATCGATGATTTCTTTATACTTACTTTACACAAAGAGTTAACGTAATATTAGTCTTTTGATCGCAATTTAAATTCTTTTGTTTTAATTTTCTAATATCCTTTTATTAACGTAATTATAAAGTTTTTTTTTTTAACGTAAAGAAAAAAAAGTGTACAAACAAATCTGTTTTTGAAAGTTAGTTTGCTACTTCGCGGAAAAAAAAAAAGATTATTTCAGTGAAATTAAAACAACGTTCCTGATACGTGCTGCCGGCAGAACCTCGAGGGACGTGCGACGAAAAAAAAAAAAAAAACCGTGAGTACTCATATATATAAAAGTAAATCCTTTTCTGGAAGACCAAAAGCATTCCCAGACTTAATAAATACCTCCTTTTAAAGGCAGATATTGTTTTTTTTGTATTGATCTTATTTTTTTTATTTTTTACCTTTTTTTATTTATTACTTTAAAAACTTTAACTAATAATCCTATGAATTTAAAAATTGTAAAAACACGAAAATTAAAGAAGTTCATATTCATCGATCCATGAAGATAAATAATCTTTCATTTCAAACCATAAGTTTATGTTGAGATTTACATCTTGATGATGATTTGCTAGATCGAAGCGAATGGTGTGTGGAGGACCATGTCAAGCCGTCGTTAAAGTGATGATATAGACATGACGAACTGACTTTTGATTCATAGCTGGGGGATCAATTTAGGGGCTATCTTTTACAATATAGGCCAAGGAAGATAGCATAGGATATGTCAATGACATACGGGAGGGATGGCCAAGCGATGCCAATAACACCAGGCAAAACTCTCTTGATCTGTGCGAACCATTATCTTGGTGAGATGATGGAATGGGGGATGTAATCTCTATTTGGAAGGAAAGGTAGATATGATTAGTTTAAGCTAGTATATAGTTAGGAGTAAGGGGGGGGATTAATTATAGCACTAGGTTAGGATTATTTAGTTAGGTATAGGGTGTAAGAATATTATCTATCTTACTCAAAATTATAGAGATATGTCTGCATCCATCCCGCCCTTTCGCCGAGGTAATGGCAAAGGTACGTGAGTGTGTCTTTTCCTTTTCTTCATTTCCCAATACTGTCTGATACATAGTCCGTCTGATATAGTTTATTAGCAATTCTTTTCTTTTCCTTTTTTTCAAAAATGGCATGTAACAAAAATGAGATTGAGCGGAAAGGTGTACTGAGAGGACAAGAATCTCCCCGTCCGACGAGCTTAGCTGAGCCTTTGACAAGCATGCCGCCGTCCTTTTTCAAGACACCATAGTCGCCACCGTGGCCTTATACAAGCTCATTTCAGATTGCATGCAAGTTTTTGGTGCAAATTGCATGCAAGTTTTTCATGCAAGTTTTTCATGCAAGTTGCATGCAGGATTTTCATGCAAATTGCATGCAAGTTTTTCATGCAAGTTGCATGCAAGTTTTTCATGCAAGTTGCATGCAAGTTTTTCATGCAAGTTGCATGCAAGTTTTTCGTGCAACTTGCATGCAAAACTAAGGGATGGGTTTTATTATGTGGATATACGATAAAATGCATACTGAGTATCTCGGTAACAGTAATTGATAGGCGAAATCTGATCACAGAAATGGAAAGAGGACCTTTGAAAACATAGTACTCCATACCCACTTTAAAAAAGTGCAAACAGTGCCGAGATTTAGCTAATGGCGAGTGAGTGAGATTACTCACTTTTCACTGAAAATCGATTTAGCTAGAAAAAGTGAGTGAGTAGGCGAATGAAATGAAACGTCAGATTACTCGCCGGTTGTTTCAGCGGTGACTTGGTGTATGTGTTGGTAAATTTCCACTTTTGCATAAGTATGTGTTTATTTCCAAAGGAATTTCAACATACCTATTCACGTATGTGAAACGAACTAGCAAAACAACAATGTATGTAGGTAAAAATGAGTATGCAGTACATAAAAGATTTGTTTTTTTTTTTATACAAACATACATTTATGTAAAAATGATATTTGATGAACATTATTAATTTGTTATTTACATTTTATTTGTAGGTATATATTTTTTTAACACGAGTGAAAAATATAATTCAGCATTGCAAGGACGACCCCATCAACTTCGTGAGGACTAACTACAAAACTTTGGAAGAATGTTTAGAAGTGGGTAGGGCACACTAACTTCACAATAAAGTCACACATTAATTAAATTTTGTTTTCCTAAGTTTTTCGATAAAGTTTAATTAAAATAAAAATACAAAATTGAAAAATTAAACCTCAAACAATCAAAACCAAAGATAACGAATTAAAAGATAGCCTTTGTTTATGACATTTCATGTGTTCGAAACTTGATTCGAAATTACTCATTTCACTTTAATAGCTAAATCACTTTTGCGAATGAAGTGAGATGAGTCGGCGAGTAAGGCGAGTCATCTCACCTCACTCGCTGAAATAGCTAAATCTCGGCACAGGTTCCATTTTTAGAGCAACTTTTCAGTCGCAAGCTCGCAAGTCGCAACGACTTTAAATCGCAAGTGCGTGCCTAGCCTAAAACAGCAGATTTTATACAACTTGGAATCCTATAACTTGGGTTGTATTTATAATTGTTAGATTATCAATATTTTTTATTTCACTAAAGCTGAAATGTCAAGCTACAAGATTGCATGAAAATTTCGAAAAAGTTTGTACTTAAAACGTGAAGACATTTTCTGGAGAAAGATACATCATGTTTTTATCTAACTAGCAAATAGGAGCCATTTTCAATGTCCCCATATAATTTCTGTATAAGTGAAATCTATAAACTATTTTATTTATTGAGCAATTATTGTTTCTTAAATTGATTTATCAAATAAAAATATATTAACTTTTTCTAATTTGTCGTCAACTCTTTCTTTAAGATTGATCCACATATTCACTTAATTATACTTCTGAACCTTTTTGATATTTTACAAAAATATTTTCCGTTAAAATTAACATGGAAATTTTAACGAAAATTCGAAGTCCTCATAATATTTTCCTCATTATACTTACCTATAGTTAGTCGTATTTATAAACTTTGTTTACTTTAGGCAACCATCCAAGTTACAAATAAACATTTTTAATTGTTTTCTAAAGTTATCTAACTTTAACAAAGGAATTGATGGTCTAAACATTGACTAATGTGATATTTTTTTTATTAAATATTTTTTTTTTTTTATAAATTTCGGACTAGCTATTTCAAACTATTTAGGCACTGTCTAACTCATCAAAAATCTAATAAATAAGACGGTATGTGTGTAAAAAAAATTATTCCGGGCTTATCCTTTAAGCTCTGTTTTTTTTTCTAAAGCCTAGTACGCTGCTGATACGAAACGAAATTTTAAGTTGGTCTCCAATATGACAACGAAATGCTTACGAAAACCATAACGAAAAATTACCCCTTGAAAGTGTCACCATTTGCAAAAACAAAAAACAAACACAAACGCATAAAAATCACAGAAAGCAATGTCGTGATGAAAGAAACAACAAATACAAACAAGAATAGAGAGCATCAAATGTCACTTTTCCGCACACAATTAATGGTACAGGCAAATTAATTTTGTGCGAAAACAAAGAGAAGATCTCTCCAAATAATCTGGTACAATTATTGATTTCCTTGATCGAATAGCGTACCGCAGAACGAAAAGCAGAACGATATTTTTCGTTTATGATTCCGTTGTGTCATTTTTGTATGGGATTTTTCGTTTCGCATCAGCAGCATACTAGGCTTAAAAAAAAAAAAAGAAGAAAAACAGGAGAGGTAGAAAAATCTTCCTTTCTTTGTCTAGTAGGTAAAAATTTGTAGTCGTACATTGTATTCTTTTGTTTATAACTATTCCTTCTCTGCGAGGCGCGAGGGTAACTACTGAAATTGGCAAATTCCCAAGATGAAACTTTTTTCGGGTCATGCCAAAAAAAAATGTTGGCAAGGTATAACAAGAATCGAAACACAACAGGAAAAGGTAACTTTGTGTTTTAACCGCTAAACTTTAAGTGCATAAATATGTCGCAAGAACTTGCTAGCCACAGACTCTCACTTATTTATTTATTATCGAATTTTAAATTGAGATTTTTTAATGCAAAGCTATTTTTAAGATAACTAAAAAATTACTTCTATAAAAATCACCACAATCCAAATATACTGTTTTTTTTCAAACATTAGCACTTTTTGAAAGAGTAAAAAATTTCCTAATTTAGTTTTTCAAGAACAAAAAAGCAAAGCTTTTTTCGTTACGATAACTTGAACATTCCAATAACTTGAACAAATATTGTTTCCCTTTACACATTCTACAATTTGAACAGACATTTTTTAAGACTCGGTACCTTGAATGTATTGCCTTAAATACTCTCTAAGTTGAACATATACAAATGTGCAAGCTCTGTAACTTGAACAAGTTTAATATTATTTTATAAAAATATGATAAAAAGTCGGACAGATTTTGAAAAGGGGAATCCCAGGCAATTTGTGTTGCTGTTATTTATAAGGCTTTTTTCGTTATAGAAGTGAATTTCATTTAAACAAGTGCATATGTATTTAGGGTAAGATTTTAAGAAATGTAAAAAAGGGGTTTTAAAAAAGCTGTAATAACTGAAAAAATCAGGGTTAGGTGCGTCTTCTTCTAATGCATTTGGAAAGGAAAATATGCAATTTTCAAAATCAAAAAACTTTTTCACAAATTAATGTTCTCCAGAATCTTCTTTCAGAAACATGCTGTGCAAAGCTATGCAGTGTAAAAAAATATTTTTTCCCAGGTCGTCTTAAAAATGTATCACCTCAGATTATTTGGTACGTTCTATTAAACTCTGTGATTTTCTGTGCATTTGTGTGAATTTCAGTCCAAAGTTTTGTCAAAATTCATAAAAAAAATAAAATTGGACCTAAAATGCACAGAAAATCACAGTTTCAAAATAAAGTAACAATTAAATTTTAATATTACTACATATTTAGGTATCAATAGAATATTTAAAAAAAAGAAAACCATAATTTTGTATCTTGGTCCAGTAACTTGAACAATCTTTTACCTTGAACACCCCTGGTTTCGTATGTGTTAAAGTTAACGAGCGTCCACTGTAATTCCGTTTAAACATTTCTTCGACTGTTGCAGTTACTTACAACTGCAGGCAACTACAGCCAATATTTCATGTTTTACCCAAAAATGTTAGCTAAGTTTTTTTTTCCATTGTGTAAATTGCCCTTAAAATACTTGCAACTTAAGTTAAAACAAGAATGAAGCAAAGGAAAGTGAAATGAAAAACTAAAAATGATTTTCCGTTTTTGACTGTAAGCAGGTAGGTATATATCTATAATAACTAAAGTTACAAATTGTTCCTCTTGTGGTCATCACCACAATAAGTAGATATGGAATCTTGAATAAAATTTCAATTTATTTTAAGACTATGTGCGAGCAATTAAGGTTCATATTACCCTCAAAGGTTATCCCTAATCCTATCTACCTAACAAAGTTTTTACAACACGTTCCCAACATACCTATCCCCCATATATGTATACATACTTCCTTGACCACATCCTTCTGTTGTGATGTTCATACTCAATTTGGAATCAATTTTAAGTGAAGTTTTATATGTAATTACCTCTTAACATGTGCGTTATCCCCTGTCTTTAAGCTCAAGTTTATTTTTACTTCATCCCCTAACCAATAGGGCTATAAAGTGATGTTTCGTATCCCCTTCCCTTACCTATATGAAATTGCTTATGCCATTCCCATATCATGGTTATCTTGACTGCCCATCGACTGACCTCTTTAACTTTTAAATTGTATCTCTTACCCCAAAAATATTGAAACCTGATGAGGGTTTGAGTTGCTTTGAGATGAAAACAAATTGTTAAACATCAAAGATTAAACAGTGGGTTTTATTTTCTATATGAAGTGGTTTCTTTCTGGCGTGTTAAAGAGCTAATAATTGGGATGATTTTGTGTTACACATGCATTCATTTTATAAAAAATTATAAAATTTAATTAAAAACAAATTGAAAATCATTCAAGGCATTTTATATTTTTAACCCGGTCACGTGGCTTTTTAAATAATAATTGATAAAAATTGATTTTGAGGGAAATATAAACTGAAAGTATACCTACCAATAAACTGTGGACTCATTCAGCGCCGTAGCAATGTAGGGGATAGCCCCCCACCCCCTCCCCCAAATGAGGGATTTACCACCAAGCGTTTTTGCAATATATAAAATCGATACTAAAAATAGAAGGAAGATAATAAAAGGCAATCGAAAAAAGAAATAATAATAAAAATTATTTGTATAGTTAATTATTTCTGATCTAAACATGTTCGCATTTTACTTAGAAAACCTTTGAAAAAAACATTAGAAATATTTTTGTTTGGTTATTGAAATTATATCAAAGATTATTCATGCAAACAAAAACAAAATTTGAATTTTTCACAATAAATTTTTGAATACAAACTAATTTTAAAGAATTTGCCAAGGCAGTTTCGGACTTATAATCTAATTATTGACCCACTTAATTCGGAACTTTTGGCCCATCAGTGTAATTTAACAGCCAAATTTTAACTCACCAAAGTGAGTCAAAAGTTCATTGTGGAATACTCTTCGCGTCAAGTCTGTGAGTGGGTATAATTATTCTATTCTAATTTAATCCGTATCATCGACTGCAAAATTTTCATAAATAGATGGTAAATTTAGAAAAAATTCCTTGCCACCCCAAGCAAAACCGAGTAGCTACAGCACTGGACTAGGTCAAATGCTGTGTGATATTATATTTAACATTTTTTCCAAACAGAACAAATTTGTCAATACAACGGATAGGAGTTGTTTACCCTTGATCAACCATTTTTCAAATCTAACTGATTTTTCTTCAATATCACTACCAAATTTGGTTCAGTGTATTTGTAACAAAAAAGAAGTTTTAAAAAAATTTATTGAGTTTGTTTGAAAACATCATAATTATTCTGCTTCTATGGAATTCTTCGGCGGAATCAGTCGTATTCGTCACACCTAAACTAACTTGTAAGGTTAAAGCCGGATCCACACATGTCTCGTGTGGTGTGTTGTGGAGTAGTGTGGACTGAGTACACTAAAATTTTCTATTGTCCTGTTTTCGGTAGTAGCCGTGGCGTGATGGTTAGTGCGATGGACTGTCATGCCGGAGGTCTAAGGTTCGATCCCCAGCCTCGCCACCTATTTATTTAAAAGAAAAAACGGCTACTGCCTCTTGCGAGGAATTGACAAATCCTCCAAGAGTATCTCCTGTCACAGAAAAGTGCCGCTCGTTAGCCGTTCGGATTCGGCAATAAACTGTAGGTCCCCTCCATTCTTGCAGACACGCACACAGGAATGGTTGAGAGTTGTAAGTCACTAGGCCCTAGTTCTTCATGAGCTATTGTGCCATCAAATTTATTTTTTTAATTTATTTTGTCCTGTTTTCAAGAGCTTTGTTTTCTCTTTCACGCACACTAAAAAAATGTCTTCGGCATAGCGTGGTATAGCGCAATCATTAGAAAATAGATTTCGATACAACACACCACACCACAACACATCACACGAGACAAATATGGACCTCTACGCATATGAAATACATTGGAGCGATAGCGACACATGACTCCACAACACACCACGCGAGACATGTGATCTGGCTTAAGTAGTATCAAAACTTTACGGATATGGATATGAAAATGTTTTTTTTTTTTGTTTGCATTGAATTCATTAATCCATTAACAATATTATTCCATTTCCAAATACATTATCTTGACTTGATTTATAATTAAAAAATAATTTTATCTTTAAAAATTCTTATTCACAGAGGGCTAAATAATGATCTTGTTTTATGAAACATTTTGTTTATGATTAATGCATCACATTTAAAAGCATCACTTTACAAAACAATTAGAATCATTAACAGTGCACTTTGATTAAAAAAAGACACGACAAAATCGTTTAAAGAACTTCTTTCTATATTCAAAGAGGACATTCAATTATACCCCTTTTTGAAAGGATCTTATTATCTTTAGGTACCTTTTTCATTTTATTGAAAGAAATAAAAACAAATTTGCGCCAATGCTCTGTTTTCATTAAAACAGATGAAATCTCTTTCTCTCTTAACAAAAAAACTAAAAAAAAAAAAAACTCATCCAACCCTTGATTCCTTGATGGATATGAAGGACTTGTCCATTCATAATATCTCAACCCTTTATATATTCTTTTTTTTTTGCTGAATACTTAAGTCTCTCGTTGCTCAAAAGAAAATTAATTTTGAAAACTTCTAAAGAAAAGTGTTATTTTCTTTTGCTGTTTTTGCAGCAGCATCATATCGTCCATGATTCGTCGACGACCAACCGACGACGACTCACGGTGTTTAGGTTGCCGAAGTATCTATCTTAAAAGAAGACCCAACTCGACTGATTTGATTTAATAATAAAATGAAAACAATTTTGAAATTAAAGAAAAATAATTCGAGATAATCTAATTGGTTATTGTCGAGCTTTGAGAATTTTTAAATGAATATTTTAAAAGGAAAGGAAAGTGGTGTAGTTAAAAAAGGGTTGATGATGGCTTTAATATGGGTTGGTTATTTTTTATGAATCTTCTCGGAATCTCTCTATAACAAGCAATCATCTCGGAAATCGTTGAAAGGATTTATTATCTTCAGTTTATTGAGTTCAACCTATGAAGAAAAAAATCATTGAAAAATAAGGGCAGATACTTTGATATGAAGTTGTAGGTGTTATGAATACCTACTTATGTTGTTTTTTTATTAAAAGAAATCCTTAGTTGTATTAATGTTACTTTTAAACTATGATCTATGGAACATGGAAATAGTCTTAGAAGAAATAAATAAAATAAGATAAACAATTATTATTCACGTCGAGTATTTTTCTTCAAATACGCAGAATGATAAAAACAGTTCCATTTTCCTTCTAACATCTCATTTTTCTTCTGATGTTATTTAATTAAGTTCATTCAGTATGAAAATCCCGCTGAGTACCCACAAGCTCAACAATAAACACACTTACGAGTATTTGTTTCCAAGTTCTTCAACTTAAAGATACTCTACTCTCCGTTCTCATTTATTCATCCGGTAGAATTAGGTTTACAGTCGTCGGTCGCCACCACCGCGCCGCAACATACAACCAATTGTTGGAAATTCCTTGTTATTCTATGATTATGATCCTGCGGTACTTCGTAATTACTGTCATTGTCTGGCACTTAATCAACGGTATTCCATGCTGTTTCCGAAACATCCTAGAAGTTGAAAACACATTGATTCGTGTGTCAGTGTCGGCTTTATATACTTAATATAAACACACTCGGATCTCAGGACTATGATTACAATCTTCTTACACGTCTTAGCACGTGTAAAAATAATTACCTACAGAAATTGCTGAAGCCACTCCGGCAATGCCGCTTTTAATTACTCCACCACCAATTTTGTTAAAGAAAACAACGAATGCTTGTTCGAATATCCTTTAACATAAGCCCCCGAGGCAGATTATACGTATTGTCAGTTTTAATAAAAGATATATATATATCAGTGGCGTGGCGTCCATATAACACGATTTCTATCGAGTTACCTTTTGAAAATCTCAATCACATTTATTGAAAAACGAGCAACATTAATTTAAATTACAAGAAAATTCACTAAATATGTCAAAGAAAACCGTGCTATTTTTTCCATAAGAAAGCAAAAATATAACTCGGTTTTCTGCGTCTTATTTCGGGAGTTTTATTATCAGTAAATGAGCAAGAGCAAACAGAATAAGCTTGTTCTATCCAGCGAAAAATTTTAAAAGTTCTATTTGTGTGTCTTGTGGGGTATGAAGTAGTAGAAGAGAGAATTTAGTATGTCTCACTGTTGTGTGAAGTTTATTGAGCAGGGTAGGGGTAGTTTTTTGTGCAAAAAATTAATTTTAATTCGAAAAAATAACACGCTTTTTTTCGTCTTATTCAATAACTTTTTATGTGTCTCGCTGCGTTGCTGTGTGAAGTTTGCTGTGGAAGTCATGTAGGTTTTTCTTTAAAAAATACAGTTCATACACCTTTTTATTTTACTGTAAAATTAAACTTTTATGACCCTTTCTATACAAAATTTGTAAATCAAAACTTATATCATGGCGTGGAAAGCGATATAGACAATTTAAGGTAGAAATTTATAATTTAGTTACCTATACGTTTTCGGGTGACTAATTTGTCTTCGACTTACCATTTGAAATCATCCACGCCACGCTACTGATATATATGTATAATCTACACGTGAAGGATGTGCAATTGTGAGTATGATGTTTTACCTACCGCACTTAGGATATTTTTGGTTAAGTGTTTGATGATTTAAACAAGGATTTGAGTGTTATTTTCTTCTTTCTTTTTTATTGTTGAATTAAAAAGAGAAGTTAATACTGAAACTAATCATAAATATTTTGGTAGGTTCAAATTAATCAATGAAATAAATCCTTAATCAAAATGCAGGATAGCACACAGCCAAGATTTCGGCACTACTAATTTTTACAGAAACAAACTCAAGCGATTTAAAGGTAATCCTTATCCAAATTTTGAAGCACTTCCCGACACCGTAGAATCTTTTACTTTCGCACAACGATAGGCCTTACGGTTTATACAAATGAAAACATCGAACAATTTCGGTTTCTATGTAGGGGGCGTGGTATCCGCCGAATTCCTCAAAATTTTTAGTAATTATATCTAGAACTTCTAAATTTTTTTGGAATGCTGAAATTTGGTCTTGCGAATTATGCAAAGGAAAAAATTGAAAATTTGAGATTTTTCATTTAGGGGGCGTAGAATCCACCCTTTCCACCACTTTCTGAGAATGGTTATATACCAATTATAAAAAACACTTCTTCTTGTTGTAGAATGATGAAATTCGGAAGTGCGGTAAGGCTTGCAATGCTTACAAAGAAAAACATCAAAAATTTAAAGCTTTCCATATATGGGGCGTGGTATCCGCCCACTTCCTTAAAAGAGTTATCAATTATATGGAGAACTTTTGATTGTTGTAGAATAACAAAATTTGGTAGAACCGTAGAGCTTGCAATGCATGAACAAACAAAAATTAAGATTCGGAAGTCAGGAAGCGTGGCATTCACATACTTTCTCAGAACTGTTTCTGATTGTTGTAGAAGGATGAAATTTGATAGAACGATATGGCTTACAATACATTCTGAAGAAAAATTAAAAATTTTGGGTTTAACATTCGGGGGGCGTGGCATCCACCCACTTTCTCATAACTATCATCAATTATATGGAACATTTGAATTTGTACTACAATGATGGAATTAAGTAGGGCTCAGGTGCATGCAAAAATTCAAAGACTAAGATTTTGTGTTAAAAAAAATACTTTGCAAAAAGGATTGAAATCACACTAAAAACATAAATGTTAAAGAGACAAGTTTTCCATGCATTAAAAAAAACTGTATGCAATAAGTCAGCCGTGAAAAGTAATATGATCTAAAAGTAGGTACGCCAAGTTCTAAGTTTATGTAAGTTTAATATTAAATATTTTAAGTAGTAGCCGTGGCGTGATGGTTAGTGCGATGGACTGTCATGCCGGAGGTCTAAGGTTCGATCCCCAGCCTCGCCACCTATTTATTTAAAAAAAAAAAAAAAAAAACGGCTACTGCCTCTTGTGAGGAATTGACAAGTCCCCCAAAAGTATCTCCTGTCACAGAAAAGTGCCGCTCGTTAGCCGTTCGGATTCGGCAATAAACTGTAGGTCCCCTCCATTCCTGCAGACACGCACAAAGGAATGGTTGAGAGTTGTAAGTCACTAGGCCCTAGTTCTTCATGAGCTGTTGTGCCATCAAATTTATTTATTTATTTAAGTAGAGTTATCGAAACAACCTGGTCAAGTTTTCACAACCTTTTGTGAGTAATCAGATGGAAAAAAAAAAGAAAACTTACTCGTCAGCAGGACGATTGCATATTTTGACGATTGCAACTTCTGCGTCATAAATGACGATCATTTGACGGTCAAATTTGACTTTGATTTATTGACGCTTCCGAAAATGGCCTCTTTCTGGAATTGGTAATAATAATTATTATCAAATAAAATATGCCATGTTTGTGTCTTTCGTCACCTCGATTTTTTTACTACATATGTAGCTGCACAGCAGAGGATGTTTTCGAACATGTGACTTTATTAAACTGCATTATCGAACACACTGCTAATCCAGTAAAATTTATACATAAATATTTGCGTTTTTGAACAGAAGACCTTTTCAGTTTGCGTTTTCGAAAATGGCCAATTACAGAATCTTTTACAGAAGTTTTGAGAGCTGGACTTCTTAGTATTAATTAATAGGAAGGGTGGAGAATAAGCAAAACAAAAAAGCATGAAACACTTTCTTTGAATTACTAAAACAAATAGGCCCAAATTTCGACTTTCAAAATGTGAAACAAATATTTTTGATTTGACGCAAACGTGGTTGATAAAAATTAATCTTCATTAAAAAAAAATTAAAATATTTTAATCTAAAAATAAAGAATGCCGCACCATTTGAATTCTTAAACAAATATGGACATTTTTGGAACCGTTAAATCGGTTTTCTTCAAAAATAATTTTTCTTATAATTCAAATTTTCATGAAATTGTTTAGAAAAAAAAATGTGTATGTCATTTTCTAGAACTAAATAATATATACTTAAATCAATAATTCCAAAACAAGATTCATTAACCCGTTTTCAAAAACTGATTTTTAAATAAAAAAAAAATGAACCCTTTTTTAAATATCCAAAAATATTTTTTTTTTGAAATTCAAACTTAAAAGCACCATAGTAAAAATTCTGATTAAAATCGGTTAAGCCATTAAAGAGAAAGTCGTAAATAAAAAAAATATTAAATAACAGAACTATAAGTGCCTACTTAATTAACAAAAAATAAAACAATTTTTTTTAATTTTGTTCAAATTTACGTTTATTTTTATTTTTATTTTGTTAAAATAACAATTCAAACAACAAGGAGATGAGAACCACAAGCAAATTACTTCAATAAAATAGTGAACGTTTCGATTGACTATAAATTAAAATCTTCAATAACAAAATCTTGCATTTATTTTTTTTTTTTAATTTGTGGCATTATAAAATCTTGAACTAACGAAATTTCGCAAAATAAAAATCTCGGATAGTAAAATTTTTAAATTAAATCGCTGTTATATTTGAATTTGAAGTAGGTAAAATAGCACATATATGTACATAATGTAAGTAGATGTGAGTAAACAACTCCTATAAGTTTACCTAAACAGGTCAAAACTGTGTATCTCTTTCAATAACTCAAAAATACACAAACGTTAAAATTCCTTTTGTGAAATGTAGCGAAAAAATTGAAATGAAGTATTATTGCAATTTATTTATTTATTACAGGTACGGTTAAAACGGTTTTTGGGAAGATTTTTGAAATCGTTGTACGATAGCTAGCCGTTTTAGTAAGTGAGCATCTAATTTTAAAAGTCTATTCTTCTATTTTTTTGTATTTTGAACTGCATACCATACTTAATGTAGGTGCCGAGTAGATTTTCCAGAAGTCACCTTTACCATGACATACATAGATCTATTTTGTCACCAAAAAAAAAAAAAAACAAAAACTATCAACTGTTTGTAAAAGCTACATATTTGTATGTCGGCCTTGAACTTTAAATAAAAACATCATCCCCTTTCATTTCATTAGCTATCAAATCTACAATATAAATAGGGAGGCATAGGACTCATTAAAAATGCACTTGTCATTTTCATTAATATATAGGAGAATGCATGTGAAATGCTAGATACAGGATGTGCAGATAAGAATTTGGCTGCAGTTCTTTTGTGCGATGCAAGGACATTTTCTATAATATTGGTGCTATCTTGGTTGAATGCATCTTTCACTCATGTGCAGCAAGGTCGACTGACATATATGTGGAAAACAAGATCTGCGTGTGGCAGTGATTGAAAAAAAAATAATATTTTATTTTAAATTCTAAGGTAAACTCGTCTGCTATGTTCAGAGATTTAATAAAAAGGCATTTATAATAATGAGAATGTCTTGTGCATTTCGCTGAGATTCTTTTGCACAAAAGATGATGCACCTCTTTATGTTTGGCATAGAAGTTGCTCTTTGTTTTGCGTTGATACTAGGAAAAATGGGTTGAATGCTGCATTGAAATTCTTACC
Source organism: Epistrophella euchroma (assembly GCA_947049315.1). Taxonomy (NCBI): domain Eukaryota; kingdom Metazoa; phylum Arthropoda; class Insecta; order Diptera; family Syrphidae; genus Epistrophella; species Epistrophella euchroma. Next base: position 21,514,386 of record OX346246.1, read on the forward strand.
AAGTGCCACATTTTTTTACGGAATTCCTGCTCTTGGCAATAAAGAACACAATTCGCAGACACCTGTTTCTATGTATGGGTTTTGTAAGCTTGAATCGTTTTAAAAATTTCGCGAATTTACTACGTGCTTATCGCGATATAGTCTGTCTGATGTTTTTGCTAAAGCAGATTACGATTACGAATAACCACCCAGGAAGTACTTTTGACTTTTTTTTTTATTATGTATTTTGTATAAAAAAGCCATAAAACAAAATTATGAATTCGAAAACCTTTTGAGGACATAAAGCATTTTTACAACAGTTCGAGGTGAGGCGGACCTTATTATTGGAATTAACCACGAATACTAATTAGGAGACGCGCGAAACAAGGATAATTATAAATCATTTTCTGTTTGGTTTTTCTGGTCAGGTTATTATGTACATTGTTTCGCGGAAACGTGACATGAAAAATCGGTAGCAAAAAAAATTCTCGTACTTAATGTTTATAATAAAAAAAAAGAGTAGGTAATGCAGATGTTTTTATTTAAATGAAGAGTGATTTGTTAAATAAATACTTTTAATATTACAAAGGTAAACGTTTGTTTGTCTATCTGTTTGTTTCTCTTAATCTCAGAAAATACTTGTACCTAAGTAATCCCAGTCATTAAAGACATTTGACCCGGAAAAACTGCCGGAAAGTTGGATTTTAGTATACAACCTCCTGATGGTTGTTAAGAAACTGAAAAAAGTCGCCATCGATATTTGAGTTTGATGGAAATTAGTTTTTCTCTAAAATAATTTGAATTGCAAACAAAATAAAAGAACAAACTTTCAACCTTGAAAAAACTATAGCACGACATTGTAAGTGTTGCCATTATTGCTTAATAATTTCTTTTCTATTTCTAGTCGATTTTTTTAGAAAATTGCTCATTCCGCCTAAGCGGGGTTAAATAATCCCCTTCCCATACGATTTTTTTCTTGTCTCAACTCAACCTACACGCTTTAGCTTTTTGTCACACGTCAAACCGTATGCCAATTAACCTGTATATTTTTATGTAAAAAATAAAAAAAAATTAAATTTACCGATTGAATTATAACGAAAACCGTTATAGTTATTAAGAAAAGTGTCATAATATATTTTATAGGAAATTTTATAAGCTACAAATAAGTCCCCAACATTTTTCCTGTACAAGGGACCGTTAGGGAGATATTCCTGCAAACCAGTTTGGAACAGCGTTGCCGAATTGGCACATTTGTGGTTTTTTGACACGATAATTTGCTCGTGGCACGGTGGCAAGAAAAAGTTCAATATGGCACGTTTTTGTATTTACATTTTTTTTTCCTTAAAATTAAGCAAATTTCAACAAATTTGAATGAGAAATTTGTCCAAATTCCGTAAATGCACGAATAGAGCATGATTTGATTTCTATACACTCCTTTATAAAGTTGATTACAGGTTTTTCAAGAAAATAGAAGAAATTGTGGTTTTTTGATGTGGCACGAAAATTGGCACGTTTTTTTAGAAAATATGGCACATTAATTTTATTTCGGGCGGCAATGCTGGTTTGGAGGACCTTTTATCCCCTATAGCGACGCTCCTATCGATGGGGAATGTATACCAAAATCCTGCTTTCTGGTGATTTTTCCAGAATTTGGCTGTTTTTATTTCTAATACGACTAGACTATAAGGGATTGTAAAGAGAATAGGTAGAGCTTGGAACATGAGGATGGCCAATTTTGTCAAATCTTTAGACCACGGGTCTGATAGTAATAAAACCGTGATGTCAAATTGTATATAGCTCCTTGGCTGATCACATGAAATTGTAGTAAAACAATAAAACGTAAATAACGCACAAAAATCTTCTATACATATCATTACTATTATATAAAAACGAAACAAATATTTTGGTTGTCCGAGTTTTTCTCAGAAAGTATTCAACCGATTTCCTTGAAACAAATTTTATAATTTTTCTTATTCTTTGAAGCATGTAAATAGATATTTTTTATTGGTTAAATATATTTGTTGAATTCTATTATTAACTTTTAAGAAAATTTCGTACACTTTTTTGTCGAAGTTGACCAACATACTCAATTATGCTTTTAAACCTGCTTGATATTTTACAAAAATGGGATTTTTTGTATAAATTCAATAGCTTTATGTAAATTTTAAGCCCTAAATCATTTCTTAACTGTACTTCTAAGCTGAGAAATTAATTTATTTACTAATTATAAATTTTTTCAACTTTTTGTATTTTTGCATTTATGAATTCGATTCAATCGCAATGACTGGGTTGCTATTTTGTTCCATTTCATTATCGTTCCGTGTTTCGTGCATTTTCTTTTGTGTATTTGCTTCTGAATCTCTGTCCACTCAATTGTTCGCTCATCCACTCATTTACATTTTTACTCCTCCTTTCATTCCACTCAATTGTTGACGGCCAATGCGTAGTGTGTTTGTTTTTTCCTTCTTCTTAAGCGAACTAAAATGTTACATACATACCTACATATTTTAAGTATGGGCACCACTGCCGTGCACAGTGAGTTTATTGTTTGCTTCTTCTGCAGTGAACCGATGTTACATAAATGTACATATTTTGAGAGGAAAATGGGCAGGGCATTCAGTAGAAAACTGCATGAAAAAAAAGGTTTACTGAAAGATTATGAAAATGAAACATTACTGATTTCAACTGAGTGGAGTAGGGAATAAAATACAGTGCAAGCTCCCTTAGCCGGACAGTGACGGTCGCAACACTGTTTTCCGTCTAAGGGAGTTTCCGTCCAAGGGAAAAAATAAAAAAATAATTGTAAAAGGAAATGTATAGTTGGCATCATGAAACTGTTTCAGTGAGAGAAAATGAAATTCTTTATTTGGTTACGGAAAGCATAAGGAAGTATGTATATAAAATTTTTGTTAGTAATATAGTTGAAATTGCGGTTAGTCTCATGGAGCATTTGATATACTTTTACCTACTCATATTAATAAGTATATTTAAAGCTTGGGAAGCAACACGAGCACGTTTCGGCTAGTAATAAATAAAAATAAGTCCGTTTTTGTGTTCGTTTGCGCATAACTTGATGAACCATCATCCGATTTAAACGGGGTTTCTTTTTTTCGACACACTACGGAGTCGAAAATTGAAAAATTCGACCGAAAAAGTCCAAATAATATACTTGAATTGCAAAGGACACATTAATAGTTCCCCGGGTCAGCTAGTTTGTCATATATATTTTTTTAGTTATTTATTTTTTGTTTTCCTTACTCTAACTAATTAACAAGACGAAAATAGAAATCACTCGTTATCAGTTTTGAATTTTGATATAAAATTAAGGTAAACACAACTGTTCAACATCGACTAACCAATTTTCACAGTGAGCAGTTAAAATTAAATAAATTTGATGGCACAACAGCTCATATAGAACTAGGGCCTAGTGACTCACAACTCTCAACCATTCCTGTGTGCGTGTCTGCAGGAATGGAGGGGACCTACAGTTTATCGCCGAATCCGAACGGCTAACGAGCGGCACTTTTCTGTGACAAGAGATACTCTTGGAGGATTTGTCAATTCCTCGCAAGAGGCAGTAGCCGTTTTTTTCTTTTTTAAATAAATAAAAAATAAGTGGCGAGGCTGGGGATCGAACCTTAGACCTCCGGCATGACAGTCCATCGCACTTTTTTTTTTTTTTTTTTTTAATTCATTTTTATTTTTCCATTCAACTTATAACTAACTTAAAGCTAGACAAAAATTCATAAAAACTAGCCTACTTATCAATTACAACTAACTTACTGGCCCTATACGGGCGCTCTAAGTTAAACTATGATTACTTAATACTAATGCCTTTCGGCCTAGAAACTAAATTAAAACTAAGATCCTTAACGGTTTTATTTTTAACCGAGAAGAATTTTCAAAAAACTCGGTTTCGGTATCTAAGTCCATCGCACTAACCATCACGCCACGGCTACTACAGTGAGCAGTTAAAATTTTAATTTTTTTTACGGAATAAAAAACGGAACGAACCGCATTTCGATCCTTTTTCAATTTTTCTGACAATTGTAATGCGAATTTTTTGACAAAAACGTAAAATGCTTAAACTCTGTTTATTCTAAGCACAAAGTTAAATTTGTCAAAATTACCAAATTATAAGTAAATCGGTTCACCTATCCCAAAATAACATAATGTAGTTGACGCAAGGATCAACAGACGCACAGTCGCAAGAAAGTGCGGTGTGATGGAAACCACTTTTTTAGAATTTTTTATAAATGAAACAAATACTTGCCTTCTAAAGTAAGTAAAAAGCACACTTAAAATTCGCTGGATACCCAAGTTGCATTAAAAGAACTCCCACTTCTCTCAGTTTATAAAACCGAAAAAATATGTACGAAGACAAACGCTGTTGAACATCACTCGAAAAAGGAGGGTTGCAAACTATGGATTGTCCCCAAAGTGAAATTACTCAACAAGATAAATGGATGTCAGCACCTTTCTTCCTTGGCACAAGAATTTGAATCATTTTTCAAAAGATTTATTGAGAATTCGGTTTACCCAGCCCAGACTCACAGACGAACAATTGCATAGGTAGCGGAGACCTTACTTTTACTCAAGGACCATAATGTCTCATACTCGTACAATACAGTGCAATATGAAAACAATTTATTTTAATTTTCTTTTGCGTTGAAAACTAAATCTGCTATCATGGAGTCGGCATAGTCGTTTGTTTTTTTCCGAAAAGTTCACTTAATATGAAGCACAGGTTTTCAAACGATGCTAGTTGATATTTTCATATTTTTCCTATCACTTTTTGAGCCCGCTTTAAAAGTTTATGCTGCTGACATCTGTCATTCTAAATTTCACGAGGAAACAATCCAAAACACCAACTTTGTACTCAGATGCACGCATCTATACTGGTATAGGAAAATAAAGAACCATCCATTGAGTGAGTGATGGAGCTAAATCTGTGGTGAGCGCATTTTATTCTTATTTTGTATGTGACAGGATATACCGGTCTTAGAATTTTTAGCAGAACCAAAAAGGATTACAATGTTTAGAAAAGTGAACCAATGATGAAATGCTTCCAAAGCTAATGGGAAGATGTTTTGTTATGGACAGGATTTGGGAGGTGCCCTATCCTTTTGTTTGCTTTGGCCAGTCCCAGTTGTTAATTTTAAAACTGAAGAATATCATCATCTGTCGTCCTGGAATAGATGTGACAGTGAGGTTGCAAGCATATTGTATTTTATATAAGTTTTGAAATCTATATCTTTTATTTCTATGGATGTGCTACATTGCACAGGCGGATCATTTGCGCAAACAAATTTGTGATTGTGATTTAGGAAACCGTAAATGGGGGTAAGACGTGGGAAGAGTTACGGGCAACAAAAATTAACGACTTTAAGGAATGGTTTGAGACTTTTTGTGAAGGAAGACACTTACTTGAATCATTTTAATTAACTTATTGTTGTTCATTGTACCTACCTATTTCAAGGAACAAATTATTTTTTGTCCTCATCTCACGAACTAAATTTGCTGCTTTTTTTACATTTTAGAAAAATTCTTAGCTATTTAAGCTACATTTCTTTTTTAATTCAATTCTTCTGGCGAACATTGCAAACGGGACCGATGGATGGTATAGGGCGAATATCACTTTTTCGGACCTCTTCAACTATCGAAGTGTTTTTACACGAAACCAATTATTACTTTATAGAATTAGTCATCAAAAAACTTTTCAAATCAAAATATTTTCAATTTGTTTTAAGATTAGATCCTTAAGCTACGATTAGATGGTCAACGCAAATGAACAAAATGCATTGATTCTCTGACGGCAAAGTGACTACAAATTATATTCCGAAGTTATCAAGTCGTTTGATCATCAACGCATAGTATTGGTCAATGCGCTGAAGGCTGCATTGGCACACGAGTAGATATAGGAATTTTAGTGTTAACGTGTTGATTATGTAATCACCCTCAAAGCATTTAAGACACATCGAAAGACTGCTTATCAGCGCATTGACTACATTCCAAAATTGACAGAGCAGCATTTTCTACATCTTCAACGTAGCCTGCTGCGTTGATCTTCATTTCGGCGTGAGTAAGATAACTCAGGTGCCGCAAAATAATAACGGATTTTTATAGACAGGTTTAATACAATCATTTTTTTACTATGGGAGAGGGGTCTATCTCACCCCGTTTAGGAGGTAGGGGTAATTTTAGAAAAAAAAAATGAATTAGAATGAAAAAAAATTATTAAAAAACAATGGAAACACTTACAATAAAGTACTATACCTGGTTTGAAAGCCAGAAATCTGTAATTAAATCTTATATTTAAATTAAATTATTTAGGGCACCAATATTTAAAAAAATCGCATGCAAAGCTATTAGACCAATTTATTTTTTTCAAAATTGTGAAATGAAGTGCTGAATTAGCTTTTTGTAGTCAATGCCTATATCGATTCTAAATCGAACACAAAAAACCGAATGGTTTTATGTCTTCTAGTTTTTGAGAAAATTGAAAATTACTAAAACTACTTTCCTATGATTTATGATTTTAGTGTTTGGTATTTACGGTGATTTATTTTTGAGGATTAATGTTGACGATAGGTTCATCTTTGTAAGTAAAATACAGTAGTTCATTTAGCGTTACCCCCCCCCCCCCCCACTGCATGTTTTGTATTCCTCTATAAAAAAAAAAACTGTTATCAGTTTTTGGCGCCTAAGTTATCGTACTCGTGCCTTAATTTCTCCCAATCTCAAAATTTTAAGCTATCCTTCGAAGGACTTTGAATGTTTGCAGCCTTATGAAAAGCAACAAACTACATTTTGACGTAAACAAAATATTTTCATTAAATAATTACTCAATAGTCAAAGCATAAAATAAAATCTCAAATTTCCATCAACATCAATTCCATTTTTCAATGGAATATGACAGTTCATAGATTGAAACATTGAAAGTCTTTGTAAGACGCGAAAGAATAGAAGAGGCTGACATGACAGTTCAACGCACTAACCATTACGCTACGGTCTACTACCCGCCGCCGCCGTCGTCGTGTGATTTTCAACCCGAAAAATGATTGATTTTTGCTTATATCAAATCCACCTTAACGTCCAAAGTGTTCGTAAGTGGTCAAGTCGTGTGATAGTGAAGGCTGATTTCCAATGGCGCGTTCGCGTTAGAGACGCTTACGTATACGTTTACAAGCTTTACGAACGCGTCGACATAACAGACGACTTGCAGAGAACCTGAAAATCAAAATGAACCTACATAACTGTAATTTCGAATTCCTTTCAACAAACTATTCCATTATTTTTTAAACAATAAAAGAAATTTGTCCAGAAAACACGATTTTTTCTTCTAAATAAATCGATTTTTTTGTTGAAAACATTATTTTAACTGTTAAAACGCACGCTAAAGTTGATTTTTTTTAACTTTAACGTCGAGGTAGCTTATGTTACATTGGTTTGTGTACATTCTAATAGGTGCCAAATCGTAACATAATATCCAACGCGTCATTGTAAACAATTTGCTTAAATTGCTATGTGTGAGCTTTCGCGTTGAAAAAAAAATCTGTCAAAGCGACGCCCAACGCGGCATTGGAAATCAGCCTTGATTGTTGTAGTACATATTAACGCGTTGACACTAAAGAGTAAACACACGTTGACACCAGACAACACGTCAGCGCAATTTGAGACAGCACTTTTGTCATTCTTGTGATCGTAACCGTTTCATGCGTGAGTCTATGTTGCAAGTTTACTGATTTTTGCTGACGTCAGGGAGTTTATGCGTTGACCGTATAATCGTAGCTTTACAAATAAAGTAGAAGCAAGAAAAATGGGCTTCATAAAAATGCTTTATTATACTTGCTCTATAAGTTTCCTGTAAACAAAATTCTAAGGTGTAATCAAAATAACGCTAATAGTGGCTTTCGCAATACCTTCCGTCGTTTGCCTTTGAGCATATATGTATGATTCTGTGGGTATGTGCGTTTGTACTTCTGTGCGTCCGTACGTTCACAGTAATTTGAGGTATAGAAGGGAATTTCGAATTTTCAGTTTAGCCCAACTATAGTATAAGAAGCTGCCATTCAACTGATAAGGTTTTTTAAATTTTCTCAAAAACAGCTCTAACGATTTTAATTAAACTTTGTACCTGAAAAACCAAGGTGATAGGAAAGTCAAAAAGTGCATTTCAGATTTTTTGATAATGTTGTCTTCTTTTCGGAGTTATTCACGTAAATCGAAAAGAATGGTGCGTTGAAAATTTTGAACATAAAAAAATAATAATTTTTTTTGACTTTTCTACATTTTTTTCGGTAAAATATAGTTTCGTTATAAATTTTTATCATAAGAGCGAGTTCGTGTGATCCAGTCGTACATTTTTTTTTTTGCCAAAACAACTTTCCCATTCACAAAAGCATACTCCATCAATTTTGAAGAGTCGTTAGAATCTGAAAGGTAAAATCTCCCATATGTGACCAATCACCAATATACTTTGTACATTACAAGTTAAACACGTTCAATTTGTAACTACCAAAACCGAATGCTATTTCAGCAATAAACGACCTCAAAATTGCTTCCATATTGTCCGCATCATAGTCAGTTCGCTCGTCACTTTCCCGCACCGAACGAACGACACCTCGCCAGTCAGTGGCAGAGGACACCTTCAAGGTTTGCAGTTATTGCTTGGCTTCTTCTTCCTTGTATACCTTGTAAGAGTCATCTGTGAACAATCAATAATCGATTAGCAGCTGGACGATGGACGAAGGACGACAAAGTCCAAACGAAAACAAAAAAAAAAAACATAGCAAAACAAAGAAAAAATATCGAGACATTGGAAAAAGTTTGCCATGTCGGTAAGTTGGGTAATAAATTAATAACCGGAACGAGCCCCAACAAGAAACACCGAGCCATCCATATCGAGATGATCACAGTTGGTCAAGGATGCCCATTTTTTGTATGTCCTTTGCCTTTTTCTAACAGATTTCTCCATAGCACTGCTATATCAAAACACCTCTAGATATGATGGAGAAAGAGCAAGCGAAATTGTTTTACCTCTCCTTATACAATACACCCTGTCTAAATGTCGAACGGTAGTAGAAGAGGTATTGGAATGGATTAACAGGACAAATCCAAAAAGGACATACAGCAGCAGAATATATCTCTCCCAGCCATCCAGCATATTGATAAAGTTTCTGTTGGATGAACAGTTTTTCAATATGCGGATGACGTTGAAGGTAACACATGTGAACATGGTAAGCTATTTGTCATTCCGAGCGGGAAGTCCTTTTCGGTCGAAGTACAAAGTTCGATCTAAGTAAGGGAAGTGTAATCGTTTAACAAATATTGATGTTCGTAAAGAACTAATAAACACCGAGTGTGAAGAATTAATCCCTCTCTGGCGGGCGTGGAGTAGTGGCTGCGGCTTAAACTATATATAGGAATGGGAATGCGAAGTTTGCCTGATGCTTTATCGTATCGTTAACACACCTTTAATCGGTTTTGTGGTTGGGGTAGGTGTTATAATTCTACGGACAAATAAATAATTTTGCATATATCTACACTACAGATACAGACACTACAATCCATTGGTGCGGAATCATCCCTTAAAGCTTGTTGTGTACCTTTTTATTTTCCAACGAAATACAGACAATAGTATAGACCCCAAATTGGATTAAATTTACAATCGGCCAATATGCTTCGATGGAAAAATAACGAAACAATTGAAAATTGAATAAAGCTTTTTACTGCGATGACCACAGAAACAACGTATAAAGAGTTCGGATTGTTATGGGGCTTGGATTGGAGTAGATACTGACTATTTTGAATTTGCTTGTGGAAGGTAGAAATCCGAGACCGATGGTTGATTTTAAATCTTGCAATGTTGCACCAAAAAATGCATATACATACAGTTTTCAATAGGTAAAGAGTTTTTAATAAACCTTTAATTTAAGGATGTAAACATGGCAATGGGAAGACTTGTGAACGCACTAACTCAGCGGCTCCATTAGCAATATTTGAGGCAATTCATTGTTTCGCTTATTGCTATTGCCTTGAATATTGCATATGCTTTGGCAGTGTCATTGGAAGGCAATTACATATTGCTTTCCAGGTATAAATAGGATTAAGTAAGGTAATTTGAGTTCTCTGTTTTTTTCTCTATGTTTAGAAGACATGGAAGAAGTACTCCAAAGTGGAACCTGATATTTGGCTGATATCTATTTAAGTCAAAGAAGCTCACTCAAAAACTCAAAAACTCTTTACAGTAATTGCTCTCAATTTAATTGGCACGCATGAATGAATGTTTATGGTATCGTTACAAAGCTGCAACCATAAGCTTTAAATAAAGGTTAAAAACATAACAATCACTTCGGGATTTTAAGAGGTAATCGTCATAGTTAAAGCATGTAAGGAAAAATATAGTGAAATTAAAACAGTAGCTCGAATATTTTACATTTTAAACAAATTTAAGCGTAATTTATTATTTAAGTATCTTGAATTGCCCAACTTAACTCTAAATACAGCTTCTAAACGCTTTATCATTAACCTGGTTGCGTTTCTTGTCTATCTCTTTCGGTATTTTTCCCATTAGTCTACCAGTGCCGCTTTCAGTTAATTAATTGTTTCAAGAGCTGAATTTCTGGCTCTAACTCTTCACTTAAGCTCGTCTAACAAATGCTTGTTAAGTTTTAAGTCTGGGATTAGCGCCATAGCTAGTTCATCGCAGCATCACCAACTTCCCAACGAATCCGACTGTTCCCCGCGCAGTGTTGTATCGAGCGTTATCATGCGTTGGTACAAAATTACTGGCAATACACACACCCAACATAAGGAACGACGTTATACAGCAGAATATCGGAGAAGTGTTAATCCGCAGTTAAACCTCCGCTCGACCACCATAAGTAACAAAAACCAGCTCACTTTTCCTACAATTGAAAGGACTGAATGTATCTTACAAGACCCTCCCCCATAAGTCACGGTTTCGAAAAAACTGCATTGTTCAAATCGCTCGGCAGGTCGTCTGTGCATTCTGTCCCTACGATCACTTCCATGCAGACTCATTCTGCACTCATCCGAGAACATAATTCACCTGCATTGCTTAACTTCCCAATCGTAGTTCGCTAGAGAAAATCGAGGTCGAGCTTATCGGTGATTTGCAGTCAACTTCGGTCCCGTGGAAGGCTGTTTTGGGATAAGCCCTACTTCTTGAAGACCCTTTTTGGCTACAGTTCGCATTAATTTTTGTTTTTGTTGGTATTTATAAATAATATACAGAACAATTGTTCTAACATTGTTAAATTTAGAAAAAAAACCAGGATAATTTCGGGGCAAATTTGACTTATTTAGTTCGAAAGTTTCTTGTGACCATTAGTCCAATGCGTTGCGCCCAGGCATGACAGCTGAGCTTATAAGTTAGATGCTGTCGGCTGTAAAACGCAATATTTTGGTCAATGAAATTTCAGTCAATACAGGCCACTATAATACAAAAACTAAAAGTATTCTCTTATTTGTGTAACTACATATTTAATTTTCCACTTTTTTTGTGCCTGATTTTTCTGGACTTTAACTGCTTAAGCAGACTCAACCCTTGATGTTTTACAGTTTTTTTTTTTTTTTGCACAAATTTTTATTATGACGGTTATTATGTGGACATTTATCTCGAATATATAGTCAAAGTCTTCACCCTTAAAGAAGACGCACTTGTTTTAACAGTCCTTAATAGAAATGTTAACCCCAACAATATTATTTTCACTAATTAGATGGAAACCTTAAATTAATTTGCTCATCTTAGATCATGAAACATAATTACGGTAAATCAGAAACACATTGTAATATTATAAATTCCCGCAAACCAACCATCAACTTTTCAAAAGGAATTAAAATACACCCATCAAAATTCTACATCCCGAAACGTGACTCTTCTGACATTAAAATAAAAGATTATGAAATAAAATTTAAAACACAAAAAAAAAAAACGTATCCAAAGCCCCGGCACCAACACGCCGCCGCCGCCGCCGCCGCTGGCTGCCGTGGTCGACTATGATGCTGAAAGGACATAATTTGCATCAGCATTACGTTAGCCAACATTCTGCGGTAAACACTTTCCCTGCTTGCATACCATAGGTAGGGTCTATAGTACAGCGGTGTAGTACCTACCGATACCATTAGATACAAAAATATCTCTTTCCAGAGCTTCAAATAATGTAGCTTCCTTTGCTATACACTATGGAACGTGCGGGCACCCAGGAAAAAGCGTTAATTGAAAAATGCTCTTTTCCTTGATTAATTTTTTGCCATAGCAAAACTTTATTTGCACCAGGAAATTCAAATTAATTATCGCATCCTTACCGTCCTTGGAAGCATCATTGCTCACTTTAATCTGTGTTTCCTTTTGTATAAAGCATGAGGTACACCAAGACTAGACTATTTGGTTTTTTCGTGTGCATAGTTGGTGAGGTAAGGAAAACATATTATACATACATCTAGGTAGATTCCCTTCATAGGTGAATAGCCGCGAAAATTTGCTTGGCCAAGCCAAACATTTTATTTTTTGGTCTACCTTTTGAACAAATATGTATGGTAAACATTTTTAACTCATACCATCCAGAACCATCAGATCCGGATCCGGATCCTGCCAGTGACCATACCCACCTCCTTAAACCACTTTGTCGAGGTATTTTTTGTGGAATGTTATGTGGATTGTAATTTTTCGTGTTGGCAGAGCTTCATTAATTATAGCCCAAACCAGGGGTATGGGATAATTTTATTTGAAACAGACTTTGCACTTCTGGGAACGGAGTTTTGCTTTTGGAAAAAAAATTTAATTTTTATACATAATTCTTTTGAATCATACAACAGTCCTAGTGACAGGCCAACTCACTAACCATTATGCCACGGGGTATTATTTTGATCATCGAATTTGTTTTTGTATATAATTTATATGATATTATGTATGTAGGTGTAGAAAGGCAGTGACATCCCTATACCCAAGACCCAACTATACTTTGTTTTACAAATGAGATGTTAAAAAAATTTAATTTCTTGGCGACTTGATGAATTTCGTGATTAAAAATATATAAATTGGTAACGTGATGTGGGTGCCGTGACTTAAGGACAAGTGACATAAGGCCCAATTTGGGCGTTTAGCATTATGTCAAAAAAAAACTTTGCATACACCCAAACTCGCACCTACCCCAAATCCTGTAGTGGGCCAAGCACGGGGGTTGCAGGGGGGCAACAGCCCCCCATACATACCTCACTATTTATACGCCGTAATGTTGGGTGCTCTAGGATTTATTGGTAAATTTTAGAAATTCATTATTTCGGCTTTTTACAGTAACATAGACATATACGTGGCGCACGACATGCCGAATTTATTCAATATAGTTTCGGTTTTAAATATGTCCGAAACCTCTTTTACTGTAAAGGGAGCTTTTGGGAATGTTAGATAATTACATTTGGCATTATGCCTCAAAGAAAATTGGCCTTGTGTCACTTTACAAAAGCGACATAGGGCCAAATATATAAATTTGGTCATGTCGCTTTTGTAAAGTGACATAAGGCCAAACACCCAAATTTGGCTTTATGTCACTTGGCCTTATATGTCACGGGACCTATGTACGTCTGTTTGAACCTCGGCTTCAGCCTTATCTAACCACTGAAGGGATTTTCTTTAAACTATGGGTAACTGCTATACAACCGTTTTGAAAAAGGTTATTTATCTCGAAAATGGCGAACGATTTTTATTCAAATTTTCGTATGAACTATAAAAATGTGGAATGGTCTCCATTTTGGTGAAAAAAAATTATCAAATACTTTTATAAACGGTACCTAAAAAAAGAAACCGTTTGTTTTTTTATTTTTGACTTTCTCGTTAACGACTCAACCGATATTGGTCAAAATTTCTACCCGATGTTGGTCCTTTCAAGTCTGAATAGTATTTCATAAAATATATTTTCGAAAAAAAAAAATATTTTTTGGATTTTTAAAAAAGGTCCAATTTTTTGTTTTTGCAAAATCATTTGTTTGAAAATGAGTTGATGAAGTTTTAAAATTTTTTTCTGCATAAATTCATTTTTTTTTGGAATAATTTAGATGACCAAGAATAACGGAACCTGCCATACCTATACGTTTTTTTTTTTTTTATATATTAGGAAAATCATATTTTGCTGAAGCAAAGGTTTTTCTATAAAGAATCATTAATTTTAAACAATTTTTACGAAAAATTATTTATTAATTTCTCCTCCCATTTATATATCTAACTCTTTTTAAGTTTCGCTTTTCTTGAAAATGTTTTTATTATTTTGGTCAATTTGATAATGTTTTGAAAAGTTTAAATAATATTATGTGTATCAAAATATTCAAAATCGTATTGCTTAGATTTTTAAAAAATTTTTATTTTCTTAAATCAATCAAAACGATTTGTATTTTGGCAGTAAGCGGTTTCCATCATTATCTAGTAGATTTAAAACAAAAATTATTCTCATGGCTAAAATATAGCTACTTTTAAAACAATTATATTTAATAACCGTTAAGAAAAATTTTATTTTTGTCAAAACTGAGTACCATGATTTATTTTCCAAATATTTCTGTGGGCTGCAATTAGTACCTACAACATTCTTGCGACTAACTGGCTGAACAGAATAGAATGACGGAACTGAAGCCGCAGACGGAACTGGAAGAGCTGTCAAAAAGTGTCGTACGTTATTTTTTTTACGTGTCCACAATGGAGCTGTACAGCTTTGAAAGTATTTTGAAGAAAAACAAAAGAATATTATTGTGTACAAGCTCAGAATTCATATTTTTGGTTTCCAATAATTTTCCTTTTAATAAATAATTTCTTTCGCGATACGAATAACCACAATATTTTTTTCCGACCCAAAAAGTTGTTTTTTTTCTTCATACAAATTGAAACGTCAAAAGTGCCGTACGTGAAAAGTTAAAAGTTGGTGAACTCTTCCGTCTTCGTCTGCAGCTCCGTATGCGTCTACGTTCCGTTGTGTTCGCAACATTGAATTTGCGTGTATTCAATATTTTCACAGCTATTCCAGCTCCGGCTCCGGTTCCGTCTGCGTCACCATTCTGTTCAGCCAGTTAATTGTTGAACAATGCGTTTTTGTATATGTTTGCGAATTTCAACAAATAATTCGATATGGTTGCGCAAGTATTTGCTCATAATATGCGAACACAACGGAACGTAGACGCATACGGAGCTGCAGACGCAGACGGAAGAGTTCCCCAACTTTTAACTTTTCACGTACGGCACTTTTGACGTTTCAATTTGTATGAAGAAAAAAAACAACTTTTTGGGTCGGAAAAAAATATTGTGGTTATTTGTATCGCGAAAAAAATTATTTATTAAAAGGAAAATTATTTGAAACCAAAAATATGAATTCTGAGCTTATACACAATAATATTCTTTTGTTTTTCTTCAAAATACTTTCAAAGCTGTACAGCTCCATTGTGGACATGTAAAAAAAATGACGTACGACACTTTTTGACAGCTCTTCCAGTTCCGTCTGCGGCTTCAGTTCTGTCATTCTATTCTGTTCAGCCAGTAATTCGATACATTTGCAAAAATAGAATACAGTTTTTGAAGGGAACTATATCGAAATTTCACACGCGGCGAGCCATTAAGAAGACGAAGGAAGAACTAAAGGAAAATGGCAAAATTTCAAGGTTCTGTAATATGGAGTTCTCTCTCTCTCATTTATAATATCATATTGCCTTGCCATCTCTTAATGTTAAAAGAAATGTAGAAAGATACCAAAAGAAATACAAAAATGTATAAGTGCCTTTCACTAACTCTTTTTATTAATTACTATGTTTCATTTTAGTACAAATGCAATTTCTTAGTAATTGTAACTCCGAATTCAAGAATAAAATTAAAATCAAAAGAAAATGTAAAATAACAAATACAAACAAAGATTGTACATACAGAATTTAAACGTAAGGCAAGAGGTCGTTGACTTTCTGCTACCAGCTGGCTGAAGAACATCACATGCGAGTTTTTCTCGTAGGCAAATCATGAATTTTAACTTACTAGCAATTTATCATCCAAACGATCAATTCTCCCGCCTTCTTTTAAATTTGAATTAAACTGAATTTTATAACGTGGTAAAAAACAGCATTTTTATTTTTAAACTTATTTTTATCAATATCGATAAACTTAAATCAAAAATTGAATTTTCTTTTTGATAAACCTTAAGTCAGAAAAGAACAGGAACAATTTTTTGGCTTTGGACTATCTTATTATCCGTTAATAACCGATTTAAACCAAACCAAGTTTTTGCAAGCAAAAGCCTCTAATTAATTATATTGAATATAAGAATTTTCAAAAGTAAATAACTTTTAGTTTAAAAACAAAAATAAAATAAAATATCTCTAATTACTTTTTGTTACTTATTTTGAAAATAAAACGCGCTTCATCAAAAAATTTCAAAAAAGTTTGTATCCGGTTTATATTTCCAATAATTTCTTTATGTAAGAAATAAAATCCTATATAAGTAAGTACAAATTTAACGAAATTAAATAAATCAAGAAGTTGTTATTAAATCATGTCCTTAAAGCCGCAGGGCTATGATCCTTCTCAGCCCGCATTTATTATGTACCATGCTCAAAGACGATGGCAATAGTTTTTTTGTGGGAACTTTCACAAAAGTTAGGTCAGCTACAAATCAAATCAGAAAAACAACAATAATTCGATGATATAGAAAACAAATAATTTTTCAACCCTTTTATCAGTTGTTACCTCCGCCCAGAGTAGGTATAGAAGGTTTCGTTTGTTCGACGATATTGCTCTCCCTGATGGCCATAATATAGTCAAAGAGTGTTGTTTCTGTTTTCGTTGGAAGAAATACCGCGAGGCAAATATAATTTTAACAGGTAAAATTTATCGAATAGCACATTATGCAGTTAATGTTGTGCATAATGGACTCCCATTAAAGTGACTTATGACCACGATGGTTGGTTATTCGGTAATGTAACACTGTTATGGTCTTGTATAGGTACACCAGTCCAGACTCACACCAGATACATACACAAAATCACAGTTGATTTTAAAGTGAAATTTTTCTTATCTGAAATTGCATATAATGAGAATAAGAGTGCATTATTGTCACGCAATTATTTTTCACCCTGCAAAATTTTCGATTACATGTTTTTTGTGTATATAAATGGACCATGGGGGGAGTTGTAATTATTTTTCAGAATAACAGATGCTTACTATGCCTATAAGTAGGTATTATTTGCTTCATTTGCTAATTGCCTTCAATTAATAGGAATCGGAAGAGGGTTTTAAAGATGTATATAGGTATTAACCTGAATACATAAAGTGATAAAGTGGAAAAGCAAGTGGCTGATTTAAATACTATAATATTTTAACAATTTCAAAATGTTTCATTTTATGAACGCATATTAAACACATAAGCTGCATTTGTGGTATAATGGTATAAAGTGTTGTGTTGGACTGTCAAAAATCAACTATAGGTATTATTTCTCATAGCGGAATTTTGACTGTCTTTGTCATTTAACATTATGCAAACAAAATATGTACCGCCAATACAGATCGTTTTAGCATATCTATATCGTTATGAATTTTAAACATTCTCCTAACTTCTATTTTTCCTTGAAATGGATCGAATTCGACCGTTGATCCCTTTTATTTTTGCCGTAGAACTCAAAGGTTTTTCTAATGCCCAGTTTCAAGGATAAAGAAAGTTGCACTTTAGCAGCCAATATGTCTTGCTTACAATCGAAAGAAATTATAGAAATCAAAATATTGCAATTTATTCAGATAGCCAAACCACTCTCAAAGCCCTAAACTCATGTGGCATTAGCTCTAAACTGCTATAGGATTGTGTTGGCAGGCTAAACAAACTGTAGAAGAACAATAAAGTCACGCTTCATTGAATACCGGGCCACGATGGTGTCCAGAAGACTTCTAAGTAAAAATAGGAGCAACGGCACTTCTAACGAGGCTAGAACCCTAACGGAATAGGAGAAAACGCGATTAAGAATAAAATAAAAAACAGGAGGGAAGGCTAATTCTTTTTCGCAAAATAACTGAGAAATCGGAAACAGGGTCCTTTCCAACCTTACTAATTAAAACTATACAAAGATTTTTACGTGCTCTATAGGGCAAGTATTGGTTTCGTGTTAAATAAAAATCGAGGACATCAAAATTTAAACTACGATTATGGCGAAGTCCGAAGAAGTGGGTTTCGTCATACCTTCTGTGTGTCCATACGTCTGTGCCTCTGTGCGTCCGTTCGTCCACTGTAAAAAAAAATTCGTTCTGCGGTACGCTGTTCGATGCGCGAAATCGATAATTGTAGCAGATTATTTGGAGAGATCTTCGCTCTTTTTTCGCACAGAATTAAATGCCTGTACCATTAATTGATGTGTGAAGAGGAGGCCCACAAAAATGAAAACATCTAGGAAGAAAACTCCCTTAGTTGAGGCAGGCCAATTTCCTAATCGGGTCGGGACTAACAACCAGGAGCGATTCCTTTTTTCCTGCATCAGCTGAAGTATAGAAATAAACTTCATATAATTCTCTGATTCTGTTTTGCAGTTAACTGCTAGGACTCTAGCTTGTTTGCTTGCTTTTTGAACACTTTTTCATCGAATAATTCGAGTTTTTTTTTTTTTTTATTTCAGTTTAGAAAAAATAACTTCGGATACATAATGTACAAATTTATGTTGAAAAATTTATAAGCAATGTCGACAAAATAATGATTTATTTCATTTATTAAGACTTAGTTTTTGTTGCTGCTGCTGTCTAATTTTGGGACAAGATCTTTTGCTACTGGTTAGCCAAGCCGTGCCTTATCATGACGTGCCTTTTCGTCAGAATTCCTTTACCGCGCATTTGAACTATTTCTCTCTATCTCTCTCTCTCTCTTTCGGTTACTTTGGGTTAAATTTATGACTTTTCTTTTGCTTTCATCACCTTATTTTCTTCAAAATTTCAAATAATTAGCCTGAATATTGCCCGTCCATATTTCCACTTTCCTCCTATTCTCTTCCTCCTACTCTTTTTAACAAACTCAAATCCACCGGAAATTCCATATCATGTTCTCATTTTCGCGAAAAGAAGCTTTTCGTATTTTGGTGAATCTTATAAACAGTCTAAAGTGTGAAAATCATCAGAATACTGCAATTTGGTATAAATCCAATTTCTCATATTGTGTGTTACCCTTACAACTTTCTATTGAAGATCTTTAAAAAACGCTTAACATTTTTTAGAAATTTACTAATCCGTGGAAAACTTGTCTAATTCGTTGAGTAAAAGTCTTTGCCAACAACTTAATAAATAAAATGCTACCTTCCATTTCTAAATGATACAAAAGTACTTCTAAAATTCCCTTACTCAAACTCACTATAATTGAAGCATCAGGTTTCACATCACGTTCAAGTGTAAATGTAAATCCCTCCCCCCCCTGAGAGAGGAAAGGTGAACCAACCAACTTGATAATCCATGCTATATTTGAGTTTGAATTTCCTGTTCCTTTAATTCCTGAAAATTAACCGTAAATTACAATGTAATTGAGTAGAGTGGTTTTAAGCAAAGCAGGATCTCACACGACGACAACACATTAATGCTTTTCAGAAGCAATCCACTTGTTCCGTCTTATCAGACATATCGTCAGCTAAAATTCATTTAAGCACCAGGCAAAAGGTTCTATGGAAAAATTTGAATATTAAATGAGAGCACGTAACGGTGTCTAGGTACATAGGATAGGTATGTTAGTTAAGTGAGTAAATATATCTCTTTATCGAAGGATTAATGGAGAAATTGATGGCTGGTTTGATTATACTGATATTATGTAAAAAGGAATTGAGGAAGGAACTGAAGTGAATTACGTGTTAAGTGGCAGGTATTGAGGTGATCAAACACAGACAGGGAGGTGTATTTATTCATCTATTGAATTCTGATGAAATTCAAGAGTATAGGTCTTGAATAAAATAACACTATGAATAACATAAAAAAAAGATGAAAATTGTCAGGTACCTATCAATAATTCTTTTGTCGTAGTATAGTGATGGTGTTTTCTATTTTGGTTCTGGGTTTAAAGCTTCGTGAACGACATTCAATTTTCTATAAATTTTTCCGCTTTTTGGAATGGTTCAAAATTTTAACTGAGAAATCGGACACAGGGTCCTTTCCAACCTTACTAATACTATACAAAGATTTTTACGTGCTCTATTAAGGCAAGTATTGGTTTCGTGTAGAAAAAAATTCGAGGATTACATCAAAATTTACACTACGATTATGGCGAAGTTCGAAATTGTTTTATCCTTCTGTAAAAATTGAAGATCACGGTCAAATTTCTAACAAAATAAACACATTTATGGCTATGGGTGGTAGTAGCCCGTGGCGTAATGGTTAGTGCGGTGGACTGTCATGCCAGAGGTCTGGGTTCAATACCAGCCGCTTCCACCTTAAGTTTTTTTCCGGGCTACTGCCTCTTGCGAGGAAGTGACAAATCCTCCGAGATTATCCCTTGTCATAGAAAAGTGCCGCTCACCAGCCGTTCGGATTCGGCAATAAACTGTAGGTCCCCTCCATTCCTGCAGACACGCACACAGGAATGGTTGAGAGTTGTAAGTCACGAGGCCCTGGTTCTTCATGAGCCGTTGTGCCACCAAATTTATTTTTATTTTTATGGCTATGGGTGTTCTCAAAACTATCGCCGCCCGTGTATAGCTGGATGTGCTAAAAATCCATTTTTCAAACGAATCTCTTGAATCAGCAGACCTGATGAGCTCCGAATATATCGTAGTCGACCTACGCAAGGTATTCACTTAGGCCCATTTGCTGAAACGAAACTTAAATATTTATGTTCAACTTAAACGCTTATGTTTCACTTTTTCCAGCATAAACTGTCAAATAAGCTTTTATGTTGAACTTAAATATTTAAGTTTCGTTTCAGCAAATGGCCCTTAGTAAGTTTAGCCTTAAGTCCGAACAACATTTGTCTTGTGTGGTGTATTGTGTTGTATAAAGTAAATTGTCGCTTCGCTATATTTCATATGCGAAGGACGTAGGTCCATACTTGACTCGTATGATGTGTTTTGTAAGAATCCATTTTCTTCCGCTTGAGTGCATTGTAGGAGCTAGGGTGGACTTCTATTATTCCGATAATAGTAAGAAAATGTTTCAGTAGAATTTTCCTTCGAGCATGATAAGGTAAGATTACCAATTAACAAGACAAAGAATCAGGGCTGCCGTTTTAAAAATTAGCATGAGAGTATTTCAAGGGGTTATAGTAACCAAAATTTTAAGGATAGCCAGTTGTGTTTTTACTAAGGATTTCAACAATAGAAAGCTTTGGATAAAATCCCGAACGCGGCTATTTATTATCCACATAAGCAACTGCGACAAGATTGACATTATCCGTGTTTTTTTGGGAAAGCTATACATAGTACATTATAGGATTTTACATGCATTACAAATACAACATCCACAGTAGGATTACTACCGATAAAAGGAGATGTAGAATCCTATACTGCGGATGGGTTTGTGACGTTTGTTCGAGTATCGAATGGAATTTGGTGCTATTGTTTTTAGATGTTGGTGCGATTGATAATTTCATTTGAATCTCGATGGATGTGTTCACAGAGTAGTTGTGCGTTGTTTATGGTTTGTTTTTACATTGGGCGATAAAATTAATCTTTTTCTGTTCTTCTTTGAACAGGAGCAATTTCCTGTAACAAAATTACCAAATTTCACTGAATCGTTCACACATCACATAAACTACCTGAGTAGAGTAGATACAATAAACTCACTTTTCAGTTTCGTTTTTATGGCCGAAGTGTTGTTCTGAAGAGAAAAATGAACAATTAAGTGTGATTATTTCACATTCGTACTGTTCCATGAAGATTTTACAGTAATCTTCTTCTAGATTACATATTCTGGAAATCTTTTTGATTTCGATCTTTTGATCTAGATTTCGACCAACTTTTATATCCCAATGAAAAACCACATACAATTCAGTTAACAAATCATGTTTTTTTTTTATCCAACAAAATTATCGCCGAAGACGTCATAAACGACTAAGTCCCATTTCACATGAATAAACTAAGTTTCCAGTTACTTTCGGTCTGGAGGAGAAGGTCAGAAAGTATAAGGAGTAAACAAAATCTCCACGGTCATCGGTTTGAGAAATTTTGTTGACATTCTTCTTCACACTACGTACCTATGTATGTGTGCGTGCAACCACATACACCACTTTAAAAGAAAAATACAGAAAATCTGCTACGATTTTGTTTATTCGTGTGAAACTTTCAAGAGATCTTTAATGTAATTAAAAGAACGCCAAAAAATCTTCAGAAACTCGTTTCTAAGTTTGAATGACCGCATAATCTACGAACAAACAAATGAGAAAGAATAACTTTTTCTATGTTTTCTTATCATAACTTTCTGAAAAATTTTCAATTTTATGTATCTATAATTAGCCGACCCGTGCTCGCGTTGCTTCGCAAGCTTTAAATACTTATACCTATTAATATAAGTAGGTAAACGTATATCAAATGCTTCATGAGACTAACCGCAATTTCTACTATATTATTAACAAAAATTTTATATATATATACTTCCATATGCTTTCCGTAACCAAATAAAGAATTTTATTTTTTCTCACTGAAACAGTTTCATTTCCCTTTACAACTATTTTGTATTTTTTCCCTTGGACGGAAACTCCCCTAGACGGACAACAGTGTTGCGACCATCACTGTCCGGCTAAGGGAGCTTGCACTGTATTTTATTCCTTACTCCACTCAGTTGAAATCAGTAATGTTTCATTTTCATAATCTTTAGCAGCTTTCACAGTAAAGCAGCAACCCAGTCATTGCGATTGAATCGAATTCATAGATGCAAAAATACAAAAAGTTGATAGATTTATAATTTTTAAATAAATTTATTTCTCAGCTTGTAAGTACAGTTAAGTAATGATTTAAGGCTTAAAATTTGCAGAAAACTATTAACTTTATACCAAAAATCCCATTTTTGTAAAATATCAATCAGGTTTAAAAGCATAATTGAATATGTTGGTCAACTTCGACAAAAAAGTGTACGAAATTTTCTTAAAAATTAATAATCTAATTCAACAAATATATTTAACAAATAAAAAATATCTATTTACATGCTTCAAAGAATAAGAAAAATTATAAAATTTGTTTCAAGTAAATCTGTTAAATACTTTCTGAGAAAAACGCGGACAAACAAAATATTTGTTTCGTCTTTATATAATAGTAATGATTAATTTTTGGGTAAAGTTATTTTTTGTTTGCTTTCTATTTGTAGCAAACTATCTTTTATTTGTGTTTTTTTGACAGCTGTACCAAATGTGAAATATAAAAAAGGCTATTGCAGATGCGTTTTTTTTTGGAAATTTCTCACTGTACTATATATAAAATCCCAAAAAACACGGCTATTTACGTTTAGTTCAGAGTTCTAACTCATAAGAATGAATTACATGCATGTTTATTGTTTATTAAGGGTTGAACGAAACGGAGTCGTACAGGGAGTCGTACAATAACAGTGAATACCAGGGGTGTACGGATGTTCCCTTAGTACTCACTTCAGCAGCTCTGTTAATAATAGGAAAACAAGCTTGTTCTCTCAATATATCAATCTTTTCGATACAATTTCTCTCCGACTGATGGGAATAGAAAAAAAATTCTGTTTCGGAAAAACACTTTGGTAACAAATACGCATATTTTTGCAGAAAAATTTTTTGCTTTAAACATTCAAAACCTAAAGTCGAGCATGATACACATTTTTGTGATTTTAAATCTCTATTAAGGTCAAATATCGCAATTGATATTTTGAAACTCCTATAGTTACAGACAGAAATGACATTCTAATTCTACATCCAAATCTAATCGACTGAACTCTACAACATAATATTTCTTATTGAAAATTGCACTAACGAAGCAATCACACATTTCGCGCTGCATCGTTTAACTTCAAATCCTTTAAAATTTTCAGCACTCTTTTCAGTTTTTCAGCGCATTCCATCACTGTCAACACTAGTATTGCTGTCAGTTAGTTTTGGGAAAATTTACGGGTATATCACATCAATTAAAGTATGTCCTCTATTTTAGAACAAAAACATGGCTAAGACCCATCACAATCCTGTTAGCTATAGGGCAGATTTTTTTTTCTGAGAATACCCCATTGAAATTTCACCCTTAAAAAAAGAAAATATAAATACATAGGGTATTAGCAAACGAAATTGTCCAAATAATAGTAAAAACCTGGATGCAACGCTCAAAAGAAAGACAAATCACATCACAATGCAGGTTTACGTATTTTTACGTATGCAACCCATAAATTCTATGGGCAACAAAGTCGCTAGACATTTTGCTGCAATAAAAGTCCAATTTATTGCATCAGATACAAAATGTTTATGCTATATCCATGGGATAGTGTAATGAAAGGGGAGGGAGAATAAAAAAAAAAAAAAAAAAACTAAACAAATATCCCGATGCAGCACTTTTTTTTGTGGATTTGTTCCTGTTTCGAGGATTTTGTAACAGCAATAATAAATTACGGTGATTTTCTCAAACGATGACCTTAGAATGAATGTTTTTCTGTTTATTTTGTTTCCATCCAACGGTAAAGTTAAAATGCTTTTAACGACTAGGCCATAACAACAATGGAAAATACAACATAAGGATTGGGTATGAAAACCACTTAATTTGTCGAAATAAATAAAATCAAATACCTATACATTCGCCCAGGAAAATGAGATTTTTACTTTGAAAAAATTCTGACAAAGCTGAAAAACTGCTGAGTTTTTGAAGAGAGCTTAATTTTTATTTAAAGCATTTTCAAAACAACACCCTGATCGAATTGTGTTTTGTAAATTGTTCGAAAAATATCAGTTTCTTTTCTTGTAAAAAATGTAGAGGTTGATATTTTACTTTACACTGGATCATCTGGAAAATTTGGTGCATACACAGGAAAAAATCAAAAATATGAGGTTTTCCCTATAGGAGGCGCGGTATTCAATTTTTCCTCAGGATTGTTGTTATATGGATCACTTTTTGATTTATGAAACTTGGCTAAAGTTTGGTAGGTCATGTTTTCAAAACTTTTGAATTTTGAGTAATGAGGTGGTAAAAAAAAAACTTGCTAAGTAAACTTACCAAATTTCAGTCAGTAATCATTAAAAAAGAAATTTATCTTAGAATTTGTTTCGGTATTACTCTACTTAAGGCCTAGTTTTTCAGTGGGAGATCATATTCTTTTCAGGTTTTTTTTTTTGTCAGTTATTTATATCCCAATAAATTTTTTGAGTTAACTGTGTATTAATTAAATAAGTATTTCTATCAAAAATCTATCGAAATCAAGTTACGATGGTATTGAAAAAGAGATTTCCTAAGGCCCATCGCCCACTACGCAACTTTTTGTTGCGGGTGCAGTATTTTTAATTGAAATGTGAAATTGACCTTGTATTTTGGATTAGTGACGATACAAAATTCGTTCAGTGTAAAAATAAAACTTGTTTTTCGGGTTAAAAGCCTCTCATTTGGCAAACATTTTGGAAAATTCCCAAAAGTTGCTGCAAGTTGCTCGGAAATTGCCTAGTGGGCGAGGGTAAGCAACAAAAACTTGCCGGGAAAAAGTTCCGCGAGCAACTCCGAGCAACAAAAAGTTGCGCAACTAAAAGCTGCCTAGTGGGCGCTCTCCCATATTAGCTAATGTAATTCAATTGGGAGCAACAAAAAGTTGCTGGGGCTAGCAACAAAAAGTTGCCTAGTGGACGATTGGGCCTAAGTAGCGCCATCTTGATTTCTATAGCCAAACGTCGATATCCATAGCGTCGCACTTCGATTTCAATACATTTTTGTAAACTGGAAGAAATACCACTCTGACTGCTTCTTAGTTAACATGGGTTCAATTTATTTGCAGGATTAACTAACTCTGGTTTAACTCAGAGTTAAATCCAGTACTGAAAAATTTTCACTTGAAGCTTGGCCCATATAGTTCGCTTAAAATGTTTATATCTCCTGTTTTATTGATCGGTTGATAAAGGTTAAAGTCTTGGAAGTTAGGAAAAATGATAGAGCACCATCTTGTGTCTTGAATGTATAAATATAAGCGGTTATACGAATGACAAAATAATTGGAAAAATCGCAATTTTCAAAAAAAAACTTCCAGATTGTTGTATTAGACATCATGATACTTGGACATACTAGCCCACGTACTTTTATTTTGATTATACTTTACCTCCCAAATTTTTTGTCACCTCCTCTGAGACTATCAAAGTTTTATCCTCTAACACATTAAGGGCCAGTTGTACAAATATTTGATCCGTGGTTCAGGAATATTAACTCACCAATTTCGGTGTATTACTTGTGGTTCAACGATGGTTTAGGCATGTAATTGGCTTTTAGTGCATATTGGAACCTTGAACCATCGTTGAACCTCAGTTAACCCGCCGAAATCGGCGAGTTAAAATTGCTGAACCACGGATCAAGATTTAAACCACTATTGTACAACTGGCACTAAGAAATTTCAAAATATCGATAGTTAAAAGTTCGTTAGTTTTGAGCCTTTGACAACATGTATTCAGAGCTGTAAAAGACTGCAGTACTTTGGTAATGCAGTTAATAAAGTCGCAGTTAATTAACTTACCTTTTGAATGTAAGTTAATACTGTAAATAAGTACTTTAACTGCGAAACAAGCAGTCAGCAGTCAGTACTAACATTCCGACTGTGCAGTTAAAAAAAAAAGTTAATTAACTGTAAGTTCATTAACTGCAGTACTTTTTAACTGCTTTTAGTCTTTTTAGTCAGTAAAAAGTCTTTGTACTGCAATGATTTACCTTTTAGTCAGCAAGTCTTTTAACTACAGTCAATTAACTGTAAGTCTTTTAACGTTTTCTATAGTCTTTTAACTAAAAGAAACAGGATGGAATAAAAAGAAAAGAAATTTAAAAGAAAAAAAGTTAAAAAAAACTTACAGTTAATTGACTGTAGTTAAAAGACTTGGTGACTAAAAGTTAAATCATCGCAGTACAAAGACTTTTTACTGACTAAAAAGACTAAAAGCAGTTAAAAAGTACTGCAGTTAATTAACTAAAAGTTAATTAACTTTTTTTTTAACTGCACAGTCGGAATATTAGTACTGACTGCTGACTGCTCGATTTTAGTTAAAGTATTTTTGTAAGTTAAAGAACTTATTAAAATTAGTCTTTTTAGTCAATTAACTGCAGTACCGAAAAGACTGCAGTTTTTACAACTCTGATGTATATTATTCAAAAATTCACTTAGCAAAAAATTGAGGTTAAATAGAAAATTTGACAAATAAGGGTCACATTATTTCTTATCTTCTTTTTTAAAATATAAAATTTGTTTCCAGAAAGCATAACCCTGATGAATGGTAATTTTTTTCCCCAACGTCTATTTCTAACATTTTTTCTTTCAAACGTTTATATCTCGAGTTTTCGATATTTAACATTTTTTGTATATATGCACTACTTTTTATAATAAAGGATTCTATCGACTACACAAACAACCAACACTCTTTAATTTTTCGTTTAGAAAATAGATTCAAGACTTTTATTTTTTATTTTTGTTATTTTTTTTTTATTTTTTTTTTTACCCTATTGAAATTACGATTTTTAATAACCAACTATGTCCAGATTTGTATATAGTATCATTTATAATTTTGCTTATATGTCAGTAAGACATACCATCGCTCAGATAATTGTAAGAACCCGAAAAATTACATAAACGTGGCAAACCTATGCGTTGACTACAATACGCTAGGCAATCCTTACCCAAAATGTTTGCTTAGACATCACTACTTACAAAACTGCATACTTCTTATCTGGTACCGCGATGATCGTAGGTCGTTCTATGGCGGGATCTTAGACTATCGTATAATTTCGGCTACGACATATTATGAATTATAAAGGGGAAAAAATAAACACCATCAAATTGTTTCTGTGATGTACCTATTTAGATATCAGTGGGTGGCAGGTATTTGCTGTTTTGGTATTGATGTAGGCGGTTGATGGCAGTTCGCTCGACCGGCGCAGTCGATAATTATAAACTGAATTTGGGTTGGGAATTTGAATGCTTTGTTAAAAAAATATCCCAAATAAGGGAAACCAGATTATAAACTCAAATAATTTAACTGCTTTTATAGATGGTTCCAAGAAGGGCGATGGGATAGGCATAGGATCGAAGTTGCTGCGTTTACCGGTTGCTGCATTACATTACCAAGTGCAAATTCTAAATCATTTACCGTTACTGAAATTTAAAAATCGTTCGCCAGATGAACTAGTATTGTTGCTTTACAATATACAAAATGTGCTGTTTTCTACTCTTAAAAAGCGGATTCCTTATCGGATTTTCATGATATTTTACGGTTGTTTTTTTTTTTAAATTTTTAAGCGATCTTGAATGGCAATGGCGTTTGGGGAGAAGCTACTGTAGAAATTGGTAATAGCCAGAAATCGTCGTAGGCCATTCGCAATTTCTGGTTTCTTATATTCTTGTATTACACCTCCTTTTCTTAGCAAAGGCGAGATTCCTCTGGGGAGATCAAAATGGCCGGAAAATTGGATTTCGGATTTCCCAAACACGCATACTTGACGATCAAGCTATAGTTTGAGGAGTTGACACAGATAGATAGGGAGATCACCAGAGAGCTTCCTTTTCTAAAAAAAATACTGAAATTCCTCATTGTAACAAATTTGGAGGAAGAGCTATAAATATAAATAAGGAAGCTTTTCTGGGAGCTTGCTCAATAGATCTTAAGATCCCAGTGAAGTGAAACCTTAAACTATTCATTCATTCATTGAGTTGTTTAAAAATAAATCGCAGGGGTGATTTTCGTGCTCTGCAAATATCTCAGAAGTAACTAGAATGTCATCGGTGTTAGCTACGGTGAAAGCCAGACCTCGAAATACATTCTCGATTAACCTTTGGATCATCTGCACTTCTAATGCTTGTATTTAGTTAGGACTAATGTAAGTGATAGGCCACCTACAAATATATTGTGGTAAAAACACTTAGGTCCATCCTTTGTGCACTGTGTCGGCGAGATCCTAGTTATGAGGTCTGGTACAGTCACTGCGTTGAGGCAACCATGGTAATATTTTTTTTTTGGTATCATATGTAGAGATAAAGCTATATTACTTTCGGAGGACCTTCTGATTCTGGCTGCGCAGCTACTTTTTAAGATGGGAGACGTCTTGGCCTCGGCGAAACTGGAAGGCATTTTGTTAGAATGCATGAGTGTTACACTTCACACTAATGTGTGATCTTCTGCTGGCTGGTTATCCAAAAATGTCTTTAAAATCCCTTAAAATAGATAAAAATGGATTATATATACCATTTTCCTGAGGAATCGATGACTAACAAGTCTGAACCATTTCTGTGGGCGTGTTATAGATAAGTAAGTAGGAATGGAAGCGACCTACAATTTTTTGCTTTATCTAACGAGTCAATTTTATACCACCTATAAAAGTTTTTCTCTTTACTTACGAATAAATCACCCAAATATATTGTTATGTAAAAAAAACTTACGGCCCCACATACCTTTATGTTACAAACTGCTAAGATATGAATTTTGTGCCCTTTCAAAAGCCTTTGTCCTTCTTACCTTTGTTATTTTATTTTCTTATAAGAACAAATTTGATTCCTTTATGGGGTCATGTAGAAAAAAGTGTTTAGCCTCATGATAACAGCCCTATACCATTTTCTTTGTCAGCCCTATACCACTTCACACATATGTTTTCGCGTATATAGAGGTATTCTGATATTATTTCTTCGGCTTTTGTAATCACTGGCCCGTAGTCGAGTTATTATGAACCAGGACATACCTCAGGGATTCCATAATATTAATTGTCTTTTCACCCCTTTTCCCATCCTTCATCGTCTTTGCATCAAGCCTTCATTATTAAATCTATGAAACGTTCTCAACTTTGCCTCATATCAAAAATTATAAGAGAGATGAGAATCCAAGGTATGGTTATTGCTTTGGGAGTCATCTGTAACCACTTGTCCACCTTTGTTCCTTTCTTTTTTCCAACCCAGCTATAAAGCAGAAGGAAACTTTCATAATTGTAGTCTTAAGCAAACACCGACTGTTTGAGGATGGAAGGAGGGGGGAGAGAGGATAGAATGTGCTAGTGCGGGATACTATAAGAGATCCCACAGCGCAGAGAGTGAAATGTCTGTTTACCTTGTATAAATCCAGAGCACTTAGGTCCATATCCAATCCTTAGTGTTTGCACTTGTACTCATAATGAAAATAGAAAGCTTTTTATGCCAGCAACTGTGTGTTGAATAAGATGACCGCCAGACAATCAGTTTTCCAACCCCCGGTCAAGGGGATGGGGCACAAAACCGCATACTTTTGTTACCGTTGTGTAGATATAGTCGTCCTGGTTGTCGTCATCATCGTCGTCGTCGTCCTATAGTTGCTTTTCCATCGCCGCCGCTGCCCAAAGGCCACCAAAGGTTCAGGTTGTTCCTTCCTGGCACTGTGTGGCCGAGAGAGTATTTAAGTAAAAGATTTCTTTTGCTCCTTTAAAACATTTTTTTTTGTGTCCTGCTGCGGATACGGATGTGGGATTTTTGTGACTGCAGGGACATTTTATCAATGTCTACTGTGTTGGCACCGGTAATATAAGATGGTATTTTGGAAGAGCTACACTTCAGCCAAAGATGATGGTGAGAGAGTTGACCATCAGTTATAGTTATAAGCTCACTTATCGGAAGTATGAGACGTGTGGAGCTCTACTATATTCTCGATGCGGAAGAAGACGACGAGGAAAGGGTCGTTATGCTCTTCCTGTTGTACACACAGTAGCACTCAACTTTTTGATGTAATTTATTGTTAACAAAGGATTGGTCAGCACAGGGATAATGGACCAAGGTTGTTTTTTTTTTTTTTTCCATCTCCCTGCTTAAGAATGAAGTCAAGAAAATGGAAAGTTTAAGCAAGTAGGTATACAAGGGGATTTTAAAGGTAAGACGATAGCAACCCTTTTTTCTTCAAATAATAATTAAAGGGCTAAGAAAATGCAAGAACATGAAAGTTAAACAAAAACAGCTATATACAAATTTGAATGCATCTGGGACGTGTTCGTATATTAATGAGTTTACCTTTTTAAAGAAAACAATAAATTTACAATGTTTGAGCTAGAATATTTGGTACCTACTTTGTTTTTGGAAATTCATTCAATAGTCCAGTCAATGAAGGAAAAATTAATGCAAAAAATCATGTAGTTTGGGTTGCTATATTTAAAGTTGTAGGTTAGGGGTGACCTCCATACTGCCCATAATTTTGTAATGGCTCTAACTATAAAATTTTCGATTTTGAGATTATGACATTTTTGGAGTTGAGGCATCGACCTGAGTCCAAAAATGCTATTAACTCAAAATTTGAAAATCTTGCAGTTAGGGCCATTACGAAATTATGGGCAGTATAGGTATAGCATACTAGAATTCAACAGCACAGAGCCACGAGCGTTAAACCTCGGCTCAATTTAAAAATGTTAGAATAGTATTTCGGCTCGAATGTCTTGAGAACACAAACTGCTAAAAATTGTTGAAAAATGTTCTTCGTCTCGCATTTATATATTTAGAGCAAACGGCCCTTAACTTGATTGCATACCTTGATCATTTGAGATGATAATCGGGCTTTCAGAGCATTTGGAAGCAGCTGATGATGGTGCTCATAAATAAAAACTATTCTTTTAATTATTTAAAAAAAATAGTCTTGCACAGTACTACCACTTTACTGCAATTGAAGTAGATCTACTTCTTTTTTTTCAAAATTTTTTAAAACCTACTTCCTTCTTCGCACCATCACCAAAATATTAAAATCTACTTTATTTTCAAAATCTCTGTTTCAACCAACTTCAATTTTACAAAACAAATGCCAAATCTATTTCCTTTTTGTCTATTTCACTCCATGTAGTTTTTATTTTCTGAGATATAGGTACAACTTTTATTTTGTAAGTTGCCCTGATAAATTTTTTAAGGTTAAAATAACTAAACCCTTTGATTTTTCGGGCAATATGATAAAAATATTCACACTAAATTTTTTTTGTCCATAATGAATAAAATAGATTATTTTTTTTTTTAAAAAAAAGGGGTAAAAAAGGGGGGGAGCTATAAGGAAGGGGGAACTTCAACTGAGTTTAATGCATAAGACTATTCCAAAATACAAAAAATTGTTTAGCAAAAAAACGGTTGAAAATGATAAATTAATGACTTTTAAACCTCCTGTATAGATGCATTAGTCATGAAAAAAAAAAAACAAAAAAAGCATTACAGGATTTTAAGTTTACGGTAGGAACTAAATATCTTGATGATAATCATATTTTTATCTCACCCCAAAAACATTGTTGTTATAATGCGATTTTTTGAAAATTAAAAAAAATTATTTTTTGATAAAGGGTGGACCGAATCTTTCAGTAAGTTGTGGGTTTTGTTTCTTCTATAATATGTGAACTTTACAGTCGGGACACTAATCAGTTGAAAATCGTAAAAAAAACAGTACAAAAATATTACATATTTTCAGCACTGTTTTTGATATTATTTGGTATTGATTGAAAAAATTAAAATATTTTTCACAAAAACTACTCTCTTATGGCTTTAAAATGACATCTTTAATGTAATAGATACCTTTAATAGAAAATTTTAAGAATTAAACTATTTAAGCATAAAAACAGATATAATTTTGTAAAAAAAAAGTTCATTTTGAAATCTACTTCGATTTTTTTTAATCTACTTCGGTTTTTTCTTCAAATCTACTTCGACTTTTTTTCGGAAGTGGTAACGCTGGTCTTGCATGTACTTTCTTTGTCTGCACAGGCACTTCGTCCAGCGTTGATAGAATATTCCTTTTTTTAAGCGAAACCCATTTGAAAATTTGAATGTTTTGAAACCTCCTGTATTGTCAGGTAACTATAGATAAAAATGTAATCCTTTCAGTTCTGAAGGGACTTCCATGGGTTGACAACTTCAATTTACCCTCCTATCATGATCGGTTGTGGCTCGAAAAACTATGTGAAGTGGCTGATATATTATAATTGTTCATTAAATATTGGGTCATCATATGCAAAAAGATGATTTCAGGCTTTTTGCTTACTTTTTTAGACCTATCTTAATCCGGTATGAAAAAAAAAATTATTGACTGAGAAAAATCTCATGAGAAAGCTGAGATAAAACTCGTTTTGATATGTAAAAAGATGAGAAAACGTTTCATTGCATGAGACCGATCCCGTAAAAGATTTTCGGTGATTGTATCAATACACAGTATTCCCCGTTTAATTGTACCTCGGTTAATTGATTTTCCCGCTAAATTAGACGAAAAAAATGTGTCCGAAAATGTCCTGTGTAGAACAGCTGTATAAGAACAGCATTTTCTACGGTTAATTGAATCCACCCACATAATTGATCGAAAAATCTTACAAAATGGTCAGTGCAATTAGGCGGGGAATACATGCATTTAAGAAGCAAGAAGGGGTGCGCAATTGGTGATTCAACAACACAAGTGGTGTAAAGCAAGTATACAGTATTTCTGTAAAATTTTTTGAACAACATTCCGGAAAATATTATTTCTGGTGTGCATGTTGAAACTAGTTAGGTAGCCAAAATTCGATAACAGGAATTCATTTTTTAATCCCAATTTAAAAACTTCGTGAGAAATTTTAAATTTTCTTCGTGAAAATTTTGTTAATTTTTGTCAAGTATTGATGGAATCAGAATGCACAGGAAGGGTGGACTTATGTTTCTGGAATCTCATTTTAATCTGACTAATAAACTCATCTAAAAGAGAATTATGACGAACAGCTTTGAAATCGATCTCAGTTCCATCAAGATAGAGCTCTGCCATGTTAACTGAAAATGACGTATAGGTATTTACATTTACTTTTTGTTGCCAGTTTTGTTATGGTTATAAAACTATTTTTAATAAATAAAAAAGAATTTGTTTCGATTGGTTTACTGCTCAAAAAGCGATGTACAGCTTTAGTTATTGTCAATAAAAACCATACCAAGGATTTCAAATTTGGCCTGAACTGAAAAAATCGACAAATGTCAGATACGTCAATTTCACTTTACACGGCATTGTTTTGCATATGAAAATGAGTCTGAGTTGCGCTCTGCTCGAATCAGTTTTTGTGTTTTGTTCATTTTTAAAAAATTAAGAAAGATTTTTTCATCTCGTTTAAATGTCCTTATCCGATCTGATCTGTATTAAACTAAAGTAGGTACTATATAAAAAACTATGTCTTATTTTTGTACGCCATTAAAATAAATTTAAAATTGAAAGTGACTTAGCTAAAAATTGACAAGATCGTTAAGCATTAAAAAATAGTGGCACTTAATTACGCAAAATTACAAAAAAAAAAAAAAAAACATAAAAAAAAATTTTAAATTTTAAATTTAATTATTCAGGCACTATTTACTTAAACAACTTGATTTGAAATAAAATAAAATAAAAGAATGAAATATTATCTCTCAAAAAAGCTATAACGCATCATTTTATGTGCTTTTATTGATTTTGAATATGTAATTTGTTTTCTATTTCAAGTCAATTTTTCAGAAATTAACCTTGGGACACCCTGTATTAATAGTTAATAACTATGTATTATCATAATGATCCAATCAGGGAAATGGCTACGGCATCTAAAATCTGATCTAATTTACTACCCCTTTTCACATAGCATCAGGAAACAGGAGGAAGTATCGAATTTGGTAGAGTCGTTTTCAAGTTTTAAGCATCCGAAGAAACTGCGATTAATTTTTATATATGTATATAGATTGAATGTAGTAGCCGTGGCGTGATGGTTAGTGCGATGGACTGTCATGCCGGAGGTCTAAGGTTCGATCCCCAGCCTCGCCACCTATTTATTTAAAAGAAAAAACGGCTACTGCCTCTTGCGAGGAATTGACAAATCCTCCAAGAGTATCTCCTGTCACAGAAAAGTGCCGCTCGTTAGCCGTTCGGATTCGGCAATAAACTGTAGGTCCCCTCCATTCCTGCAGATACGCACACAGGAATGGTTGAGAGTTGTAAGTCACTAGCCCTAGTTCTTCATGAGCTGTTGTGCCATCAAATTTAATTTAATTTTAATATAGATTGAATGGATGCCAAAAAAGCAGTTATGTACGTCAGTTCGTGAGATGAGGGGTGATGTGATAACATAATTTTTCGGGCTTGAGTGCAGCAATTTTTTCCAGAGAATTATATCAAGTTTAAAATTTTCATTACAAAAACGAATTCCGATTAATAAAAAATCCTGTAGTAATTTTATGATAAATTATTTCTACCTGATTTGCATAATCATATGCCTGCAAAATTCTTATGAGTAGATGAAAACAATAATCTAGTACTACTTACAATTTACTCGTGTTCTCATGCGCGAGTAGATGAGCAGAGTAGTTACGCACCTATCAACCGCTAGATTGCATTTGTTTGATTGAATTTTTGAACAACAACAACAACTTAAAGGTGCTACCACCAATTGCTTACGAATTAATTTTGGGTATTTTAATTCGTTTTATTTTTGTTTGGCTAGAGATATAGCTATTTCAAGGGGTGCCAAGCCCTATCATCAGTCTCCTTTATAGTGGTGCTGAGCTTTAATCCAATTTTATTTGAAAAACTTTCTACACATCATGCGGTATTTGTTTTCAATTTGCTTACCAAACGACTTTTCGTCATAGACTTTATGTCTTTTTTCTTAATTTCTGTGTAAAATTTTATCAATTTTGTTGTTTGTATAGATTTCACAGAATATGAACAGTTGGCAGCCACATGAAACCATAGTAGATTTCACTAACAAAGCCATTTCTGAGCATTCCATTGAGAATTTCTTGCTTAGTACTCCATGAGTAGTTCGCCACCTCCAAAGGAACACGGGATACACATTTCAATTCTCCTAATACCTATGCAGAAGTTCTTTTAAGTAACACAATATTCCTTTAACACAAAGCTTAATAAAATTGTTCCACAACATTTTTAAAGATTCTGTTTGAAAATATGTATTTAAATAATAACCATTCCTTGTAAACATCTTAATCCTCTGTTGATATATCTTACATAATATTCTCTCTTTGTCATAATAAAATGCCACAAAATTATCACCAAACAAAACCGCCCTCGCCATCGTACCTCATTTTAACAACAAACAACAACAAATTACTGAAACTCTTATTCATTCCTTCACTAAAGCCTATCAAGGTTTACCTTTCGGCGGAAAAAGAACCCCCCAAGGGAGTAATCAACAATTCTCATCAGAATGGCAGTCTTGATTAAATTAAGGACTTGCTATCAAACCAATTACTTTTCCGCCCTCGCCTCTCCCCAAAACAGCTTTCACTTGCTAGATACTATATGTAGGTATAGTACACCTGTGCTTTTGGCCTGTTCATTTTGAATACAACTTAATTAAGGCAATTTACTTTGATCCTCTATTTAGAGATGACTGCGACTGCCAATTGTCAAAATTTCAAATTGCCCAAAGGGGTTGCAAACACAAATCAAAGCTTATACCCTATAATAAGCAATAAGGAGACGACATAATAAAAATAACGAACGATGAAAAAAAAAAACAGCTGAAATAACAAAATTTTGTACCTTTTGTTCGGTCCTCAACCTTCAACCACCCTCCAGAGTCCCCATGAGGGTGGATGTGGCGACGACTGACAAAAACTCATAAAAAGGTGAAAACATAATCTGGAAATATGGAAATGAAAACAACAACAAAATAAAAATAAAGAATGGGCTATTCCTTATCACTGCTTCGGACCCGTCCTACTGCTGATGGCCTGGCACACTCTTCAGGGGAGAAACCATATTTTACGCATTCCTATATCGATAGCCACAACTTTGAGGTTGTATCCGAGAAAAATATAAATAAGGTCCAAGAAGAAAAAAAATTGGAAACTATAAAAAAAAAATATAAGGAAACAGGGATTGGGTTTTGTATCGGTGTCCTCAGGGCAGACCAAACTTTATGGACAGTCGTAAATTATAACTATTCATACAGAATTGCAGGAGAGAAAAATATATATTTATGGCATAAGTCTATCGTAGCGTTTAAAGAAAGCGGTCATCATTCAGAGATCGAACACCGAAGTATTGGATTACAGAAACGAAGAAGAACTTTTGGAACATATTGAACACTGCTATAAAAATACAAATGTAAAAATGGTCAACGGTAAGAGGGAAATCGATATTTTTTTTTGTTCGGAAAGTGTAGTATCGAATTCCTAGCAGTAAATTTATTTATGCCTTATCTTTGCTTTATTTTTGCTTAAAGGCAAAACGGGGTTAAAAAAAGATTTATAGAACCTTTTTAAATTAAACAAATCTTATTGTATACCTTCTTAATGTTTGACAAAATAAATTAAAAATAAATTTTATGGCACAACAGCTCATGAAGAACTAGGGCCTAGTGACTCAAACTCAAAACTCAAACTCTCAAACATTCCTGTATGCGTGTCTGCAGGAATGGAGGGGACCTACAGTTTATTGCCGAATCCAAACGGCTAACGAGCGGCACTTTTCTGTGACAGGAGATACTCTTGGAGGATTTGTCAATTCCTCGCAAGAGGCAGTAGCCTTTTTTTCTTTATGTTTGGCAGATTTTTAAAAATCGATATCGACATTTAGAGTTGTGAATTATTGTGTTTTGTATGAATGCTCTTTTATAGAGTTTTTGTTTTAAGCTCAGATAGAACCAATCTATAGATTGAATTTGTAGTAGGTAACTGCAATTCTATCATTATTCGCACTATACAAATATTAAATTATTATTAATTTCTGATACCTGAGCAGTTAAGCCCATCCATTTTAGCATACAATCATACAAAACATATATTATCGAAAGGACCTGAGGCATAAACATCAGAACAAGCGAAGACTCAGATTTTTTTTTGAGATATTTTCTAAAAACTGAATTTTTTCCCTTTCAAATATTAAAAAATTAAAAGCCACACAGGTTATTTTCCACAAAAATTCTACGTTTTCAGAGATTTTTCGAACTCAAAGTCTAATTTTAAAATGTTACTTCTAGAGAATGAGTTGCAGTAACTATAACTTTTATTTTTACATGAATTATGCCTTCTCTGCTGAAAACTATTCCGATTATTTTTTAATAGCTCTATTGCAACTTTTGGAGTTTAAATATTGTCTTGAGTTTTTGCGTATTTATTTTCACATGATTATATCATCAAAACAGGCAGAAAATCCCAATTTCTAGAAGCCCACAGTAAAAATATTATGAATCAAAATTTAAAAAAGCCCTAGAACCCAGATGGTCAAAAAAGTTTTATTTAAAATTAAAAACTATATCTTCTCTTTACATCTTTTTGTCACTCTTTTTAGTGACTCATAATCCAGTTTGGGAAAAAATTTATTGTATGCCCTTCATTACAATACATTTTTTCTTTCAATTTCCTTCAAAAAAAATTGCAGTTTCGAGATATTAAGAAAGAACTAACTATTTTTTTGCGAAATCTTTTAAATGAAATAATCTGCATCAAAATATTTTTGCATTCGAAAGATTTGTTTTTTTTTTTGTCTACGTTCTTCCCAAAAGCTTGGTTTCCTTCTTTGTTGAGCTTTCGCTTGCTCTCGACCATCTTACCGATATTACAGATTTTGATAATACAATTCCTCTGTTAAGCGATTTTAATATTCCATTCATGACTGGCACTTCGAGGACTTCGATACATCGTTGACATTCATCGTTCAGCAGGAGCTTTATTTCTTAGACTGTAATCATCTCTACGGACTTAGATCAAGTTGAATTAGTTTTCTTATCTGACGCTGTTAATACGAATTAACACAGTTTGTAAAAATTATATGTTAAACTTTAAAGATAATTCATAATCTGTCAGGTGTACCTCAAGGAAGCCACTTAGGACCATTACTGTCTGTTATCTTCGATTATAACCTTCCCACTGTGTGAAATTTTCTAAAAAAAAAACTACTATTTGAAGACGATTTTCAGATATTTAACCGTATCAAGAATTCAGTTGGCTGTATAATCTCTTGCAAGTTAACCTATCCAAATGTAAGCAAGTGTCTTACACTAGTTCTCGTAATCCTATTCACTTCGAATGTAGGTAAGCTAAATATTTCAATTATCAAGAAATTTTCGGTTTTTAAATATTTGGGTGTTGTTTTCGATACAAAATTAGCTTTTAATGGACCCTTTGACCAATGACCCATATGATTTCAAATGTGATTTTTAAGAGAAATTCCAAGGAATTTACGGATCCACATATAAACTGTGAAAGTAATCTAACTTTAATTGATGAAGTGTTCATTAGAATATTACTGTTGCATTATGTGTCCAAAATCAACATATACATGCAGATACAATCATTAAGAAGAGGAATAACAAAAATAAAAGAAAAATATTTTTGTTGTTGTTTAGTGGACTATATTGAATTAAATTCAATTGGAAGATTTTTTGCGACCTTTAGTCCAAATGCGTTTCGCCCAGGCACGACAGTTGGAGATACAATCTCCCACTTGACATATGTCCTGTGTTAGGGGGACTTTAAAATTAAAAGTAGGAATTTATAGGACTCTTTATATTCGTTTGATTTTCGAAGAGCCAATTTTATTGTATTGTGTTGAATAAATAAATAAAATAAATTTGATGGCACAACAGTTCATGAAGAACTAGGGCCTAGTGACTTACAACTCTCAACCATTCCTGTGTGCGTGTCTGCAGGAATGGAGGGGACCTACAGTTTATTGCCGAATCCGAACGGCTAACGATCGGCACTTTTCTGTCACAGGAGATACTCTTGGAGGATTTGTCAATTCCTCGCAAGAGGCAGTAGCCGTTTTTTCTTTTTAAATAAATAGGTGGCGAGGCTGGGGATCGAACCTTAGACCTCCGGCATGACAGTCCATCGCACTAACCATCACGCCACGGCTACTACAATTGTGTTAAATAAATTGATTAAAAAATTAAGAAGGCATTTGGCTTTATTTTCAAATACATAATTCTAAGCAGTAGGTGGCTTCCACAAACTAATAAAATATTAGTTCATCAACTATTTACAAAACTTATTTGGGCCTAAAAAAGAACAAAATTTATAGAAAGTAGGAAGTGTCAGCAAAAGGTTAATTTGTATTTACTTATTTAAAATTATAAATTCAACAATTTAAAATTAAAAAGTTTCTAAAGCGCACCCACAACAGTTATTTATACATTCTTTCAAAAAAGAGGGTCACGAAAAAAAAGAATAACGCAGTAAAAATTTATATTAGCTACCCTAAGTTATTTTTAGGCTAAAAAAAAGATACAAATGTATCTTTTTTTTTTTTTTTTTTTTTTTTAGTAAAAACTTTATGTAGGCGTATGTATAACCATTTAAAAAAATTATTTCTTAAATAATTTTATACTTATACAAAAAATCTTCAACTTAAACTAAAATTTATTATAAAGGTCAACTCCTAAATACTATAATCTACTTGATATTATGTACTACTTCAAGACCTGTTGATAAAAAAAATTATCAAAATGTCCAGGCCCACATTTCACACCCATCTTCAGTTATAATGTATATCGATTTCAACATACATAATAATATTGCTGCAAGGTCGCATTAAATTTCTTCTTAAACAATATCGATTCGTTGTTTTCTAAGAATATACATTGGAGTGCCATTTTGTAGGGGGGGGGGGGGGGGGGGGGCAGCCTCTCTTTCCCTAGAATCTATAAGACTATATTTTCTGCTTAAATATCAGCAGCATCCACAGCCCAGTGGTTGTATTCATTCAATAAACATAAAACACATAAAAAAAAAGCCTTTCCCACTGGCCCCATCACACACAGAGGAATGAATCCCTTCGCGTTTCCCATTCCCGCTCGGATCCCTAGAGAACCTATAATAGCACCTACCTATACATAAGCATTTATAAAAAGCACACACATAAATAAACATCCCCAATAGGGTACTGAACTTTTGCCTCTCATCGTTTTTTCTATTTTTTTTTCTATTTTTTTTTTCACTTTTTTTCTTCTTAGGATTATTAAGAAAGTTTTTATGTGCCATGTACATGAGGGAGTACATAGGACGAACTCTAGTCTAGAGTACATGATATATAGCTAGGTGCCCGTGCCCCGTGTTTCACAACTACCTCTGGTCGTATAGGTAGGGCTTTAAATAAAAGTGTCACACCTTGTTTGCGGTTGGTAAATAATCAACCATTGGCTGGAATAAATCACTCACACAAAACCTACATTGAGCGTGTATGAGAAGGTACCTAGGCCAGCACCTGAATAGGTGGAGTCTACGGTAGTCGCCCACCTTTCTTTTACCATGGAAAAAGGTACACCAGTATGGAGGGCGACTGGTGGAGTGTGGTGGAGAGCTTACAGGTTGAAGAAAGTGAACACGAAAACTACGCGCACGTCGTCGCACAACCAACATAGAAAGTATTATCCTTAGTGTGAGAGCAAGAGAGAGGGAGAGAATCCTTGTTGATTTGTAGAAGAAAGAATCCTTCCATACTATATAAGTACCTCTGCACAGCAGCTGTGACGAGCTGGCAAAAACCAACAACAATAACAACAACAGCAACATCATCTCTAGGAAAACACATAAGAACAGTTCGTTCATTCAGTCATTTATCTCTCTACCTAAGCAATACAATTAAAGCGCAATAAACTTTAAAAGCTCTCCGTGTGTTCAAACATAACCTGCGCCACCCCTTGTACCTACTACCTATCTCTCTATGTAATACCTACCCACCTATTTCTCAAGGTGGATTTTGGCGCCCGGGAGCGGGGTGTGAGGGTATTTCTTCGGCAGGTAGATTGGTTGGATGCCTTTTTTGGATTCTTTATTTCTCTATTTTCTTTGGATATTTTATGTACCCAGGACAATGTGATGAATTGGAGGGGTTGGACTGATGTTAGCATGCGCGTTACACACCTGTGTATGATGTTAAATGCGTCTATGTGATGAAGCGCTCTTTGAGGAGTTTATACTTGAGGGATGTTTTTTTTTTGCTTGTTTTTCATATATTAGGTGCCTTGGTTGTGTTTTTCCGACGGCATTTTTGCAATTTTCCTATAGAGAATCCTTGAAATACTGGTCTGAGAACTGAAACTTGACCTATATAACGGGGGGACTTGGAAAAGACTTTTATTGAGTAAAACAATACAAAAAATCGAATGATTTATTTATCTAATATTATTTTAGAATTAAAAAAATTTATAATTTTTATAATCAAATATATTTATTTTTTTTTTGCAACAAAAACCTAAATTTTCGTCTTAAATTAAATATTTCAATAGTAGCATTTGTATCTTCTTAATAAGAGATATTTAATTTAAAATTATCTTATAATTATTTATTATAATTATTTTTAATAATATGTGCCTACAAAGTTTAGCAAAACAAGATTATTAATTCTAATTAAAATTCTTTGTTAATTTATTTTATATTTTTTCATTTAAACAGTGATTTTTGTTTGTTTAAGATATTATTTTTATTTTCTACTTATATATTTAACGACTTAATATATTTTTTTTTTGTTTAGTGTGCTAACATCGAAAGTTTATTTTTGGAAAAGCTCAATTTTGTTCGAATTTAATAAATATAATGTCTATTTTCTCTTATACGAGGAGAACTTTCTTCATTCTTCTTATACATTTCAACTTCGAATTTTCGAAAGAGAAAAATGAGAATGAGAATAAATGAAGCTTTTTTAACAAAAACACGTGGTTGTTTCAGAGATATAAAATTTATAATTATATACTTGCCACTTGCCATGTCCTAGGATAATGTTGTTCTCGTTTTTTTAATAGGTAGGTATTGTTTTTTTTTTTCTTTTGATAAGAAGAGTAATGGTGGTGAGGAACTGTGGAAGTTGCCATATTAAGTTAACTGAAATTATATATAATTGTATATAGTTTCATGAAACGTTAGCTTTCATGTTTATTTATTTTTTTTTTGTTTTTTTAAAGGTAATATATCTTGATGGTTTTTCTCATCAATCTTGAAAAAAACATTAGAGTTTTATTTTTTTTGTTTTGGTTAAAGATCCTTTTATTATTTTCAATTTAAAAATAGTTTTAATCGAAAATGAAGGATGTCTTATATACTTTTCAATGAATTATTATTTTTTTTTAACTACCTTCCGACTTTAATTATATGAGCGTTATTATTTTATGCACTGCTTTGCCTTAATCTTAACAACAAAAAAACTAAAAA
Organism: Epistrophella euchroma; assembly: GCA_947049315.1. Classification (NCBI taxonomy): domain Eukaryota; kingdom Metazoa; phylum Arthropoda; class Insecta; order Diptera; family Syrphidae; genus Epistrophella; species Epistrophella euchroma. The sequence continues at coordinate 21,557,587 of OX346246.1, forward strand.
ACAAAAAAAAAACGTCAATTTTATTGAAAAAAAGATGAGTATACGCCACAGTGTAAATTTTTTTTTTTAATATTTTTGTTTCTATGAATCATTAATTTTTTTATTTTCAAAAAAAAGTCCTTTTTAGATTTATGTTTATTCGAAACCAATATACAATACGTGTCCTATAGGTACACCAAATAAAAAATGCCATGGTTTAGTAAAATAAGGCCATAGACTTAGAGAAATTTTGAAAAAATAGTTTGTTATATCCGCCTACTTTCTCAATTATTTGAAGCAATAACGATTTGTTGAAGAATGATGAACTTTGTTAGAGCAGAAAGGCTGATATATATATGGAAAAATTGAAAATTTGTGATTTTATATTCAAAAGGCGTGGAATTCTCTACTTTTCACTTGTAAAAAAAAAATGAAGTGAAAACTGAAAACACATAGATCCAAGCTCACATAGAGGTATCTACAAACAACTGAGTAAAACAAGTTAATATTGAAAAGTTATGAGAAAATCTAAAAGTACACCAAGTTCTTAGTTTGTTTTAAGTTAAGTAAAGTATCGAAACAACGCCAAATTATAAGAGACATTTTATTATTTAATGATTACTAACTAAAATTTAGTCCCATTAAATCATGCTTATTATAGAGTAGTGTTTTTATCATTTGTTTTGAACGAAAAATATAGCACAGTGCTGCACAATTGCACAATAAAGGTAGGAAAATAAGTTTAAATTGAAAAATTCTTAAAAATCAACATAGATGGAAATTAATAAAAAAAGAATTTATGAACTTTTTTGAGAGCAATACAACAAACAAATCTTATGGCCATATTCTTGACTTTCTTCAGAACTAGTTTAACCGAAAAACTAGATCTATAGCGGTTTCGAGTTTTAAATTTTTCACAAATTTGTATTACTTTGACATCTAAATTAAAATATTCATACATAGTTTGACATCTAAATCAAATCAATAATTTTTTTTTGAGAAACTTAAAACTCGAAAACCCTATAGAACTAGTTTTTCAGTAAAACTAGCTTTGAAGAAAGTCAATAATATAGCCGTTAGTATTTCCTAACGTATATTCTAACACGGTAATATGAATCTTATAAGTTCGTGTTAGTTCATGTAATTACATACATACATACCTTGTTTCAATTTTAGTTAAATATCAGAAGATTAATTATTACAACTATGGCTTCACAGAGTGATTAACAATAATACGAAAAACAAGTTAAATACCGTTCAAAAATTACAAAAAAAAAGTTTTTGTTTTTAGTATTTATTTAAAATAATTTTATTTTAATTTTTAAACAGTTGTATGGAGAGTTCCGTTAATTTTGATTAAAAAAATTATTTAAATATTCTTAATTTAAATATTCTTTATTTAAATAATATTTAAAAATTGCTAGGTGCCAAGTTAAATAAAACTCTTGTAATTTTTTGAATTATTGAGTTTTCAAAAAAAAAAAATACTTGAAACTCTTTTTAAAAACTCAAAAAATATTTTTTTGAAAATGTTGATAACATACCTTGATACATACCTAAAAATTTCAAATTATTCTTCATACAAAATATTAATCAAAATCAACTTCTTTGATTTCGATTTTCAAAAAAAGAAATAGTTCTATGTGAGGTGCCTTTGAAACTAGTCTAATTAGAATAGACGAAAAAATGCCATGAGTATAAACTAAGATTCAATGACCGCTAGGACAGTTACAAGATGTCAAAGGTCATGAAAATATGCTTGTTGCAAATATCTCAAAAACGGATGAGTCAATTTTCCAAAAAAAAAATAGTCCATTTTGGTTTTTACGTAGCAATAAAATAAAACTCGTTTCGTGACGAGCTAGTTCACAGCAGGCCGATCGTTTTCTTTAAAAAAAAAAAAAAAAAAGTTGCGTATACGCCACAGTGTATATTTGAAATTATCAATTTACAAGGTGTCTCCTAATTCGTTCAATATACAAAATTGTATGCGGCAAAATACTAAAAATCTATAATGTAAAAATCTTTTTTAGTTGAGAAATTAAAAAAAAAAAAAATAAAAGAAAATTACCGTTCATAATAAAAATAATTTTATTTATTTTTTTTTTTATAATTTCTCAAAAACTAAAAAAGATTTTTGCATTTGGTTTTCAGTGTTTAACTAAGATTTGAAAACAGCACTAATTATTAAAAAAATAAGTGGCTACTAATTTATATAAGCAAACTTTTGAAAAAATTATTAACTAGAGCACAAAATTTTCAATTTTTTCCAAAAACTTTAATTTTGAAATTTAATTTCTCAAAAATTATTCATTTAAACAACTTGATCACAAAAAAAAAAAAAAAAACAAAGAAAGTAATTGTGTTAACCTTCAAAAAAGTGATAACACATTGTGTGCTGTGCTTCCGATGATTTTTAATTTTTTTTCCCATTTTAATTCAACTTTTCAGAAATTCACACATCCGGCATCAGGAAGATGCGTTTTTCCCCAAACAACTTTTTTCTTAGAATAATTCCAAGGATCTTCCTATTCAATAAAGTGCACGAATTAGATGACACCCTGTACAACCGCAATGCCCTAAAACCAAATATTTAGCAATCGATAAAATGATAAAATGCGAAACGATACTGAAACGAGACTTTATTGTTAGTTATACGAGACGAGAACGAGTGTTTACCAACTGATGTTTCTAAATCTCGTCGCATTGCCAGCTTAAGTTTACAGAACGCTGATTTTTTCTTTTAAAAAGTTGCGTATACGCCACAGTGTACATCTAAAATGAGAGACATTCGCTAGATATATGGTTTAAAAAACATCATGAACCTTGTTTAAATGTTATACATAATATGTGTGTAGTAGCCGTGGCGTGATGGTTAGTGCGATGGACTGTCATGCCGGAGGTCTAAGGTTCGATCCCCAGCCTCGCCACCTATTTATTTAAAAGAAAAAACGGCTACTGCCTCTTGCGAGGAATTGACAAATCCTCCAAGAGTATCTCCTGTCACAGAAAAGTCCCGCTCGTTAGCCGTTCGGATTCGGCAATAACCTGTAGGTCCCCTCCATTCCTGCAGACACGCACACAGAAATGGTTGAGAGTTGTAAGTCACTAGGCCCTAGTTCTTCATGAGCTGTTGTGCCATCAAATTTATTTATTTATTTTATTTTACATAATATGTGTACGTATAACACAAAAATAGGGGTCTCTTTTCTAGATAATATTTATTAATTTAAAAAAAAATTCGTGGACAACAATTTTTGTAAAACTTTGTAAAAATTAACTTCTTAAAAATATTTTCAAAGAAATATTATTAAATTTCAAGTGAATTAAGTTTGACTATTACCCACTACTTTTTAAATATCGACTAGAACATTGATCATTAATATTAAGCTCTAAAAGTTCATTGCCATTTTATCTATAACTTTAATTGAATAAATCAATAAACTGAAAATCCCTACTCAAACATCTAAAGCTAAAAATGTCTGGACTTGTTTTTTTTTAATTTTTTTTTTTTTTTTTGTGCGCCAAGAATCACAAGACATTGGCAAACAAGAAAACGACAAATGTTTAATTTACATTATGCAAATCATTAAGAAGGTAACTCCTCGAACAAACCACTTAAAATGCTTTTTCGAGAGGGAGATAAGAAGGTCAACGAGATGGCATCATTGTTGGTTCATTCGCAATCCTTGTTCCCCTCAAAATGGTACAAAACCAAATGGAAAAAAAAACTCCACCGTGAACTTATTCTTAAGAAAAGACGTTGTCTTCAAACTTTGTCAAGTGAATCCTACCGCGAAAGTGGATTCAATTGTATGTTTGGACAAAAGCAGAACTTCTACCTTTGCCAATATGCAATTGCGGTGGTAATTTGACTTTTCCTGGTAGAAACAACTGTCGTCGTCGGTGAGGTCCTTGAATCTCATGCATTATTTAAAATTAAAACAGAAAAATCAACAAAGTCCTATCGGGGAGACATCCATACAAATTTTAAAGGCAAACTTTCAGATTTAAAGGCAAATTGCGAGTTGAAAGGAGGATACAGTTAAATAATTCAAAAAATTCATAGCTGACAGCTGAACTCCGGATATGAAGTCGTTCAAGTATTATCCAACCCGGCAATCATCGCATTCATAGCCATTTAAAACGTCCACGTCACCTTTCCATGTATGTCCCGGTTCCTGGCCCTGGCCCTATTCTAGCATAGGTGATGATGGTGACTGTGGGGGACGAGTATAACATCATGGTCATTGTTTGCTTTAGAGTTACATTCACCTTTGCTCACTTCTTCTGCAGCAGTGTTCAAATCTTTTCCAGGACTTTTGGCTCAGCACAAAAACCAACAATCATCATCATTGCCCATTTCAGTGTCCATAAGCCAAGCACCTTTAGAGTGGCCACAATAAAAATAAAAAAATAAAACATTTCTCTCATCGTCGTCGCTCGGACATATGAATTATTATCGCTCAGTGGAAACAGGACAAAAAACGAGCGATAAGTTTCCCGAAAAGAAGGATCTCCTCAATCTGACAGGATAGCCTCTAAGTTCAGTTCATCCTTTTTTTTTTTTTTGCTTTTCCTTGTTTGCTGTTGTTGTTATTTTCTTTGTTTGCTGTTTGTATGCATTCATACATGAATGCATGGACGCTTTTTAATAATGAAACGATACCTATACCACCGTAGCATGCAATAACAGTTCAAGATATCCTTGTACACCGTACACGGCACAGGAAAAGGACATGAGATGGCAGGACGATGGGAAAAAATTCAAAACAGAAAAAAAAAAAACAAATGGTTTCAAGTAGTACAGTGAAACTTTTGCATATATGAATATTTTAAAAATTGGGAAGCTATTTTTTTTTTCTTATTCTGGTGATTGTTATGGTTCTTCTTTTGAATATTTTTAGGATTTTTAGTTCAGATTTGAGGTGGAATTGGCCTGAATTGTGCTTAGTGCTTCTATGGCTTTGTGAACATCTAAGGCAAGGACTTTTTGAATTTTTTTGTGTTGCTCCTTTTTTTTTAAGTTTCAAAAAGTTTTTTGTTTTCATATGAAAAGTTTTGAAAAATTATCAGGTGAATATACGTATACCTAAAAGGATAATAGAGATACTTGCTCATGAAATGAAATAAGCACTTTTTATTGTTTGTTTAATCCTTAAGGCGGAAGTGAAGTTTGTTTTACCAAAAAATATGGTAGCTAACTATTTGAACCAAGCTTATTTTATTTTAATTTTTGACTTTTGTTAAGTTCAGCTCATAATATGGGAGGCAACTGTAAGATTATCTACATATCTCATACCGATTTTAAAAAAAAAATTACACACATCGATAGCTTCAATCCAAACACCAACAACAAAACTGCTAGTCGGACAAGCTCTTCATTGTTACGTCAGTTAGAGAAATGCACTTTTAAAGTTGTATTTTTTTGCTATACCTATCCCATTAGGGATTTCTTTGAATGGGGTATCAAATGACAGGTAAGACTGTCCATTTTATAAATCCAGTGATCAGGCAGACTTTTATATACCACTTGTTATATTAGAAACAAGAAACAACTGTTATTAGTCTAGACATATTTCAAGGTGTTTTGAGTGTAGCGGCCGTCAAGAAAGTGTCTTGATCCAAAATCATCACTTTTCCATAAACAAACTTAAAATTTCTACTCAAACAAGAGTTAGTTATGCGAGACTGAGAACAAGATTTACTAATAATTGACGCTTCTTGATCTCATCTCGTGACCAGCTAGTTCGCAGCACACTGATCATTTTTTTTTTTTTTTTTTTTTTTTTTTTTGAAAAAATGTTACCAATACGCCACAGTGTACATGTGAAATGAGACACTTTGACCAAATGTTTGGTTTACAAAACATCATTAACCTTTTTGTAATGTTCAATATACAGGTTGTCCCCTGATTCGTTCAATATATTTTAGGGCCTAGTGTCAAATCGCCCAAAACCAAATCGCTCAAAATGCAAAAACAGAAGAAAATGACAAATCATTCAGATGGTAACTCCTCGAACAAACCACTTAGAATGTTTTTTCGAGAGGGTGATAAGAAGGTCAACGAGATGGCATCAAAAATGTTTTGGGTGATTTGACATTTTCTTCTTTTTGGACGATTTGGCATTATGTCAAAACGCCCGAAAATCGAATTTTAGACGATTTGGTATTTCGGCTAGTTAAAGTGATCCCTGTGCGCATTGCCGGGGTCCATTGGGCGCATCAACGCGCGTTGCCGAGGCGAGTCAGGCGTGTCAAGGCTGTGTCCACCAGCTGCGCCCGAAATCATCAAAATAAAAAATATGTTTGGGCGATTTGACATAATGTTAAAACGCCCAAAAATTAAATAAATGTCAAATCGCCCAAAATAAATTTTGGGCTATTTAGCATTTTTTTTTAATTTTTGCATTTTGGGCGTTTTAGTATTGGGCAATCTGGTGCGTTGTTTTATTATTAATTCTGACAAATTCCCCATTTTATTTGGGTGATTTGACATTTTTAAATTTTTGGGCAATTTAACATAATGTCAAATAGCCCAAAAATTTGGGCGATGTGACATTTTTTAGAATTGGGCGATTTTGTTTTGGGCGACTTGACACTAATAAATATTTAAGGGGATGATTCCTTGGATGATTTTAAGAAAAAAAAATTATTTATCTTCTACTCTTTATATTGCATGTTCGTTTTTTTTTGTCTATGCCGCAAATGAAATTAACATTCATTATAAAAATCCTTTAATCCTCTATTTTTTCAAGTTTTCTGCCAGTTTTGTAGGTACATTTTGTTGTTTCAATCAGTTTCTAAGCACTATTTTTATCCAGATTGTCATGTTAATTTTACGACTTAGGCCCAGTTTTTTCAGGGTTGGGTACGATATCCCGCTTTTTATAATCCTGTTTTTTTAAATACAGTTTTTATAATCCCGCTTCTTATAATCCTGTTTTTTTATGATCCCGCTTTTTAAAATCCCGCTTTGTATAATCCCGTTTCTTATTATCCTGCTTTTGCCATCAAAACTAGTTGTTTTTTTTTTAAATCGCGTGATTTTGATTGCAAAAGCTTTTGGTAAAATAACTTTTTTCCAGATAGGTACCATAATTTATTTAATATTTCCATTAAAGCCCAAAACAGATGTGCGGCTTTTTCCCACGCAGCGAAATTAGAAATAGAGATATCGTGCAGCAAAGGCTGCATGCAGAGCCTGTAATATGTCAGGCCTCATAAGAACCTGTGTAAATTTATTTTCGCTGCATTGGAAAAGGCTGCACATCTGTTTTCGGCATAACTGGCTGAACAGAATAGTGACGGAGACGAAACTGGAGCCGGAGCTGGAATAGCTGTCAAAGTATTGAATACACGCAAATTCAATGTTGCGAATACAATGGAACGTAGACGCATACGGAGCTGCAGACGTTGACGGAAGAGTTCACCAAATTTTAACTTTTCACGTACGGCACTTTTGACGTTTCAAATTGTTTGAAGAAAAAAAAACAACTTTTTGGGTCGGAAAAAAAACATTGTGGTTATTTGTATCGCGAAAAAAATTATTTATTAAAAGGAAAATTTTTGGAAACAAAAGATGTGAATTCTGAGCTTGTACACAAAAATATTCTTTTGTTTTTCTTCAAAATACTTTCAAAGCTGTACAGCTCCATTGTGGACACGTAAAAAAAATAACGTACGACACTTTTTGACAGCTCTTCCAGTTCCGTCTGCGGCTCCAGTTCCATCATTCTATTCTGTTCAGCCAGTAAATCAAAATATTCGAGGATATTCTCCTCTGGTGCTAAGGTCATTTATCGTAACAGGTAGTAGGGACCGTGCAGGGTGTGTAGTACAGCAGTAAGAAGTTTCTAAACAACTTTTTGGCTTTTTTCGTAAAATCTCCGCTCCTCTCCCCTGTTTTGCCTTGAATTGGATTTAAGGCAAGGGATTTAATCCCAAACAACTATATTCGCACCCTGCTAGTACTGAGGCCCATTATTGGTTTTGTTTTAGAGTCTACACTGTCTACAGGGTCCAGTGCACAATCCGACCTTTCGTATCCAGACTTGACTTCGGTCAGCCAAGGGAGTCAATCCCTAATTCGGTACCCAGACTCGACTTCGGTCAGCCAAGCCAAAGGAGTCAATCTCACTTTCTACAGTATATGAAATACTCTGTTATGTATTTTTAAGTGAGATATTAAAATTATTGTAAAACTTATTATAATGAATTGTTAGAAATAGCTGTAAGAAAGATTTAATAAAGAGTTAAATATTATTATAACCGGAGTTCCGAACTTTCACACACCGAGTTTTATTTGCTTTCTACGGTACGAACCTTGGATCCGCTGACGCTACCTCACCTGAGAATAAAAAAGCATCACAAGACATACAGACGAAATTGCGGGACCTACTTTTTACGAATTCAAAACTTGTTCTTACCAGACCTATATCGCAAGTAAATAAGTGTTCTTTTCTTATTTCCCCAAATTAAACTACGCCAAATATTACTTCCCCAAATCTAAAAATTCTTTAAACAATGAATAATATCAAACCAAAAAAGACAATCGTAAACCACTCAAGAGAATCACAATGTTATTATCCCTTTTCTTATTCCAGAACCAAACCAAGGATGCTGGTTTATCCTTTTCCGTTCTACTATCTTCTTACATTTCTTTACTTTTTCCCATGTTATTTTCATATTTTTTTCAATTTTTCAATCTCTGACAGAACATCATAAGAGCCAATCAAGTCCATCAGGTCTCTTGTCTTTGCTTTCACCTTGTTTCATCTGAAAAAAAAAAAAAAAAATTAGTAAAAAATGTCTCAAATCCGGAATTCAAATTTCTAAAGTGGTTCTATTGTTTTGTCAACCGTGGCGTATCCCCACGGTAATGTATATTTCTTGCCAATGGCGGTCTTAATTTTTTCCGCCTGAATGTAGGGCGCCAATTTGTTTGACATTTGCTTCAAGTTAAGTATACACACCATTTTTCTCTGTGAACTTCATATCCAAGAACTGATAAATAAATCCCATTTTAAAGAATTTTTTTTTAACTCTAATTATTTTCATTCAATCCTATAGTTTCTGATTTTTAACTTAAAACTTATTCACAGCAACTTTTTAAGTGGCGCATTTTACGGAAATGACTTAATCAGTGGTAGGTAAAACATGTTAAACCTACAGTTAAACTTTCAAGAATGTTTGAGAGTTTTATGTATGTAACTAGGCTCTGATTCTTCACAAACAACCGTCTGTCGTCGCTTCGCACAACCCGCAATTTATTTATTTGTATCGGAAAACAAGAAGATTCAATTTTAAATTCTAGGCCGCAGTTCACCTAAATACGGCTTTGTTCAAAACCTACCTTGAGTACACTAAATAGCCAGTTCAACTAATACAGGAGCAAATCCCGTGGAGTGGATGACGAGCAAAAAAAAAAAAACCTGAGCAGAAAAACTTTTCAATTTTATTATAATGAATAAAAAAAAAAAAACAAAGAAAAAAGTATATGCACGGGAAAAGTTTTTCCTTTAATTTTTTGTCATTTCTCCTAATTTTTTTTCGAATATATTTTTCAAGAAAAACTTTTCCATATCTAGGAATTTGCTTATTAATTTTTTTTTTCATTTCTTCCGGGCGCGATGGCGATGCAAAGAAGCTCATCTTCACCGACCGTGACTAATGGGAATAGATGCCGGTGTTGTCCACTTTTTTTTTGTTTTCTCCCTCTCTTCTAGCTTTTCTCTGTTCAGTGTTAACGAAACGAATACGAAGGAATGTCCTTAGAGTTCTCCTTGGGTTCATTAGACTAAGCACAAGTGTCGTCGTTCAGGAAAGGTGTTTCGGTGGATGGTTTTCATTACAAGTTCGGGTGCCGACATAAAACTTCTGATGAAGGTTTCAGTGGCATTCTTATTTTTTGAGTACTAAGTATTTTTTTTTTTGAATCGAGACAAGGACGAGATGTAGGAAAACAACAAAATTAACAACAACAACAGCAGGACAGAGACAAAATGATAAAACACTTTTCAGTTAATTAAAAAATAAAAAGGATAATTTTTCACCGCTCATCTCCTTCAATTAGGATGAAACACTTGTAAGGTAATTTTGTTTAAGGGCATCTTCTTGAATTCACTTAGAGTTTTTTTTTTTTTTTATTTGGTAGGTAGGTATCTGAAGGGGAATATTATATATCTTAACGTGGACAGGGTAATATAATTTTTTTTCTATCTTAATTTTCTGTGGTTATCGTTATCGTGGATTATGCAGATGAGAGTGTAACTGTTATTTGGAAGATTTGTAGACATTAGCTAATTAGGTGCAATGACTAAGGGCAGCGATATAAATAGAATTGTAATGCTAAACTGCAATTAGGTTTTACGAGGAGGAAGCAACAGGGAAGAGAAACATTGCCACATCTTTTTTTTTGTATTGCTAACTCAATGAGTACGGCTCGGGAACTCATAAATAAATACAATCTCTTTGATTAGATTTTTTTAATTCTTTTAAAAATTCTTTTAATGGATATAATATGTACTTGCTAAGGTAGACAGATATTTGATAAATCATAAAAAATGTAAATGAGGTTTCAGATATGTAGCATGAGTTTGGGGATTTTTTAATTTGATATAGAACACACTTAAAAACTTTCATAATTAATTTCAATAAGGTCAAAAGTTTAAAACCGTTGTTTGTTAATTTTGAACAATTCTGAACTGAAACAATGTGGAAGAATTTTCAAATTATTATTGAATATTTCGATGAAAATATATTAAACAACTATTGTTGTCTCTTTTTTGTTTGAGCATTTTGTATGTATTATATTACTGTTTTGGTTACTTTTAACCTTGAATCCATACTCCCAAAAATTCAAAACCCTGAAAATGCAAAATCCAAAAGACTCAGAATCTAGAAAACCCAGGATTCAAAAACCCCAAAATCAAGATTTCAAAAATTAATATAACATGAAAAATTTGCGCAAGTTTTTCATTTTATAACGAAGATGAAGAAATTGATAAAGAATTAGGTGGAGTGATTGAATGAATTTCAATTAAAAAGTTTTCATTTTATATATTTAAATGCGCGCAAAATTTAATTTTATATAATATTTCGGTATTCCGGTTTAGAAAAAAATAAATTTCAATTAATAAGAAACCACAAGGCAAACGAGAAACAAAATCTTCTCAGAACGTAAAGAACGTTTTAGAAATAATTTCTCATATCATTATTTTATTTTAAGCAGAACTTAATAATTTTTGGACACTTCTTGACTTTTATTACTCGTTTGTTTAGTATTTATCGATGATATTTATATATTTGGGTCCATTCTAAATGATAATAAACGGCTATATTTTTTAATTTAACTTAAAACTTTGATTTTTTGGGAGAGGGAGAGAATCCCGAAATCCAGATAACCCAAAATCCTGAACAAACATAATCCCGAAAACCCAGAAATCAAAAGTCCTGAAAGGCCGAAATTCCGTAACTAAAATTGAAAAATATTATTTTTACTTTTTAAATTTTTGTCAAAACTAACTTTAACTTGAAAAGAAAAAAATTGTTGTGATAGATGTCAAAGTGACAGATGTCAAAGTGATAGATGTCAAAGTGACAAATGTTAAAAAGAGAGATGTCAAACTGAAAGATATCAACGCGACAGATGTCAAAGTGACAGATGTCAAAGTGAAAGATGCCAAAGTGACAGATGTCGAAGTGACGTATGTCCAAGTGACAGATATCAAAGCGACAGATGCGATGAATTATTTGGTCAGTTTATATTTAAGAGCGCTCAGTAATTTTTCTCCGTCACTTTGAAAGAGCAGGAGTATTAAATATAAACAAGATTCCTCAAAAACACTTTCTCTTCTTTTCTTTCTTATTTGATGCTGCGACAAAAATTAATTGAGCAACGAATACAAAAAAAAAACCTTCCTCAGTTTTTGCCAGTAAAACTGAGGAATTTTTGTGAGGAATTGTGTTTATATTTCTGAGAATATGGATTCCTCTGAGATCTCTGAAATATAAACTGGCCAATTATAATATAAACAACTAAAACGACCACCCACACTTTTGTAAATACTTTGTTTCGTCACATGTAGCCAAACAAATAAATGAAAAAAAAACTTCAGTTTGATTTTGAGTTTGCTCTCCCTCCACCTTGTGAAAAATTCTGCGGGTGCGTAGGACTAAAACAATAACAAAAATAATTTTCTTTTATTTTTGTTTATTCTCTTCTTCGTACATTAGCCAGACCACGGGCTTACAACAACAACAAATTTCTAGGTGCAAGAATGTAACCATGTTCCCCTAGAAGAATATAATTTACAGTGCATATGCGCAGTAGACTTTATTAAGAGTCGGTATTCATCGACAAAAAATTGCGTCTTAGAAAGGTACGACAGCATCTAACTGATGAGCCCAACTGTCATGCCTGGGCGAAACGCATGGACTAAAGGTCGCAAAAAAATCTTCCATTTGAATTTAATTCAATACAGTCCACTAAAACAATAACAAAAATAGAAAGAGTTTTTTGTGTGATAACACACGCGCAGTGTAGGCTGCAAAGCTTTCGCACCATCATATTAATATTGAAGGTTTGAATGAAGGTTTCAATTAATTCTAATTTAATTCTTGACCAGCGTCAAATCTTTCATACAATCTCCCTCCTTATGTGTTCAACGAATTGTTGACTTATGAAAAGAGTATGGAGAAAAAAGAAAGAACCCGAATGAACAACAACAAGCTTGTGTGTGGCTAGTAAAAATGCTAGTTGATTCAAATGCATTCGTCAAACAATAAAACCTGCACTCGATCGACATGATCACGTGACCTTCGGTAGCGCAGTGCGTAGTGCACTTGGCCTGGAGACGCTTGGTCTAGGTTCGAGCCTCAGTGGGGCAAAATGTTTTTCGAATAAAATTGAACATAAATAGACTAAGCACCACTAAAGGAGTCTGATGATCGGCCTGGCGACCGTGAAATAGCTATAACTCCAGCCTATAAAACTTGGTGGTAGCTCACTCAAGTTGTTGTTCTTTCATTCAAACCTTCAATAACAAAAATAATTTTCTTTTATTTTTTTTTATTCTCTTCTTGGTGCGTAGGACTTTCAAGCCGGAGTTCTGCATTCGATTCCCAGCCTCTATCACGTAAAAAGTTTGAATTCCGCAAAAAAGCTTAGGTCCCCTCCATTCCTGCCAATAGCACGGACTTTTAAGCCCTGGTCCTACACGAACTGTAGCGCCTCCATGCAGGACCAGAAGATAAAACAATATTGTCTTTAATTCATATCCACCATTTTTGTGCTTTAAAATGCCCCAAAAAAAATACATCGCCACAAATGTAACACATCTATCTTTTCGGCTTTCTTATCTTCAATTGATTTATGATGTCCTAGTAAATTTTTGCCACAAATAGTCCATGAGCTTGACGCATTTGCGAGTATCGTTTTTCCCTCTAAGCTCAAAACATCATTTACCTTTACGTTCCAGTAGACACATCTGGACCTGAACAGTAAAATCCACAAGATATCTCCGAATTTCCACCAAAAGAACAATCTCACAGCAGTTGCAGCTGCATGAGCATAACGCGCCAACGCACGTCAGAAAAGACAACAACAGCCGTTGTTGTGGACAGGCCAGGAAAACAAATCCAAAGGCTAAAAGCGGTTTAAAATCGTTAACCCTGATAATGCCATAAGTAACCGTCAAAAAGTTAGAATCCTTTATGTTTGCCTACAACTAACCCCCCCTGCACATCCACCACCACACCGTTCATATATGTTATGCTCGTCCGAGAGTGAGGCGTCAACAAATCAAATTGTTTAGCACCCAAAAAAGCGGGAGGCCAACGCAAAGCCCGATGATTTATGACAGAGAGACACGTTAGTCGCACGATTTGTTTACGCAACAGGATACCATTTTGCAACAACAAGGACTCGTAAAGTAACACCAAAATAACGAATGCCCGACTCGACTATATGGAAAACCACTGCAGTCTGGCGGGCGGGTATGACGGTTGATGCGGTGGGTGAACGAAGTTGCTGAGTTCTGGCTTAAGCCGTCACACATGTAAGCGTGAAATTAAGGTGTTAAAAAAGCCAGACAACTGTAACACCTTCACAGATGATTTATTCCTTGCAAGTATACGCATATTTTACTGCCACGTCCCGTCCATGTAGAATATAGAGAGGGTGAAATGAACTGTAGTCGGACGGAAGTGGAAAAGTAAAAACGTTTTCTAAAATCGAATCCACCAGTTGGATTGCCTCGAGTGTTTCAGAGTAAAACGTTGGAGCATCAGCAGCACCATAGGCAACGTGCTAGGAATCGGCAATTGAGAAGATATAGCTCGTCCAACACAATCAGATGAATGCGTCGTCATCGTCGTTTTTTTTCGCCATGACTCTTGGATATTTTTGTGTGCTTTTTTCTATTCGAAATGAAGCTAAAAATTGGCTTTTTCAAAAAACAGACTCCAGGGCATGAATGTGTGTTGGGTTGAGGATACTCCATATACCTACCGCCACCGACCGTCACATGTAGAATGTATGATGGTGACCTTTCCAACCTACCAAAGTAAGATGCGGGAAAATCAATGAACTTACAGCAGGGAAAATTTTTATTCTTGGCACAATCCGAACTCAAGCTGGATGGATGCTTTTGTTGCTCTGCTTCCATATACCAGACTCTGGGTCCTGCTGCTGTCGACAATGAACTTTGCACTTGACTTGAAATTTCTATGGTGTGTTAGCATGTGTTCTTGAGTTATATTGTGTTGTCACTTCGGATAGAGTTGGAGTTGAATATATATGTGTCGCATGTAGATGGCAGAAGAAGGTAAGTGAAAGTTACTGAAAGCATATGGAAACAGTTTGAATAATTGACACAAGCATATTGATATCGATGCAAATATTGAAGGATCGGACAATTTTTTTTAGCAACAAAACTCGTTGTTAAATCTTCTCCTCCATACTCCATCGATACAGACTGAACCGAAAATCACCCGAAGAATATTCCTTTCAAAGCACCCAAGCAGATTCTCATCCGTTTTTGACAAGTCCATGCCTCTGTCTCATATAGCAGGACCAGGATGATTAGGGTCTTATAAAGTCTCCTTGGGTCTCTGATAGAGGGATCTTATTTTACTTTTATAAACACTTTACCTTCTGAGCCCGAAGAAACAGCGATTGGCAAGAGTAATTCTTCGTTTGATCTCTGCGCTGATGTCATTTTGCGATGTTATAGTGGAGCCCAGGTAGACAAAGTCCTTGACGACTTCAAAGTTGTATCTATCCATCGTGACGTTTTGCCCGAGCCGACGATGTTGAGATTGCTTTATCGATGATAGCATATACTTCGTCTTGTCCTCATTAACAGCCAAACCCATTTTCGCCGCCTCCGATTCAATACTTGCATAAGCAGATGATATTGAAATCATTGGAAGAACGAAGCGAGCTGTTACCGGCCGCTTCGTTCTTCCAATGATGTCAATATCATCTACTTATGCAGTAGTTAATTAGTAGTTGAACAGACTTTTGAAAAATTGTACCTCTGTTGTTGAGTTGCGAGTTGCGTACAATTGCTTCAAAAACGATGTTAAACAGGTTGCATGATAACGCGTCGCCTTGCCTCAAACCTTTCTCGACATCAAAGGGTTCGGTGGTGTTCTTACCACATACTTTGACGGAGCAGCGAAATTTCTCCATTGTCATCCTGCACAAGCGGACGAGTTTAGCAGGGATGCCGAGATGCGACATGGCTATGTATAGCTCGTCTCTGTCTACGCTATCATATGTGACTTTGAAATCGATAAAGAGGTGGTGTGTATCGATTTTAAAATCCTGGGTTTTTTCCAAAATCTGTCGGCGTGTGAACATTTGATCGACAGTCTATTTGCCGGGCCTAAAACCCCACTGATAAGGGCCGATCAGATCGTTGACAAACGGTTTTAAGCGATCACACAGTACAGATGACAGGATTTTGTATGCGACGTTGAGGAGACTTATACCTCTGTAGTTGGAACCGGTCAGAGCATCTCCTTTCTTGTGGATAGGGCACAATATACCGAGGTTCCATTCATCGGGCATACTTTCCTCTGACCAAATTTTGGACATAAGCTGGTGTATACTCCCTACCAAGTCATCTCCCCCTGCTTTGAATAGCTCGGCTGGCAGGCCATCTGCACCAGCAGCCTTGTACGTTTTAAGCTTGGCTATCGCTAACCGCTCTTCATTTAGGTCGGGTGAACGGGAATTTTGACCATCATCGTCCAGGTTGAATGAGTGTTCTGTTTAACAGCGAAATTTTGGCCATCTTCGCCGTTTAGCAGTCTAGAAAAGTGTTGTTTCCAGATCCTCAGCACCGACTGCGCTCTCATCTGGGCAGTCTTCCGTTCTGGCCTTGTTATACCCTGCGTAGTTTGCCTCACCCTTCGGTAGAACTTCCGAACATCCCCCCTGCCGCTACAGTCCTCAATATAGACTCAACCGCCCGCTTTGCATGCTCTCTCTTTTTCCTCCTGAGAAGTCGGCGTTCCTCCCTTCGTTTTCGCCTTAAAAGCACTACCACCAATTTTTTACGAATTAATTTTTTTTTTTAGGTATTCTTAGGTATTTGTTTTATTTTTGTTTTGGTTGGAGATATAGCTATTTTAAGGGGTGCCAAGCTCTATCATCGGTCTCCTTTATAGGGGTATGGTATGTTTCGCCAGAATTGTTTGGCAAATTAACGTTTCGCGGTGGTACATTTCGCTGTTTCTCGTTTCGCATTTTTTTTATTTAGCATTTTGTTATTTCGCAATTTTCGTTTTGCAAATTACGTTTGGTTTTTCATATGACATGACAAACCATCATTTCGCAATTTTCATTTCGCAATTTTCACTTAATATTTTGTTTGATTGGCATATTTAGGTTTGGCAGTTTTTTATTTGGCATTTTGTTATTTGGCTTTTTCTTATTTGGCATTTTATTATTTTGCTTTTTTCATTCAGCATTTTGTTATTTCGCTTTTTTTTATTTGGTAATTTGATGTTCAGCTTTTTTTTATTTGGCATTCGAATGTTTGGCAATGTTTTGGCTTTCATTAAATTACATGCCTTAAAATTTCGCGCGAACTTTTTTTCCTTGGAGTAAAATGTGAAAATCCTCTGTCTGTTAT
This sequence comes from Epistrophella euchroma, assembly GCA_947049315.1. Lineage (NCBI taxonomy): Eukaryota > Metazoa > Arthropoda > Insecta > Diptera > Syrphidae > Epistrophella > Epistrophella euchroma. The sequence continues at coordinate 21,574,713 of OX346246.1, forward strand.
GTACTTACCTAAACTAAGCAAACAAACTGAAATCTTAAAACGCGAAAGTGATTACGGCAAAAATTGCAAAACAATGACTAAGCAACGGTTCAGAAAAACTGTTAATCTTGAAAAGAAACGATGGTAATGATTGGTCAAACGATCAAAACAACTAAACGGCGAAATGATCTATTAGCGAAATAATAAAACGGCTTGACGATATTTATCGAAATGATTAAACGGCGAAACGTTATTTCGCAAAATAATGAAACGGCGAAACAATATTTTGCGAAAAAACACTTGGCCAAAAAATAAACAATTTAACAAAGAAAAACTAAAGAATAATTTGCCAAATGATTTTTGCGAAATGATTGAAAATATTTTTAACAAAAAGCGAAATATAAAACCGCCGAATGTTAATTGCAGAATGATTGAAAAACGTAATGAATAAAAAACAAAATGTAAATTGCCCATTAAGAATTGCGAATTAAACAAAATATTTAACGACTAAGGCAAAACAAGAAATGCCAAATGAATTTTGCCAAACAATGGTGACCCCCTTTATAGTGGTGCTGATACTTTCTACACATCATAAGGTATTTGAACCCACGCATTAGATTTGCTCAGTCTTCGAAGCCGTATGCACTACGCATTCCGCTACTGATGACCACTGACGTCACAGGTCGAGATGTGAGGTTTGTTTATCAAATGCATTTGGAGCATCAGTATTTTTATTAGCACTTTTAAGTATACTGTTTTGTTTAATTCGTAAACAATTGGTGGTAGCGCCTTTAGGTTGTTGTTGTTCACAAATTCAATGAAATTGACGGAATAAAGAATGGTCAAGTGTAATAAACTGACATTCTAGTATGAATATAGTACAATAATAATAATAATGAATTTAATTTTTGTTTCTTTTATTTTTAATGTACATACATATATAATGAGTTCGTGGAGATTTTCTAAGGATCTCTAGTTGCTTGATTACAATTCACATGGAACCTGTCAAATCTCTGACCGTCCTAAGGGTCTGACCTTCTAAGAGTGAATGCTGCTTTTATGTGTAGAATGATTTTTGACGGCTCTTTCTAATAACAACTTTTAATATGTTGACAATTTGTATTCTCATTTATAATGTGTTTCCTATTTGTTTGTTGAAATAATTAAACCTAAAATTCACACAAGTTCTTTAAGAAAATTTTCTCAAAGAATTACGTTGTCTCACTTAAAGTTAATTAAACTTATTCCAACTGACAGATTGATTGCGAAGCAAAGCAATGCGCATAGTGCGCCACCATAAATAAATAAGTACACTTGCTTTTCGGATCATTGATAGAATTTATTTGCGTACCGGCAAAAGTTAGAGCCAAGTCAGCTAGACCAAACGCCGCGCGCCACCGGACCACGTCGCACGATTGTGCCAATACCCATAGATTCTTTTTTGTATTTTTGGTTTAAAATTAATGAAATTCGCATTCGGCTCAAAAGATATGCAGATGCAGACAGATAGATAGAGAGATAGATAGGTAAGTAGATGAATATCCACATTAAATAGACAGACATACCGCCCATCATTATTATTTACATATAGAATAGACATAGGAACTATATGGAACGTTTTGTAATTTGCATCGAAATCAATAAGCTTCAAAGTCACATTTCGTGAAGAATCGGATCCAATTAAAAGCAATGCCAACAATGTCGAGTGCCTCCGATCGAAAACACATCCTCTCCTCTCGGAATAGGTTAATGAATTCGTAAGTGATTAATGGTGATTTGTGCTTGTGCTCTACAAATCCGATAATTCAAGTCTTTTGTACTAAAGAATTTATCTACGTTTACCTACTCCGGTGATATACACTTCGTATCGCTTGATTGAGGTCTTTAAGAACCTTTTTAAGCTGAGTTACTTTTTAATTTTAATTATATCTCACTAGTCATTAATCAGAACATTTAAAAAAAAACGAAAAGTATTATAAAATACTTGATAACTTTTTGTTTTATTTGAAAAACTTTTTGCCAAGCGTCTCCGGGCCAAGTGCACTACGCAATGATGCGCTAGCGCTATCGTAGGTCACGTGATCATGTACATAGATCCATTAGTGTAGCGCATTGCGTTACTTTTATCGGATGATTCCCTATTGCCTGCGTACTAGAGTTAATAGAGGCAAATTAAGTTTTTATAGGAACAAAATATCAAAGCAAAAATCATAGCTTATAACTTTTTCCACTTTTTATTTACTCTCGGACAAGTATTTGGTTCGTTTAAAAAAAAATGTTGAGGTTGTAATCAAAATTGACACTATACGATGCGGAAGTCCCAAAAAGTGGGTATCGTCGTACGTCCATCGCCGCCGGCCGTCGTCGGTCTGTGTGCCTGTGCGTCTACTATAATTCGAACTAGAACCTTAAAGGCTGATTTCCAATGGCGCGTTCGCGTTAGAGACGCTTACGTATACGTTTACAAGCTTTACGAACGCGTCGACATGACAGACCACTTGAAGAGAACCTGAAAATCAAAATGAACCTACATAACTGTAATTTCGAATTCCTTTCAACAAACTATTCCATTATTTTTTAAACAAAATCGATTTTTTTGCTTTCACTAAAAGGAATTTGTCCAGATAAACCGATTTTTTCTTCTAAATAAATCGATTATTTTGTTGAAAGGAATTCGAACATTATTTCAACTGTCAAAACGCACGCTGAAGTTGATTTTTTTCAACTTTAACGTTGAGGTAGCTTATGTTACGTTGGTTTGTGTACATGATAATAGGTGCCAAATCGTAACATAATACCCAACGCGTCATTGTAAACAATTTGCTTAAATTGCTATGTGTGAGCTTTCGCGTTGAAAGAAAAATCTGTCAAAGCGACGCCCAACGCGGTATTGAAAATCAGCCTTAACGGATGGACCAATTTATTCAAATTTAATACATCATTTTAATATACTTAATTCCTTAGAGGCCAAAGGATAATTTCGAGTTTTCGGTGGTTTTTTTTTCAAATTTTTTCGAAAACGGTTTTTTACAATTTTAAAATTGTAAAAATTTTTGTACAGGTAATAACTTTTATGAAAACTGAATTTCAGGTATTTGGCAAGAAAATTGCATCACGTAAATAGGGTTAAATAAGTTTACCGTTTTTTGAGAAAATTGCCTTCTTTTTAAGTTGTTTCCCGTAGGTATTTTAATGGCTCAATCGATGTTTTTTAATTAGCATCCTAAATATTTTAAACAGTCATGCATATAAGAATTTAAAAACAAATCTGTCAAGAAAAGTAGCGAGATCTGACATTACGCAAAGTTCAAAGTTAAATTAATTAAAGTTAAAGGTTAAATATTTATGAATTTCAAAAAAAAAAATTGCTAAACAATTTAAAAGCCAAATAACACTTACTATGAAAAATAATAATATGATGGGAAATGATAATATAGAAAATAATGAAATTGAAATATGATAATATGATAATATTTTGCGAAGTATAATCCCAAATAATGGAATGCGAGATAGTGAAATTAATTATTATGAAATAATAATTAGCGAATTAAAATATTGCGAACTGAAAATTGTGATTTGAAATAGATAATTTTTCGAAACAATAAAATAGCGAAATAAAAAGATTCCAACAATTAAATGCGAAACGAATAAATTGCAAAATAAAAAATTACAAAACTTGCATTGCAAAATGAAAAAAGTCATACAAAATCCGTCAGATGACCCTACTGTTTTTCATAACAGCAGTTTTTTAGCAGTCCACCAAAAAGCTGGGCCCAAATTTTGAAGTCCTTAGTAAAAAAAATATTGTAGGTCTGCAGTGAAATATAATTTGTTTGATTTTTTTAAATTTTGATTTCAAAATTTGGGTGCAGAATTTTCATGAACTACAAAAAAATTTAAAGCCTTTCTGCAAGTTCATAGCTACCTTCACAGTAAAGTAAGCATTACAGTATGATTTTTTTAAAATCTGAACTTAAAAAAAATTGGGCTAAGGCTTTTTTTGGACTACAAATTTAAGGCCTTATTTCAAATCTGTAGCCTTTCACCCACTATTTACTGAACATCAAAATTTACAAATATTTACTGAACATTTAAATTTACAAATATTATGTCAAATTTTTTCATCGATCCACACGGGTGATGTTTCGAGATTTTTTGGAATTTCAATACGTCTCCGAGTTTGATGCTAATGTATTAAATTTCTTCACACAACATTATTTGAAAATACTTTTCAATATTGACTTATTCATTGGAAAAGTAGGTACAAAAAAAAGGAATTATTATTTGAAAATTTCTAGCCAATTCACTTTGAAATATAAAAAAAAAAAAAATAACACTAATCACCAATTTCCATGAGCACATATTATTTTGGATATTCAGTACCTACATATAGTTTGGATATTAACAATCAACAGACATGGAGTGTACCCATACTAAAAAATTAAATGATTTTGTTCTTCCTGTTTGTTTTTGTTCATTTTTATTATTTTTGGATTGAAATTGAACGAAATGAATTTTAAAATACTAGGTGAATGGATATTTTTCAGTGCTTAAAAGTGAGTGTGTCTCACGTCAAAAAAAAAAAACGAGTTCAGGGTAGATATTTATTGAACTAAAGTTACTCAAGGACGCTCATGAATCGCTTTAGTATTTCCGAAATTTAATTGAAAAAGAAAAATAAATAACGATCCGATTTTTCGTTTTTGTCTTAATGTGTCTATCACTTTATTTCTGTTGGGGTAAATAAATAAAATTTATGGAATTTGTAAAAACATTAATTAATGGATTTGATTTAAAATTTTACGTGTTGTTCTTACTAAGTTATTAATGGGCTTTCAATCAAGGTTCTTAAGTCAAAATTCAGCATTAATTTTATGTGAGAGTGAAATATATTTTTCTTTCGAAAATGAAATAAACGTTGTGAGTTTGGGACTCAAATGTCCCAAACATTATTTACAAAATGTAGTAACTGACACCAAATTGATGAATAGTAGATACTAAAAAAGGAGTCAAAATTAAACACTCTAATGGGTCTACTAAAAAATTGTCTTCAGCAACTGTCAATGCTTTTTTAGTATTTTATATCTTGTGATGTACTTTTTTGTCAAAGGCTGAGGTCTCGCTCGTCGGAGTCCAGGGTACTAACTAAAGTAAGTACATAAGCTTTAGTTTAGAGGTCTTTATTAATTATTCTTAATTCTTTGGTTTTATTTTAACAATAATTTAAAATGGGTTTAACTAGACTGTGTTTGGTCGGGTGTAGGCACTGGTTCTTATAGCCTGTTGTCTGGGTGGTGTTCTATGCGATATATGCTGTCTTCTGAGTCGCCGGTTCTGGTTCGTATAGCTAGCACTGGCCTCGGTCAATTACTATAGCTGTTTATACTCGGTCTTTACTGGCTATCGGTGGTCTTCACGGGTTATCAACGGTCTTCGCTAGGTATCGACAGCACTTGTCGGCTTATCAACGGTTTTCACCGGCTATCGACGGCTTTCGCCGGCTATAAACAGCTTTCGCGGGTATCAACAGCTTGCGCTGGCGTATCAACGGTTTTCACCGGCTGTCAACGGCTTTCGCCGGCTATCAAAAGCTTGCGCTAGCGTATCAACGGTTTTCACCGGCTATCAACGGTTTTCGCCGGCTTGCAACAGCTTTATCTGGCTTATAAACGGTTTGCACCGGCTATCAACGGCTTTCGCCGGCTATCAACAGCTTTCGCTGGCTTATTAACAGTTTGCACCGGCTATCAACGGCTTTCGCCGACTATCAACAGCTTTCACTGGCTATCAACAGCTTTCGCTGGCTTATCAACGGTTTTCACCGGCTATCAAGAACTTTCTACGGCTATCAACAGCTTTTGCTGGCTTATCAACGGTTCGCACCGTCTATTAACGGTGTTCGCCGGCTATCAACAGCTTTCGCTGGCTTTGTTTTATCTCGGGAACATCTTATATAGGCTGTCTAGGCACGTGTTGTTCGGTCAAGTAGTCTGTGAACAATTACCTCTGGTTATTTAATTCTGGAGCCTCTTATTTGGGTTGACTGGGCACGTCTTGCTCGTTCGAGTGCTTCCTTTCAACTGACGGTCAGGTCTGGTATCTTCGGTAATTTAATTTTTGATACTCTTCTGTAGGTTTTCCCGTGTCTTTATGGGTCTCTGTGAGCTCTACTTATCCTACTTGGCGGCATAAGTATATGTGTGAGCTCAATTTCGGAGAAGTTTAATTTTTGATAGAAAAATCTAATAGCGCCACGTCACCGCATATACTGTATTATTAATATTATTATTTACCTCTTGCAGGATAGGAGGCGGCACGGGGGGATTAGCTGCTTGTTGACAATGGTTTCTTTTACCATTGAGTGCAATCACTAGGACGGCATCCGGAAGGAGGCTTGATGTTGAATATGTTTGTTATTGGCATGCTATTTCACCATCGAGGTTCTTCGGTCGTTGTTTTGTTGTCGTCGACAGCGGAGATCATGCTAATTAGGAAAGGATCTCTTTTCTATTCTTTTCTATTCAAACTCACCACACTAATTTATTTGGTGTGGGGAAAACGGCTCGGTGTAGGTCAAGGTGATTCTTTGCGTTTTAGTTAGTCGATGGTGGGCTCTTGCCTTGTTCGCATGCTTTGAGAGCATGCCATCGGATGGTAAGTATACCTAATGCAAGCTTGTAGGCTAAGGGGGGTGGTGAAGTGTAATGCTTCATTACAATCTTTTGAACCTAATATTTTGTATGAGTTATGAAATTAATAAATGAGTTATTTTAGAAAACACAAGTTTCTATTGGTACTTTAGTAATATTCAACTTGGTTTTTGCCTTGAATCTCCAAAGTTTAACAGTTGGCTCCCAATTAAATGTGAAGGCCTGGTGTACCCAACTACGTAAATCACAAAATTCAAAGCAATCTCTATCGAAAATTAATCATTATAGGTACACCCTCATTACACGTATACAACATCCAGTTCCAGTATCATAGTACTTCCTTCCCATATTCTCATTTAACCCAGCAAAATAACCTTTATTACATCAAAGGTGTTTACAAGCAATTCACACTGTGTGAAATTGCTTAAGAAAGCATCCGAGCATGTGTGAGCCCGATAAGAAAAACATAGCATACAGGAATAAAACTCCCTCTGGAACAAGCTTCCTTCTTCTGACAAACAAGGTGCCACAAGGACAAACTCATTAAAGGCATAACGCAAAATTTGCTGATTTAGCAACCCCTCACACCCCAACAAACTTTTCCAAACCTCAACTCCAATGCTCCCCGAAAAGGTGTTAGTATAATATTGAGATCAAAGATTTGCTCCTTCTTCTTCCCAGCGACAGAGGTGGGTGATGTTGTACATGTGTTTCTCTGTTGACTGCTTCAGGTTTTCTTGCAACATTAAGCAATTCATGGTAATGAATAAAAAAAAGGTTGTTCGGTGGCAATAAACCGAGCAATAATCCTTATCGAGACTCAGGCATACACCCATCATCATCATCGTGTCGTCGTCGTGTGGCATCAGGCTCCAGGTTCAGTTTTGTTACAGGAACGGGATATTGTGATGAAATGATTTTTGGTGAGATTCTCATCATTATCCTTGGCTCAGTGCACCCGAAAATGTTCTGTTGCTATTGCTGTGTGCTGCCTCGGCCAGAAAACTGAGAACAGATACTGCAAATAAAATTCACGCAGTAAAAAATATTATTTCACTGGCATACGGTTGGTGTGAGAGGCAAATGGGCTTTATTGTAAGGTTGGGTATGCGCGATGCATTCATGCGACAATCGATGATGGCGACAACGAACATGGAAAAAGCGGTGGAAGCAGCGGCCGGCGGCGGGTGGTGAGGACTGACGACGACGCACGGTGGCGGCATAAATTCCATTACAAGCCTAGCGCCAGGACCTATTAATCCCATAAATTACTTCCAATCCATTACACCAGCTGATTGATGATTTTTTATGGTTTTTACAGGTGCAACGTGCAAATAATTTCAACCGGAATGAACAGTAAATGCTGCGGTAGAAGCGCAAGTAATTTATGACCCCCGAAGGACATTTTGCACTTCATTGTTTGAATGTGCAAACGGTTGGAAGAGACGTGGATACAGTCCAGAAGTTTTACGACCAAATATACCTACCAAACCTACATTATATATGGAAGAGGGATTTTTGGGTGGGAAGCCTAAAATTGACAGTATAGAAATGGAACTTGGCTGGTTGTGATATAGGGCAAATATTGAACGGATTGTTCTTTATTCGATTCCAATTGCGTGGAAGCCATCACCATCCCACAACACAAAAACCTTGATTTTTGGAAAAAATATCTATTTATTGGTGACGCTTTTATAGGAATGTTTTGTTTGTGAAATAATATCATTACCAGTTTTCGTTTATCAAAAAGATCAATTGATTTGTTTGTCAATTGTTATTAAATTGTTTATTTTTTTTGGGATTCTCTGGATTCAAAATTCATAAATTTTATTTTAAATCGAGAAGAGTTAAAACATTTAATAGAAAAAACACACTTAAAAAAATTCACAATTAATACCTATCTACAAAATTTTGAAGACACAGATTTTTGTGTAAGTTAATTTTCTATATAAATACATGTATTTAGATTTTAAAAAGTTTTTATTAACTCACCTTCTTCGGTTTCTGGTACAGATTTTGCAATCAGTTTCTAGCTATCTTATCGGCAAGCTTTAAACATGAAACTTTAAACTGAAGATGATTTGTTGCTTTGTCAATTTATATCATTGCCCTTTTATCGATATGTAGCTTCGACGTTGTCTATTTATTGGTTTGACGTTTTTCTGCTACTTTGTCACTTTGCAGCTTTGTTGCCAAAACCAGCGTTGCCGCTTGTTAAAAAATTAAAATGCCATATCTTCTGAAAAAACGTGCCATTTTCCGTGCCATATGAAAAAACCACAAATTCTTCTATTTTGTTGAAAAAAAAATTGTAGGTATTTAATTTTATCACGATGTCTAGTATTATAATCAAAATCAAAGGAAATTATTTGCTTTATTAATACATTGTTAAAAAACATGAGTTTCTGTCAATTTTTTATGGAATTTGAACCAATTCTCATGAAATTTTGTTGAAATTTGCTTAATTTTTAAGTAAATTTGCAAAAATAAAAAATCGTGCCATATTGAGCTCTTTAGTGCCACCGTGTCACGATGAAATTATAGTGTCAAAAAAGCATGATCGTGCCACTTCGGCAACGTTGGCTAGAACTTTCATCCACTGCCGCTTTGTAAGTTTGTCGCTTCATGACTGTCGCATCGCTGCTGCTTTGTCGATTCATCGCTTTGCTAATTTGTCGCTCCCACTTTTTTTGTTTTTGTCGATTTGTTGCTTATCGCGAAGTATTTCAACAAAACGCATGAAATTTTATAAAATATGGAAATACATTATGCAATCAGTATTTAATCAGAACTTCAGGCATATGCCCAATACATACGTATGGTTATAATATTCATTATATCCAAGAGCCAAAGTTATTAAACACTTTTACAAGCAATTGGCCATTATGTCTTCATAACACGAAAAATAACAAAAACATCGACTCCAATAACTTTCTCGAATATAAGTAAGAGCGCATGTTAAGTGTGTAACGAAGTTAGATAGCCGAAAACAGATGTGTAGCTTTTTCCCATGCAGCGAAATTAGAAATAAAGATATCGTGCAGAGAAGGCTGCATGCAGAGTTTGGAATATGTCAGCCCTCATAAGAACCTGTGTAAATTTATTTTCGCTGCATTGGAAAAAACTGCACATCTGTTTTCGGCCTTATTTAGTTTTCCTCATCTCTAAATCGTAATTCACGATCATGGCTGTTTCGCAATGCAACGAGAAAGTGAGAAGAAAGCGTGACGAGATCTCTTCGGAGTTGCTCTCTCTTAAAAAAGAATTTTAAACAGTTTAATAATACATAAGCATCATCTGTACATGACCAGTGGAAACACTGCCAAAATGCTATCAGAGGTGCGGCTACTGATGTGTTGGGTTTCACTAGGCCACCACAACGAAACCCCTAGTTCGATGAAGAATTCAGGCTGGCGCATGCAGCAAAGAATGAGGCCTACCAAGCAATGCTGCAGACTAGAACCAGAGCTGCTGAGAACGCCGACTTCTCAGGAGGACAAAGAGAGAGCATGCGAAGTCAGGCCTATTGAGGACTGTAGCGACAGGGTGGATGTTCGAAAGATCTACCAAATAAGGGTGAGGCAAACTACACAGGGTAACAAGGCCAGAACGGAAGCCTGCCTAGATGAGAGCGCAGTCGGTGCTGAGGATCTGGAAACAATACTTTTCTAGACTTCTAAACAGCGAAGATGGCCAAAATTCCGCTGTTATAGACAGAACACTCCAATCAACCTGGACGATGATGGTCAAGATTACCGTCCACCCGACCTTAATGAAGTAAGGTTAGCGATAGCCAAGCTTAAAATGTACAAAGCTACTAATGCGGATGGCTTGCCAGCCGAGCTATTCAAAGCAGGGGAAGATGACTTGGTAGGGAGTATACACCAACTTATCTCCAAAATTTGGTCGGAGGAAAATATGCCCGATGAATAGAACATCGGTATAGTGTGCCCCATACATAAGAAAGGAGAGGCTCCTCTGACCTGTGCCAACTACAGAGGTATAAGTCTCCTCAACGTTCAATACAAGATCTTGTATTTGTACTGTGTGATCGCTTAAAACTGTTTATCAACGATCTGATCGGCCCCTTTTAGTGTGGTTTTAGGCCCGGCAAATAAACCGTCGATCAAATGTTCACACTCCGACAGATTTTGGAAAAAAAACCAGGAGTTTCAAATCGATACACACCACCTCTTTATCACTTTAAAAGTCACATATGATAGCGTAGACATAGACGAGCTATACAGAGCCATGGCGCATCTCGGCATCCCTGCCAAACTCGTCCGCTTATGCAGGAAGATGATGGAGAAATCTCGTTTGCTCCATCAAACCGACGCACCAGCCCGACGACTCTTTGAATCTACCCCTGACGGTCTGCGCAGCAGAGGAAGACCCACCTTAGGTGGCGCACACAAGTGGAGAACGATCGTAACCAACTTGGAGTCCGTAACTGGAGGCAGCTAGCTAGGGACCGAGCCGTTGGTTGAGGCCGTAGTCCATCCTGGGCTGACGTCTCGTTTTTTCGTCAAAATTTCTACTGTTATGTTGATTACAGAAATCTGTTTCTTTTTTTTTTTTTAATTTATTTATTTGAAGTCCTCCTTTTTATAAATTCGAGAGCAAAGGTCCCAGATGATTACTCTAACCAACTGTCACCTTAACTGTTATTGATTTTTTAAAGTCGCCAGCCATCGGTTCACTTTTAAAAGCCGTAATAAACAAATCAATATGATAAAATGTTAGAAGAGTTTTTCTGCAATTTTATAATTCACACTTACTGCTTTCACGAATATGGTAACTAGATTTAATGTGTATGGGAATTTGTGTTCTGCCTTCCGTAGTGTTTTGTGTACCATCATTTTCGAGTACGAAAGAAGAAGTACCAAGAAACACACAGATGAGTGTGTGCTTTCAGTTTCGACTGGGGCCGGCCGGCGAGGGCGACTGTGAGCTCTTCAAAACAAACTAATTTTTATTTTTTTTTTTTTTTTGATTTTTTCGGTCTGACCCTGGACGCACTGAACTATGAACTTCAGCTATAGCCAAAAAAAGGCATTGGAAGAGTAAGCAAACAAAATTGGGAAGAAGAAAAAAAAACATATGAATATGAATTAGGAGAAGAACACGAGGAATAAAGGACACAAAAATTTCAAATCTCTGCGTAAATGAGATCTACAATTTATTGTATTAAGTCCGAAATGCTAATAATAACTTGGGAGAGGGAGGGATTGTCAATTTCTGTAATACCTATTATCCGTGGAAAATAAATTTTATTTTCGGGTAAAATAGGTTTAGATTTGAACCCAAACCTTGGACATTACAGTACCTAAGCACTTACTATTACGTAACGGGCTACTGCTATCATCACCAGTAGCTTTACAGTCAAATTTTCTTGAAGGATTTGTCTTTCCTCACATAAATATTTCATATTCTATCTATACAAATGAAGTTACAGCGATTTGCATGAAATAACAAAAATTACTCCCTCCACACACCTCTTTGATTCTGTTTTAATTAAATTTAAGCTTCTCTAGGCAAATTGTAAACACCGGCGCCAACAAATTAAAACACCAAACTACATAAGTTCCGGATGGCAACAAAAAGTTCAACGAAGGTAAATGTAAAATTTGAATTTTCCTCGCTTAAACAAATTTCCATAAAAATCTTTTCCACATCATTTTCCGCAGTTTCCCCCTCGCATAAAAGATCATAGACGCCAAATATTTACCCAAAGGACACCCAGCTGCACGGTGGATTTTCATTGTTTCTTTTCACCGTGCGGCACTATACTGTACGATGAAGAAAACAAAACTTCATGGTCGTCCGGTCTTAATCACCTCGTTAATTAAATCAGTTCCCCTGCATTGCGTATACTTACACCTTCAAGGACATCATACCATTTTCTTTTTTAAAGAGTGTGAAACGAAAAATAACTCATAATCGCCTTCTATACCACCATTGGAATCAGGAGTTTGTTGTAAGTTTTTTGTTAAATCTTATGACGAAAAAAAACTTCTTTTCTTGTAAAACCTGACAGGAGAGAAACCTTAAACCCTGCTCAACTTTTTTCTGTTGTCTACAGGATCAGATAAACACTTTTGTCATAAAACTTTTAGGTAGCTAGGTATAGTTACTACTCGCCGAATGAAATTTGATAGAAAAAAATGAAAACAAACAGGAAAACAAAATCCGATGGAAAAGGGATATCTTTTTTTTTATATATATTTTTCCAGGAACGCGGTATTATCTCTCAGGTTGCACTTAAGTTGCTTAGTTCTTTTATACTAGGTCCTGGGCCTTGAGTCCTGATCCATTTTTATCTTACGCTTGAATGCGAGTTTAAAATAACTTCTTTTTCCCTGTGACCAGTTTTTTAGAGAAGAGCGGAATTTATACGTATAAACCGAAGGTATTTACCATAGAAAAGCTCATCGGTGTTATAGTATCTATATAATGCAAAAAAAAAAAAAGGACGAACAAACAAAAATAAAATAAGAAAGAACGCTTTAGCTGCAGGATTATCGTTCGGTGTTATACCGGATGACGAGAAATACCACTTAGCAAGAGATTTGGACTGAAGGTATAGTAGTTTAGAGAGAATAAGTGGATGGAAAAGTTTTTAATTAACATTTCCTTTATGGTGACGTTGCCATAGAAAGAAGAAGGAAAGTTTTTTTTAATAAAATTTATCTCGCATTATGCAATAGAGCGTACCTACTTTTCCAAATTGGCTCAGAGTAAAGGGTTTCAATCACACCTTAGTTGAATATTAAATGAAACGTTTAGATGGAATAAATGAAAATTTAAACTGAAACATTGTTTTTTTATCAAATGAAGCTAGTTTTTGATGAGTGTCAACTGGGTAATTAGCCGTTAATTAGTTGTGATAATTTCGAATTTGTCGTTCGATGTTTTCTATGTTTTTTTTTGCTGCTTCGCTAAGTTGGCGAAGCTTAATAATCGGCCGTTCGGCAGTTCCGAATTAGTTGTGACAATTTTAATTTTGTCGTGCAATGTTTTCCACGTTTTTTTTTGCTGCTTTGCTTACTTCGTGTCGACTTAGCGAAGCAGCATCTTACTTCTTATTGTGAATGTTTTACTGCTCTCTAATTTTCCGTTAATTAGTCGTGAATTAGTTGTGACAATTTTGAATTTGTCGCTCTATGTTTTCTATGTTTTTTTTGCTCAAATGTGAAATTCGTGCCAACTTATCAAAGCAGCATCTGAAAAACGTATAAAAACTTCTTATTGTGAATGTTTTACTGCTCTATAATTTGCCGTTAATTAAATTAAAATTGAATTAGTTGTGACAATTTTGAATTTGTCGCTTTATGTTTTCTATGTTTTTTTTTGCAAGAATTTGAAATTAGTGTCAACTTAGCGAAGCAGCATCCGAAAAACGTATAAAAACTTCTTATTGTGAATGTTTTACTGCTCTGTAATTTGCCGCTAATTAGTCGAGAATTAGTTGTGGCAATTTTGAATTTGTTGCTCTATGTTTTCTATGTTTTTTTTTTTTTTGCATACCACCGGAGATGAGGTCTATCCCTGTTTCTCTTTTTGACTGGCTTGGAATGAAACTGGATAACATTGTGAATTTCAGTTAACACTAGATGCAGTGTCCAATAAATGGAGTGTTCATTTAAGCATGAGCAGTGTAAAGTCTAATTTAAGAAATCTTGATCTAGCTTTGGAGCTGCATCGCTCAACTTGTTTTTCGATATCGCATTATTTTTTTAGGTAAATGCATTTAAGGTGATAGAAGGCACGATGAGAAGAGGGAAGATGAGTGCGCAGAGGAACCGTCACAAGGTCCAGAAAACATCGAAATGAGTTTAAGCTGCCATTAAAAAATCTATCATAAGCCATTTTGTCCAGAAACAAGCAGGTGTTGTTGGATTGAAGAGACGTTCCACTCATGATATTATGCGTTTCTTCTATGTATTTCCACAAACACTTGTCGAAGAACTCCTTTCTGGAGGTTAAATCTAGTCAACTTTCTAATAAAAATGTGCTTGCAACGTTGCCGATTCAACTGCCCCAAATACTCTTTATATGATCTAATATGACTAAAAAGATATAACATCATGGATCAATATTAAATCAAATAGTGAACGCAATAGTGTAACGGGAATTTAGAGACTCTGTTGGGCGACATTTCCCCCGACAAAATATTTACTACTATTTAAGCCATGTTAACTAAAATTTCCTGTAGTAGCCCGTGGCTTGATGGTTAGTGGTAAGAAAAAAGTAGGTAGCGGGATTGAATCCCTGTATCTGCCACCTTAAAATTTAAACTGCAAAATTGCGAATTTGATAAAACAAATGTAAAATAGCGGTGCCAACTTCATCCTAAAAAAAATTGCTATCTTCTAAAAACCATTTGCTTAGTGCTATTTTTTTTTTGTATAATACGGCAAATGGCAGCACAAGTTGGGCACATTGCAGGACAATCATTTTTTGTTACGAAAATCAAAAATTGCGGTGCTTACTTTACGCACATAATATATGGACAGTCCATCAAATATTTCGAAACAGAACCTTTAACATTTAAAGGAATCGTTACCAATGACTCTAGAAAAAAGCCAATCATTTGCATGAAACCAAAACGAATACCCGTCTACACTCTGTACACCTTTGATGGTCATACCATTGACCCCATCGCTGCTGTAGTGTTTTAAAATAGTAGTAGTAGTTTTTCTGTCAAATTATAATTCACATTCAATTTCTACAGAACTACATAACAGACAGACCATGAACAAACATAAGAAAAATCGAGGAGTAGAAAGGTGCCGTGACATAAGGCCATGCGTCATAATATGGTTTTATGTCACGGCTCCGAGTAGCAATAGTACCAATCAAGAGTTTGGTGAGTCTCCGTTTTGAAAGACTAAGGTTTTGACAGTGATAGACCGAATTAAAGTAAGTTAGCTGGTGAAATCTGCTATCTTAGATTCAATGTTGCCGCTGTGCGACTTTAGTTGCATTTTAACGCCTTTTTTAATTTGGACTTTAACCAAAAAAATTTAAGTTTTTATATAGTTGCTTTAACTGAGGTTTATATTATGCCAGTTCACTATATTCCAGTGCTGCTTAAACAACTTGATTTAAAAACAAATAAAAGAAAATAACAAAATTTTGGCCTTCAAAAAAACTATAAAACAAAATACTATTTTTCTAGGTGCAAGAATGTAACCATTTTTCTCTAGAATAATACATGCTAGTATCGCCCGAAATTCGGCCAACAAAAACTGACACACAGTAAGGAAAATAAAAAAATAAATGTAGGAATTAATAAAAACCCGTCGCTTCGTTAAAAAATATTAAGTTTATTAGAAATAAGATTTAATGGAAACTGCTTGAATATTTATAGTTTATAATTAACAACTGCTGCTATCGACTGCTGAACTGAGAATAATGAAAAATTAAAAATGATTTGGAAAATTAAAATGAGAAATTACATTATGCTGATTTGATCAAAAAATACTAAGTTAGGAAGTTGAAAGTAATAAAGTAATTAACGTTGATATATGATTAATATTTCTACATTCGGCCATCCTGAAATTTTCATTCGCCTCGAATGATGCGTTGTATATGATTTTATGTATGTTCTTCCTCAATTTCATTTTCGCTTTGATTTTCGTTTTGCCATGGTTTCATGTAATCACAGCTAGATGTCGTCTTCTTTTTTTTATCGTCATATTGATTTAAGAGTTCCTGCTTGACTATATCCAATATTTCGATATCCTCTTTCTTTCTGATAGGAATTCCAAAAAGAACTTCATAGGGTGTACGATTGATAGCTCTTTGCAGTGTACTATTTAGCACTATTTGAATCCTAGGAATAAGTTTGTACCACTTTTCAGGTGAATTCTGTGATAATCTTTTCAAAACATCAATGACAATTCGGTTAGATCTTTCAGCCTGACCATTCCCTCTGGGTACTCCAGTCGTAATTAATATGTGTTCAATATTTTCTTCTGAAAAATAACCCTTGAAAATAGCTGATACGAAAGCGCTCCCTCTATCGGTTATCCTTCTTTTTGGGTTTCTAAACTGCTGCTGTAGTTCTTTAATTTTTCTAATTGTCTCC
This sequence comes from Epistrophella euchroma, assembly GCA_947049315.1. NCBI lineage: Eukaryota > Metazoa > Arthropoda > Insecta > Diptera > Syrphidae > Epistrophella > Epistrophella euchroma. The sequence continues at coordinate 21,591,435 of OX346246.1, forward strand.
TCAGCTGATACAGTTTTCGTTGAAAATCCATCTGTTACTGTCAAGATATATTTATACAGTTTGTTAGTTTGATCCATTGAACCGATGTGATCAAGATGGTATGTATCGAATGGCTTATCCCCCTTTTCCAGTTGGTTAATGAAACCCTCTTGTTTTCCGGCTTTTTTATTGTTTTCCTTTATTTTAGGCATATAAAACTCCGAGGGTATGAGATGAATTGTCTTCAAAGCACAAAAATGTCCCTCCTCATGTTTCATTTTTATAATTTCAGATTCCATACTTCGAGGAACTACCAACTGCATTTTACCTTCATCATCTTTAAACAACGACTCACCTTTGATGAAAAATTGTTCGCAAAGTTTTTCTTTCAATATTTCCTTAACTGATGCAATTAAATCATCTGAATCTTGAGCTTTTTTGATTATTTCAGCAATTTTTGGCACAAGATGAAGAGGTGCATTTATTTCAGTAGTTTCTTCTAAATTGATATTCATGATGCTGTTTTCTTCATCGTGTTCGCCATGAAATGTTGGATTACCATTGCAGAAGACGACTTTCGTTTTGGAAATAACATCGTTTCCTATAATTGCGTCAACAGCAACTACATTTATCTCTATGTTCATCTTAAAATCGTCAATGTTCAGCAATGGTTCGAACGCGCCCAGAGTACTACATGTATTTGACGTAATGCCAACTAACCGCGTAGTTTTATTTTGCATGTACGGATATTGTTTCATTCTTTTAAAGCATGATTCACGAATCAAAGAAATTTGTGCTCCCGTATCAATCAAAGCGTTTACGGCCACACCATCTATAAAAATCTGTTTTGAGTTAACGACCGAATAAGCGTTTGTTTCTTTTAGTCTGAAATTAGTTGATGGACAGTTTCTCGACATATGTCCTGCGCCGTTACATTTGAAGCACTTCATATCAGCTTTACAATCACGACGTTGATGCTCCGAAGAACCGCAATTAAAACAATGATATGTATCACGATGTAGTTTACCGATTAATTGCCCGTTAAATCTTTCGATTTGGTGACTACTTCCGTTTGCACCGTTTGATCTGTTCATTATACAATAATTAGATTTTTCTTTTAATCGGAGGAATATATCATATTTTTTCGTTAGTTCAGTCAAATTTTCCGCGCCGTATAAAATTAATTTGTGTTGCTCATTTCCGGTCACTCCGTCAATAATATAATGAATGAGCGATTGTTCATCAACATCTGCATACTGACCGATCTCTTTAATTTTATACACATACTCACGAAAATTTTCTTCCCGTTTCATTTTCCGATTTTGAAGTTGATGATAAATGTCTGCCTTACATATTGTTTTTTCGAATTCAGATAGCAATACATTTTTCAATTCTTCATAGGACCGACAGGAACACGTCCTTATAAAACATCTAGCTGATCCTGATAATTGCTTTCGAGCAACTAAAAGCTTTTCTAGATCCGACCAGTTTAGCAACGTACCGCTTTCGTCAAACTCTAGCAGCCACGATTTTATAGAAAGTCCATCATCACCACTGAATTTGGAAATTAAACTTTCAATGTCTTGCAGAGAAAATCGAATCTGCTGGGCAGAGTTCCTTTCGTTCTGTGTAAAAGATTCATTAGAAAAATTCTCCTGCGTATTACCTAGTCCAGATGATCCACTTCCTTTGGCTCCATTCTGCGGTTCTAAGTTTCTTGATTTCTGCTTTTTTGCTTCTGCTAGTCTCGCCAACAATACAGCTTTTACTCCGGTTATATCTAATCCCAGCTTCGATAGTTCCGCTTTCAACTGCTCCACAGATAAATTTTCCATAGCTTTTGAATTCAAATCAATTGTTTGGTTGAGCCCCCAAATATGTAGGAATTAATAAAAACCCGTCGCTTCGTTAAAAAATATTAAGTTTATTAGAAATAAGATTTAATGGAAACTGCTTGAATATTTATAGTTTATAATTAACAACTGCTGCTATCGACTGCTGAACTGAGAATAATGAAAAATTAAAAATGATTTGGAAAATTAAAATGAGAAATTACATTATGCTGATTTGATCAAAAAATACTAAGTTAGGAAGTTGAAAGTAATAAAGTAATTAACGTTGATATATGATTAATATTTCTACATAAATTATAAGAAAAAACTAATTCTGCGAAATCGTGCCTCAATTAGGTATCATCTGACCATCAGTTACCAACTTTAAAATTAATTTTAAGTCTGGTGGACGCCCATACGCCACCATGAAAGTGCCTTAAATTTTGTTTTAAATTTAATATTTGAATTTAAGAATGTTTTTAAGAAAAAGTATATTTATTATGCATGCTACGTCATCGCGGTAACAGCTAATGCTACGCTACGCTTTAACCAAACTTACATACATACATATATATGTAGATGCAAACGTCCTATTTTTCCTGTAATGACAATCTTTGTTGGACAGAGTATAGGACATAACCTTGAAAGCAACCCTGCCTGTCCCTAATGCCTTCATATGCACATAATTTTTGATTTCTGCACATCTGTGGTACAAAACCTTTCTAACGGTATATCACTCATGCATTTCTGTTGAGTATTAACGGAGAAAAGTGTACCGTAAGTTTTTCCTAAGCAGTGCATATACGCTGTAGATTTTATTAAGAGTCGGTAGTCATCGACCAAAATATTGCGTTTTAGAAACGTACGATAGCATCTAACTGATGAGCCCAAATGTCGTGCCTGGGCGAAAGGCATTGGACTAAAGGTCACAAAAATATTTAAATTGAATTTAATTCAATACAGTCCACTAAAACAAAAACAATTTTTTTATTTGTGTTTTCCTTCTTCAAACTTTATATAAATGAAACAACAATGCATCATAAAGCGATCAAAATTCAATACCCCTGCTCATAAAGTATACCTTTGGTTGGATCAGAAACTAAAACATACTTTAATTTTGAGTATAATGTAATCAATTATGACAAATTTTCCAGCACCTTAAGAATTTTTTGCAAGTGTCACACATTCCTTCTCTTCTTTACGTCTGTCTTTCTATATAGACCAACCGATTTATCAATGACCTTTAGTGTAAATAAACTTTTCTCCCAAACTCAACTCAAATCCCATGTGCCAAAATTTTTGTATTTCACACTTTAGATACTTACCTACTTAAAAAAAAAAAACACCGTCTGTAGATATTTTCAAGTGCTGGAAAAATATTGAACTTAAAAGTTTCCCTCAAGTGGGTATATGGCTATACGTAACACATATCTACACTGCCCTGCATTTGAAAGACCTAACTTTTGACATGACACGAGCACCGGCACACAAAATACGTCTCCGCACTTTTACAACATTATGTTCGATGACCATCCGTGTCATCCTGAAATTCTAAAAATAGAAAAATAGAAAAAATAAACTGTCAAAAGCTAAGCAAACACCACCAGGGACATTTTAAGGAAAAAAGAATAAAATTTATTTGAGCACAAGAGGTATCCAAAACTGACGTGTTCCACTGCCCGGATGTGCATTGTAAAATTCTTTCAATAAACTTTCATCTTTAAGCACCACAAACGAAGCGCATCACTCAATGTCCTGCAGATACACATATGTATAACTCGCTAGGGGGCAACTCCCGAAAAACTAGCAATTAACTTCCATGGAAAAACCATTTTTTCATGACCATCGCCCATTAAAGATCCATTAACTGTGTTTGAACGAAAAACAAGCAGTATCCACAGAACACAACCCACAAGGCATTAGCACTTTTCCGCTTAACAAAAACAGCAAAAAAAAAAAGTTCCATCAAATGTCAATCTTTGGTTTGTTCCCCCCGGGGGGGGGGGGGTGGAATGCCCTCAATAGGTCTCTAACAGAGTACCCCCACCCACATTGACATACATACATACACACTGCCATATGTGTGATGGTGGCAATAAATACGCCTGGACAGCAGCGGCACAAGGTATAAAAGGTGAACCGGACAATGGTGCAGCTCTATGTGCATGTTACGTCCACCCGGTGCTGTGGTCACAAGGAAATCAAGTGCTGTCCAGGATCAAATATTTTGCCAGCCGTAATGGGTGAAAAAGCCTGTGTGCACAAAATCCAGCACAGCCAGGAAGTACAATTGCAATTTATTGCCGGGCACTCACTTTGAATGTTGAGGTCATATGTGAAGTGAAATGGGCTAGGGGAGGGAACCCGACTGAAAGTTAGCCCTGTGGAAATTGAATGCTGATGCTGCATTTATCTATATGAATTGGGGGCTTGCACAGGTAGGTTGCTATTTGTGTTCGGGGCTAAAGAGGGGTATGGGGAATATAAAATTGGCGTTACCGGGTGCAAATAATTGATGATGAAGTGGGTTGCGGGATGTAGTCATTTGAATTTTATTTGAAAGCAAATTGCATTATAACATCATGGATCGGTTTACCTATGAATATGCTAAGGGTATATAAAAGTGAAAGATTGGATAATAATTTTCTAGGATTTATTGAATTTGATGTTGTCAATGATTTATTTGGATGATTTCATGTAGGACAATGAGCAATTTCAACATACCTAATTGCTTATAGCGTATATTATGAAGAGTTTGGGTAGAGATTTCCCATTTTAAAAGGCCTGTGGGCTTTTTTGGGGATTTAAAATAATACAATGCACAGGCATAGAGTTTAAAAGTAATGAAAGCACTGCGCATTAAGTTAAAAAGGGGTTTATAACATTGGGGGCTTGGACTCGACGTTTTCAATTATTCTTCATAATTTCATATTAAAACTACATACATTAAACTTTTAAAGTGATTATTAAGAATATTGACCACTTTGGGCCATCTCACATCACTGAGTCAATTTTGAACCAGACTAACTACCCTATAGGTAGCTTTTGCTTCCATCGCACACGGAGCGTGCGATACATAATACATAAACTTGGTTGTAATAACATCATCCGTTTTATTTTTAGATTAAATACATCTACATTAATTGTACAGGGTGATTCACCTAAGGTGTGACAAAAAAAATTGTTTGGGAGGGGGTCTTTACCCCCCGCCCCCCCGTCCTTTGTAAAGTCAGAATTCCGTTCTTTTATTATGTTTTTAATTCAAATTATTTTAGGAAAAAAAATTAATTTTTAAACTCAAATTTTTGCAAAAAAAAAATAATGAAAAAAATTGATTTCAAACTAATTTTGCCCAAAATTTTACGTTATTAAGTGAAATTTCTGTTCTTAGTATTTGATGCTTTAATTAATTTTTAATCAATCCCTGAAGAGTAAATGTTCAAGGCTTTTTTAATTTTTGAGAAAATTAAACATACCGGGAAGAACAATTTTCTAAAAAATTGACTTAAAACAGAAAAAAAAATTATTAAAAAACAACGGTTACCGTCAAAACGACATTCTATACTTTTTTGGAAAGCCAGAAATTTATTCTTTTATTTTATTTTTAAATTAAGTTGTTTTAATGGACCGCTTTTCAAAAATTGATTTATAAACTTAAATTTTTGAAAAAAAAAAAAATTGATTTTGTTCTAAATTTTACGTTATTAATAAGTATTTTTCTTTTTAGTATTCAATGATTTCATCAATTTTTAGTCAAATAATAAAAACCGGATGTCAAAATGTATTCTTGTTTTTGAGAAATTTGAAAATAACTAAAGTAAGTTTTCCTTAAATTCGACTTCCATCCGTTATTTTATTGCTCCAAAGATCCTTTTTCTACTAACTAAGTAGTAAAGTAGATTTGGTTATTTTCAATTTTCTCAAAAACTAAAAGACATTAAGGCATCCATATTTTCGTTTTTAACTAAAAATTGGTAGGAGCATTGAATATAAAAAAACAAAAATGTTACTTAATAACGTTAAATTTTGAACAAAATTAGTTTTAACACAATATGTTTTCAATACTTTTTAAATTTTTTTTTTTTAAATTAATTTTTCAAAAACTATGCTCTCAAATAACTTAAATTAAAAAAATAAAAAAAGAACAGACTTCTGGCTGTAATAAAAATTATAGCATGACATTGTGTAGTAGCCGTGGCGTGATCAGCGCCGTAACTAGATTTGAATTTAAGGTTAGGGCAACGGTGGCAATAGTAATGGCGGAAGTAACATTCCACTGATTTCATAAAATTAAAAATTTGGCTTTTTTAATACGAATCATTAAATAAAAGAAAAGATTTTCGTGGCTTTCAGTAGCTTTTTTTTTATATGAATGTTTTTTATAAAGAAGTGTTGTTAGCTTTCGGGAAAGGGTGATAGATTGAAAAGTGCTATTTATGTTTAAAATTATATAGATTTATTATTTTTTCAAATAAATTATATTGCAGGTGTCTTAGAAATCATTTTCTTAAATTAATTGAATTCTTTAATTCTTCATATTATTAAAAATTTTGAGGACTTCTTCGATATCGAGAGATTTGGTTGTTTTTTCGAATGCAAAAGAAAAAGCCTGCCATTCTTTGATGATTTATTGAAAAACTTTGAAGTCTATTCACTGAATTTAATCTAGAAAATGTTGACTCACAAACTGCAGTGATGCAGCCTTTGGTAGTCACAGAGGCAAAAAGTTTATATGTGTCATTATATGCTTCTCGCTGTCTTTACAAAACATGTATTATGTTCTCATTATTTTCTTGAGGACTCAAAAAACCTTCAATGATCAACTCTAGCCTGAAAATTAATTTTTCATGTGCAAAGTGCACCAGAGATGTTTTCATTGACACCCAAGTTTCAATGATTATTATAACCAACTTGTCAAAAATAATACCACCATTTCATTGATTTGTGTTTCAATGAATGCTATAACTGGCGCCTAATTGAATAAGAAATACATACATAAGAAATAAATACATACTGTTAAGGAATTTATTAGTACTTTGAAACAATTTGAAACAAACTGTAAAGCTGTGATGTACAGATTTTTAAATTTAACTAATATATGCTGATAAAAAAGTACGTATACGCCACAGTGACTCTGCTGTGCTGATGCTTATTTTGTATTATTAATTTTAAAGGATCTGTAAAGTTATACAGTACGTACACGTTTTTTTTATTATTATCTATTCCATTGTGAATTGAATATATTCACAACTAAGACAGGGCAGCTAGTTAAATGTTCTCAATCAAATGAATACCTCATTATCAACAAAACATTCTTCGAAAGGCACTAAATTATGATTGAGATTGTATGAATGTTGAGATGCGCGATAAACAAAACATATTCCTTCATATTTTACTAAGTAATTTATTGAAAAATAATAAAAACCAACTTTATACAGAGACAGAAATATTAAGAATGAATAAAACTATGAAAATATTAAAAGATAACAACGTTGCTTTTAGATGAACAATGATTGTGAAAATGAAAATAATTGACGTTAAAATTTCATAGACAGTCAATAGTAACTTTTTAAAAGTTGTCATGCTAACTTTATACGGCTTATTTATACTTTCTGGGAACAAAAAGAATAAAGCATACTGGTATGAATAAGAGACTATCAGCAGAATAGTAGTAGATTATCTAGATACCTACATACCTTCGAATTCAAATATAACCAAAGTTCAAATCGAAAATATACAATACACTTCCTTGTCACAACTTACTTCTCTTTTTACATTTCTAAGGAAAAGGAGTTCGACCAAATATACTTGCATGACCAAACATTTGTGGAATGTGGTTAGTGGATATATTAAACGACTGATCGCACCCGACGAAGACATCGCTGCCGTTTGTTGCTGCAGTGATTGTATTACAAAAAAACAGCGAAACGACGATAATTTTTTTATTTTTTTTTTATTTTTATTTAATTCTGAGAAGGTATTACAAAAAGAATTTAACTCTTGTTATGAGTACAATAATTTAATTACGAATGTGATGATAATTTTGTGGATAGAAAAAAAAGTAAAAGAAGGAAATCATAAAAATATCTACATAGTTGACGGTGATTTTTAAAGTAGGGCATTGGACAGTTTAAGGTAGGACATTGTCCCTAAATGCCCCCTGCTAGCTACGGCTCCGGGCGTGATAGTTAGTGCTATGGAATGTAATTTTTTTTAGAAAATTGCCCCTCCTGCCAAAACGGGGGGAATAGACCCCCTCCTACGACTTTTTTCTTACCTCAACTCAATATACATGTTTTAGCTTTTTGTCACACTTTAGGTGAATCACCCTGTATAACAGGACATTTCCAAGAAAACCCATCTGCAATAGCGTGGTTTTTAGGTCTCGTATTTCACGAATTACATATGGGTACAACATCCGCAGTTGGATTCTGCTTCTGCTGTATTGGCTTCGGCAGAAGATAAATCTTACTGTAGATGCTTTACCTATTTCTAATTCACGTAAAATCCAACTGTACTGTATTGTGTAACGCTTTAATCAAGGCCTAGTTTTTCAGTGTGAGGTTAAAGTTAAACTTCAGTTAACTCATCAATTCGGGATTCATGGATGAAATGATTTTGATATTTAATCCTACGAGTTTTTTAAATCGATTCGCATAGTTTTTTTTTTTTTTTGAAGAACTGCTTCGAGATTTAACTTTGAACATGTATATTAATGTTCAGTTCACTTAATCAAGCCATTTATGTGCGTTCCAGCTCCATTAAGAATTTATACCAAAGTAGTCTCATGAGTATTTCGCCACCTCCAAGGGAACACGGCATATAAATATGATGTCCTTATATCTTTTCGAATACGATAATTATTGAATTTAACTAAACTAGTCTAATTAATAATTTCAAGTGAGATTACCTAGACAATTTGCCAATTTTGTAAACTAAATGAGGTATTTTTAATTTCTTTTACTTTATTTGCTTTCAATTCTGATAAAATGTGCAACGAAAAAGCTCACCTTTCCTTCTTGCATCCAAAAGTTTGTAAGACAAAGACCTTAAACTGTCACGTACCTAACTTTTAAATGGTCCAGAAGTTACCAAGTTGCTTTTATAAGTATACCTAACGTTGTTTTATGATTTTACTTAAAAACTCTTCTGTTCACCAGTAGAAAAACATTTTGTAAGCTCAAGTCAAATAAAAACAAAAAAAAGAAAATAATAATGAAAAAAAATACAACAGCAATAAATCTAGGTAACAAAAAATTAGACACGTTCTATACTTATTTCTTATATTACAGTCGTCAATCAATGTCAAAATGAAAGCACACCTAAAACTCGACAATTTGCTGATGATGCCAACACGTCAAATTAAGAAAAAAAAAAAAAGGATATCCGTTCCGTCCAACCCTTTTTAACACCCTTTGGTATTAGGTATACAAAAAACACAGCTACACTTTTAAAAAAAAAAAAGATCCAAAGAAATTAAAAGTGTTAGAAATCGATATATTTACTCTTATTACGAAAATTCATCATAAATGAATGCCCGCTAAATGAGCCACGGTTGCCTTTATACCTTTCTAAGTCATATCCACCCTTATTATTGGCAACACTCTCACTCACTTGCTCTGCCTTCAAATGGTATGAGAAACTTCATCAATTCTCCGTCCATTGGCCATCAATAACGCGCACAAGAAACTTTAGAAATCCAATTGAAGAATCGTTTCATGACATTTTTGTAAAAGATATCCATAGAGCTTAGAGGACAAGATACCTCTTCGAACATCATTCTTTAGATACTATACTGAGCAGATGGCAGAGGGGAAGGAAAAAGGAACAACAACTGACAAAAACCCTGATGAATAGGTGGCTCTTTACTGTGTTATAGTATATACGCAGTAAAAATATCGAAATCGTTTATCATGACGGTCCTTTCTCATAATACCTTTATTTAATCTTAGAAACAAGCTCATTAAGCCCGCTTTTTCGCACAGCCCGTCAGATACAATCGCGACGAAGACATTGATTGGTGGGTCAAAGTATACGCTTTTCATTAAAGTTTCCTTACCATAACCGATTGTAGTGGGCAAAATGGGCTCGTAAGGGTTCCCAGGTTATTTTCCACTAGAGATGGAGAATGTAAATATTGAAGACTGAAGAGGAAGTATGAATCTCACTTTGTCCTGGATGAATAAATTCAATAGGAGAGGACTTTAAGCGACATTTAATCCTTTGGCCATTCACCGATAGATGTTTGATGGGCACGTTTTTGTACCCGAATACAAAGAAGAAGTGTTTAGGAAACGGTTACATTGTTCTTGGGGACAGTTTAAGACACCAATCTGTCAGGGTAATTGATTGCTATCGATTTGTTGGCCATGATGGAGGATGGTGAAATAATAGTGCGTGATTCAGATAAGGGTATATGATGTAATCTTGCCAAACTAATTAGTTTATTCTATATGAGAGCTCATTACAGATGCGAAATTTGGAGTTGTTCAAGGAGCTATACCAAGTAAATTGTGATGCGGTTTTAAGAGTACCTACATAGCAAATAGTTGTGCCTTCATTTAAGGGGGACGATATCTACGAGTTTAAATTGAGTAATTTCGTTAGATTTGTTATTTAGTCGTGATTAGTAACTGAGAAAGTTATTATTTATTGAATTAAATGAGGTGAATTAGGAGGATAAGCTCCTGGAGAGGCAATTTATCGTCTCACTTAAAATTGATGTTGAAATTCTCGTTGGGTATGTACAAAGTAGGTAATTATAGATTTCAATTCAGAAACATTTTTTATTGTTTTGTTTCTGAAATAAAAATTATTTAACAGAATTTTATCTTTCATGTTAGAGAAAACTTGAGAAAATGACAGGATGGATGCCGCACAGTTGGAACGGCTTGAGCATGAGAGTTTGGCTTGGACTCCTTGGACATTAACCTAAAAGGGGTCAGACTTCGTCCTGGCAATGGCGCAGTGGATGTAGTGCATAATTACCAACATATTCGTTTGGTTTTGAGGACTAGTCTACGTAGCTCATTGTATTCCCCAGTTTGAACTGGGGTGCTACTCTTACCGCCGTAATATTCACGCCGTTTAAAACTTGGTTTAAAAGCCCTTAAACCGACTACATTTAACCGAACTAAACCGATAGAATTTAAACGACAAAATCTCGTTTAAATCGGTAATATTCACTCCGTTTAAGCAAAAAATTCCATCGGTTTACGTCGGTTTAAATTTGTGATTTAAACCGAACGTCGCATAGAATCGCAAGTATGAAAAAACTAAAAAAGGCTTTTCTTGACATTTATTTTTTGAATTGTCATTTTATATTTAAATAAAATAAATTAATTAATTTGTGTCAAACACAAATACGCATTAGAAATGTCTTTCATTCCTCTTTATCGCGTTTTACGTTGTGAAAAAATGTCAACAATAACGTCCACCGCATTGCGTCTTCCAAACATTCCATGAACGATTTGTTGCGAGTTGAATTCTTCTTGATCTGGTTGCAGTTCCGCGTCGGTCGTGAATTCGGTTCCAATATCTATCATATTATATTAAGCAAGATGGCAACTAAATTTCATCAACCTAACAGCAATGCCGCAGCCCAAACACATCCATAATGCACATATAAATTGCAACAAAAGTTTTTTTTTAACCGCTCCAAATTTTATATCTGTCCAAACTGAATTTCATTGGTCTGGCAGCGATACCGTGAACATTACACTACCATTATGCACTTTCCTAACAAAAAAATAGTATTAGGATTTTTTAAGTGCATTATAATGGTGCTATGGCTACGGTATTGCTCTCGGGTTGATGGAATTTAGTTTGGACACATAAAAATACTATGTAAACAACATTTGGATCGATTCAAAACACCTTTTTTTTGCATTAATGAATTTTGAAAATGCATTATAGTGGTGCTAGGTATGAGATATTACTGTCAAGTTGATGAAATTGAGTGTGGACATCAGTAACAACGAACTATTCTGATTTTTTTGGTTGCATTTTGAAAGTGCATTAGGGAGATGTTAGGGCCACGGTATCGCTGCCAGACCGATGGCATTTAATTTGGACACATATAAATATTATGCTCACAAAATTTGGAGCGGTATAATACACATAAACTTCACTCATTTTTTTGAATTTTGAAAGTGCATTACGGTGGTCTTAGGGCCGCGATATCGATAAAAGGTCTATGGCATGTAGTTTGCACTGCGGTATATACAAATATCATGCTCACAAATATCATGCGATATAAAACACTTTGATCAAATCGTTTACCAGCTCTCGGTATATAAGCCCTTTCTGATTAATTGGTCAACTCTACCCCGATGTGCGAATAACGTGCACAAATATGATGAGTTTGAATAGCCATCATCGCCGAAAATAACACGATTGAATATTTTGCACTGACTGAATAAACCAATAAAATGTTGAATATTAGCGAAAACCATTTAAACCGTACCTAAACGACACGAAATTGCCTCGTTTAAGTTGGAGTCGGTTTATCGTAGTTAAACCGATCATTCGGTTTAAAATTTTGGTTAACGTCGGTTTAAGTGAGTGAATATTACCGATTAGTCGGTTTAAAAATTTTAAACCGACTTCTGAATCTAAACCGATTTTAAACGGCGTGAATATTACGGGCATTAAGATTCACACTTTAAATCATTAAACATTTCATTTTCCACAGTCAAACTAATGTCCACTGTGCCAAAAAAAAAAAAAATAAAAGGAACGCATCGAAATTTGTGCAAAGGTTTTACAGCTTTTTTTTTTTCAATAAACATTATATTAGTCCTATATCAGAGAACCATATTATATTATCGTAGTTTTGGGGTCCATTTATGCTGATCAGTAGCCAATTAATGTTATGCAGTTCCGCATCTCCAAACGGGTTATAACTTTTTTTTGTTTTAATATTTTTTGTGTATAGCAAAATCAAATTTGACAATTTTAACCGTTAACAATTTACTCAATATTAATTTAAAGTTTTTCTTTTTGCCGACTCTCAAAATTTTTGTTCTGATGACGTCAGATGAAAATAAACCAAACAAAAAAGCAACACAATATTTAATAAGTATAAGTACCTATGTATTTCTTTAAATAATAAATTGCCTAAAATTGGTTTTCAACTTTTAATAGTCAAAATTGCATTTCTAAAATTGTTAACTGTTTTCGTCAAGAACTGGCGTGAAAATTGAATTTAGTCGTTCATCGATCTGTGCGTTTTCAGTTGGCCCGTGTGTCCGCTTTGAATTTAGCTATACGGTTGGACTGATTTGCTTCAAATTTCGTATGGCATATTTTCATATAATATTTAAAGTTTTTTTTTTTTCAATTTCAAGATATAAAATTTTTGTTTAGGCTCATCTACAGTTTTTATTAGTACAGTTAAGAAATAACTTAAGGCTTGAAATTTGCGTAAAAATATTGACTTTATACAAAAAAAAATCATTTTCCTAAAATATTAAGCAGGTTTACAAGCAAAATTTTATATGTTGGTCAACCTCGCCAAAAAAGTGTACGATAATCTTTTAAAACTTCATAGTCTAATTCAACAAACTTATTTAACAAGCAAAAACTATCCTATTACATTCTTAAAAGAATAAGAAAAATTATAAAAGAATTTCAAATAAATCGGTTAAATACTTTCTGAGATTACCCCGGACAAACTAAATATTTGTATTTTCTTTATATAATAAAATAATTAAATAATAGTGAATAATGATAAAAAAAATAATGGCCAGTAACTTTGCCTTAAATCCGGTAGTTCTGATTTTTTGGTGAGTTATTTATAAAATTGGCTTCATGAAAAACGTTCAAAAATCCAAAAAAAAAAAAAAATACCGCTAAATTTTCGCGTTTTTTCAGTTATTGGCAATTTTAGCCCTAAAAGGCTAGTTCCTAGACTATAACTTTTCTCTACAAATCTACAATTTCACGGTAATAAAATTTTCTTCAATTTGAGCCCAAAACCATCTTTTTAGATCCAACAGTTTTTAAAATACAGGTAGGTACTCAAAATTTAGCAACAATAAATTTATAGTAAGAAGTATAGTACCTATAATCTGCAGTATAATAAAAAAACGGTGTTTGGCAGAAGATGTATAAAAAAAACTACAGCGTGTAGGTTTAGGTTGAGTTAAAAGAAAAAATGTATGGGAGGGCTAGTCTATATCCCCCCGTTCAAGCGGGAGGGGCAATTTTCCAAAAAAAATTACTCAAAACAGGAATAAAAAAAAAAATAAATTTGATTGCACAACAGCTCATGAAGAACTAGGGCCTAGTGACTTACAACTCTCAACCATTCCTGTGTGCGTGTCTGCAGGAATGGAGGGGACCTACAGTTTATTGCCGAATCCGAACGGCTGGTGAGCGGCACTTTTCTATGACAAGAGATACTCTTGGAGGATTTGTCACTTCCTCGCAAGAGGCAGTAGCACGGAAAAAAACTTAAGGTGGAAGCGACTGGTATTGAACCCAGACATGACAGTCCATCGCACTAACCATGACGCCACGGGCTACTACTATTTACTGTGAAACAAGATGAAAAAAAAATTCTGGTGAAGGGAGGGAAGCGACTTTTTTCAAATAGCCCAGGTTGGCAGAAAACCTAAATACGCCACTGGTTGAAGTTTTAAGTTGCTAAACCTGCTAACCACCAGAGCAAGTTCGTGCGGTTCCTGTGCATGATTTAAAAAGAAATCTAGTCTAATTAATAAAACAAAATTTCACCAAGACTAGATGGGACGAACTTGTTCTTGAGGTTCAAAACTTGTGGCAAGATATTAAAAAATGTATGATAATAGTTCAATAATGTAATGATATCATTAGCGAAAAAGTTTGGAAAAGGCAAAAGTACCGCACTTAAAAGTGGATTTCTTCTTTGATTTCTTATTTCCATTAAAAAAAATAGTTTTGAAATGTAGCCCATTCGTTTTGGATCGAACACGATGTACAATATTACCTTGTTGAACAAATAAAAACAATTATGTGCATAAGATTAATCGATGTTTTACACAAAATTACAAATGAGTTAAATCATTGATTTTCACTGCAATTTATTCCAGCAGTTTTAATCGTTAATCGGATATGATATAAAAATAAACAGCGGTGCGTATATCTTCCTATCCACATATGTACCTAGACTATCCACTTGTAATTAATTTATTTTTGGAAATTTCCAAACCCTAAATCACGTTCTTTAAAGTCTTAACTACACTCCATATAGTATGCCTCGTCCGTGGTTTCTATGATGCGTGTCTCATCTGCTCTGCACCTATGCATCATTTGTGGAATTTGTATATCGGTGTGGTGGCGCGGATGCGAGGAGTCCTTGCATAGCAAACTTCGATTCCACTGGACTGTTCTTTTTTATATTATAGAATACCTACCCTACCCATTGTTAAGATTCTCGTCTTCCAAATATCATTGTGTCTGGCCTTATTTTTAGACACACCGCATGCATTTTTCTGCTCTCCTGGCGTCCAAGACTAAACAAAGCAAAAACATTTCCCCATACGTGCCAGCAAATTGTTCTATTTCCAATGGAAGAGCACTATGCTATGATATACTGCACCCCATCGTCAGTCGAGGCAGGTGCAGTAGGTAGCTTAGCTATATACCTCCCAACAAATAAAACACGGTTGAATGAATTTACAATGATGTGAAAAAAAATGGAAACAATTTATATTACCGAAATAAATAAATAATAATAATTCGGCATTTTTCCCGCTCTCATATATGTACTTGGAAAGGTCAACAATTCAAAAAGTAGCAGCACAACTTCGTTTTAGTACTCGTCCAATGAATAAATTGTCTGGAACTTTAAGATGTTTCAAACAACGACATCTGACAATTTCAAATGTCGTACCTAATTGTCTGACAATAACAACAATTGTATGTTCAAACATGTTCAGATGATTTTGAGATACATGACAATTTATTGTCAGATGGTCGTCTGACGACGAGCTGATACTTATGTTTCTGATAATATTGTCAGAAAAAAATTGTAAGTTCACATCATCTGACAACATTATAAGATCTGACAATCGTCTGTCTCTATACTTAGCTTTAGATACATAGATCACTTTGAAGAGAAACAGAATCCGACTGGTTTCTGAATAATTAAATGTCATCATCATACATCAGCATCATCACCTTACAAAATTTTAGAAATAAAGTACCATGATTGATATAAATTTCAAAAAAGTAGTTGACTAAGGGGATTTTTTCCTTTCATTGAAATACGATCTGATTCATCGAACAAAAGCTGAGAGGAAAGAAGAACTATTCCGAGAGATGAAAGCTTCCATAAAGTAAGATTATGCGACAATTTGGTCGTAATCTTTCCTAAGTCTAATTAGATAGAATCAATTTAAGGGCCATTGCCAATAGCTTTATTTATAAAAAAAACATGAATTCAACAAGATTCGTGTTTTTTTTTTCAAATAATCTGTCGGAATTGGATAAAAAAAACGATATTGGGTCTCTACGTTTTCCAGATTAAGGAACTCCTGACTTCTGAACAAGGTTTATACGCTACCATTTTACAGCTTAATGAGAACATTAATACAGAATGTAAACTGCTTTGCCCGGAAATCCTCCGCAAGGTGATGAAAAAGGACCAGGCCTCGTTTCCTTTTTACAATTACTATGTAGCTGTAGCCCATACAAATAATTTAAAAAAGAAATGTATAAAAGTAAATTTTTGGACATCTTTTATTAGAAGTACTAGTAATGGATGTTTTTTAACCCCAGTGCTAACATTATCCAATTAGATCTCCTGAACAAACTGTCAGGTTAAAAACTGTCACTGTAGTTTTTATTTTTATAAACCAAACTAAACTAAATCTATAAATCACATTTAATCTCTTTCAGCTCGCTTTTGACCGTGTGAACACTTTAAAAAAACTTAAAATTAAATAAAGAAGTCTGTAATTATAAAAAAATTAAATATAAAAAAAATAAATAAATTTGGTGGCACAACGGCTCATGAAGAACCAGGACCTAGTGACTTACAACTCTCAACCATTCCTGTGTGCGTGTCTCCAGGAATGGAGGGGACCTACAGTTTATTGCCGAATCCGAACGGCTAAGCTGAGCGGCACTTTTCTATGACAAGAGATACTCTTGGAGGATTTGTCACTTCCTCGCAAGAGGTAGTAACCCGGAAAAAAACTTAAGGTGGAAGCGGCTGGTATTGAACCCAGACCTCTGGCGTGACAGTCCATCGCACTAACCTTTACGCCACGGGCTACTACTAAAAATTGAATATAATTAAATATATTCGAAATTTAAAAATATTAATTTCACGTAAACAGTAGTATGTATTGCAATTTTAGAGCTTCCAAGTTACAGCTTGTACAAATTAATATTGAAGCCGTTTTCGGCCAAAATCAACTACAGGCATTTAGAACAGTTACTTTGTTGAAAACTGTTTAGCCATGAGGCTTAATTTTTGTTAAATGGGTTCGTATGTCATTTAGTTTTTTGTTAAATCTTTTAGGAAGAACAACAGGAAAAGAGCAAACATTAAGGATACCACTTGAAGGGCCACTGGATAGTGATAAAAGGTCAGGTAATTTAAGTAGGTTTTTTAAAATAATTTTCAAAGTTTTTTTTTCAAGGTCATTACAGGGTCAAATGAACTTTTAGCATTTCATTTATGGAATATTCGAAAAAATATATACCATCTGAAAGGTTATTTAATCCCCATAAAAGGTCAGATGGTTTAAGAAATTGGTCAGCCAGAGAGATTCTTCTATGAAGTTTTAAATTAATGTTTTTTAAGGTCCTAGGGATTTTCAGCATCTCATTTGTGGATTTAAAAAAATAATAATGCCATCTGAAAGTTTACTGAATCCTCATAAAAGGTCAGCTAGTTTCAGAAATTGGTCAAGCATAGATTATTTTTTATAATTTTTATAAAAAAAAAATTCAAGGTAAAGGTCAATGATCTTTAATTTTTGTTTTTTATCACTATCTGGTGGCCCTTCAAGTGGTATATTTTTTTTGTGAATATCCCGTGGGGTGCTAAGAGCACACAGCCCAAATGGATAGCAAATCAAAAAGTAACCCGAAATATATGAGGTAATAAGATTTCTGGCTGGATAGAGAACAAACTTGCATTCTTTTCGTTTGTTCCCTTATCATTCATTCACACACAAAATTCAACAAATAATCCTATAAAAGTGAGTTACTTGTTTTTTGCATAAGAAAGCGTGTGTTGAACAGAGAAATTACGTTCTCTGTTCACTACACGTTTTCTTGTGAAAAAAATTTGTATTTATCTCGCTGCACTGCGCTGCTGTATGAAGTTTATTACACAGGGCATCTGGATTTAGGTTTCTGTTTGGAAAATTTCAGTTTACAATATCACATTGTAAATTTAAATTTTAATGACTTAATAAGCTCCACTTTTTTGTCCCACCATCTCCTATATTTTGTTACTGAAATAGTTCCTCTACTCTATATACAAGTGGGTATCAAAAAATTGGAAAGGCAAGAAGCATGGAGGTTGATGCTAATAATGGTTATTGATGAAGAGCTCATGCCCTTGGACAATAAGTTGTTTGTTTGTCATGCCTAATTTGACAAAAAAGAAGAAATTATATTTTAAATAAATTGAAAAAATAAGTTAAGTACTAAGGCACGGATTCCGCAAAAATTACTGTACGGAGTTAGGTCAAACCAATACTAAATTTTTGTATGCGATCAGTGCCCCACAACACATAATATGCTTTTCTTTAAAATACATGAGCTTTGAACAAACCAATTTGTTCTTTCAAAAAAACTACGGAAAATTGTATGAAAGATCTGTCCCAAACGTCAAAACAAAACAAAAAAAATGCAACCAAATTGTTAATTTTTCTGCAAATCGGACAAAGTAGAAGTTCGATATTTCAGGATTGGTAGATTATAGCACAAATTAGATCACAGATTTCGAAAGAGCATACAAAACTACCATAAAATTGTTTCCTAAATCATATTATAAAACACGTAAATGGCGTATCGGAAAAAAAAAAACAATTCTCAGGCCACAAATTATTTTTCCACAGTTCTGTTTATGCGAATTTAATTGGATTTCTTATTAAGATACAATTTACGAGATTGGTTTTATTTTTTTTTGTTGTTTTGCTTTGTTCTTCTGAAATTTTGTTGGCAAACGCATCGCGTTGCCTTTTTTTATTTAGTTGCATCACTTTAATTGAATTAATACTTGGGTGTATAGGTTTATTAGATGGGAAGATTAAACTTGATTTTGAAAATTTTAAGTGTTTTTGATGATAATTATTGAGAGACGATGTTTTTGTCGTCTTAGTCGACGTGTTGTCACGTTTTATGTTCAACTTCAATATTGGATGGTAATTGGCCATCAAAATGACATTTCCTGGTTGGCGCGTGGCATGGCTCGACTTTTTTGCTTGATTGAATTCCTTCTTCATTTCGATTATTATTCTTCTTCATCTACTTTTTCTCGTGTAAATATTTATAAATTTAATTTTTAAGTTCAAATTCAAAGCATAATATTTCTGACATCTTCTCTCATTGGCATCGTGTCTGCGTTGAGTGGAAACCCAGGAATGGGAAAATAATAATATATTTTTTCTTAAGAAAACCGCAACCTACTGCAGGGCATTTTTTCAATTTTTCAATTTCACCCAACCATTTTTATGATGTCCTTTCTTCATCCAAAATTCCTTTTAATATTTTTCATCTTTCCAAGTGAAGACTGAAGAAAAAAATTATCCAAACAAACAGAACCAGAGGTGAAGAAATCTCACACCAACAAATCTTATATATACCTTTCACTACCCGCCGCCGCTGGCGACCAAGAAAGATGAAAAAAAGCCAACACCGACACCATCCTGCGATATCCTTGAAAGTGTCACCGACACTCAGGCAATTATCTTAGGTGTAAAAACAAATTTAAAAATAAAATAAAAAAAATACGAAAACAAGAATGAAATTAATTTTTTCTTCTATACTCAAGGGGCCACAACAACTCGCCCCATATCATCCCCATCGAGGTCCTTGAAATAATTGCCCAGGTCCTCTGTGTTGCTGGTGCTGCTTTAGCTGCAGGTGAAGGTAAAATAAGTTCTCATGTAATTAAAACCGCAATCAAGACTCAGGAGTGTTCACTTATTTATTTTGTCTTTTCCTTTCCTGCAATTGCACTTTCAATGAGCAACAATTAAGTTCATTTACTCTACGAGTCCTTTTTTGTTTAGGTATCCTGTGTGGAATTTCAAAAACCTTTGGTGGCACACGTTGGAGGCGGTAAGGGGTCCAAATAACTTAAGTGGAGATATATGACAACAAGGAAAAAAATCCTTACGAGAATTGCCGAGGGAAATATCTTTCCTATGGTCCTCTTGTAGATTTAGATTGACGACAACAACAACGTTACGATGACGAGAACGACGCGCGGTACCACAACAAATATTCGTACAACAGTCCTGGAGTCCTTTGTCATATGTGAAGACAAGAGTCCTTGACGCACACGTTGACTTCATATGTGGATAATATGTAATTTCTCCTCAAGCAGGAGAGGAATGTAACAAAAATAAACTCACGACTCATGAAATCATTTTAGAAACAAACTCCCCATTGCAATTTCTGGAGTATAGAGACTAACATTGGTGAAGTGGCTCGGGGAATTGCTGAAATGACTTGTGTGTTGTTTTTAAGTGAAGTCGTATACCTACAACATAATAATAATAATATGAAGGTGGGTATAGCATTATAACATAAGGTACGTAATATACCTAGGAGCTAGGACTTTTGATGTTAACGGAAGAAGCAAAAGATGTAGGTATGGTTGTGGTTGGGGCCATGCGTCATCGTCAAAGCGACCCGTGGGATGTGGGAATATAATGTGACTGGAAAAGGTGATATCATATCAACAACTGTACCTAGATAACATGATGTTATGATGCCTGCGTATTAAAGTATCTTTTTGACTAGGACTCCATACAAATTAAGAATTAAGAGAGCTTGGAGTTTCATGGATTCATGTTTTTTCAACTGATGTTTTTTTTTTTTTAATAGAGTAATTGAATTTTCCACATTTTTTAGACTAAAATTATTTCAAAAATTTGATTGACCCTATAATGTCGTTTTCGATTGGATTTTGGGAATGTCCATTCCTATCGAATAAGGAAAATTTGGAGTGAATGGAGTTAAAAAAATTTCCATATTCGATAGGAACAAAACACTCCCAAAAACCAAACGAAAACGACATAAGTAAACCTCTTAGGATTTAAAATTATAATTCTATCAAATAAATTGTCACTTTTTTTTAAATTGCTCATCTACATATGTCTTAGGCAAGGCACTCACTGAAGTGTTGACGAAGTATGGAGTGGTAAATGAGTAGGGAGTGGCAGTGTAGTGATGAACCAGTGGCTTGGCGATGGAGTGGCGGCGAAGTGATATGAAAGTGATTTAACACACACTGCGGTGGCAAACCACGTTCATCTGCTCTCGGTCTCTATGTCAATAATCACAAGCATATACGCGTATGCAGTACAAAAATCCACTTCGTCACCACTCACTTGCCACTTGAAAATTAAACATGTTCGAGATATACATATGGCATAGCAGAGTGTCATCACATCACCTGCAAAATATTATGTAATCGCCATTCCACTTTGATAAGCGAGATCGCGCCTTCATTTAATTACATATAGGTTTTACCAATCCCACCTGCTACTTAGTCACCACGCCACTACCACTCCACTTTGTCACCACTTCAGTGAGCGTCTTGCCTTTGATCTTAGAAGATAGATTGCTTCAAAACCTTTACTTCTGTTTACCTAAATAAACTCCCAGCTAAACACACATAAGATATCTGTTTGATATTCGTCTGCAGCACTTACCGCATAAACCACACATGATCCCTTCATCGATTTGCAACAAATCAATTATTTTCTAAATTGAACCATGTTTAAGGGAAATAAAACTAGACTATTACAATATTATACCCCCTTCCATATCAATCCATTTACCACATTGGCGCGACAGAATATTTTTGTCATACACACAAACCTTCATAGGTATATATGAAGTATAAAACCCATCTTCTTAAGTGATGATGATGGTAGATTTAATGTGAAGCAAAGAGATTTAACGTAACAGATTGCAAAAATAAAAGAGAAATCCTTAACTTACATCTTATTATCTTTCCATAAGGATCTACTACAGAGGTATACAAAGGATAAGATGAAGTGTCAGACTAACATGACTATGGGCCTCATGCCCGGAGAAGAAGGGGCCCTTTATATGTATGTATATGTATTTTTTTGAACCGGTGATCTCGAAAGATGCTACTCGCATAGCCAAACTAAATATAAAATAAATTTTGGTAGTGCGACAGCTCGGAGGCAGCGTTGCCGGCAGAAATAAAATAAACATGCCATAGTTTCTGAAAAAACGTGCCAACTTTCGAGCCATATGAAAAAAACACAAATTCATCTATTTTGATGAAAAAAACTAATCAATTTAATTACGGGATATAATAAAACAACAGAAATCAACAAAAATAATTTGCTTTATTCGTGCATTGTAAAAAAAAATATCTGTTTCTATCCACTTTTTACGGAATTTGGACAAATTTTCATTAAATTTTGTTAAAATTTGCTTCATTTTAAGTAAAATAATGGAAATAAAAAAACGTGCCATATTCAACTTTTTCGTGCTACCGTGCTACCAAAATGCCGGCAACTGCTGTTAATTTCTTATATCATTTGGATCCTTCGTTGTTTCCTTATAAAAGGTTTTGACTTTGTGGATTTTAGTTTTGTTAATTTTGGATTTAAGGATTTTAGTTTTTCCGAATTTTGGTTTCTTGATTTTAGTGGATTTCGGTTTGTATGTTCATACTAAAACAAATCCTTGAAAAGATCTAAGAATTTTCAATCGATCACCTGTTTCTATGATACCATATTCATCATCAGGGGATCTTTGTGGAGAACCAAAGTCAGGACCCCGAAAAAACTAATACATTTTTGTTGTGTGATATTAAAAACCACACGTAGCAATGTGCAACTAAAAAATACAGCTCTTACAAACTATTTCAAACATGCACATCATTTCATCAAGGTTATATCCGGTATCACAGCAATGTCTTCCAAGTTTTCATTTTTGTTCAAGTTTAGAGAACATTCGAAGAGACAATTTACTTTGTATTTTACGCTTGTTTTTGTAAGTTCTGACAGCCAGGTCACTGTGATACTCAAAGATACGCACCTTCAATATGTACGCTGTGATCCGCTATCATATGACTTCTTCAATCAAATTCTGGGGACAAATTTTGATGGTTTTGAATGAAAAACCAACCACTTTCTTGAATGAGCTACAACTAAGTAATACTTATAGTTTGTAGAGTTAGTGGTAACACGGAACGCTGCTCTCAAAGTACCATTAAAAAGTCCTCTACGCACGGTGATGGAAGAACCAGTGAAAGTAGCTGATTTTGGAGTAAACGTATGGCAAAAACCAAATAGGTACGCGTAAACACATGGTACACATACATCGAAATGTGGAGAAATGTCAATATTTTCAATTCAACAAATTGGACCGATTACAATAACTTCCAATGGGAATTTTACTAGCCTAGGCCTATGTCATATTTTATTCCTAGTCCGCTCCCGATAAGACGTAATATACCCCCACCCAAGAAACCACATCGTTGGTTGTAAAAAATTCAAATTTGATATCCTGTTTGCATGTTGACAAATTGTGTTTCACCCCCCAACCTACAACTAACAAAATAAATTTAAAATGGAGCGGGATGCGGTGTCCGACCACACCGTTTTTCATTGTCGTAAACATTTCACTTACCGTGTCTTCTTAGAAACCACCTCAATCAATTCAAATTCCAGAGGCCTCCCCTTGATGGAGAAGAGTGTGATGGAAATTATCCCACAACCGTATGGAAGGTGTTGTTTTTTTTTTTTTTTTTGTTTTCATACAGATTTTCAGTATCTTATTCTTATTCCTGAATCAAAAAAAAAAATGAAAGATGAAGATGAAAATCAAGGAAATATGATGATGAGAAGATACGTGGCAAATAGAATTAAAATGAGACATTTTTTTTTTTTGTCATTTTTCCCGCACCATTGACTGCGCCTTTACTTTTCACATCTCAGGATGTTGGCCAAGTGAAAAATCGTAAAAAAGCGCATTTATTATCCTGGCACGCGGAACTAAACACCCACCTCGATTTGGGACGGTAGAGTATAGAAGAATCCTGGCGGAAGCGCGTCTTACTGTATATTATTTGTCATTCTCTATCCACGTAATTTAATATGGTTTTGCATTATTATGCGTTCTTTACTCCTGTTTGTTGTTTATTTTTTGTTTGTAATTTTTTTTTTATTTTCCCGCGAATTAAGTGTTTACATTTTTTTTTTTTAATGAAAAATACAAAGACTGTGACTTATGGCTGTTTGCCTTAACCACGTGCCTCCTGTGGGTATGGGAGATATGATGTCCTCGAGGATACAAAGAATCTGCCGCTGAGTGTTTGAATAATTTTTTTTTTTCGTTCAAGATGACTTGAAAAAAACCACGCTAAGAATTCTTTTAACGCATATTCAAAAATGAAAAGATTTTGTTAAAGTAATCCTTGAGAAATTTGACAGGGATAATGTGGTAATTTGCGGCGATGTGGATGAAATGTTTTAACTTTATATTATAAAAAAAAAAAAAATATACAAATTTGTCTTTGTGGAGATTTATGGGCAATTTTGATGGCAAAAACTGTTGATTTACTTGAGGATTGACAGAGATTTCATGGGATTGGGGATGATTATCCGGTGAATAAGAGCCAATTTGCTTAGTGGAATTTTTCCAAAGTATGTTTTTATATTCCTAAAAATAGACTTTTTGATATGGGAATTCAAAACAACTGCAAAAATACAGTTTTTTTTTTTTTTTTTTTTTTTTTTTTTTAAATCTGGACCCATGTTCTGTAACTCTCACATCGAAAAAATCAGTCGAGAAACGCTGAAAAATTTAACAAAACTCATGTATTTTGTTTCAGTTTCCATCGTTTCTCGACCGACTTTATGCATGCGAGAAGTTACAGAACATGGGTCCTGGTCATAGTAACACCGAAGAAGTCTTTAAAAAGGATGTAATGTATGTTGCATCTGCTTCTTTTGATATTAAAATATCTACTTATAGGGGTTTAATTAAAACATTTTATAAAAAACGATTTTTCCGAAATTCATGCTTCAGCCAGTGGTGCATCATAGAGTTGGTACAATTCACAGGCTATCGTTCCTTGAGAATAGTCTGCTTTAGCTGAGCCAATTAAAGTTACTGGCGTTGGGTTAATTAGAAGCATGCACCAGCCTATTCCTGATATAATATGGAGCATAAAATGAGGACTGAAATCTATATCATCCTTAAAAAAGAGACTTTCTTGAATCTTGATCACACCAACTAAAAGAGACATTAGTCTACTTACCATTTTTGAATTAAGGAAATAAAAATGATTTATATTTTTTTTTTAAAGAAGATCCATTTATCGCCATATTTAAAAGTTCGCTCAACTCTGAGAACGTTTTCTTTAAAATTGATTATAAAATTTAGCAGAAATCTTTGCAATTCAAATTTAAAATATTAAAGGTCGTCTACTCCCTCTCCATTCTCCAACCTCTAGTCATACACTGCCAATAGAAATCAATCGAAATACTTTTCGGAAAACTTTTGCAAAGATTTTCTAATTTCAATAAAATCAAAGATATTCATCAAATCAGGAAAGCACATGGAGGATAGGGTGGCTATATGATGGGCTGGTAATAAGAAGGTGCGGGTTTCCGAAACTTTTCTCGAGACAAACTTTCGCAAGAGAAATATTCTTTCCTGCAAACAGCACCAATGGTTCGAAGAACATAAAAACTTTTTCACCGGAAATCAGAGCAAAAATTTCTATAAGAAAGAAACGCACGAGCGAGCGACAGAAGAAAAAAAACCAACAACAACAATAAAGATTAATTTTTGTTCGACCGGGCTTGACTTGGCTATATAGCAAACGCAAGGACATGCGGCCAACGTCTTCAGGTTGCTATATATATATGAACCTACTCGGATGGCTACTGGGAATGTATAGAGTTTAAGAATGATGAACAGACGTGATTCGGTTTGGCCCTCTAACGGAGGAAGTTAATTGAATTTAATTGCCCACTTAGTGGTTCAATGATTTCGGTCAAACGTGGGATGAATCAAAGCATGCAGCACAATGTTAGTTGGCGATATGGAGCCACTTTTTACCTTTTATAATGCACTCTGGCTCAAGAAGGCAAGGATATATATAATGTGTGCTTATGTGTTTGTTCATACCTACCTAGCTTGGAAAAAGTTTTCCGGTCATAATTCTTATTTCTTGTGCAGTTTTTCCTATAGTCAATGTGCAAAAGGAAGCAGAAGTTGTGAAAAGCCACTCGGTCGCGGTAAACTTGGATAGTTAAAGCTAAATTAAGTGGACTGCAACAAGAAGTGGTGTCAAGAGGTTTTTTAAATACATGTATTTTGATAAATCGATATATTTAATTAACTTATTTTATTCGATGATCAAACAACGGAAAAGTTTAAGGTGATACATAAACATGTGCATCAACGTAGCAGGTCACTTTTTCGATTGCAGATTAAGAAGTATAAGGTAATTAGCTGTTACTTAATTTCTAATTAGTTACGCAAAAAAAACAATAATTACTCTGTTGGTTTGCGAGAAAATGCGTGTCCTGGTAAGTTGACGTCAACTTAGCAGGTCAACTTTCTCAAAAATAGAGATATACATTATATTGAGAACTACTTAATTGCTAATTATAGTTACGCAAAACAAAAAATTAATTGTTTTGGTTTGCGAGGAAATGGGTGTCCTTATGTGATGACGTCATCCCTATTTATTCGAAAACGAAAAAAGTGATCCAAATTTTAATATAATTCAATTCAATTCAAATCAATACAATTCAATTAAATTCAATTCAATTCAATTCAATTCAATTCAATTCAATTCAATTCAATTCAATTCAATTCAATTCAATTCAATTCAATTCAATTCAATTCAATTCAATTCAATTCAATTCAATTCAATTCAATTCAATTCAATTCAATTCAATTCAATTCAATTCAATTCAATTCAATTCAATTCAATTCAATTCAATTCAATTCAATTCAATTCAATTCAATTCAATTCAATTCAATTCAATTCAATTCAATTCAATTCAATTCAATTCAATTCAATTCAATTCAATTCAATTCAATTCAATTCAATTCAATTCAATTCAATTCAATTCAATTCAATTCAATTCAATTCAATTCAATTCAATTCAATTCAATTCAATTCAATTCAATTCAATTCAATTCAATTCAATTCAATTCAATTCAATTCAATTCAATTCAATTCAATTCAATTCAATTCAATTCAATTCAATTCAATTCAATTCAATTCAATTCAATTCAATTCAATTCAATTCAATTCAATTCAATTCAATTCAATTCAATTCAATTCAATTCAATTCAATTCAATTCAATTCAATTCAATTCTTTATTTATATCGGTGTACAAGTAAGAAATTATGTAGTCCTTTTATAGTACATACATATGTACCTTTTATAGTACATACATATGTACTATCTATTTTAGTAATACATACATATAATCATCATCATCATCATCATCATCATCATCATCATCATCATCATCATCATCATCATCATCATCATCATCATCATCATCATCATCATCATCATCATCATCATCATCATCATCATCATCATCATCATCATCATCATCATCATCATCATCATCATCATCATCATCATCATCATCATCATCATCATCATCATCATCATCATCATCATCATCATCATCATCATCATCATCATCATCATCATCATCATCATCATCATCATCATCATCATCATCATCATCATCATCATCATCATCATCATCATCATCATCATCATCATCATCATCATCATCATCATCATCATCATCATCATCATCATCATATTATAAAACGGCAAACACGAATTTTGTGGTACAATTTACGCCGTCTACAAAAGTCGAAAGCATACTAATTATATACCGTTCGAAAGGTTTTTGCGCACTGAAGTGCAGAATGCAAAAAATTTATTAATTAATTGCACCACAATAACTAATAAGTAATAAAACAAAATTGCACAATAGGTGCGAGCGAGAGCCAGAGCTAGACGGAGTGAACAAAATACTCGAACTTATTATGCAACTTTCTTTTATTGTTTTTTAGTTTTTGAGGTAAATTAAATTTTTCTATTCTGCACTTCTGTGCAATAAAACGATTTATATGCCTTCGGCATTAAGACCGCGTAAATTTTACCACAAAATTAAAACTTTAAATACGCGACACGACCGAACACTTTAAAATTCACGATTTGAAGTTTTTATTTTTTCCACATAAAAACATCAAACAACCAACCAGTTTTCCAGCACTACTGGAAAGATATTGGAATATCAGTTGGCAGCGTTCAGAAAATAATAATAATGAAATGCAATGAAATTAAGGGTGGGACACAAGTTTGCCGCGGCACATTGAATTTTCTTGAGATGATCTGTTAGTACCTGTTTACGTTGGATTTTTAGTGAATGCGCAACCAGTGAGACGAGTAGAGTATGTGTGAAAAAGAGAAGGGTAGATTGCACCAGTTTCAATAAATATTCTCGGATTAAGCATGAAGATTTTTTTGTTTAAAGTAAAGAACTCCTGTAGGCACAATTTTGGTGAGGAGGAAGAACATAGAAATTTTCAAAATCATCATCATCAACATCATCATCATCATCATCATCATCATATTATAAAACGGCAAACACTAATTTTGTGGTACATTTTACGCGGTGTAGAAAAGCCGAAGGCATATAAATTATACATCGTTGGAAAGGTTTATATAATATAAATTATATAATACAAATTAATTTCGTATTAAGAGGGAGCGAGAAGCGAGCGAGAGAGAATATTTGTAAAAACACAAAATGAGGTTGTTGTTCATCGTCCACGGATGAACTTCAGCGGATAATTATCACCAAATACTCACACAAAAGAGAAAAAAAAACAACCACGAAACAATGCAACACAATTATTGTGCATTTGTTTGGTTTGGAGGTGGGAGCGAGATAGAATACAGTCATAGTGGGGTTTGCAGCTTGCACCGTCGCATTAGTATACAAACCGTCGGTCGTGTATAACAGAAACAAAAATACATTTGGTTGGGTATTGTAGGTTCGGTCAAGGTCTTATTACAGGTTTTAATAGGCGTAAATTCACGAAAAATTATGTAAATTTATACAAGGCAGGTAGGTACTTTGTAGACTTTTAACTTGATTCAAATTTTCTGTCAATTAGAAGATAATGTTATTGGCACTCAATTTCGAGGGCTGGACGTACTAGTTCAAATAAAACTAAAGTAAGTCATTTAATTATATAAATAGTCGAATAAAGTACATACATATATCCATGTAGACTTTGGACTTTAAGTAGTCCGCATGGAAAAAGCCTAGAGAAGAGCTTTGATAAAACATGATCCAGGCAGGTATCCTATATCACCACCAGAATTATTCTCGATTTAAAGCCATATTTTAATCACGAGCTAAAGTGAAAATTATTGAAACTTAAGAACCCAATAAATACCATGAGAAATCAACTCTACAATGAAAAAAAGAACTAAAATAGGATATTAACGGCCAATTGAAATTTTAAATTAAAGAGGTCAAGCGAATTGAGTAAATTTCACGAATGTCTGTCAAGTAAGCGAACCAATCGCCCATGAAAAAGTGTTTTTTTTTTATCGGCGGTATTATTAGCCCGTGGCATAATGGTAAGTGCGTTAGGCTGTCACGCAATAAATCAGGGTTCGATTCCCAGCTTCTGCAGCCTAAAAACAGAAAAATGTTTTTCAAGGCTACTGCGTCTTGCGAGAAAGTGACAATTGCTCCAAGAGTATCTCCTGTCATTTAAAAGTTCCATTTAACTTAGTCGTTCGGATTCGGCAGTAAACTGTAGTAGGTCCCCTTCATACCTGCAGACTCGCACACAGGAAAAGTTGATGCTTTTGCTACTGTTACTTTCCTAAGTCGGTATCAAGTAAGTAACTGACTCACTAAAAAAGAAGGAATGGTTTAGTGTTTAATGCTTTAATTTTAAAAGAACCCCGATTGTTTGTACAGCAAATAAGCATTTATTTAATTGGCTACAATTTCATAAGTAGTAGCCGTGGCGTGATGGTTAGTGCGATGGACTGTCATGCCAGAGGTCTAAGGTTCGATCCCCAGCCTCGCCATCTATTTATTTAAAAGAAAAACGGCTACTGCCTCTTGCGAGGAATTGACAAATCCTCCAAGAGTATCTCCTGTCACAGAAAAGTGCCGCTCTATAGCCGTTCGGATTCGGCAATAAACTGTAGGTCCCCTCCATTCCTGCAGACACGCACACAGGAATGGTTGAGAGTTGTAAGTCACTAGGCCCTAGTTCTTCATGAGCTGTTGTGCCATCGAATTTAATTTATTTATTTACAATTTCATAAATGTATGTTTCAAAGTTTTTTGATTTCGCCAAAAGGTGTTTCTCGCTCCTTCTGCTCTTAAGGCTTGGTCTAACAGAACGCGGTCCGACGCAAGGTGCAAGTCAACACGACAAAAATGAAATCATCATCTTAGCTAAATTAACCGCAAATTTACCAGGCTATGATATCTTACCACTTCATAATGATATTTGCAAAAAAGTATACCATTGGAAAGGCCACCATGATCGTTGTAAAAGGCCAGCTATAGTTTCAGTGATTGGTCATTGATCTATATTTCATCTCAAATGAGCAAGTAAAATAGGTAGTATTAAACATGACAAAGATTCTGCTGTTAGTACCTATAATTGGAATTTTTAAATAAACTGAATTGGAAATTCTACAAAAACCTTTTTTTTTTGTTAAAAAATATAAAGAGGAAAAACTTAATCAAACATTTTTTACTGCTTCAATTTTTTTGTTATTCGTTGTTAAATCAAAAGGAACAAAAAATCACCCTTTAAGTTAGCCAACAAATTTCGCCAATTCAATGACTTGAACACTAACAAATGCCCACAATTTATTTCCTTAATCCCTATTGTATGGTTTTCAATAAAAGATCAAAATCCTTTCACCTTGTTGGCCAAAACGAAATGCGCATAAAAATCACATTCAACTTTCAATCTATTTTTTCGTGCAAAACACGTTCATATATATATACAGGTTTTTTAAGGGTTAAGTCATGCTTTTGTAAAAAAAAAAAGTCTGAACAACGAATATAATGAAGAAGAAAAAAGTTGTTACAAAGTTAATCCTTTAATCCCTTAGCCATATAAATATGTATTTATATGCATGTACATTGTACAATGTACTGTGAGATGTTTTTTGTCATAGGCTGGGGTATGCTCGTCAGATCCAGGGTTTTACCAAAGAAGCAACAAACTTTAGTGTATTTGAGGTATAATTTTATTCACCAATCACTGGCTCTTTATAATTCATTTACAAAGTCTGATTGATATTTTCTTTACATTGTTTTTATGTTTCTCCTATTCTTATAATAACATATGTACATACATATATTTATATAATCGAAAAATCATATATACTTTAACTAAATTTATATAATTCAAATATATGACTGAGGTAGAAGGGTCCACCAAATTACAGTCTGAGATAGTAGACGTCACAAAATTAAAGTCTGAAACAGCAGACGTCACTAAATTACAGTCTGAGATAGAAGATGTCACTAAATTACACCTGAGATAGCAGACGTCACTAAATTACAATCTGAGAGAGCAGACGTCACTAAATTATAGTCTGAGAGAGCAGACGTCACTAAATTACAGTCTGAGATAGCAGAAGTCACTAAATTACAGTCTGAGATACTTCCTACTATGAGTACTATTTCCTACTATGGCAGAGCTCGATTTTCCTCTGTTTGTTCACGGTATCGTATACGTAGTTTGGTTGAAACTGAGTGTGAATTATAATTTGGCAGAAAAAGTATTCTTTCGTATTTTCCTGCACTGTGTCAGCGATGGCTTCGGTAGTATGACCTGGGGTGTAGAGAGTGTTGGCGGGTAATTGTTTTTTGGGTATCATCTTTCATGCTCATTATAGATAGAGTCATTGATAACGGTGCTTCTGGTTTGCTTTGCAAGCAATTAAATAAACGGCGCGGCAGCGGCGGCAGGGAAGATGGTGTATGCATCATTACAGCACATTAGACTGATTCAAAAAAATTAAATTGTCTCCGATATTCAAAGCCACTAGCTTTTTAGTTAAACTTTAGCGAAATAATAAGCCTGGTAAAATTTCAGCCGTTTAGAATAGTATTTAGAGGTCGCTCATCGCTAATTTCTTCTTCCATACAAACTGTATACAAACTGTATGGGAGGTTTTCTTTTGTTTGCTTCTTTATTTTATAACTTTAAAACCAATTATTAGTAGCCGTGGCGTGATGGTTAGTGCGATGGACTGTCATGCCGGAGGTCTAAGTTTCGATCCCCAGCCTCGCCACCTATTTATTTAAAAAAAAGAAAAAACGGCTACTGCCTCTTGCGAGGAATTGACAAATCCTCCAAGAGTATCTCCTGTCACAGAAAAGTGCCGCTCGTTAGCCGTTCGGATTCGGCAATAAACTGTAGGTCCCCTCCATTCCTGCAGACATGCACACAGGAATGGTTGAGAGTTGTAAGTCACTAGGCCCTAGTTCTTCATGAGCTGTTGTGCCATCAAATATATTTATTTATTTATTTATTTTAAAACCAATTATCGTAACGGAAATGATTGAGACGTTTTCTTAAAGGAAATTGAATTTTCTTTTTAAATGTATCTCACTTCTTATCTAATTATCGCAATACTTCCTCCAAAGTTTTGGATTCACTGTGGAAAATATCAGCTATAATGTACAATTTAAATATTGAATTTTGTTGTGTATGTTGAAGTAAATTCATTTTTGAAGAAAAAAAATATTTAAAGCAAAGAAAAAAGACAAAAAATAAACAATTAAAATGGCACATTTTTGTCGTTATTTTCGGTTCTTATAGCAACCGGTTCTATTAGAACGGGTGCACTAATTATACAAGAATTGAGAGACATTTTTAAAGAACATTAAATTTTCTTTAAGGAAACGTCTCAATTATTTCCGTACGATAATCGGTTTTAAAGTTATAAAATAAAGAAGCAAACAAAAGAAAACTTCCCATATAATTTGTATGGCAAAAAGAAACTAGCGATGAGCGACCTCTAAATATTAATCTAAACGGCTGAAATTCTACCAGGCTTATTATTTCACTAAACTCTAACTAATGTTCATACCTGCATATTTTTAGTATTTTTGGTTATCCTAGTTTTGGTATTTACTATGTCGAGCACTTTTCGCCAAATTATCGTAAGCGACAAAAATAAAAAGTATCGTAAGCGAGATTTTGTTTTTTGTTTGCTCAGCAACAAAATTAATTAGGCCAAATTTCAGAATTGAACATTATTAACAATACTGTTATTGACAGATGACGATTGCTTTTGGTGCACAGGAAAAAATGAAATAATTAACTTTATGTGACAGTAGTTAAGTTGGCGGAAAGGGGTCGATGTGTTAACTCTTGAAACATGTTTTTAAATTTATTTAGATCCCGACTTAACTCAAAAAATATTTCTTACATTGTATGATTTAGGCTTAGTTTTAAGAACAAGATTATTTCTCGGTTAAGGATTTTGACACCTTGATTTTGGTGGAATAACTGATGTTTAGCCACGGTTTAGCCATAGGTGATACAAGCCATTGAAATGCCCTTGAAGCCTTGTTGAACCTAAGTTATTCCGCCAGAATCTATGGGTTAAAATCTTAAACTGAGGCTGCACCACCTTTGTACAACTAGCTCTAACTTACGTAGCTCTATTGCTTACTCTTTATTTAATCAGAGTTAACTTAGCGCAGCACTAGCTATAGCCTAAAGGTAATTCCACAGACTTATAATTCAGCATTAAAAAAGTGGACCTTCGAATTTTCAGCCCTCAAGTAAGGCAGCAGGTGGGAGCGACCCGATAAGAGTCTTTATTTTCCTAAGACCCCCCACCAGTTATTGCAAATTTATAAATCATTGTTATAGTTTAACCAACCGCCGAGTCATGCACCGAAGGTAACTGCGCCAAAAAGG
The DNA here is from genome assembly GCA_947049315.1 of Epistrophella euchroma. Lineage (NCBI taxonomy): Eukaryota > Metazoa > Arthropoda > Insecta > Diptera > Syrphidae > Epistrophella > Epistrophella euchroma. The sequence continues at coordinate 21,625,458 of OX346246.1, forward strand.
GCTACAGGATACAGTAAATCGCCAAAAAAAAAAAAAAAAAAACACCAACACCATAAACCTAGGTACATACATATATTTTTTTGTATTCGAATCAAAATCCTTTTATTGCTCACTCAACCATGTTGCTATTCTCACTTTTCATATCGATATCCTTATAGTTGTGATGGCGGGCTGTTTTGTTACAGCAGCAGTGAAGGCGGCTTCCGCATCCGATAAACGTTTATGACACGGTGCACATTCAGGAAGACGATTTATTCCTGCCGTAGTAGATTGAAAAAGGAAAGATCTCGAATCAAGGAAGCAATCTATTAATGCGTGCGACATCCTTTTTATCATTTTTTTTTTAATATTTTACTCCTTTAGTCCCATTTTCAAAAAATACAAACAAAAAATAAACTATACTCTGACAAGAGGATACGATGCGATGCGATGGCGATGGATGGTGAATAGGTGATGATGCTATCGTACGAGAGAGTGTACGTCTATTCGGTAAAGGCTTATAGAATCTTGAATGGAATTTTTGTATAAAAATTGTTTCCTTTATGTGCATCGTTTAGAGAATGGTGTACCTTTAACCGCTCACAGGAAGGATAAGGTTTCCTTATAGACACAGAGTAAAACCATCAGCGCTGGCAAGGCAATTGATTTATGTTTTATTAAATCTATTGACTATATGCAAAGTTTGTGTTGTGGCACAACAAGATGGTAGTTTAGGGAAAAAGCATCATCACGTATAAGCTCTTTTGATGTTGACTTTGCGATATAGAAAATTGAACTTTAGTTGAGTATCTATTTTTAAATTGAATACGCAGGACTTATGGCTAAGTAAATACGTGGGTTGTTAAAAAAAAAATGTATTTAGGCCCATCGCCCACTAGGCAACTTTTTTTTGCTAGCCCCAGCAACTTTTTGTTGCTCCCAATCCAATTACATTAACTTATATGGGAGAGCGCCCACTAGGCAAATTTTAGTTGCGCAACTTCTTGTTGCTCGGAGTTGCTCGCGGAACTTTTTTCCCGGCAACCTTTTTTTGCTTACCCTCGCTCACAGGGCAACTTTTTGTTGCCGGCATCTTTATTTGTCAAAAATATGAGGTCAAAATGGCGTTTCCGCTTAGCATTGTGGATGCCAAAATGGCGTGCATTTACTTTGTACCCTTTGTCATTTTGGCCAATATCTGGAAATGGAATGTGCTTTCCTTTTTTCAACAATGTGAGTACCTACACATGATAATACTAAATAATATAATATTTTATAATTATAAATATTTATTTATTTAGCATTGCCAGCTTATGATCATAAATAGCCAGACAACCGGAAAATAGCCATCACAAAAAAAATATGGCGACAAAAGTCAAAGTCTAGTCCCACAAAGTTGCTCGGAAATTGCCTAGTGGGCGATGGCAAGCAAATTTTGTTGCTCTCTGTTGCCGGCAACTCCGAGCAACAAAAAGTTGCCTAATGGGCGATGGGCCTTAGAGATATACAATAAATGCAAAACACTGATAGGGTATAATACGATATATTCATCGGGTAATGTTTATTAACTTAATACGTAACTTAATAAAAGAATAACTAGTTAAAAGTCAATCAAAAAGTACACTTCTTAAAAAATCAACACGAATCAGTTATATGGAGGTGATGTCGTGAACGCTTTAGTAAATAACCGTACAAATTTCTTGTCCTTATTGAACTCTTTGCAAAGTTTTGGAAATTGTAACGCATCGACTGCATAATATGAGACAGATTAAGTTATTATTTTTTAATAAAAAAAAGCAGGGCCCTCGAGGCTACCCTGTAGTTTTCTAAAATTATTTTTTTAATTATTACAAAAAATTATTACGTTCAAAAAATGGATTGTTTACTTTTGTTCCCACTGTTTTGTTTCAATCAGTTGAAGATACCCTGCTTTTACTGAAGACATTAATTTTGACTACATGTCTTCATGAAAGTCAGTCTTTAAGGTCATTATGTTATAAGTATCTGCTCTTTTAGCTAAAAAAAAAATAATTCGGAAACACTCTTGAAACATTTGTTTACAGTAACAATTTACAGTTTACAATATTTACCCCATTTTTAAAATGGAAACATGACCCCAATTTTAATGCAAAACAGCCCCAAATACGAAAGAAAAGCTCAAACCAGAAACGAAGAATGGCCGCAAAAATATATACATAAAACAACAACAACATATAAAAGTGGAGCCATTTTTTACAAGGAAATTCAACCTCAAAATGAAAAATGAAAAGAGGACCCAAAAAAATGAAAAATGACCCCAATTCACAAAATACAATCAATTTTTTGTTGTTTTTGCTTGTCATATACATTTTTGGGGCCATTTTCCATATTTTATTTGGGGCCATTTTTCATTGGGGCCAAATTTCATGTAGCCCTAAATTTTCAGTCAGCTGTTTTTTTTTTTTAAATATTTCTTCACTATTGACATTAAATTTATCACTGAAATAGTTTATTTATTTACTTACTCTGCTAAACAGATGTAGGCCCATCTAGAGATGCAATAATAAAATATAAATATGTTCGCTTACTTCAATTCACCACTGTCAGCCTCTCAGACTGAGACTGAGCCCTTGGACATGAATTCTTATTTTTGTGTTACTGTAAGAAGCCGAATAATGAAATTCTACAATTTACCGGTACATCGTAGAGCACCTAGCATTACGGCGGCGAATAAACAGGAAGGTATTTATTGAAGGGAGGGGGTACATGCTTCCCCCCCCCACTACACCCTCCCTGTTTGGCCTACTATATGATTTGGGTTAGGTGCGAGGTTGGGTGTATGCAAATTTTCATCCTTTGTATAAACAGTGAGGTAGCGGATTTACCGGTAAATTCTAGAATTTCATTACTTCGGTAGCATATACTTAGAAAACAGCTGTTTCTTTAAATCCGACTCTTTAAATGCAAAAGAAATTTGGATTCACCCCAACATCGCACTTACCCCAAATCTTATAGTGTGCCCAAGCAGGGGGGCAGCACCCCCCCCCCCCCCCCACACATACCTCACTATTTATACGATGTAATTTTGTTATTTCTTATTTAATATAATTTTGAAAATATAAACTCTTCTTAATGAATAGGTTTTATTTCCATTTGAAATTGGAATTAAAACTCCCCAAAAAAATAAAACTCACCAGAAGAAGGAACTAAGCCCCGCGGCTATTAAAATTTTTCTTAAAACATATCGTTCGTCATACTTACTTCAAAATTACAAAGAATACCTGTACTAACAAGCTACTATAGGTTGTCCATTATTTCGCAGACCAATAATTTTGATCAGACTCCCCTAAATCAAAAGTTTATGCCGTAAAAAAAATTTATTTACAAACAAATTCCTTCATTTACTTGTGCCTCTTACATAAAAAAAGAAATAATTTTGAAAATATTTTCTATCGATTTTTTTCTTCAATAAACTTTGAATGATGTTTTTAAAAGGGATGATCATATATCTAATAAAAATCAACAATAAAATTAAGAATATCTGTAGTTGTTCGGGAGCAAAAAAAATACGTAAAACGTTCATAAATTCCGTTAAAAATTTTATGGAAAGACTATGGCTTAAGACACATGGGTTAATGAGCTCGGCCAAGTTTTCTTTTGGTCCATAAATTAACTGTACGGCATAAATTTTGTTTAAAGGAGTGTCTGGTCCAAACAAAAAGTGAGTTTGGGAAAAAATGGACACCCTAATAAATATGCATAAAAAAGCTGTTAAAATTTACCTTCTCAATCAAAAGAATGAAACGGAGTTACGAGGGTTATACGGGTAAAAATTCTTTTGTCTAAATTTTGCTTTTCAAAATTTTGCTTTCAAAACCCTGGTTTTTAATATTCTGCTTTTCAAAATTCTTTTTAACAAAATTCTGCTAATAATAATAAAAAAAAAAGTTTTGAAAAATTTAAAAAAATTTTTCATTATTTGCCGAATTTTGTAAAAAGTGTTGTACAATTTTTAAAACTATATTATGTATTTTTTAATAGAAATAATTTTATAATTATTAGTAATGTGTCGCTTAAAAGTGGTGGTTGCTCGGAGTCATGTAATTAAGTTTTTTAATCTGCTGGATAGCAGATAGAGTCATAAAATGGAGGGTACATGAAGAAAACAAAATAAATTAAAATTAGAAAATAGAAAATAGACCTAAGCGCTAAGCCTAAGCCAAATAAGATTTCTTAAGAAGGTAGCTAAATATGTCCCTTATTTTTTTTTTTTACTAATATTATAATTAGTACCGGCTGATAGATATCTTGTTTGAAAAAATAAGGGGAAATGCGAGTTTGCCCCCCTTAATCGAAATCCTGCGTACGCCCTTGTGTGTATATTGTGCTATTGCAGGTGTTGCCCTTTGTTTTCTTTTTTTTTTTATGATTTTGGTACTTTTTAAATTAATTTTTTTTAACCCCCCCCCCCCCCCCACCCCTCCCATTTACCTTCACGATTTATTTCTTGTCTCCATTCAACCTACACGCCTTTTGTCGAATCTTATACAAACCACTTTGTACAATTCTACTTAGCTGTTTTCAAATTTAAATACTATGGCATTGACTTTAAATTCAAAAATATAATAAAATAAATTTGAATTGAAGTAAAAAAAATTTAGTTGCGTCAATAAATTTTAATATAAAGTGTGTTGTGTGTCACGATCACGAGCAAAGTAAAAAAAAAAACAAGCATGTGCGACGAAAAAGTTTGTGTTATAGACAATGGGTCAGGGCTGTGCAAAGCCGGATTCGCTGGAGAGAATGCTCCACGAGCTGTATTCCCATCTAATGTTGGTTGTCCAAGACCAAGACCAAGGCATCAAGAATTCATGGTCGGTACAGACTATAAGGACTATTGTGTTGGTTATAAGGCCCAAAGCAAGAGAGGTATCCTTACTTTAAAGTATCCGATCGAGCACGGGCATATCACAAACTGGGATGACATGGAAAAAATCTGGCATCACACCTTCCAAAATGAAGTGAGTGTCGCACCCGAGGAACACCCTCTCCTCCTGACCGAAGCCCCATTGAACCCAAAAGCCAACCGAGAGGAAATGACTGAAATAATGCTTGAGACATCTTTTGTTCCGGCCTTGTTTGTTTCGGTCCAGGCTGTTCTCTCACTGTATGCCTCTGGTCGTACCGCCGGTATTGTGCTGGATTCTGGTGATGGAGATTCGCATATAGTTCCAGTTTATGAGGGTTATTCTTTGCCCCATGCAATTATGGGTTTGGATTTGGCCGGTCAAGATTTGACATCGTACCTGATGAGACTATTAAAAGAACGTGGTTACTCATTCACCACAGAAGCTGAGCGTGAAATTGTCCATGACATCAAGGAGAATCTTTGCTATGTTGCTCAGGACTTTGACCAAGAGATGATAACAGCCGCATCATCTAGCTCCATGGGAAGGAGGTACGAATTGGTAATTAACGTTTCCGTTCGTTGCAATCTATCATGAAGTGTGATGCCTCTGTATCTGAATTGCTTACTAACGTGGTATTGTCCGGTGGTACCACCATGTTCCCAGGTATTGCTGAAAGTATCCAAAAGGAAATTGCAGCATTGGCCCCATCTACAATGAAAATCAACATCATTACACCACCAAACAGGAAATACTCCGTATGGATGGGTGGATCCATCTTGGCATCGTCCTCCACTTTCCAGAATATGTGGATCTCTGAAGAGGAATACGAGTTTGGCCCATCAATTGTCAACAGGAAATGCTTCTAAACGTCTAGCAGTTTTCGAAAAACCGTATTTTGTATTTTTAATTCGTATGTATATCTTTAAATTATTACTCTATATTATCATTATAAACAAAATCATTAAAGATGTTGCCAATTTAAAAAAATGAATTAACCCCCGCGGGGGATAGTTCCGCGGGCGTTAATGCACTGCACTTTAAATTCATTTTTATACTACATCCAATCTTGAAATTTTTGTAATAAAAGACAATAATTTATGTGCGAATTTTTAATTTTTAAGAACAATTATTTCTTTTGTTTTGGAATTTGCTTTGCTTTGCAAAACAAACGAGGCCAACTCCTTAAATTGGATCTTATGTCGCTATTGGAAAGTCAAATTAAGCCAAACACCCAAATTTGGCCTTATGTCACGACACCCCAAATATTTAGCCCTGGAAATATCCTTTAAGTTGAAGAAAAAATTATTACGATATCTTTATTTTTTTAAGAGTAATGATTTTTTAAAGCAAAAAAGTCATTATAGGCCACTGTGGCGTATGAGCATTTTTTCTTGCGATTTAACATAAAAAATAAATACAAAAAATGTTGTAGTCTGAGTTATTTTCTTGAGTTTTAAGGGTGACCCACACGCAAAAATAAAATAAATTTTGTGGCACAACAGCTGATGAAGGACTTCAACTCCTAGCGAAAAAAATATGTTATAAATTGAATTTTTAATGAAAAAAATTACCTCAGACATAACAGAAAACGTATGTATATTGATTCATGATAACTTCATTTCATTACTTCATTACTTGATTGGAGAGGGGTTAGTGTGGATCAAAATTTACTTTATAGAGTTTTTATTTTTAAATGAAACAGACAGATAAGGCAAGAAAAGGAAAAATAAAGTGATTGTCCAATACTTTGTGAAAGGATTTTCACCCATGTTATCTGAAAAAAATCGTTCAAAAATGGATGGTCTATTTCACCGCATTTTTAATGGAGGTATCATTTTCTATGTAAGTTATTTTGAGGGTTTCACCGATTTTTATAAAAATTTCTATATCAACAGGTACCTCTAATAGTCCAGTCAACGAAGGAAAAATAAATGAAATAAATCGTGTAGTCTGGATTATTTTTTTAAGTGGTAGGGGTGACCCCCAGGTACAACGTACTAAAATTCCCCAGCCCCGGCCCGCGAGCTTTAGCCAGGAGAAGGGGGTAAAGGTCCCTTTTGTAATATTTCGTAAATATTTCGAAAACCAAGTATTTAAGAAAAGTGTACAACACAATGTGAAAGTAAATTAAATTTGCTAAAGAAAAGGTTTGTTCATATTTTCGCTAGAAGTGATACTAATGGAGATTTGGGGCTTAGAAATTCAACAAGTCTATAAAAAATCGGTAATTACTCTCTACAAATTTAATTTTTATAAATCAACTGACCCAGAAATAACAGAAAAAGTAATAAGGCGAGGGGGGGTGGTGGGTAGGGGTTACAAATTTCATCTATCCTAAAGTGGACAAACCTTTTCTGTAGCAAATTTAATTTACTTTCATTTTGTGTTGTACACTTTTCTTAAACGCTTGGTTTTCGAAAGGGGACATTTACCCCCCTCTCCCGGCTAAAGCTCGCGGACCTGGGATGGGGACTTTTAGTATGTTGTACCTGGGGGTCACCCTTACCACTTAAAAAAAATAATCCATACTACATGATTTTTTTAACTTATTTTTTGTTCGTTACAACATTGACCGTTTCAATGTACTAATTACTCTACAGAAATAATTTTCTAAAAAAAGTAATAGCTTTCATAATTTTCAATTTTCTCTTTAACTAAAAGATTCTAGTTTTTAGCGTTCACCTAAGGATTAAAAACAGTATCAAATACTAAACGAAAATCTAGTACTTTATAACAAAAAAATTTGAAAAAAATTATCATAAGTTAACTTTTTTTTTTTTTTTTTAATTTTTATTTAAAGTCAATTTTTTTTTCAAAAAAATTTAACTAAAATTACTATCTTTAGCAGTGAAATAATAAAATAGGTTTCTACATTTTCAAAAAGCTATAGTATAGCATTGTACAAGTACATGTTTCCGTTGTTTTTAAATGATTATTTATGCACTTTGATCCAATTTTTTCAGAAAATGGTCCCTCCCGTATAAGTGGGGGCAACTAGACCCCCCCCCCCTCCTTAGCAAGTTTTTTCTTAATATATCTCTTTAAACTATTTCACAAAGTATTGGTCAATAACTTGGAAATACATTGCATACTTCTTGCCTTTGAAGATACAGTGTTTTTCATATCACAAAAAAACACTGTATTAAATAAATTAAATAAGGATATTTTAACTCTCGCCACCTTCTTTAACCCCATACCTTCTTTCTCATCAAGTCAATGGAATTATCATGAATCGATACGTATTTACCTTTTCTATAATTTCAGGGTTAATTCATCAAAAAACGTTAAATTTTTAACGCATTAACATGGTTTTTCAGATTTTCTGACATTTTTACCCCCCATATGAATAAACCTATTTTGAAGAAAATTTAATTTACTTTTATATTGTAGTGTAAACTTTTCCGCTAATACTTTTGGTTTTCGAAATATTTACGAAATAGTACAAAAGGGGACCTTTACCCCCCCCCCCCCCTCTTGTCTAAAGCTCGTGGGCCTGGGCTGGGGACATTTAGTATGTTGTACCTGGGGGTCACCCCTACCACTTGAAAAAATAATCCAGACTACATGATTTATTTCATTTATTTTATGATTTTGAATCTTCGTTGACTGGACTATAAGTCGGAATATTGCATACGAAAATTTTCAAACAAGTAAAAAAGAACTATTATTTTTTAAAAATCAATATCTTAAAAATGGCACATTGATTTTTTTAAAATTATGTTCTGAAGGGTATATTGTTGAATATCCTGAAATAAGAAATCTTTTTTTTTTTTTAAATAAAATAATTTATTTTTTTAAACTACTCCAATGATTTTTGAAATTTCGTATGTATACATTTAACTTTAAGTGAAGACAAGCACAAGTTCGGTTGGGAGAGGTGTTTGTTTCCCACATTTTAAACAAAAGGGCAAATTTACATCATGAATTGTTTCCCATTAGAAGTCCAATTTTGTTTATAAAAGTTCCCTTTCCGCTCTCCTACTCTACCACTTGACTTTTTCATTTTTCTTAGCCTTAGATAGCATACACGTTTTAGTTTATTGACTTATTTAACAGGTGATAGGTACATACTAAAAATTAGACAGGGGAACATTCAATTTTAATGACATTGTCATAATCACCAACAAAAAAGAAAGAAAACCTAAAAGACTGCTTCTATTGTTGAACACTATATCATTCTTCCACATCAATCATCTTTTACTAGAATAAGGTTAGCCTGTGACTACAAAAATATAAAAAAAGAAACTTTAACGAAAGGAAAAATTTCCGTCCTGATGGCTTCGAAGACATTTAAAGATAATTTTCTACCCCATAAAAATGACATTAACCTGCACTATAAACCGTTTCAACCGTGCGCAACAAACACACCGACTGACCAGCCAAAATCCGTCCAGGTTAACTCCATATAATATGTAGGTATGTAGTGCAGAGGCATAGATAGCTCATGTTGTTAGCCCATAACAATGCTCATAACTTTTACGTAACATTTTTATCGGAAATTGCCAAACAGCATTCACCCACTTACATCTACCACCTCGTTCTAGTCCTTTTTCAACCATATCCATTCATATACATATTATGTAGGTATGTAAGTATGAATTGGATAGGTACACATCACATCAACGGAATTCACCCACAGGACACTGAGCAATTTCGTTACAGTTCATTAGACATCATCCGTCGTCGTTGATGCTGCTCCTCTGACTCTCATCTTGTTGATGGTTTGGATGGTTTCAGGGATCCTTTTTATGCATTGCATTGGTCAAACACAGGATATGTAGTTATGTGCTTCATATACAAGCTCCTCTCTCATTCTCGGAGGCACAGGATGTGTGTACTTTAGTCCACCGCCGTGCCGGTACCGGTTGCCCTCACTTTCGCCACACAATGGACTAAAATGTTTTTCGATTGTTCGGTTTAATTCCCATGCAATTGCAAGTGTGTTAGTGTGTGCAAGGATAACCAACATAAATTTGGCCAAAAATGCTTCTTTTTTTTGTTTTTTTTGGTATGGTATAGATACAAGAAGCGACCACGTCATCCATTTTCTGCTCCACAATTTTTTTTTTTATATATCTGAATCGTCTTCTCCATTAACTGTACAGGGAAGATATTAAGAAAGTGTACGGAGTGGGTGGGTAAAAGGGTGGCTTAAGGGTTCAGTGAATATACCTTTTGGCCTGGGTAGCGCAATATAACGGGATGAGAATGCCCTCTTTTACGGTTTATAACCTCATTGTCCTTCTTCTTCTTTTTTTTTTTTCTTTCATTTTCTTTAATCATCATTATCTGAAATGTTGTCATCATCATTGTCGTCGTCGTTTTTTGCCCCCCTCCAGGCTGCGCTCTGCTCATCAATCGCATCTTAAAGGCTCGCTCGCGTCGTCGTCGTCGTCGTATTATACAGCAGACCTCCTTTTGGACTCGATTAAAGGGATCATCGAGATTTGTCAGCAGAAACAGCAAAGCGCTTTAGGCACTTCTAAGATAGGTTGTAATGCCTACAAAGGTAGTATGACGATGATGATGGTGTGCACTTCAAGGATATAATAATGGTATATATTTGTGTCTTCGTTCCTCTGTCCTAAAGTGGATCCACACCTACACGCAACCTTCTTCCATCCCATATAGACATCACGGCTAACTAAGCAAACACATTAGGTGATGGTATAGTCAGTCAGTTGGTTTGGTGGCGGTATACTGTATATGTGCTCTGAATGCGAAGCAGCTTCATCATCATCATCATTGAATCACTTTTGCAACATCAGAAAGGAATAAAGAGATCCTTTGGCCTATCTGCCTGCTTATAATTTCTTCAAGAAGCTCGTTCATATCTGGGACAAGGTGTATACCTACTATACACTCTTAAGCCAAATCAAGTCTTTATAAGGCGCACATGAGACGATAAACACCCCAAATCATTCGATTTAGGATACAATTTTCATAATAACTTTACGGGCGTAAGGTTCTTCCTCCTTGGAAAAATATTATAAGCAACGTTTGTGGTTGATTATGGATTTTTTAATAATAATTAATTTAATAATAAATTTCAATTCCAAAAATTTTCGAAAAATATAACGATTGTGCATTTTTCATGAAATTTTTTAAATAGATACATTCCTATAGTGAGCATACATCCCGCATTTTACGGGATCGTGCCAAATTTGGGAAAGATGTCCCTCATCATTTATTGTTTTGAAAATGCCTTTGATAATCTGGTTGAAACCCGTTTATAAGCCGGTTAAGAGTCGTTGATAAGCCGTATTAAAGCCGTTGATAAGACAGTTAAAAGCCTGAGTTAAGTTTACCAGCCGTAGAAGACAACCAGAGAACCAGGTTCAAAACCACCAGGCCGGAAGAGCAAAATTAGCAAGGCAGACACGCACATGCAGGCTGAAGAGCCATTATTCCGCAGTAGCTAAGGCGCCCGACAAGAAATCATCAAAAGCAGATAATATTGTAAAATAAAAACTCAAATTTTATGGAAAAATATTAATATTGGAGTACCTACTTCAGTTAGACCCTGGATCCGACGAGTATACTTTACGCTAAGAACCCATCACCCATACACACATTGGCGCCCAAGGCCCAAGCCAACACAGATTGTCGAATTTAAACCTGCTTTCCGACCGTTGTAACTTACTAACTTATTTTATTTAACCTACCTTCCGTACCGGAATCTGAAGATCTAGACCAATATCTTTACCAAACCGAACCCTGAGGATGCATAAGCCGATCTTAACCGTACCGCAGGATTAAGGCTCATTGAAAAGAAAGAAAAAAACACTTTAATTATTTTTATAAATCAAATGCAATAAAGTATTTTTTTTTTTTGAGATTCATGCAGTCGCAGTGGTGTGTCGCATATTTAGGTTTTCTGCTATACCCTGGGGTATATTTTAAATCTATGCCACCCCCTATCCCCACCATAATTCTGTCTCATGAGTTTGCAGTTACTCAGATTGTGATGGTTTAGGATGATTTAGGATAAGGTGGTCGTATGTCTGAAGAGCATACAATTAATATCATTATCACAGCTATTCGTACCAGCCAGCAGCGGCTAGTAAAAATGGACAATATACTGCTTTAAATAAAATTTAATTGTTCGAACTTACGTTGAAAGAAGAACTTTTTAAATTGAATTAGCGCAAGCCCGCGAACACCGCATCACGCTCATTTTTTTAAATAGAGAGAAACAATTTTTTATTCGACATAACCCAATTCAACGGAAAGATTTGAAATTGTAGTGAAATTTGTTAAAGATTCAAAATAAAAAAAAAAAAATAAAAAAAAGTGCGTATACGCCCGAGTGAACCACTATTTTAATTGAATAAATTTCATATCATTTTATCAAATAAATCTCATAGCTTTAGTAGTTAAGACTATTATCATTACAGGGTGTCTCGAAACTCAACGTCTAGCGGGTACGGGGTGAGGGTACGACCGGGTACGGGTACAACCCAATATTAAGAAAAATATTATTTTTTTGTGATTTTTTAAAGATTTTTTTGAAAAATCTTTTTTGAAAACCGGTAGATACATTTTTTAGAAAGTATGGTTTAAGTTGTATATTATTATAATCTTAAAAATGGCATACCAATTTTTTTTTTTTTTCTGAAAAAATTCAAGAAAATTTATATACACAAATTATTTACTAATGTCATCTAGGCTTCGAAGGTCTTGGCCAAAACACTATGCGGGTGCAAACACGACCCTAATACCGTTTTAAATAAAAAATCACGTTCCCGCTACAAAAGAATTTTTTAAATGAATATAACCTAAGTCAACTGAGGTGGAGTGTAAAAAGAAATTATTGTACCAAGAAGTACTAAATTCAATATGGCAAAGTCTGCAGGATATAATAATTTTCTACATACATATATGTATATATATTATACTCGTAATACACCTACAAGGTAAACTTTTCGACTCATACCCAATCCGCTATATCACCGCACTCTACCATTATGTCTGGGCCTTTGGAGAGCAATGAGGTGTATAACAATACACTTATATGTATATGGGCCCCAAGGATTATGGCAGGCAATGAATGAATCGAAAAAATTCATATAGAAAGGATCCAACTTGAAAATCTGCTGTTTAAGTCCTTAACAAAGAAATTGCTTCATTGGCGCTTTTCATACGTTTCATGCCTTTAGATGATGATGACGAGTATACTACGACGATGACGATATGGGGGCGATGATGAGGGGAAAAGCAAGTAAAAGGACTATAAGGATAAGAGGACGTAATCGATTGATTCAATAATCGAAATGAGGATAATGCCTGCCACGTTTATATTACTGTAGCACTTATTTGTTTGTGTACGGCGAAACAAAAAATAAAATGATTCACGCGCCCTGTTGAAAACGACCCACACGCTGCTGAGCCAACGCATAATAAAGCTGCAAAGCGTTCTCGCAGGTGGCGGTATACCTACACCTAAATACGGCAGGAGAATGATCAAGCTATATTATATCTACAATGTTGATGATGCAAAAGGATCTGGCGTGAGATGATGCTTAACTGCGTCTGCAGCAGCAATGTCTGCGTTGTTGAATTCATATGGTGATAACTGCAGCGGAATAAATCTCAGTAATAACAATGAGGAATTATCTTTCCGGATGCACTGAGGGTTCTCTTTAAATTTCATTTTGTTTTAACAAAAAATTTGCCAATTGCATTTTTATGCTCAAGCCCGCAAGTAAATTGAATTGATTGAGAGCGTTTAATGAATTTCAGATGCGTAGTGTTGGGAAAAAGTTATACTTATAACCCTTTTCATAACACACAAATCATCAAACCAAGAGATTAAAAAGGAAAACAAGAACTATAGACCTTTATGCATGCACTATCCTAGACATTTCTCATAAAGAAAGTATAACATTATAGGTGTGGGTATCTACTTAATCGTTAAAATCATTTTTACTGAAATGGCGTTATCAATTGTTCATTCAGAAGTAAAGTTACTTATGTACTTTTCTGAGAAAGAAAAATAACACACCTGAGTATTATTTCACAATTGAAATTTTGAAGAACCCTTCGACGTGTCGATTTTTCTGAAATTAGATTCTTAAAACAAAATGTAAAAACTTTTCTCATCTTTTTTAGTTGTTAGGAACCTAAAAAGTCTAAAAATGCAAAAATTAAAGAAGTTAAAGATTTTCAATCGTTTCGGGATCGTAGCCTATTTGCGTTGGTCACCATATTGAATTTTAGCCAAATTTGCTCAGGTGTTTGTTATAGCTATGATTGAAATTCATCATTCAAAATTTTTAATCATTTATTTAAGGACGTTTAGGATGCAAAATCTATGACTATTCTGATGTCAAAACAAAACTTAATGACTTAATTTATATATATGGCCAAAAAGAAATTTAATTTCGGCCCAACCTATCGCATGAAATGACCTTTAATCTTTTAATGAAATAATTAGTCAATTTATGTGGAAGGTTGGGCCTAAATACATTTTTTTTAGCTATATTAACTGAGTCGGTCAGCTGCATATTGGTATCAAGAAATAATTCGAAATCTTTCTGGGTATTTTTGAATTCAACTGCCGTAATATTCACGCCGTTTAAAACTCGGTTTAAAAGCACTTAAACCGACTACATTTAACCGAACTAAACCGATAGAATTTAAACGACAAAATCTCGTTTAAATCGGTAATATTCAATCCGTTTAAGCAAAAAAATTCCATTTCGTTTATACACGCCGCCTTCACAGGACATACAGATGCCCAAAATCCAAACCACAATCCAATCAACAATCAGCTTGTTTTTTTCGCACTGGGCACTTTATGTCATGTCGATAGTTATGTCGATAAATTACACTAATAAGTCAGAGCAAGAGACCACACAAAAATTCCTTTCAGTAATACTTATACCTCTCTCACACACATGGAACGTCAAATCTCATGGCCAAGCTTTGAACAGAGCTCATGTCTTGTTCAAAAATTAGTTTTCGTCGACATGTTCATGACATGGACATGGATTTTTGTGCCTCCATTGGATTTTTTGTAGACATGTTCATAATCCTGCCATCGTTCATGGCCTGTGGAGGCGGCATGTTAAATTTGTGATTTAAACCGAACGTCGCATAGCATCGCAAAACTAGAAAAGGCTTTTCTTAAAAAATTTATTTTTCGAATTGTCATTTTATATTTAAATAAAATAAATTAATTAATTCGTGTCAAACACAAATACGCATTAGAAATGTCTTTCATTCCTCTTAATCGTGTTTTACGTTGGAAAAAAATGTCAACAATAACGTCCACCGAATTGCGTCTTCCAAACATTCCTTGAACGATTTGTTGCGAGTTGAATTCTTCTTGATCTGGTTGCAGTTCCGCGTCGGTCGTTAATTCGGTTCCAATATCTATCACATTATATTAAGCAAGATGGCAACTAAATTCCGTCAACCTAACAGCAATACCGCAGCCCAAACACCTCCATAATGCACATAATAAAATGCAACAAATGTTTTTTTAACCGCTCCAAATTTTATATCTGTCCAAACTGAATTTATTTGGTCTGGCAGCGATACTGTGAACATTACACTACCATTATGCACTTTCCTAACAAAAAAATTGTACATATTAGCATTTTGAAAGTGCATTATAGTGGTGCTAGGTATGAGGCATTACTGTCAAGTTGATGAAATTGAGTGTAGACAGTAACCACGAACTATTCTGATTTTTTTGGTTGCATTTTGAAAGTGCATTATATAGGTGTTTGGGCCACGGTATCGCTGCCAGACCGATGGCATTTTTAATTTGGACACATATAAACATTATGATCACAAAATTTGGAGCGGTGTAATACACATAAACTTCACTCATTTTTTCGAATTTTGAAAGTGCATTATACGTTGGTCTTAGGGCCGCGATATCGCTAAAAGGTCTATGGCATGTAGTTTGCACTAGTACAAATGCCATGCCCACAAGTTTTGGAGCGACATAAAACACTTTGAGCAAATCGTTTACCAGCTCTCGGTCTATAACGGCCATATTATTCACTCGATTCATCCAGATTTAAAATTTAAATCCAGATGTAAAGCATACAAATTCAATGTAAATACATCTGGATTCAAGTTTTAATCTGGATGTATCTAGTGAATAATATGGCGGTAAGCCTTTTCTGGTTAATTGGTCAACTCTACCCTGATGTGTTGTGTGAATAACGTGCACAAATATGATGTGTTCGGATAGCCAGCATCGCTGAAAATCATATGAGTGATTATGTTGCTTTAACTAAATAATCCAATAAAATGTTGAATATAAGCTAAAACAGTACCTAAACGACACGAAAATCCCTCGTTTAAGTTGGAGTCGGTTTATCGTAGTTAAACCGATCATTCATTTTGGTTAACGTCGGTTTAAGTGAGTGAATATTACCGATTAGTCGGTTAAAAAATTTAAACCGACTTCTAAATCTAAGCCGATTTTAAACGGCGTGAATATTACGGGCATAAGAGAAAGTTTTCATCTTTTCCTCAATTTATGGACTACGAAGATTTAAAATCCAATGATATTCAGTCCTCATGTGATCTTTTTGCCCGGTTCTTTCAAACTTCATACAATTGTGACATTTTAACAAAAATGTTGATGGCTTATACCATGATATTACTCCTTTGATAGATTTCAAAATACAAAGTTTTTCAGAACATGATGTTTTGGAAAGTTCAAAAGAAGTTGATGTTTCAAAAAAATCTGGTTTTGATATGATTCCTCCTACTCTTTTGTCAAAATGTTTTTATACACTTTGTAATGGTTTGACCCTTATTTTTAATAAATCTTTAAAAACTGGTGTTTTCCTTAGTGAATGGAAAATATCTTATATACTAGATCCAATTTATAAGAGTGGCCTAAAGCACTTTAGTGAAGAACTAGACCAATCTCAAAACTTTCAGTTATACCCAAACTTTATGAAAAAATGGTCACGCAAAGATTTTATTTTGCTGTTAAGAATTCGCTACCTCAAGAACAACATGGTTTTGTTAAAGGTAGATCTATTTGTACTAATTTAAGTTGCAAATTATTGTATTAATAATACGGAATACGGTAAACAGATTGATGTCCTATATACTGATTTTGTTTAGGCTTTCTCGGGTCTTTCACAGGGCAGTCATTTGGGCCCACTTCTTTTTATAATATTTACCAGTGATTTGCCTTCTATTTTTAATATTGTAACTGTTTGATGTATGCTGATGATGTTAAAGTATTTACAGCAACATTTTCACTTGCTGATTGCAGGTTAATTCAGTCAGATATCAACAATTTTCACAATTGGTGCGATAATAATCATCTTGAGCTAAATTACTCGAATTGTAAAATTTTTCAGGTATCTAGATCTTCATTTCCCATTGATTTTGTATATAAATTCCATGATGTTAATGTTCTTAGGGTAAATGAAATAAATGATCTTGGCGTGATTTTTGATTCAAAGCTTGATTTCAGATCTCAAGTTGATTATGTAGTTTCTAAAGATAATTCCCTATTAGGTTTTTTGAAACGGAACTCCAAAGATTTTCAGGATGCCTATACTTTGAAGACCTTATTTATGTCTATAGTTTTACCGGTTTTAGAATATTGTTGTATAGTCTGGTCACCTTTTTACGAAAATATAATATTCTGAGGATTGAAAGAATTCAAAAAAGATTTAAGCCTTAACTACATAAGCCAAAAAAGTGAAAAAGTACAAAAGTGAAAATTTTCAATTTTATATATCTTTTTTGTCTTTATTATTTTTAAGAAGAAGGAAAACACAAATAAAAGAATTATTTTTGTTGTTTTAGTGGACTGTATTGAATGAAATTCAATTTAAAGTTTTTTGTGACCTTTAGTCCAATGCGTTTCGCCCAGGCACGACAGTTAGGCTCATCAGTTAGATGCTGTCGTACCTTTATTATTTTTATTAATTCTGTAATCAGCAGATCTTCGAATCAATTGATGAAATAAATAAATAAAAATAATCACCCATAGGCGAAGCATTAACGTAAAGATCTCCAACTTTTCGTTAAAGCTTAGCCTATGGGTCGACTTCTACGATAAAACTTAGAGCTATGCAATCACGGAACTCGTTTCTGCAGAATGTCTTCCCATGGTCAACAGGTCGAAGTGGAGTAGAATGTCACTCTCACTTTTACCCTGAAACCAGAAAAATTTCTTACAAAGATACATACATACATAGGTAGGCAGTCTCACTAAGACTGTAGTGGAAGAATTATCTATCTTTAGATGGTAACAACGTTGGCGTCTCTAATTAGTCTGGAACTAACTAAAAAGGTTCACCAAACAGGACCCTTATACATATATGGGCTACTATGGCATGATGATTTATTATGATGACCTTGTCTTCAGCTGGTCACAACCCGCGATTAAACCAAATTAAATGTTGAAATGTTAGAAAGAAGGCCTTTTAAAACCCTTTCGGACGAGACATTAATCACGTCAGTGACACTTAAATATCCAAATAAATTGAGCTCAAATTAATTTATGGCCGTGTACGAATTGGTTTAAAATTTCGATTAAGGCCGTGTGCAAATTGGATTACTTTCGATTAAATTTTATCCGAGATTAAATTTTGCCGTTTCCACGTACAGATTCACCTCACTAGTGTCAAAAATTAATCTTCGGATAAAATTTAACGCAATTTTAACCCAATTCGTTCACGGTCTAAATACTCCAAACTGAGGCCGTGTGTGAATTGAATTAAAATCGCATTAAATTTTATCCGAAGATTAATTTTTGACACTATTGAGGTGAATCTGTACGTAGAAATGTCAAAATTTAATCTCGGATAAAATTTAATCGAAATTTTAAACGAATTCGCACACGGCCTGAGCTGCAATTCACCCCAAACGCGATGAATTATCACCTGAAACTATTAGACGCGCGAGAGCTATAAAATAAAACAATACCATAAAGTTTGCACAATCCTTATCTATCGATTGGTAAATGTAGGATGTATGTAGTGCAAACAGTCACTGAGCAGTAGGGTGAGAGCGTTACATGTCAAAAACGTCAAGTTGATTTGTGCCAACAACGCCTCTACGGAAGAAAAAGATGACTCAACACTCAACCAAATAACCATTCTACAATATTCTCGAGAGTACCCCCCTACGAATGATATGTATGTGTGAAAAAACGTCACAATAGTGCCTGTTTACATTGTATTTTTGACAAAGCATATTTTCGTTCATCAAAATGTTCCTCGTGTTTACATTATAGAGAAAAAATTCTTTCATTTCAATCTACCCATCCCTATCTCACATCCTTAACACCCATGTATCTCTCACTCACACAAAAAAAACTCTTCCTGCTCAATCCGAAAACATTTAATGAAACTGGCGCATCGGCGTAATTTGGGTGGAACTAACCCTTCTCTTTCTTACTCACACAAAATCTACCCATCTCACTGGATGCGCCGTTCGTCAAAAATACAATGTAAACAGGCACATAGATAGATACAACTCCAAAGTAGTCAAAGACAATATTTTCTGCCTGGAATCCACTATAACCTCTCAAAAAAGCAGCAGTGCATATCAGTAGACGGGTATTTAAGTAGTAAACCGCCCCTTTTTCAGAGAACCAGGAGACTATACAAAACGACCCCAGGGTGACTTCAGGATTCCACTAACAAACCTTAGTTCCTGATGAAAGTCGCAACCAGCCTCTTTGTATAAGAATATTTTACTAGAGATCTTCCAAAAACGTACAAAACAACAACTACACGAGATCCTACTCTCTATCGGGATCATGTTTCTTAATCCAAAAATTTACGAACTAAAAAAAAAGGGTGAACGTTGAGCGTACGAAAACTGTGTTTGATCTGTAATTTCAAATTCAATTTTTGTTTTGGCTAGAAGCATCTCTAGAGCATAATTTTTGTTTTTCACTATTCGACACTACTTTTTTGCAAAAATTCTTGAATGCAGTTAGGCATTCAACATAAAAAGTCAGTTACAAAAATAACAGTCATTAGTCGTATGCTTAAGAACATTTGTAAGGTTTTGTTATCGCATAGTAACGCATACCGACTAAAGCATTTAACAAATACGCAAACCATTTACTAATGATATTGTAGTTCAAACTACCTTATCGCGCTGAAAATCCAACAGCTGTCAGTGAAATGTCAAACTGTCAAAATCGAGCCGACCATTTTCGTTTGCTCTTCCTTCTGTAGCACTCGTGTTTTGTTCGTGATAAAGAAAATTGATAAAATTCCAATTTGTGAGTTTTTTTATTTTTCGGTGCAGCAATATTTTGAGTCTGCAGTCTCATGTTGTGATTTTAAAATAATTTTTCCTATAAAAAATCAATTTGTGAGTGCCAAGATAAATCAAAAGAACTAGAAAAAACACTTCAAAAGATAAAACGCATTTAACCCCAACTCCAGAAGAAGAAAACTTTTATTTTTTTTTTTTGTTTGTTGAAAAAGAAAAAAATTGATTTAAGTCGATGTAAGTCCTTTTGAAGGAAATTAGAGCAAAAGTTCGTGTTTTTCTCGTTTCTGATCATAAATAAATGAAAAATTATCAATTTGCAATTATTTTCAGTAAGAAAAATCTTTAAATATCTAAGAAAATAATTAAGAAAAAAAAATGCTACTCAGCCGAAACAAGTAAAGAATTAATTAAATCTCGCATATAGTTTGCTTTATTTATTACAAAATGCCTGGGTTTTCTTTCGTTGTATTCTATTTATTCGCTTATTTATCTAATTAACATGATTTATAACCTCCCCTCCCCCTCCTTAGCATCAACGTTGTCAGTCACCCAATTTGTTTTAATTTTTATGGAGATTGATTCGACGTGGAGAGTTATTTTTGTTGCTTTTTCAATCACAAATAGAAAAACTGTAATTCTTGTAAATAATATTAAATTCAAGTCAATTAATTTTTATCGATTGGCAATGGCAACATAGCTGCTCTAGCTGGGTGTTGCTGCAATTAGACTAGTTGCTTATCCAATTAACTTATTATGTGCCTCCCTGTGCTTGTGCGTGCGCTCTATATCGTTCAGTGTTTTATCATCTCACAATTTTTGATCACGAGTAGCTCAAATTGCGTCTTCTTTATGCTCTGCCATTACAACCTCCTTTGGGGAATCTCGTTCTTCAGTATGAAGGGTTCTATTTGAATATTAAAATTTCATTAAAATTAAAATAGGTACCTTTGATAGAGGTTTTACATTGTGTAGGTTTCTACCCTTGATGGTCACTTCGCTCCCATGTGGCTGGAGGGGTAACTCTTTTTCTATCAATCAAAGTCACAGCAAAGTTGATAGTAATAATTCATCTATGTACATTATGTGTACCTAGATAATATAACCTACCTGGCGATAGCTGATAAGATAATAACGTAGTCTTGAGTGTGTTGATTAAGTGGAGATAGTTCCACTTTCATTTCAAAGAGTTTCAAATATCGATTCGATTTTCTGTGCTTTTTATCTGCGGCTTTTTAAAGAATCACATTTTTCTTTTTATTGATGTTTCTAATTTTGGGCAACTAGCCAAATAAAAAACTTGTTTTTATTTTGGCTTTTCCTCAACAATTGAGCGGCAAATGAATGACACTTGTTAACTACAAAAAAAAGTGAGAAAGCTTTTTTAAATAATCTATTTTTAATAAAACACGTTTTTGAGTATTTGTCTTGAATTGAAGAGATGAGCAATGGTCAATGGTGTGCTTCCAATCAACATGAACTCGTGACCCGAAAATAGACTTGATGACTGATAAGCCCTCCATGGAAATTTGCATGAAAGGATTCGCTAACTAACTAGGCTGTAAAAAGAAATGTGTCTGCTTACGTTTCTAAAATCTTCTAGGGAATCCTTTTGATATTTATAAAGACTGCGGAGATATGAAAGATGAAGTGGATAATTAAATTTTATTTTTCCTGCTGCAACAAACACATTTTTTTAGGATATAAATAAATTTTTCTAAAGAAAAATTAATATAAAACAAGTAATAAGCTTGGTAGGTAAGAGGCCACCGTAAAAATACGAATCTGAAAAAAGGTACAAAACGATACGATACGATGTACATGTTATTCCAAACATTAGCAAAAACCGCTGGTCAGAGAAGCTTCATGGTGGCTTCGGTTCCTTGTAAAAAATGAAAATAAATTTGTTAAATGTTTTGACCTGACACCCACAAAGTAAACAACAAATAGGTATTTCAAAAAATATGTACATACATAAATGGCATCGATTAGAAAATTCACTTTTACAGTTACATTTTGGGCTAAATATACCTATTCCATAAGGGATTTTTATGAATGTAGTATTAACTGAAAGCTAAGACTGCCCTCTCGAATCCAGTGGTCGGTCGAACAATCTTTATGGTTGTTGGCGCAAAATATATGATTAGTTATTTTACCTGGCCAGACAAAAATATGCTCGAAAAGACTTATTTCATTGAGGTTTAGGCGATGTACTCTGACCCTTTGTGACCCTGGAAATGTCAATCAATTGTCAAAAAACTCGGGCTGCTTGGGGTTTTATTTTACATCGAACGCCTTAATTTTTCAATTTGTTTCTTTTTGCCTAATTATTCGTTAATTTCACTTTTTCATTGACTAGTTTATATTTTTGAATTTCCTTTATAATAATATGAAACTAATAAAATAACAAGAATATTACCAAAATATCTCAGAATTATCTATCCAGTTAATACTTCTTGCCAAAGTGCCAATAGCTCATTTGATTTTTAACAATTCTTACCTAGAGAATAAACCTGGGTTTGTAAGAGTGCATTTGGAGGTTGCCCTGAACAGGATCACAAAACGATCACAATGCAAATATCCTAGGGCAAAAAAATTTGTGATTTAGTGTATGTAGATTCAGAAGAGTCAACTTCATGAGATCTGATAATTTTTTAACAGCTTTGTTCGTTGAACTTTACCCAGGTTTTCATGACAACCCCAAGAGTTGCTAAAAAACCTGGGTTTTTCGATTTTCAAAAAACATTTTGAGCAAGAAAGAATTTCTGAACTCGAATAATTATAAAAATAAAATAACTTTAAACATTTTTTTTTCATATTTAATTTTATTCAATTAGTCTACTATTTTATCTAATTTCCTTGTTAAAAACGAACATTCACGAATCTTAAACAAAATAAACGATTCACAACTTATGTCACTCGGGCAATTTATTCGTTACCTCAACTTGCCCCAGCAAAAAACCTAGATCTACTTTAGGGTGAGCTCACGGCGACCCCTGGTTTCAAAAAAACAGAGAATTTGATTGTCAATGTGAGTTCAGGGTTTCCAAAAAACGCTTTGGGGCGACCACAGGGTGACTTCGGGCTCAGCGAACAAACCTAGTGAAAGCGTTATGAGTTTGTGAGTCTTGGAAACATATTTTACATTAAATGTTTTTAGCAAGATCGTTTTTTCTTGCAAGAACTCAAAGTCAGATCAAATAGTAAAATTCTTGACACATTATTTATCATTCCAGTTTATACTTCGAAAATAGAAAGGCAACGTACCTACATCTTTTCTTTTACAAATCGATTACATCATACTAAATGTGTAATACCAACACAGACGGCAACTTAGGTCATGCCATAATTAATTGTAAGTTTTTAGAATTCAATGAAATCTAATCTAAGACCAACACATTGTTTGTGTTTGTTTTATTTTTAATATTTTTTTTAAATGCGTTGCTTAATGGTCTTCGAACCCACTCCTGAATCAATAGAGGTGAAATATAGCTAAGAATTTGAATCGAACAAATCACCCTGATTTTGAAAGAGCCAGTGCATTAAGTTAAAAAATTGTTTTCTGTCTACTCTGCAAATCCCTTTCATTTGCCAACATACATTTATTTCAAGCTGTCAAAATTCTTTTGCGCAGCAGTCTAACTTTGAATAAATTGACCAAACCGAAATAGAAATGCACAATTTGTTTGTTTTTGATTCTGTATTGAAAATATTAAAAGATTTTTTTTTATTAAATGCAACACTTGACAGTAAAAATGTGAATTGAGAACAAATTATTTGATTGAGAAATATAAGAAAATAAGAAAATTGTTATTTAAAAATTTGAATAAGTTATAAAATATTTTCTAAAATTGGCCAAATAGATTAGGCAGCCATCGATAGTATAATAATTTTTCATCGATTTCCAACGTATGCATCTTTCATGGTACTTCGAGTTAGCTGATTTAGATCGATTATGGACAGATACGGTTTGGGAGGCACATTCAGGGTTTCAGTCTGTGCAACTCTTGATGATTTATCCAATAGAGCATTTCTTCTTCCTCTAGGGTCATTAGAAAAATCTAAATTATCAAACTTAGCGGATTTTATTGTTAACAATGAGAATTGATCATTTGCTGTTGTCGAACCAGCTGTGTTAGCCATGCGACGATAGTTTCGATAGCCAAATTGACTACTAGGTTGTCTCAAAGGCGATCCTTCTTCCGATGATGCACTATCATAGCAAATCGAGAGATTTGTGTAACTTATTGGAGCATGACAACGTGTTGTACGTGGTCGAGGCTGTACGTCGTAACGAGATTTTGATCTACTCCGTGAATGATGTGTTCCAGGTCGATTCCGTCGTTTTGTATGAACTTCGGGTACGAGAGGCACAGGAAGAACATTAATGAAACGGTAATATTGAAGAAAACTTCGTGCTAAATTCCTTCCTAAGCGGAAATCTAAAAAGAAAAGAAGTGAAGTTTTAGTATTAAAAAAAAAAAAAAAAAACAATGAAATGGTTTCTTTCTCTTTTATCCGAATTCGAAACTGACAACAAACTTGATAGTCATTGTAGTGCAATTTATGATCAATAAAACCCGTACTGGGAAAATGCAAATTAGGTGGCTTCGGTAGTCGACGGGTTTTGTCTGGTTAGGATATCCTCGGGGCAATAGTTCGTTTATTTTACAATCAAAACACATTTTTTGTATTCGAAGTTTCTGATAAATCCAAAACCTTGGATATCCACAGCCACTCTCTTCCCGTTCTATTCCCACGAAATATCTTACATTCTCCACCTCATATGTACATAGATCTCATATTTCATACGATCATAAATTCACGATTTCAGACATAAACAACGTCAACCGTATTTATCATACTTGAGAAAATATTGTCGAACTTATAAACATCTCCAATTTCTTTAATATTCAGCAACATTCTCATTGATCAACTATTATAATATACAAGCATTGATATAGCAATGTCGACATGATAAATAATACTGCTTTCAACATTCCCATAGTAATAAAGATTAATTTTGTATAATTCGTACTTACATCCATCTTCCGTATATAAAGTCATCGTCTTTCCATCTTTCAAAATGTATCCACCCATTGAGACTTCCAACGTATAGGCATTCACTGTATCACTCAATCGTTCACAACAAAATCTCCTTGCACATCCTGCTTTCCTTTCGTCGGCATTGAACATCATATTTGACGTCACGTAGTCACTCGCATTCGATGCAAACAATCTTGGAAACACTAGATGCCTTTCATAGCGATAGACGTCTTCATAAGTATTCCCATAAATAAATGACCCATTCAAGCTAGAGTGTGCATGCAGGTCAATCACAAAATCAACTTGATAGAACTATGAAAAAAAAAAAAAAACTGTCTCTTTTTATTTGAATTTCTATCAATTTTAATTTGCCACTACTTACATCTGATCCATCCATTTCCTTTAGCATATTTTTAATGGCAAACAATGTGGGATGTGAAAATTCGGTTGCAATATTCCACGTTCTATTCAAATCCTGTCCAATTAAATTGCATCTATTGTTTCCCAAAAACACTCCATCTGGATTGACCATAGGTATAATTTTAAACACAAAACTTTCTCTTAAAATCACAGCAATTGGATGATTTCCAATAAGAAATTCAATAAATCCTTGGCATACATACGAAGCTGGAGCTTCACCGGGATGTGATCTAGCTAAGATTACAATTGTACGTATAAAATTCTTATTTATTCTAGCACCACGCTGTCGAGGCACATGATCCACTGTTATAAGATCTAGATTTCTATTTTGCTAAAAAACAAAATCAACAAAATTATATTGGTTTGTATGACATCTCATAATTAAAATAAAGCTTCTTACCAATGTTTTAATCATTGTAGTTTTGGTAAATCGTTTCTCAACCGACCGCGCTTCGATGACACTCAAATAGGACTGAAGTCTAGAATAACTGTAAGGAGGAGCAAGAGCAAATTGAAATACATCGTCTTCCTTGTCAAATGAGAATGCAAAACTCAGAACGTAATGATTTTGATGCAAAACAGATCTATAGTAGAAAACGTATTTTTTGGGGATTCTTTGCCATTTCGGCCGACTTGAAGACTTCACCAAGGGCGTGAGACCAGAATTGAAGAGATTTCTTATCTTACTCATGTTGACGATGTTGAAAATAACTCGTTGGTCTTGTTTCACATTATCCACAGTGAAGTTAAACCAAAATCGAAATCGGGGATTGCATGTGTCCGGTCGAAGAAACAAGTCATACTCAAATTCACCGACTAAATCTGCTCTTCCAAGATTTCCTGTTTCAAATGCTGCATCGAAGCAAAGATGACCACGTTTGGCTTTTCCACTTTGACCAGGTGGACGTATGATAACTCTACTTACATTACCTAGACCGCCTTCTCCATCGCTGTCTTCACTGTCTGAAATCAAATATAATTACAGATAGTTAGTTAAATTTTATGGATTTTAATACGTGTACCCTCTTCAAGCCTTTGGTACATGCTAGTATGCTGTAATGGATCACATGCCATTCCTATCATTTTGCTAAGAATATATTAATAGAACTTTCTACTATCCGAACCTATCTAATCGAATATTCGAAATAAAGTGACTCGCTGGCTTAACTAAATCCATCGATTGTTGCTGGTCGCAATTCGAAGAGTTCCTTCTAACAAATATTCATACGTTAAGTAAGGGGCATGAAATCGTGTCAGAATTGCATGCGTGATTATCCACTTTTAGATTTTCTTTATGGCCACAAAGGAGGTACCATTTCCAATTCCTTAAAAGCCAAACACTTGAGGTGTTTGATTGCCACAGTACTTCGAATGCTTCACATTTTAACTATAACAAGGCACCTTTCAAGTGAGTTATGCACGTACATTGCGATGTAAATTGATTCTCTGCCCTGTCGTAATTTTATTTCCCTATTTGATGGGTATATTTTGTTATATGTTCAGCGGAAGGAACTCTTACTCTAACCCCCATTCAATTATTTCGTTGTCTTCTACTTCAAATGTGCGAAGAATGTGACCTTTGTGTTCAAGCTTCTTTATTTTTACTCTTCTCTCTCTATTTTTTATTATTCAATTTACATTTTATACAGGAATTTAGTATTCGTTAGAGCCAAGTAAATGTATGAAAATTTTGACTAAGAGAGAAATTTTGTAAGTTCAATCTTTGAAACAAAGCTTGAGACAATTTTATACCGCCCTACAATATCCCATCGGAAATTCCCCTGGAAAATTTATTTCTGATACCAATAAATAAATAGTAGCCATGGCATGATGGTTAATGCGATAGACTGTGATGCTGGAGGTCTAAGTTTGATCCCCAGCCTCGCCCCCTAATAATTTTTAAAAATAAAACGGTTACTGCCTCGCGAGGAATTGACAAAACCTCCAATAGTACCTCTTGTCATAGAAAAGTGCCGATCACATTAGCCGTTCGGATTCGGTAATATACTGTAGGTCCCCTCCATTCCTGCAGACACGCACACAGGAATGGCTGAGATTTGTAAGTCACTAGGCCCTAGTTCTTCATGAGCTGTTGTGCCATCAAATTTATTTATTTATTTTTACCAATTAACCCCGAGGAAAACTTTCGAGCATCATTCACGTTCCCAATGTTTGAAGGATGGAAACATTCTCAGGAAAAGTTTTGTTCGCGATAAACCCCATTGATATTTCTCAATCGTAAAAAATATTGTGAAAAAAATATGTAATTTTTTTTTTAATAGTCCACGTGGTGGAAGAAATAATTTCTGTTAGCTGATAGCTGATCAAATCTTTAATTTTGGCGATGCAATTTGAATAACCCAATATTTATAAGCTTTTTTCTTTGGAAACTTTTGTTGAGTTTTTGCTTTGTATAGAATTTCCAAAAAAGTCGAAATGCTTATATGATTACTGTTTCATTAAAGTGTCATTAAAATTAATCGAAATATCAATAAAGACACTGAGCTTCATTTCCAATTTAACTTGCTCTATAGGCTTCGTATACAAAAATCTGATGTCGTATTCAAAATCACCACTGAAAAGTCCAAAAAGTGGTTTATCGTCGTCCGTCGGTTTGTTTGTCTAATCGTCCTTGTGCCGATGAGGACATGTACATATATACATAGAGCTAGACCTTTAATTGATAAAAATATTCGCTTAAAATTTAGTAAATATATAAATAAATTTGATGGTACAACAGCACATGAAATTTAGTACAGAGCACTTTTATGTAATTCCTAAAAGAGGAATTCGATTTTGATTTTTTTCGATTTTCAATCTGCTGTTTTTATTATGTTAAGTAAAACTGAAAAAAAAAATTCTTAAGGTGATATTACATTGTCATATATATATGAAATATGACCAATGCTAGTCCGTGGAGAAGAAAAAAAAACATTTTTTTCAAAGAAAAAAAATTGGAGCAAAAATTAAATATTTTTTTCAAAATTTTTAAATTTTAGTTGTAATTTTTTTTTCTCAAAAAGATGTTTTGCTTCCCCTTAAAATCTCATCAGTATTGTAACTAACGCAAAACTGTGAAAAAAGTAGGCAGAAATTGTTGTTTTCGTTTCCATTTGCATGACGATTTCACAATGTTTATGAACCACCCAATTTGTTCCCTTAATTCGTTTTTACGACTTTGTCCATTCGGTACATGAAAACGGTTCAATGGATTTATTTGAAATTTTACAGAAATATTTGTGGTCTATAGTCCTTTAAAATGTTTTACCAAATTAAGTCCTACAGTCAATATTTTTAAATCAGTAAAAGATTTACAAAAAGTCTTTAAAAAGTCGTTTTTTAGACCTTTTCTGAATGTAACGATGAGGAGCCAAAAAAAATAATCGTTATAAAGTTGTGAAAAAATCTTGTAGAATATTAATTCCAGTTTTTAAAACTGTCCATAAATTTTCGGTGTCCTCATTCCTTGCGATAATATTGGTAGTCAAAGTCAAAAGTCTGTTGTTTCATTCAAAGCCAGATATTCTTTTGAAAAAAATTTGTACAATGACGAAAAAGATGACCTTAAAGCTGAATAAGCAAGTTATTGAAACAAAACATTAAATTGGCTCAAAAAAAATTTTCAAAGAAAATGACAATGTTCAAAAAAAAGAAAAAAAATTAAAATTTTTGGGTCGTGCTGCTTAAAAAAATCATTTGCGAAAATTTCTCAATACAAAAAGGATTAAGCTTCAGAATGCTTTTTGTTTCATCTCAATACAACCACTTTTCACAGAGATACAGCTCTTCGAAAAACACTAAAAAAAAAGTGATTTTTTTTGTTCCCTTAATTGTTTTGACAAGTGTACATTGTTTTGTTCCACAAGAACAAGTTCGTACGATCCATTCGCACATATTCTCTAAAGATATCGTTAAATTCTTAGGCCCAGTTTTTTAATGATTGATTAAAGTTAAACCCGAGTTAACTCAACTTAGTAAGCTGTAAATTTACTTAACAGATGCTTTTGATATTATTTCCTTCAAGTTTTTTTGCTTGATTCGCATAAATAAAAAAACTCGAACACAGGTAATTTTAATACTGAGTCTATGGGGTATACACATACTGCATATACATACATACCTATATTATGGACATATGTACATCACATGCAATGTACCGTATTATTTATTTATGTGGTGATGTGATTCTTAAAACTAAAGGCCTGTGTTGTTTAGAACAAAAAAAAAAATACCACTTTCAATTCAGTTGGACCATTTCGGTACCAGGGCGTTCCTTTTGATGTTCAATTAGAATGTCTTGAAAACTTAAGTTAAAAAAGTTTAAAATTCGATCCTTATTTTTTGGTACTCATTCATTAACGGTACCAAACAAAAGCTTGAACTGTTTATTTTTTGCCTTATATATGTAAGATCTGCATTGGAATTGTGAAAATGTTGTGATAGTGTGAGTCTGTCGAATGAATTTTGTTGTAAGTTTAATTGACATTTGTATAATTTTTCATACATGAATTTATAAATGTTATACAGTGGGCTCTTGTTTATTTGTATATACGATAACTTGAGCATTCCAATAACTTGAACAAATAATTTTTCCCCTTAGGCCGCTCCCGGACTTGTCGGTGCGGTATCTGTAATCGGTAGGTATTTACCGCTTTACCGAACGAATACCGATGTCATCGTCGTTTCCTGACTTAAGGCCGAACTATAATAAATGGACGCTGTCGGAAACTAATGTCATAAACGAACGAAAAATTTCTTTCCGAAACGTCGAATACACACGTAAACCATAATGCACGAGAGATTTGAGACTAGTTTACTACAACAATTTGCATTTAGCTGTCAATTTTCTTCCGTAAGGTGCGCTCGAGAAGCGCTCTTCCCCTCCGAAAGCAAAAATGAACGAAAATGAACGAAACGTAACAAAACGCAATTATGTGTGCGTCTATTGCATTGCTTGTATTCGTGTGGTTTCGTACGGCTGCGTTCCAAATTACTTAACAGATGCAACAATTATAGTTCTACCTTTATCGGTACGTTGTCAGTATAGATAAGCAAAATTGTTTTTGACGTCCCAAAAATTCAAAATTTGCTCATCAGAAGGTTTACTTGCAGTAAATACCGAAAACTGAAGCTTTTCAATAAAAGGCGATTAAGAGTCTATTTATTTATGCTCGAAACGTTGCACATCATAAATAACAGCTTCTTTTTATTGACTGGAGCCTGCTTTAAAAACTTCAATTTGTACAAACTGAAGGGGTCACCTTTATATATCCTACATAAATATAAATGGTTCGGTTTAGTGCCTGCTGCGATAAAGTATGGCTTACGAAATTTTCATTAAAAAAATTGAAGACCTTTATGCAGAAAAGTTTTTGCTTTATTATAAAATATATTCTAAGAATAATATAATTTCTTTGAACTAATAAAGTTTCTATAAAATTCTTTAAAATGGCCACACTTACCTGAGTCACCCATCCTTTTTTACTTCGTGCTTGTCTGCTCTTAATGCATGTGACCTTCTTTAAAGGTATCTGACAATCTACAATCTTTGTAGTAGATTCACCTTCAATCTATTTCACTTCATCCATGTGTACCGTGCTAACTCCTAGTTCGGTTTGAAATTTACGACTCAGGGATACTTTAAAGTTGCACAAACACACGCAGGTAAAACACTTTTCAATCTATGTAGGGTAGGTACTACATTCTTAAAGAATATCGTAAATTGAAATCTTTTGTTCTTTTATCCCTAGTTTGTCCTTAGTTAGTTTTTGTTGTTGTTTTTTTTTTTTTTGTTTTTTTACTTCTTTACAACTTTAGAACTTTTTATTTGCATTCAAATAGATTGAATTTCACACACACTTTGAGTAGAATAACAAATTTAAAGAAAATACGATTTAGAATGAAATTCTCGATGTTGAATGTTTGATCGATAGATTTACATATCTAGTATGGTTGCCATACATATAGCAAACTTATTTAGTTCACTAGAGCAAAAAAAAGGAGGTAAATAATGCAAATTCCTGCAGTCGGAATCAATTAATTGCGAACTTTTTATGTAGTGATTACGTTGCCGGGCATATAATACAGGAAGAAGAAACAAATATTCATACATATAACATATGTGAAAGTTTGATGTAACCTGAAAATCCCGTGACACATGTGCGTATTAATGGATTTCTGTTTGTTTACCATAAAATTTCAAATTGCTTCATGTACGTTTACGTCATAGAGAAAAAAATTTGATATATGTAATTCTAAAGGAAAAGGAGACTTGCTCTTAGTTTGTTTGACAAATCAATCGATTTAAATTCAGAAAGAAAAAATCCAACCTAAATGATAATCTTAAGTTAACTAAAATAATCTCTTACTTAATATTAATTTGTAACATCTTAAAACGTCTCATATTGTTTTTTAATAGAGATTCTGTAGTCTCACTTTAGTTCTTCAAGATTAGAGAGTCCTTTGCCTTCTTAACAAAAAGCAGCGCTGTTCTGCTGTCATTTCCTCGATAAGCCGAGCCTAGGTAGACAGCTATCTAGCTGTCTATGATGACGTTCTGTCCGAGACAAATAACAGATTCATATTCCTGATCAAGTCTTCGCCTACCACTGTGGATAGCCTGGCAGTTTCTGCAGATTTTTCAGATTAATGCTAAAATATGATTAATTTCATTTCGACCAGTTTCGCGCTGGTCTCGTTCATGTGTTTGAAATGGTGAATTTCGCCTAGCAGGAGATTTCAATTCATTTTTGCAGTAATAACTATTAAAACCAGAAAAAAACTGGCTTTATCATATTCACAACTATATCTTCAGAGCGTTTCAAAAGTTATTCACTTTTAAAGAGTGTCTGTTACCTTAGGCAGATGTAGCTCATGCACAAAAATCATTTAAACAAAAAGACCATGAATCAAATCACTCAAATAGCTTGTGTTCCTGTACCTCTCCCCGCAACTAACAGAACTCATAACAAATTATGTATAAAAAAAAAGCTTATCTTAGAGCACTTATTTGCCTACATCCACCTGGGCTTATACCTTTCCCGGGAAAAATTTACTTGTTCCGCTTTAAATGCTAGTTCCATAGACTTTCTTGGCGTTTTTTTTTAAATTATTAATTTTAAATCATCAACCTAATAAAAACCCTAATTAATATTAAATTTTATTTTCCAGATTAGGAAGTGTTCGTCCACCGAAGCGCTATCGAGGCGAAATGGAGGCATCATCAGCATCCGAAATTGTCATTATTCATGGCAATTCACATCCTGATTTAGCGAACATGGTCGCCGATCGAATGGGACTAAAGAGCGGCGGTTGTTCTGTATTTCACAAAACAAATCGCGAGACCATGGTTGAAATTGGTGACTCTGTTCGTGGTAAAGATATATACATCATACAAACTGGAACTAAGTCAGTTGTTGAAAAATTATAAATTTTATTTTATAAAAAATATTGAAATTCATTTTAATCTGAATATTCATAAGGGATGCAAATAACAACATCATGGAGCTACTTATTATGGCGTATGCTTGTAAGACTTCGTCGGCTCGTTCTGTTGTTGGAGTAATTCCATATTTGCCATATTCAAAGCAATGTAAAATGAGGAAACGTGGTTGTATTGTTACAAAATTATTGGCAAAGGTGAGTGCGTGGAATATTACTGTTTGTTCAATTTCTAAATGAATCTCTTTTTTTTTTTTACTTAGATGATGTGCAAATCTGGTCTCACACACATTATCACAATGGACTTGCATCAGAAGGAAATTCAGGGATTCTTCGATATTCCTGTGGACAATCTTAGGGCATCACCATTCTTGTTGCAGTACATTCAAGAGAGTGTATGTTGCTAGATTTTTTTTTTTTTTTTTGTTAAACTTGGCTGGAAAACTATTACCATGTGATCGTATAGTTGAGTTAATTTAATTAACATCCCCTTGAAAATATAAACTATTTTGATAATGTTAGAAAATAACCAACGAAACGCCGTCATGATAGTCCATCGCACTTACCATCATGTCATCATAAAAAAAAATAGATTTTTCGCTGTCTTAATTTTTCAAAATTTCAAAAAAATTGTGCTTGTCATTCCTCCAGTGAATATATGTATATTACTATGTGATATGCCTAGCGTGCATTCTGTATTTGGTCTATAGATACGCTTGTTTTATATACATACATATGAAAATAGTATCCAGACAAGTTTTGCGTACAATTTTGTTTTATCAAGCCTTATTAGTTTTTCTTTCTCTTCTAGATTCCCGATTACAGAAATTCGGTAATTGTAGCCCGTGACCCTGGATCGGCTAAAAAAGCCACTTCATACGCTGAGCGATTGCGTCTTGGAATCGCTGTCATCCATGGAGAACAAAAAGAAGCTGAAAGTGATGAAGTTGATGGCAGATATTCACCTCCACCAGCAAGGTTAGTGGTGTTTCAAGTTTTGTTGTATTCAAAAAAAAAAAAAAAAAATATTGTAT
The DNA here is from genome assembly GCA_947049315.1 of Epistrophella euchroma. Taxonomy (NCBI): domain Eukaryota; kingdom Metazoa; phylum Arthropoda; class Insecta; order Diptera; family Syrphidae; genus Epistrophella; species Epistrophella euchroma. Next base: position 21,659,491 of record OX346246.1, read on the forward strand.
AGGTAATTTATGTTAGTTAAGTATGCTAGTCATGCGGTTCATAAAAGGTGATGGTGAAATACTTTGTCATATAGAAAATAATTGACTTAATATTTGTATATTTCTTTTGACTAAGCAATTCATGCATCCAATTTATCTTTAAAAAATGAAATTGCACATAACTATGAGAGAGCTAGTAAGCGATTTCTTTTTTATTTTGTTAAGTACATTTCAACTATCAATTTGAAAATGTACCTATTTTGTTTGTGTTTAGTGTGTGCTCGAAATTTAGAAGAGGTCGTATATTTCTTTCTTAGAAATTTTGAAAAAAAAAACTTCCTAAAATATATAACGCTTCTTGTTGTTGAACAGGTTTTTTTCGCTCGAAACATGCACCCCATGAGATTTAAACCCACGCATATCATATTTACTCAGTCTTCGAAGTCGTATGCTCTACGAATTCCACTACTTATGACCACTGACGTCACAGGTCGAGATGTGCTGTTTGTTTATCAAATGCATTTGGAGCATCAGCAATTTTATAAGCTCCTTTAAGTATGCTGTCTTGTTCCGCCTTCATTTTTCTCCGTACATTATTTTGATAGACTACAATTCGTAGTTCGTATCAAAGGGGGAGAGGTTGGAAGATCGGTAACAAACCAGAAGACTATTAAGTTATTATTATTTTTTATTGTATTATTCATACTAGAATGTCAGTTTTATTAGACTTTACCATTCTTTATTCCGTCAATTTAAGTTGTTGTTGTTGTTCAAAAATTCAATGAAACTGACAGAATAAAGAATGGTCAAGTCTAATAAACTGACATTCTAGTATCAATAATACAATAAATAATTATAAAAACTCAATTATTCACAAGTACTACATAATGTACCTTTATTTGAAAAAATGAAAAAAATTATGTAAAAATAGTACAGAATTGTCAAAAAAATTAACCATTGGTGATGATTTATTCAACAATATTCCATGTCATTGTAATGTTAGCAAAATGTCATACTCTTTAAATGACATATTATCTTCTGGGCTTAAATAAGATTGAAGTGGCTACCAGTAGGAAAACTGACAAACTCCGACCATAAATTGGTTCATTGTGATATCACATGATTCGTTAAACTTTTTAGGGCCATTTGCTGAAACGAAACTTAAATATTTAAGTTCAGCATAAGTGACAGTTTACGCTGAGGAAAAAGTAGAACATAAGCGTTTAAGTTGAACATAAATATTTAAGTTTCGTTTCAGCAAATGGCCCTTAGAGACTCATAAGGAGTCTAATTATGTCTTTGTTTACTAGATCACTATGATCTTGTACTCGAAATCTTTCAAATAAAGCTTACGCATTTTGGAGATAGATCAGGACATGTACAGAAATAGAATAGTTTATTCCGTTGGCTTTTCTATACAGCTTCTTCATAAATTGAATTAAAACGTCTTCTGTGATGCATTCAGTTTTATTGAAAATCAATTGTTTTTTGCTATTTTTACTAAGCTGGATTTTTTTAATGTTTTTATTTACTATCCCATGAAATTTCTCCGAAGTGAGGAGGTTCGCAATATGTACCATCTTGAAGTTAATGAAATTTTAATTTAAGCATTTTACCTTCGCATTTGGTAATTTTTTTTTTTTCACTCACTTTTTCGTTCCGTTGTTCCCTTCTTCAAACTTTAGCTTAAAAATTGTTTTTACTTTATCTATATTCTATCTTCATCTTTTCGACTAAATATTCTCATACCGATCCTTTTTTCCTAATTATTTGCTCATAATGCTGGTGATGTAAATTTTGCACACCCAACTTAATTTTATTTATATCGATTCGAATTCTAGTACCTACTCAATTTGAAGCATGAAAACTTATCACTTACGTTGTACCGCTTTATATAGAGTCTGCCAAATGAAGTGATTCAACTCAACATTGACAGTACGTCAGTACTGATGGATGACTGCGAATATTCGAAATGAAAATCGATAGAAATAGTGTGAGCTTCGTAATTGGTAGGAATTTCGCACTACCGCCAGTTAGAAAGGCTGGATGGGGACCAACACTTGTATTTACTTAAAAAAAAAAAACAGCAACAAGGCCAAAACGTATTAAGCGAAAAAATAAATAACTGGACCCAGGTATTAAGGGCTTTAGTAAACTAATTTAGTTTTCGATTTGGTAATGGTCTGTTTTTCTGTCTCTTGAGATTGTCTCAAAAACATAACACAGAGCGATAACTTCGGCATCAACAAAAACTGATCAATAAGAAAAAGCCATATTACTCAAATTTGAATCTACTTTCTAGAAAACTAAAATTTTTATAAAAATCTATAAAAAGAGTTTGCTATTCGTAAGCAAGAGCATGTTTTTATGATGGTTTCTCCCGCAGCTACCAATTGATTTATATGTCAAATACTGAAAAAAAGAAGATTTTTAAACCATTCAGACTCCTCATTCCCGCTATCGAAGGTAAAACTATTCTACGGGGGAATTCGAAATATGAGTATTCCACTCCCAAAAGACAAACACTACATCTCCCCGGGATTATTTAGAATTGGTTTGGTTACGCTCACAAAACTTTTAATCAATTAACTTCTTTTAACATCGTTTTTAAATATGTATATAACCTTCTTTTTATGCATTACTAGCTGACTCGGCGATCTTCATTCCACCTATATTTGAATAAATTATTAATGTTCCTTTCGAAAGTCGAGCACCGTTGGAACAAAGCAAAAACAAATTCGGAAAGTATGCAATTTATTGTTATCACGACTTTCAAACTTTTTCGGTCTAATTTTCCAATTTTTATCTCTGTAGTCTGTTTATTTGGTTCAATACAAGTCCAACAAAAAAATCCCCATCCAATTTGGATGATGTTTAGCCGTGTTATGGCGCCTACGGACAAAAATCTAATTCACCGAATTTGAAATTTCAAGATTTTTTCACGATTTTCTGACTGTCGATCGAATTTCTAATTTTCGTTCAAATTTTTCAATTTTCGGCTCCGTTGTGGGTTGTTCTGGTTCAATACAAATCCAACAAAAAACCAAATCGGATGATGTTTAGCCGAGTTATGTGCGTACAAACACAAAAATAGATTCATTTTTATATACATAGATGATAGTGTGTCCTTCTACCCTTTAGCTTGGGCGCTTAAAGCTCTGACATACATATCTTTTCTTATTTTTGGCAAAAAAAAAAAATACTTTTAGCGCTATAGTTGTAAAAGTAAGCATTGACAAAGTTTGTAGCAGAAGCTTTTCTACAGACAATATTAGTCCCGAAAATTAAAATTTCGGTTCAATACCTTTAGTCTAAGAGCTGGAAGCAAATTCTGGGAGTGGATTTATAACCAAAATATGAGGGTTTATAGGTGAATTTATCATGTTATCGAAAACAAAAGTCTGGCAGGTTTCAATCGTAAAGATTAAGTTGTTCGGACTTAAGGGAAATGACGAAGTATCGTAATATAATAAAACGAAAATTAATTGAATTGAAAAAAACCCGAAAATCGGATTTTTAACCCCCCCGCCACAGGCTGACGAAAAAAAAACGACCAGACTTTTGTTTTCGATATAAAGATACATCCACTCAAAAATTTTCCTGCTGGCTCTTGGTCTATTTGTTTTTTTTTTTACTTAAAGTAAGACTGCTAATGTAATGCACTATTAGAAAATACAGTTGTTGTGTTGTTGCTTTTTATAAATAAATCACAAACACAAATGATATAAAATAATGAGTAGAACAATAATATTGTGTAAAACCCATAGTTGCACAACTCTTTTATTGTAGGTATCCCTCATCCAACGTGTTCCTATTAACAATTACAAAGATATATCCCATACTTCAAATCCTTAACCTTGTATTAAACAATATTTTCCTTTTGTTCCTTTTGTCAATTTGCAATTTATAGAGCTAACTTTTGTTTTGCCTTTAATTTTGTATTTTGGTTAATTTGAACGTTTAAAAAAAAAAAAAAAAAAACCAAACAAAAAATCGAATCGAAAAAAACAAAAAATCTATTTTCTGTCACACAGTACATATAGCACTACAATAGGGAATTCAGTTGAAATGTGCTTTCCTTCGACCCCTACTTGTAGGTTTGTATGAATCCAACGACAAACATAAATTTCCTTTTAATTAAATCCAAACATGTATTAAAATTTATTTCTTATTTGCATGTTTACTTTTTGCAAAATGAATATTTTATATTCATAAAGTAGTAGCAGGCAAAGGACAATCAGCGTTTCAGTTGGAGTACCTGGACATCCACCAAAAGAAAAACCACCAATTAATGTTGTTGGTGATGTTAATGGACGAATTGCTATTATGGTGGTAAGTTAATTTTTGTTTATTAATTGTAAAATGATAACTAATAACGGGGTTTGTAACGATATTTAGAAAGCAATAATCTAGAAAACAAAAATCTCGAAAGTAAAAATCTAGAAAATAAAAATCTAAAATTGAAAAAATCTAGAAGTACAAAAATCTAGAAAAAAAATCTCGAATGCAAAAATCTAGAATTAATATCTTAATTTTTGAGTCAATGTTTACAATTCGCGCTGCGTGAAATAACTCCCCAATGAAAAAACTCCCCAATGAAAAAACTCCCCAATCCAAAAATGAAACAACTCCCCAAAATGTTTTCTTTGTTTTTTGAACTCCTTAAATTCAAAGATGAAATAAATCCCCAAAAGCGCATGAAATAAGTCGCCAAACAAAAAATGAAATAAGCCTCCATATAATTAACAGTATGTATAAACAGTGAGGTATGTATGGGGCGAAATGCTGCCCCACTGCTTGGCCCACTACAGGATTTGGGGTAGGTGTGAGGTTGGGTGTATGAAAAGAATCTGGATCTAAAGAATCTTATTAATTTAATACATATACATACGTGGCCCAAAAGTTGCACATTTCAAATTTTCAGACATGAACATGTAATGCATCATAAAGACTGCAGCAAATGTATATAAGAATGAAATAAGTACCCAAATTTGGGGACTCATAGTTGAATTTGGGGACTTATTTTATCATGAAATAACCCCCCAATTTTAAAATAAAATATGTAAGTCACCAAAAACCGATGAAATAAATGTAATGAGTAAATGTAGAATAATTCTTTTTTTCTGTCGAGATATTGGCTTTCGAGATTTTTATTGGTTCTAGATCTTTGTGCATTCGAGATTTTTGCATTCTAGATAAATTTTTTTTTTTTCGAGATTTTTGTCGTGCGAGATGTCATGATCCCCCAATAATGCTCAGAATTTCTAGTCGACCATAGTATTGGAAGTTCACTTTCTTATAGCCATTCCACACTATCCCATCGAGTATTAATAAATGTCAAAAAAAAGTGTGATAGAATCACTTACGACTGCCAAATTTGTGTGAAGAAAATATTTTCATATTTTGCTTTCAAATAGGTTACAGCACACTTGTAACAATTATATTGTACTCCTGTTAAATACATACAGCTGTATCTATAATAGAATCTTAAAGTCTTCTTAACTTTAAAATGCCTTTAAACAGCACTTAAGCGTGAAATCGGTATCTATAATCAATTTTCACATTTAAGCAACGTTGCTTAAAGGTCTCTTAACATAAACGCCATCCATCGCGTTTAGAGGTTGCTTAAAGCTATCTTAAGTGTAGTTTGAAATTTGTGAAGCATTTTTTTTATATTTGTTATTGTAAATTTGTGTTTTGTGTGTAATTTTTCTTAAAATATGAATTTAAAAATGTATAAATAAATGAATTTGATGGCACAACAGCTCATGAAGAACTAGGGCCTAGTGACTTACAACTCTCAACCATTCCTGTGTGCGTGTCTGCAGGAATAGAGGGGACCTACAGTTTATTGACGAATCCGAACGGCTAACGAGCGGCACTTTTCTGTGACAGGAGATACTCTTGGAGGATTTGTCAATTCCTCGCAAGAGGCAGTAGCCGTTTTTTCTTTTAAATAAATAGGTGGCGAGGCTGGGGATCGAACCTTAGACCTCCGGCATGACAGTCCATCACACCAACCATCACGCCACGGCTACTACATGAATTTAAAAATGGATCCCAAAATTATTATAGTAATATGATATATTTGGAAATGTTTTACGTTACCTTGTCGGCAGAGTCCTAATTTGTTGACCTTTTTCTCTTATTGGCGAGCATGGCGAAGTTGTTTATTGTTTTCCAATTTTTTTTCTTTATTAAATCTGTTACGAAACAGCTGTTTTAAATAAAAATGTAGTAATATTTTGTTTTGATTGTACTAGATTCGTAAATTCTTTTATGTTACGTGACACAGCCATTAATTAATATAATTGATTATAGATGAGAATTTAAGCAACGTTGCTTAAATTCAAATTAAATATTTAAGCGAACTTAACTAATTTGCCTTCAAGAAACGTTTTAAGAAAATCTAATAAATATGGCTGATAGCATTCTATTAACGTCAAGATATTTTAACAAGAACTTATACACTTGCAATGGGTACGTTCAGAAGACATAGGGAACTTCCTATGTAGTCAAATTTAACTAGGAACCTAGTTGATGACTAGAGATGTCAATCCACAGTAGGTACACATATAGAAGGTAATATCTTCCGAGTTTTCATTTTTGTTCAGTTCTGCGCATGTCTTGTATTTTATTTTTGTAAATTGTGGACGAGGGTCACTGCGTTCGGAAACACTTATGTTTTGTTTTTGTAAATTCTGACAGGCAGGTCAATGTAATTTTCGAAGATTCGCAATATATTACCTTCAATATGTGTACTGTGATGACAATCATACCAAAGTACCAATTTTATTTCAAACGTTTACCTTCCGTTGAGTACTTTTAATAATTTTTTTATCTGAGAATCACTTCACAATAGGCAGAAATCAGTTAGGAATTTTTTAATATTATTTGTAAACTTTTCTTACCGCCATATTATTCACTCGATACATCCAGATTTAAACTTAAACCCAGAGGAATTTACATTGAATTTTTATGATTTACATCCAGATTTAAGTTTTACTCTAGATGTATTGAGTGAATAATATGGCCGTTACTAATGATACATTTTTTAGATTGAATCTTTATTTATATATGTATTTCAAACTGTTAAGATAAACGTGAAAATAAAACAAGTCACGAAAGTATAAAGTTCAGCTTGCTGTTTTATGACAAAATATAATCAGCTGATATTCTGACACAAATGCACTTGACTAGGAATGTAGGGAGATATTTTGGAATGCATATTTTTGACAGATGACAAATAAGAGACTAAAAACTTGCCCAGATTCCTAGTCACCTATGTCTTCTGAACGTACCCATTGACATGCATGAATGTTTTCAACTTCCCAACCTAAGTGTGCTAGAGAAAATCAAGGTCGACCTTGTCGGTGATTTGCAGTCAATTTCGGTCACGTGGCAGGTCGTTTCGGGATTCTTTAAGTCATCTTCTAACTTTCCATTCACTAGCAATTCTTCTTTGTACCTGTTCTAGCTGTTGTTGGACGTCAAGGCCAATCAAATGACGATTTTGGAAAGAAGTCATTGCGATGAATCTTTCATATCTCTAAGTGGTACACCGGTGGATATCCAGGTTTGGTGTTCGCACAAACTCTTCAGTTTTCCTGAACGTTTTGTAGGTCTTTGATACACACCATTGGTTTTTATCGAGCTGACGGGCCAAAGCACGTTGGCTTTTTCTTTGTCGCAGTAGCTTACCAACTTTAGCAACATCCTCAGGTGTGATATCCATTTATTTCTAAGAGTAGAAGGCCAAGATTATGTAACAATTCACTTTTAACAGCACACCGATGAAATAAAACGAAAATACTCGTGCTTCCTTTTTATTATAATATGCTTTTTTCGTTATTATGGTGGATAACGCGAAAACTATCCAGTGGATTCTTATGATTTTATTACCTCCTATTAAAAGTTTGTAGTTTAAGCTATAAACCGTGACCATTAACATTTAAGTATAAATATTGTATCCACAAAGATAGTTGCTTTTAAAAGGCGAAAGGGAGTGATTCAATTTGCTCGCAAGTGTATATGACTGTGTATTTATTTTTTTTTTTTGACCTCAAGGCAAACCAATAAAACAATTATTTTCTTCCATGTCAGCAATAATCATTGTTGCTTTTATCTTTTTCACTCATAAAGCACTTAACCTGTTAAAATAATCTTAAAAGGCTCGAAAGGTAAAACTGTATAAAACTCCAATAAAATAGTGCTAAGTCTTCTACTTGGCTGATTTATTTCAGTAGTATATAGAATTTGTATTATTAAAAACATTGCCAGGCCACGGGCACAAAAAACTTCTAGCTTTAATGATTAGGAATTCTAATCTGGTTAGATATAGTTCACATTGGGTATTCACCATGAAATCTATGTAAGATGAACTGAACTTAATGGAAATTGCGTATTGACAAGGCCCTCACTAGTCAACTGATGAGTCCAAGTGAGATCGCCGGGACGAAACGCCAAAAATTTTCATGGACTAAAGGCCGTTAAAAGCTATATTGAAACATTCGGAATCGTTTAAGAAAACTTTTTGACATTACTCTTAATGAATATCCGATTTCTTGTCTCAAAAACTGGAAAACTGCACCACGATCAAGATGCAGTTTTTCCAGCTTTTTATAATTTTATGGTTCTTTTCCAATAAAAATAAAGTTTCTTTAATAATGCAAATAACAACGACATATCTTTTTCAATTTGTATCAAAAACAAAACACAGGAAATCATTCTACGAATATTTCAAGATATAAATTTAATCTTATCTAGAGATATACATAATAACGAATATTAATTGTTTTTTTTTTTTGTTTGCAATCTTTAAATAGGATGACCTTATCGATGACGTCCAATCATTTGTTGCTGCAGCCGAGGTGCTGAAGGAAAATGGAGCTTGTAAAATTTACGTCCTCGCAACACATGGCTTGTTAAGTTCTGATGCTCCTCGATTGATTGATGAATCGCCCATTGATGAGGTATAAAAATCAGATAAACGCAATTTTAAATAATTACATAAAACTTAACAAATGTTTTTTTTTTTTCTTAGGTTGTGGTAACTAACACCATTCCGCATGAGATACAAAAATTGCAATGCCACAAAATCAAAACAATTGACATTTCAATTTTGATTGCAGAAGCGATTCGTAGAATTCATAACAAAGAGTCGATGTCATATCTCTTCCGAAATGTAACGCTAGAAGATTAATCAAATTTATCCAACTGAAGCAAAACATTTTTTTATTTAATATACATAGTTTTTCTTTTTCTATTAGTTTGAGTTTTACAACATTTCATAACTCATATATTTTCTTAACTTTCTTACTTATTTAAACTATTCATAATGCACTACTTATATTTTTTTTTGTATATCAAGTATTTTTTTGCACTGCCTTTAATCATTGAAGTGCGTACCTAATTCAAACAGATTCTTTTCAAACAAGTTTTCTGAAATAAACAATTTTGTACTTTTTTGAAAATAACGTAAAATTCGTTTGAAATTAAACTGTTAACGAAAATTAAAGAAAACACACTAAAATTTACAAAATCTTATTAGAAATTAAAAAAAACATAGATTTCTATAAGTCATTCATAGAAGTTTGCTGGTAAAGCTTGAGCAATGATGGAAGATTGTTTCTTTGTTAGAATGATAAATACCTACTTATTAATGAAAACAATAATTATGATGAAAATCGATTATTAATATTTTATTAAAACCATAATACATTGTATTAAAATAAAAGTATCAACAATATTTGTAGAAATGTATAAAAAAAAAAACAAGTGAAATATAAATTGCTATTAAAAGATAAAATTTTTGTTTTATTATGTATTTGAACTCAATAAAATATATAAATGGAAATGCATTTATCTTCAAATAAGCCTTTAGATACTGCTATAGTGTTTATCACATAACTATCGAAGTACCCGTCCAAACGGAATTCTCTCCGATTTCCTACGAATCGGAGACATTTTGCTTCGAGCTTCGAGGTAGTTCTCCGATCAGCAAAATGTCTCCGATTCGTAGGAAATCGGAGAATTCCGCTCCGACGAACGGTTACCTCGATAGGGCCGATTTTATTTTTATAAAACATTGCTTTTGTTAAGTTTTCTTGGACAGTTAATAATATCACAGACGAGATTTTGATCAAATTTCAATTGCTATGATAGTTATAAGAAAAAAAAATCAATTTTGAATATGAAGATTTTTTAATAATACAAATTCTATATACTACTGAAATAAATCAGCCAAATCAATTTTCTTTAATCTCAATGTGAAAATTACATAGATTAAGATTTTTGTCAAAGAAATTAAATGCCGTACTATCGCATTGATGTCAATCGGCAATAAAATTTTGCAATAATATTAGGGCGGATCATGAATTCCACTAATATATTGCGAACATGTTTAAGTTTTCTGTTTTGTTATTTTCTGGCTGTCGACAAAAGCATGTTAGGAAAAATATAAAACGTTATAGCTAAGAGCACACTGTTTGCGATTCTAACATCAATCTTGTGTCACAATGTGAGATATATGACTTTCAAGACCTGTGAGCTCGTATCAACTTTTATATAGCAGAAATATTGGTTTGGTATACAAAAAGTTACAGGGGGTCTAGCACGTAACTTGAGACAATCGAGCACAGCCAGTTCTTCATTGAACTCAATCGAGTGTTTTCGGTTGAATTGAACTAAATAAGGAACTGCCTATGCTCGATTGTATCGACTGAACTCGATTGTATCAAGTTACATGCTGGCATCCCAGGCTTTGATTAAACCTGTAAAAATGAAGTCTAAAAAAGTGCTCTTATGGAGAATCGAATTTGTTTAATGGAATTAGAAGCACGAAGATCTAAGGAAGCCTTCATGTTAAAAATACAATTTCGCAAAAAATCGAGCACGACCGACTCTCTTGGCATTGTCATGTTTAACTTTAAACTTTTTATGAAAAATATTGGCTTAAAAATAAATGAGTTTTAAGACACCTGTACAACATATGTATGTACTACATGCATCAATTTTGAAAATAAGAAAACGAGTTTATAGAATTTTAACTTCACGGTAAGAAGTCTCATATTTTTCGCAAGCCCCAAAATATGTTTATGCAGACATTATAGGGCTAAGCAATGCAATTAAGTTATTTCTTTGTGACCTTTAATTCAAAAATTAATAGGCATTGATGTTTCGAGCGGAACTTCAACCTTCTTCAGACAAAATATAGGTACCTACGTATACATTTTGTAAAAGGTAAAGAAGCGTTATATTTTGTAAAACAAATTCAATTTTCTCAAAAACTTTATAAAATACGTTTCAAAAATTTTAATTGCTAGTCGCGCCGACGCCTGAAACGTCCGTCACCTATACAGGGTGTCCCCTAATTCGTGCTTTATGTATTCGGGTATGATTCCTGGGAGCATTTTGAGAAAAAATTGTATGGACAAAAAGTTCAATCCCCCCTTGAATTGGGGAGGGGCAATTTCTGCAAAATTTCCTTAAAATGGAAAAAAATATTAAAAATGAAAGAAATAACCTACATGAAATGATATGCTATAGCTTTTTTGAAAATAAATAAAGCTTTTTAAATCATGTTCTTTAAATAAATAGTTTTTGAGAAATTAAATTTGAAATTCAAAATTTTTGAAAAAAATTGTGAACATTTTTTTTCAAGTAAATTTTTTTTTCAAAATTTTGCGTATTTAAGTTCCACTGTTTTTGGAAATATTTAATGCTCTTGTCAATTTTTAATCAAATACTGGTTTTCAGATCTAAAAGTCTTCTTTAGTTTTTAAGAAATTATAAAAAAAAGAAACAAAAAATACTTCTTTCCAAAAAAAAAAAAAACACAAAAAAGGGTTTAATTTAAGAATGGTATTTTTTGTGTGTCATAAACGTAACAAAATAGACATATATGTAAGTAACTTTCTTTTTTTTAATTTCTCAAAAAGTAAAAAAGATTTTTACATCTGCTTCTGGGTATTTGACTCAGAATTGATAAACGCATTGAATATTTGTAAAAACAGTGGCACTTAATTAGGTTAGGTACGCAAAATTTAAAAAAAAACATCAACGAAAAAAATTCTTAATTTTTTTCAAAAATGTTGCTACTATTTATTTAAAGAACTTGATTTAAAAAGCTTTATTAACTTTCAAAAAAGCTATAGCATATCATTTTATGTACTTTCTTTAATTTTTAATAATTTTTTTTCATTTCAAGTCAATTTTTCAGAAATTGACCCTCCCTGCCTCGGGGGGAGGAGATAAAGGTTCTTGTCTGTACAATTTTTTTCTTAAAAATCTTTGAGGATTCAAAAGATAAAGCACGAAATTGGGGACAGAGTTGCTATAAAAACAGTGATAGCACCTACTTTCGATATCAATCCAAAAAAAAAATACCTGGGAGATTTAAAAAAACACCTATTAGCTAATAAAGGGCCAAGTGGAGCTTGCAAAAATTAAGTCTTAGATTTTTTATTCTATAAACTCTATAATAGACGCCTATATGCTATCTGCCTGCCATATATGCATGTAAGTATAACTCATCTGGAAAAATGACGAGTTTTTGTCAAGCTTATGCCGGATTAACACGAGTGACAAAATGTCATTAAATTTGTCATTTTATACCAATAAATTGTCATAATCCGGTTTTATGACAGTTAATTGATATAAAATGACCAATTTAATGACATTTTGTCACTCGTGTAAATCCGGCATTAGTCCAGACCCTAGAAAGTTTTCATTAGGGAAAATCTTTATGAGAAGAACTTGTCAAATACTAGTAAAAACTTGTTTTAGAAAATTAACTTAAAATGGAAAACAAATTATTAAAAATCAACATGCAATGATATACATATTCTAGCTTTTTGAAATATAATATATGTGTGTATGTATTCTATCCTTTTATTTGTTTTTTTTTATCAAGTTGTTTAAGTGAATAATTTTTGAGAACAAAAATTTCAAAGTCAAAATTTTTTGCAACTTGATTTTCTCCAAAATTTTGCGTAATTAAGTGCCACTGTTTTTTTTTTTAATATTTGACAAAAATGCAGTGGCTTTACAAGCAAAATTTCGCCGATACTGACTAAAAAAAATTATGATAGTCATAAATTATTTTTAATATTAGAACAAGTTTGTTTAAAAAAAAAAAGAAGAAAACTACATTTTATTTTATACGTTTCAATAAATAAATACAGTAAACAATTATATCAAGATGACAACAATATTTTCATCTTATCCACTTTTTTGTTAGTAAACAATTATGTTTTTTAGACATAGGTAATAATTAATCCTAAAATAAATATAAAAGGCTTAAATATCCCTTTTTTGTTCCAAACTGTTCGTAATTTTTTATATAAAAAGAATTTTATGATATCAAACAATGATAAAACATTGACATTATAATTTGTAATGTTTGTTTAAGGCTGTAAAACAAAAAAAAAATAAAATAAACACCTATGTATGATAAAAATTGGTTTTGTATACAAAAATCACGTATCTTTTAAGTGATAAAACTTGTTTAGTATTAATTGTTTGCTGATATTATTTTTCCCATGTAAACTGATGACTGGATCTGGATGATAAGAAATTTGCTTACTTTTTATGAAGGCTGAAACCCCAGTAGCGTTTGTAAACATGTTTTGGGTTTTGTATTTTGTTTTCATTCCAGTTATTTATCCTCGGCTGTAAAATTTTGAAATGTCAACTGGCATTAAGAACTTCAAGTTTTTATTAGCTTAGATTCGTCAATATGGTGAGTAATAAGTTTATATAAATAAATCGAGTTTAGATTAGTGTGATTTACTGAAATAAATTTGGACAAATATTGATCCGATTAAATCAAGTTATTTATATCTCAAAAAAAATACATATATTTTTAGGCCGTTTAACCGTTTAGTTTTTCTTAGTTCTATAGCAAAAAAGAGACTGGGGTTGACCCACACTGATAACTTCCCATTGGTTCCCTTTGAAAATCGACACCCGATGTTATTTTTAATAAGAAAATTACCAATTTAAAATCTTCGAAAAACTTTTCAGTTGTGTAATCAAGGGAAGGCTGTTTGCTCTAAATATATGCGACACGAAAACTTTTAACAATTAACTAACAATTATTATCAGTTTCTTTTGTAGTTTTTTTTTTGGCCTAGAAAAATAAACTGTCAATTTGAATTTTTTTAAAAACATTGGGGCATATTCATAGATGTTGTTTAAGCTGTTGCCAAGCAAGACTGGAGTTTATCTGATGAAGTTTCCATAAGCTAAACTTCAGTTTAGCTTAGCAACAGTTTCAACAACATCTGCCCCATTATCAATTACTATTCGATATTTTTTTTAACAATTTTTAATGTTTTTTTTTATTAAAAAAAACTATGGGCTGATTTTTTTTAAGTACTAACAATTATTCACTACATCATTATAGTAAGATTGAAACTAGGCCGAAGTCGATAGCATTTATTGTTCTAGAGATATTCGAGAAACAAGCCATTTTATAATTAAAAATTACTGTAATAAGAAAACCGGTAATCCTTTGAAAATCCTTTCTTCACGTTATGGCCTTATTATCTGTGAAATAAAATTTATTTGAAGTCGATATCTCCATGCGTTCTTGAGATATCGTGAACGAAAAAAGCTTCCGAACGTACGTACACAGACATCTCTCTAAAAACAAAGTAATCCGAAAGACCTCGAAACGTCGAGAAATGTCAACATTTTCAATTTCACAATTCGGACCGATTACAATAACTTCCAATGGCAATAGGAAGTTAAAAAAAGCCGAATTTTCAAGGTTGCGAAATTTGTGGTAAAACTTTCTTTGTCTAAACTCAACTTGTCAAAAACTTGTCATTTTTCAAGGCGAGTTGTTTTCTTTGCAAAAGTAAAAGCGTTACAACTTTTCTTTTTAATATTACCACATTGAACGAACATTTACATATGTCCACCTCTCTTTCGATTTTTTAAATAAAATAAATCAAAGAGATTATGAAAATTGCTAACGTGCGTCATATTAAAGTTTTGTGACGCAGTCTAACACCATAATAATTATGATCGGAATAAACAGAGGTTGAATTGAGCCATTAATAAGGAATCACCATGCATTGCAGGTGATAATGTATGTAAATCTAATGTATTCTAAAGAACTTTTAACCTGTTTAAAATACTGCACGGTAGGTACATACCGCCTAAACTACTGGTTTGTTTCATTGCAAAACAAAAGAAGGAATTATAAATTATAGAAATGTAATAAATTAACTTTTTTTCTCAAGAGAATGTAGTAAGTGAGGTAATACTAAGTAATAGTTACCTAATTACGAGGAACTTGAAAAATTAACATAAACATTATCATGATAAAGAATAAACGTTATTTTGGCAATAATTTTTATTCTCAAATGCATAAAGGCAAAAAAAAACTTGTTAATGTTTGGATTGCACGATAAACCATGGCAAAAAAGTGATAGTCAATTTCATAATCACCTTACGTGCCGAAAAATCATTCATTTTAATGATCAGCAATTAACTATAGCCTTACGTGATTCCACCCTAGATCGGTACCAAAATTACACAGCCTGTGCTCGCGTTGCCGTTGGAGTATGAACTGGTGACAAGGGACGTGAAATTAGACAGCTACTCGCAATTATAATAAAAATCAAACAAACATTAAAAAAGCCAACTGTCATTTAACCCCTTTTTCAGAAAAAAAATTTACAGATTTCACTCATAGAGTAAGCATGGGGACATTGAAAATGACACCTGACTAATCTTTTCAATTTAAATTAATTAAAACGTAATAAGCTGTTTCAGACATTATAGGTTCTGAAGTTTCTAGGTACCTTTATGCACATTATGTATTTAATGTCCCTTTCCATTTCGCAAAAAATACATCTTGTTAATTTTCTTTAACTACCCATATCAACTTTCCTGTTCAACCAAAAAAATCGTTTTTTTAAGATCTGATATCAAAACTCATAATACATGTACCTATTAGTGCAAACACAAATATGCCCTAAAAACAGTTTTAAGCGCTTATAATTATTCCCCTAAAAAATCAATTACATACATATATGCCCTTAATAAATTATTATATTATGCTCCAAAAAAAATGATTATATGCCCTAAAAATATTGCTTAATAAATAGGCTAAAATAAATTTTGTGGTACCACTTTCTCAAAAAATATTTGACCGATTTCGATAAATTTTATATGTATAAAACTTTAAACTATTCTTTTCGCGGACATTAATCATTTTAACATTACAGATTATTTCGGAACTTACCACGGTAAATATAAGAAATATTATATTTAACGCGGTAAGTTCCGAAAAAATCTTTAAAGTTAAAATTTTATATGGTTGAAAAGCCACAATTGCGGAGATGTGCAGAATCTACTTGAGACACGCATTTACACACTGTGGGTCATTTTTGTTTTTTTAACTGTCGAACACTGCATATTAAAAAAAAAATATGTTTTTTTCCTTCAATATTTTAAAACAAATTTAAATTTTTCTCCTTACTAGAGTGTTTCAGTTTTTGTTGGCCGAGTTTCGGCCACGGGACGATACTAGTATGCTTAATTTTGCTTGAAAAATATATTCTAAGTAGGTTTGTATACCTTTGTATGTTTAAAAACTGCACTAAAAAGAACGACATAAATCTAAAAACAAAAAAAAAACGATAGTGGGGTGAATCTGTATACGTAGAAACTTCAAAATTTTATTTCGAATTAAATTTAATTTATTTAGAAGCACTAGATTACAAAATTGAAATAAAATCGTTCAAGTCGATTTAACCAACTCAAAAAAAGGTTAATTTTCTCAAAAAAAAAAAAAAAAAAAAAAAAAAAAATAACCCAAATTTCCGTAATGCGAATTTTTTCGACATAACCTGAAGTTAGGTTTTAATTTTTTGGGTATGCTATAATGCTGGTAATGCTGCCCTATAGAGCTTTATTATTTATTTTATAAACATTAGAAGATACTGAACAAATTATAGAAATGCTGATGCTCCAAATGCATTAACAGCACATCTCGACCAGTGACGTCAGTGGTCATAACTACCTAGTGGAATGCGTAGTGCATACAATTTCGAAGACTGGGCAATGGGTTTAAACCTCATGGTGTGCATGTAGAAATTTTTTCACAATAAAATTGGATTAAAGCTCAGCATCACTAAAAGGAGACTGATGATAGGACTTGGCACCCCCTGAAACAGCTATATCTCCAGCCAAACAAAAATAAAACAAATTAAAATACCTAAAATTAATTCCTAAACGATTGGTGGTAGCGCCTTTAAGTTTTAGTTGTTTGTTTTTCAAAAATTCAATGAAATTGACGCAATAAAGAATGGTCAAGTCTAATAAACTGACATTCTAGTATGAACAATACAATAAATTATAATAATAACTGAACAAACTACCTATGTTTTTTTTATGAAAAATATACATACCTAAAATAATTGGCATGCCAAAATATGCACGTAAATCGTAAATATACAAAAATATGCATTTACTTATAAAACGGATTTCTAATCTAGTTTCGTCTTAATAGTGTTACTAAAAAAAATATGCTGTAGCATATTTTTGGTTGTCCTACATATTACATACCTACATAAATCGATTTCAAGCAAGCTTACTCCGGCTTTCACACTCAACTGCATCACTGACCTTTCTTATAGGACCGAATTGTATTCTTATTCTGTATCGAATAAAAATAAATACCTATCATTCTCAATTTCAAAAAATCACAACCTACCTACCTCCATAATTATGTTCATGCATAGCATTTACATACATATATACCTACACTACATACAAAAATCTGGCAGAGTACCTATAGATACACTTTTGTTGGTTGCGTTGTATTTTTTGTTTTTTTTTCTCTTTTTGAATATTCTTCATTGAATATTCTTCCACTGAAGCTTGTCTGTTGACGACGACTTTTCTTCGTTTTTTTCCCGTATACCTATTGCCTACGCCTGCTGTAATTCATCGCTTGTGTTCGTTTGTTTATTTTTATCATTCTAGTAATGTTTTAGTAACACCAACCAAAAATTTGATAGTTGTCCTCCTATACGCTGGAGTTCATTTTTCATATTCTACGTTCATGTGTTCATTTCAATCATTTCGGTCATTTCTTTAGTAACACCAACCAAAAATTTCGTTGTGATGCCTTATACGCTGGAATTCATTTCTGATTTATTGAATTTATTTCATTTAATCATTTTAGTAACACCACAACTCTGTCAAAACGATCCTATAAACATTTTCAATGTTAAAAACTAAACTCATTTTTGCATAAAGGTGTCAAACTGAGTTTTTTTTTAAAACACACCTTTCTCATGAATTTAAATAAAATTTGTTGATATACAAAAAATTATACAGTTTTTGTCTTTTTTATAATTTTTTGTCACTTTCAGAAAAAAAAGTTAAACTTTAAACGCTTATATCTCAAAACTGTAAAAATGTCACTTGACCCCTTCTCATTCTAGACGCTTCACTTATAAAGTTCGATTGAAAATGAATTTTTCATAGAAAATTGATGCCTCTAATTCACTGGTATGAAGATTATAACAAGCTCGACCAACAGCCTAAACCACTAAAACGATTTTCTTCAAACTTGGAGCATAAGATTTTAAGGTGATTCCCTAGAGGAGAAATCAAAACTTTTATTTAGCTCAAAAATTAACGGTACGTAAAATTTTTGTTTACTAACACTGTCTGCATTTTGGTGGAAAAAAAACACCAACAACTGTTGTTAACGGTACCTGATGCCATGTCTTTCTCGTGAACGGCTCAACCGATTTTACTCTGGAAGTCCTTCTAAATATGAATAATACTGCATATAAATATTTTCAAACAAAATTTTTTTGGATTTAAAAGAAAAGTTTTTTTTTTTTTTTTTTTTTGAAATATCATTTTATTGCTGAATTTGTTTGAAACTATGCTTTTATTTAGTTAAATCTTTAAAAATGGCATACCAATTTTTTTTCAAAAATATTTCAAGAAATTTTATATATAAGAAAATATTTTTTAAGAAAACTGCTCCAACATTTTTGAAGTCTTATGCATTCATATTTTTTTTAAGAATTTCGATGGTGTTCTTTATTGTGAGATTAAAATATTTTAAGTACTTGTTTTATCGATTTAAAGAATGTGTTTCATGCTTTTTTCGTATATTCTTCAATTTATTATATGAAAAAATACATACTGCCTTATTCATTATAAAAATGGTTATTTAAGCTCTTGTGTTCAGCAGCGTAACTGCACCATGGAATAGGATTTTCCGGACTCAAACTAAAGGCAGTTGCTAAGGCGACAGTTATAGCTATCATTGAAATTCGTCATCGAAAATTTTAATGATGTATTTTAAGATATTTAGGATGCAAAATCTATGGTTATTTTGATGCCAAAATAAAGATTATGTATGAATTAATATATCTGGCCAAAAAAATTTAATTTCGGCCCAACCTTTCTCATGAAATGTCTTTTATTTTTTCAATGATCATTGATATAGTAGTGCAATCACTGAAAAAATGAAAGTCAATTTATGTGGAAGTTTGGACCCAATCGATTTTTTTTTTTCACAATATATATTAATTGAGTTATAAGCTTTACATTGGTATCAAAATAATTACTGATTTAGCTTTTTAAGTGCCCCAAATCTTAAATTAAAAATTTTCAATGATGAATCTTAATGATAGCTATAACTGGCCCCTAACTACTCCATTTGAGTCCGGAAAATTCTTATACCATGGTGAAGTTTTGCTGAAGACAAGAGCTGAAATAACCATTTTTTGTTTATGAATAAGGCAGATATATGTACTTGTAATACACTCAATCCCTAAAATTTTAAGAAACTTTTACCACAAGAGCAAGTTCGTAGGAGATTCATTTTTACTTGCGATATATGTAGGTATATACATTGTACATAGGTACTGTACTATATGGAAAGCTTTGGTTTAGTAAAAAAAAATCGAACTCGAGATTTTGATCTAACTTTACATTACGATGATAGGGAAGACGAAAAAGTGGGCCTAACAATTCCGTCCGTCTGTCTGTCCGTCTGTCTGTCCTCCGTCTGTCTGTCCTCCGTCTGTCTGTCCTCCGTCTGTCTGTCCTCCGTCTGTCTGTCCTCCGTCTGTCTGTCCTCCGTCTGTCTGTCCTCCGTCTGTCTGTCCTCCGTCTGTCTGTCCTCCGTCTGTCTGTCCTCCGTCTGTCTGTCCGTCTGTCTGTCTGTCCGTCTGTCTGTTCTGTCTGTCCGTCTGTCCGTCTGTTCGTCTGTCCGTCTGTCCGTCTGTCTGTCTGTCCGTCTGTCTGTCCGTCTGTCTGTCCGTCTGTCTGTCCGTCTGTCTGTCCGTCTGTCTGTCCGTCTGTCTGTCCGTCTGTCTGTCCGTCTGTCTGTCCGTCTGTCTGTCCGTCTGTCTGTCCGTCTGTCTGTCTGTCCGTCTGTCTGTCCGTCTGTCTGTCCGTCTGTCTGTCCGTCTGTCTGTCCGTCTGTCTGTCCGTCTGTCTGTCCGTCTGTCTGTCCGTCTGTCTATCCGTTTGTCTGTCCGTCTGTCTGTTCATCTGTCTGTCCGTCTGTCTGTCTTTTTGTCTGTCTGTCTATTCGCCTATACAGCCGAAACGCATGGGTCAATTTCAGTTTAAACTGTCCGCTTTGAAATTCGAATTGTATGATATAACTTAAGTATTTTTTTTTTGCAAATATTAATATAAGAATAATAACTTACATCCATAAACACAAGTCAAACAATTGTTTCAATTAAGTGAAACTCTATACGCCAGTTTTTTTTTTCGAGTAAAACAAAACATTGTGAGTCTGTAATTTACATTGAGATTTAATCAGATTATTATCTTTCTGACACCTAATTACCAATAAATTATAAAATTGTCATTTATCAATATTAAATTACGATAAAAATGATGAAATTTAATTTGTTGCGAAACATGATGTTAAATATCATTTTCAAACAACAAAACTTTATCATGAACTTGAACAAAGCATTTCGACAGCGAGACTACATTCTTATCAAAAAATATTTCATAGTAAAACAAAACAAAAACAATAAGATAAATTGATACAAAGTGATATTTAATGTTGACAAATAAAGGTGGAATTGATATTATGTACAATAGTACCTACATACCTATTTTAATTGAATTTTAATTTGCAAATGGTTTAGCAAAACGTGTTTTTCACTTATATAGTGTTAATTAATATGAAAAAGACATTGAACTTTTTTCTTCTGATAAAGAGCGAGTTTTTCTTACACACAATTACACTCTGGAGATATCAAATATGACGTTACGATTTTATATGTACATGAAAAATGTAATAAGTCCCTTCCTTAAGGCCAGGTGCTCACTGAAGTGGCGACACGAAGTGAAGTTGTAGTGGAGTAGTGAGTGGCAGTAGATTGGTGAACTAGTGGCTTTTCTCTGGAGTAGCGGCGAAGTGTTATGAAAGTGATTTAACGCGCACTGCGGTGGCAAACTCTACGTATATGGTGTCACCGATTCATCAATTACAATGTGACTTTATTTTGACACTTGAAAATTAAACATGTCCAAGATATGTGGCAGCAGACTGGCACCACACCACCTGCAAAATATCATGCCACTGCCACTCCAATTTAGTGAGCGTTTCTTCATTTAATTACATAGGTTTTACCAATTTCACCTGCTACATAATCACCATGCCACTATACCACTTTACTTCGTAACGATTGCAGTAAGCGCCTTGCTTTACGTATATCCGTATGTCAGTCTGTACCTTTTTTCAAAAATTCTTTTGCCAGTAGGTATGACGTATATGCTTATAGAATAATCATTTTATTGTTATAAAATCAAGTGAAGCAAATGGAATCTAAAGTTGAATTCAAATAAATAATGCAAATTTGTTAGACATTACTGATTTGTTTTAAAATTATTTATACGAAAAATACGAGTATAAATTATAACATCAAGGTTTTAAACGTTACTTTTTAATACATATTAATATTTACTGCCGTAATATTCACGACGTTTAAAACTCGGTTTAAAAGCACTTAAACCGACTTCATTTAACCGAACTAAACCGATAGAATTTAAACTTTCAAAATCTCGTTTAAATCGATAATATTCACTCCGTTTAAGCAAAAAATTCCATTTGGTTTACGTCGGTTTAAATTTGTGATTTAAACCGATCGTCGCATAGCTTCGCAAGTATGAAAAAACTAAAAAAGGCTTTTCTTGACATTTATTTTTCGGATTGTCATTTTATATTTAAATAAAATAAATTAATTAATTCGTGTCAAACACAAATACGCATTACAAATGTCTTTCATTCCTCTTATCGTGTTTTACGTTGGGAAAAAATGTCAACAATACCATCCACCGCATTGCGTCTTCCAAACATTCCTTGAACGATTTGTTGGGAGTTGAATTCTTCTTGATCTGGTTGCAGTTCCGCGTTGGTCGTTAATTCGGTTCTAATATCTGTCATATTATATTAAGCAAGATGGCAACTAAATTCCATCAACCTAACAGCAATACCGCAGCCCAAACAGCTCCATAATGCACATATAAAATACACCAAATTTTTTTTAACCGCTCCAAATTTTATATCTGTCCAAACTGAATTTCAATGGTCTGGCAACGATAACGTGGCACTTTCCTAACAAACAAATAATATTAGCATTTTGAAAGTGCATTATAGTGGTGCTAGGTATGAGGTATTACTGTCAAGTTGATGAAGTTGAGTGTGGACAGTAACTACGAACTATTCTGATTTTTTTGGTTGCATTTTGAAAGTGCATTATATAGGTGTTAGGGCCACGGTTTCGCTGCCAGACCGATAGCATTTAATTTGGACACATATAAACATTATGATCACAATATTTGGAGCGGTGTAATACACATAAACTTCACTCATTTTTTTTGAATTTTGAAAGTGCATTACGGTGGCCTTAGGGCCGCGATATCGCTAAAAGGTCTATGGCATGTAGTTTAGTACAAATGCCTTGCCCACAAGTTCTGGAGCGATATAAAACACTTTGAGCAAATCGTTTACCAGCTCTCGGTCTATAAGCCTTTTCTGGTTAATTGGTCAACTCTACCCCGATGTGTGAATAACGTGCACAAATATGATGTATTCGGATAGCCCAGCATCGCTGAAAATCACATGAGTGAATATTTTGCACTGACTGAATAAACCAATAAAATGTTGAATATTACCTAAAACCATTTAAACCGTACCTAAACGACACGAAAGTGCCTCGTTAAGGTTGGAGTCGGTTTATTGTAATTAAACCGATCATTCGGTTTAAAATTTTGGTTAATGTAGGTTTAAGTGAGTGAATATTACCGATTAGTCGGTTTAAAAATTTTAAACCGACTTCTGAATCTTAACCGATTTTAAACCGCGTGAATATTACGGGCATTACTGTTGCCATTGCCATATTGACCATTGTTTATTGTTTTATAGAATTTATGGCAATAAATAAAACGTTCCTTTAATTTCTTCACATCCCAAAGTACTACATACAGGAAGTCCATTACTTGTTTCTCGTTTATGTGAAAAATTTTTAACAAATTGATACATCCTCGTATATAGTTGCATTGATCATTTCATAATATATATGTACATACGTATATTCATTAATATTGCAAACATTTTCTGTTTAATATTTATCAATTCATTATTATCATTCATTGGCAAAGTAAGCCCTAAGTTTGTATTTCATTTAGAACAAAAAAAAAACAGATTACTTAAACCATGTAATTCAGAATTAAAATTACTCACGGTTATATTATTTTCCCCACTTTCACTTTTCACTAATTTCCCCAAGTTATTTTTTGTATAAATTCGCAAATGTTTTTCTGACTCCATATATGATTTGTTTTTTCAACCAATTTACGACAATTTATTTGCCTTCAATGTAATATTTTATTCATTAAGGTAGGTAGGTATCGCCTTACTACTGTAAATTATTGAATGAATGTAAAAAAAAGTATGATAGACAAAAAAAAAAACAAAAAAAAACGTGAGAAAATGGTTTCACGTGAACTCTGAAGGGGTTATTAAAGCAATTAATGAGTTATCATTAAATTAAATTACTTTTCTATTGCAATTCAGAATTATTGGTTTATTGTTTGTTACTAGCAAAATAATTGTTTTGTGGTTTTATCATTTAAAATTGGGAATTTATTATTGAGATGTTTTATTAGCATACGTACTTTTTTTAATTGTTTTGTACTAGGAAATCTATATTGGTACAGTAATAATAATTGGTTATGAAAGTAGACGGAATCATGTTTAAAAAAAAAACTATAGATTTCCCATAAGAAGGTTTGGACTGTCAATTCTCAAATAAATCATTACAAAAAAATTAAATCCTTTTAAATTTTAGAAGACAGTTTTGAGAAAATATGTGAAAAAAAAATGAAAAAAAAAAGTTTCAAAATAATTAAGTATAATTTTTGTTTTCAAAATTCAATGCTCTTATTAGCTTTTAGTCAAAAACAGAAAACCGGATGCTAAAATGATTTTTAGTTTTTGAGAAAATTGAAAATAACAGGAGGAGCAATTTTCTAAAATAATTGACTTACAGAAAAAAAATTATTAAAACACATCGATAATGGCTAAAATGACTTGCTATACTTTTTTGTTAAGCCAAAAATATGTGCTTTCATTTTGTTTATAAGCAAATTTCTTTTAGTGAACAGTTTTTTGAAACTTAATTTTCAAACTTAAATTTTTGAAAAAAAAAAAAAATTAAAAATTGTTTTCAAACTGATTTTGTTCAAAATTTTACGTTATTTAGTAGTATTTTTATTTTTAATATAAAATACTCCCATCAATTTTTTGTCAAACATTGAAAACCAGATGTCAAAATGTAGTCTAGTTTTTGAGAAAGTTGAAAATAACAAAAGTAAGTTTTCCTTAAATTCGACTTCTATTTCTACAAAATATGTAGTAAAGTAGATTTTATTATTTTCAATTTTCGCAAAAACTAAAAGACATTTTAGCATCCGGTTTTCTGTTTTTTATTGAAAATTAATAAGAGCATTGAGTTTTGAAAACAAAAATTATACTTAATTACATAAAATTTTGAAAAAAATTGGTATGAAACTTTTTTTTTATTTTTTTTTTTCAAAATTTCGAGTTTGGAAATTAATTTTTCAAAAACTGTTCACTAACTCAACTTAATTTTAAATGAAAATCAAGGAAGGGATTTCTGGCTTTCCAAAATTTTATAGCATGACATTTTAAATTGTACCGTTGTTTTTAAATATTTGTTTTCTGTTTTAAGTCAATTTTTTTAGAAAATTGCCCCTCCTGCCTAAACGGGGGGAAATAGACCCCCCTCTCATACGATTTTTTTCTTGTCTTAACGCAACCTACTCGCTTCAGCAGTTTGGTGCATCTTATACCGATCACCCTGTAGAAGTGTTATTTACCTGCAACAAATCAGTGCGAAATTTAATTATGTAGCAGGCCTTAAGCCTGATATTTAATAGACTGTAAACGTATTCTGTGATAGTTGCCTTCTAATGAACCATAGGTTTATTATTATTATTTATTAAAAACCAATTAAACTATAAAAATTTTGTACAGTGCGAAAAATGAACTTTTTACCTCACAAATTCAAATTTATTGAACGTATTTGGAAATTCCTTTTATGTACATACATAAAATTAAGCACTACAATTCAGATTTCTCGGAAATTTTTAAAGTTAAAGTTCAATTTTCTTCTTTTATATAAAAATTATATAAAAATGAATCTCTTTCTGTATTCGTAGGCGCATACATCGGCTTACCATCATCCAATTTGGTTGGAAGTTTTTTTCGTTGGATTTGTATTGAAACAGAACTTACAACGGAGCCGAAAATTCGAACGAAAATTAGAAAATTCGACCGAAAAAGTACATACTTTCTAATCATCATCCAAATTGGATGTGGATTTTTTTCTTGGATTTGTATTGAACCAGATAAAAATTGCGGCGATAAAATTGGAAAATTAGACCGGAAAAGTCAGAAAGTCGTGATAACGTGTGTGTGTGTGTGTGCACAACTTTCAATTATAGATGGAACGAAGTTCGCTGAGTCAGCTAGTATTCAAATAAATATGGGAAAATGTTAACAGCTAATCAAGCTAGGTTTTGAAGAGTTGAATAATTGCGAATCCCTTCAATATCTTAAGTCGAAATAAATTGTTTGTTTTGTAATTAAATGTTTTCACTTGATTATAAGCCAAAGCATTTAAATAACAACATTTAATTGGTTTTTTAAAAAATTTAAATGTTTTGCTTAGGTTTTTAATTTATTAAACTTAGTGTTATAGTATAGGTTTCTCAGTAGGACACTGTCTGAGACAAGTCAAATTATAGATTAGTATAATCTGAGTTTGATCATTTTATCACAAGACTCAATCCGCATGTGAAAGCAATTAACATGAAGAGCTATAAGCTAAAAAAAAATAATGATTATAAAAATATTGATTTTTTTTAAAAAGAGAAAGCGCCGCATTAATTTCCAAATGTTTAGTAGAACGTCATGAAGTGACTTATATTATTTTTTGTCCATTAAATTTTGTATCGTGTAACTCATTGTTTTGCCCTCCCCAAGGTAAAGAGTAGTTACATTAACTCACATTTTCTTAAATCAGTACCCGGATTCTATTAATTTCATCAGTTTTCCCAGAACTGATTATAGTAGAAATGAGCCACTTACAAGATTAGGGGATTTTTTTGATTGTAATCATAGCAGGATTGCACAAAACTTCCATATGTACCCTGTTTTAAGTAAAAAAAAAAAAAACATTTAATCAGAATAACTTTTTCAATCATCATAAATAAAACCAAACCATGTAAAAATAAAAATTGTAGTACAATTTGTTGTAGTAGCCGTGGCGTGATGGTTAGTGCGATGGACTGTCATGCCGGAGGTCTAAGGTTCGATCCCCAGCCTCGCCACCTACTTATTTAAAAGAAAAAACGGCTACTGCCTCTTGCGAGGAATTGACCAATCCTCCAAGAGTATCTCCTGTCACAGAAAAGTGCCGCTCGTTAGCCGTTCGGATTCGGCAATAAACTGTAGGTCCCCTCCATTCCTGCAGACACGCACACAGGAATGGTTGAGAGTTGTAAGTCACTAGGCCCTAGTTCTTCATGAGCTGTTGTGCCATCAAATTTATTTTTTTTTTTTTTAGTACAATTTGTTAAAGATTCAACAAAAAAAAAAAGAAAAGTGCGTATACGCCCCAGTGAACCACTAAATTGAGCAAATTTCATGGACCATTTTATTTATTAAATAAATCTCTAAACGGCTATTACAATTTTGATAAAACTTCGTACATGTAATGAATAGTGCTGGATTTAGGCTTAGGACTGGGCCTAGGGCGGCAAAATCTGTTTCGGCAGCTTTTTTGGGCAAAAATTAAATGAAAATTGATAATATAAGCCGGCGTTTCTCAAAGCTGGCGCTAGTGGCTCACAGAGAGAGGATGAGCGATGAGGCCCACTAGCATCCACGGGGGGGGTGCAAACAGACATGAGAATATTTTGCAGTGAAAAAGTAGTTTAGGGGGACAATGGATAATTTGTTGAGAAAGTTGAATTTTATAAAAAAAAATAACAAAATAATAATGAGTAGCAAGAAACTGCCTTCTGTTACTGTTAAATGCACCCCACGCTTTTTGCTATGAATTTAACTATCTTGTAAGTAAAAATTATTTATAATTTTGCCTGTTCCTAAAAAGAACAATCCCACTGTGGGTTTGATAGAAAATTGTGTTGTTAGAATAAATGAAGATTTAATCAATATTCAAAGATGGGCCTACTCGAATAAAATCAATTTATATCCCTCGAAAATTCTAAGTATGTTATGTTCTAGAATTCAAATCAATCGACTCGATTTTCCTAACGTTGTTTTAAATGGGCAAATTATTAATTTTGTCAACAAAGTAAAGTACCTTTAGGTTTTCAAATCAATAATAAATTAAGCTGCTGTGATGCTGAATCTGACACAATTAGAAAAATTTATTTTTCACTTCGATCCTTAAGGTTTTCATCACATTTCTTGAGCTCTGACATGAAAAAACATCTCATCAAAAGCCTTGTTTTACCGTTTTTTACTTTCAATTGCTCCGTTTACCCGGCCTTACATTCTGAATGTAAGCGTAAACTTAACGTTGCTTTCAATGACTGCTTGCGCTTCATATACAATGTTCCAAGACATGTCAGTGTCTCACATGTACATACATCGATTTTAGGGCTAAGTCTGGAAAATTACCTTAACTTTAGAAACATTATTTATCTTCATAAAATAATCCACAATAAGTGTCCGGAGTACCTTGGGGAAAGACTTAAGTTTGCTCAATCGCAGAGAGGTGTACGATTAATTTTTCCGCGTTTTACACACACTATTGGAGAGAGATCTTTTTTTGTAGCCGTTGTACGATTGTGGAACTCCCTTCCATTTGAATTACAGAGAATAATCCCACCAACCCTATTCAAGGATAAGTTTTTTTTGCATCTCTCGACCATAAATCATTAAAATCAACATTGTCTTATATTGCCAAATTAATGAAATCAAGTTTAAAATACTTTTATTCCTTCGTTTTTTTTTTTTTTTTTTCTTTTTCACTTAATATATTTAGTTTAATTTAATTGTATAACTTGGTAACACTTATAAAAATACTTTTAAAAGATTAAATCTTGATGTATTTTTGTTAACATTATAATAAATAAATACAAATACAAATAAATACAAATGAGATTTTACCATTCATCTGACATTTCATCAACATTTTCAAGAAATACTTCAAACTGTACTTACCCATGGCTCTGGGCACTGGCACAACTATGCACTGGGAGTTTTTCAGTTCGTGTACAGCGACGAATAAGCGCAGCTTACGTCTCATGTGTGGTTGTTTATTGAAACAAACGTAAGCTACATACAAGCCGCAATAAGAAAGTACACATCCTGTTCCGATTGTTTGTATTTGATTAAAGCCTAAATAGAACAATTTTATTAATTCGCAGAATCTTGGAATAAAAAATAACGATGACGCCACGATTTATTTGTTTCATATATCTTTGATTAAATAAATATCCCAGGTTTCAAGGACAAAGTACTAAATAAATCAAAGGTCAATAGAGTCAAAGACGTAAATAGAACTTACCTATAAAAGATACATGCCTACAATATGTATATAATTCGCAAAAGAGTCAAATTTATCTTTTGCAAATTTCAGCAAATACTGAGAAATTGTTGTTTTTCAACAAAAATTCCAGGAACCATTCTTCGAAACACGTACACTTGTACAGGTTTTATGTATTGTATTTTTTTTACATTTGAAAGTCAGCTGACGCTTAATACAAACCTTTTATTATTTATATTCTTTTTTTTTTAAATTTTTAAATCATGTGATCAATATATCGAGTAAGAAGTCTTGTTTCTTTTGTTCTTTTACACTTGGAAATAATTTTTGCAACAATGCTTTATTTGAATTTTTAAGGAATGTTTAGACGATATTGGCAAACACACGTGGTCAAATTTGTTTGGTAGGTACATAAACTTAATTAATTTGTTCTGTTGTTAAATATTATCATAGTTGGCTCTCATAATGGTAATTTTTTGGTTTATACAGTTTTTTTTTTGTATGTATATTTACTTAAAAGTTTAGAGACGTTGAAAAACAATTATGTTCCGCACGTGCTTTTTTTTGGGGTCGAAAACCCTTTTCAGATGAAAGGTCTTTCCGCAGTCTTGTCTGGATTAAACTGGATGCAGTTGGTATGATGTAAATGAAATAGAGAACAATGGCGTAACACATAGCTTTTCGGAACGAGTCTTTCTTTATCACCAGCATTTACATACGTGTACGAGCACCTTCTAAGATTCTAACGGCGCAGCTAGATACACGTACTCCATTTTATTCGTACCATCCTTTTATTTGAAAACCGTCAAAAAAAAAAGAAAACGAACTTTGTTAGTTCAGAAAAATGGACTAGGTCTGGAATTTTTCTTTTTATATTTTCCCAAAAAATGAATCCCTTTTTTCCTTCGTCGAGCTTAATATTGAGAACGACTTTACCGATTTCGTTCATTTTTTTTTCAAGTTTTCTAATAGAACAAAGTTACCGAAAAAAAATTAAAAAATTTGCGAAATGTAACATTAAAATTTAGTCGAGGGTTTTGAATTCTCTGCCCTACTAAATTATCCATGTTTTTTTTTTTGAAAATAAAAATAAAATATCAAAAATATATTTTATTTATCCGATTTACATGGGGAGGGGATCCTTTTTCCTTTTTGTAGAATTCTTTTTGAACTAGGTAAATAAACTACGGAGGTGAAAATTGGAAAATTTGCGCAGAAAACCTTACTTTCTGAATTGGGTTTGTATTTGTAGGTCCATAATTCGGCTGAACATTATACGATTATCATAGGAGAGACATTTATAATTTAACACCGGTCAAAAAAAAATTAAGGGAACATACAAATTTCACTTTTTTTTTAATGTTTTTTTCAAGAGCTTTATCTCTGTGGGAAAAGGTCGTATTGGAGATGAAACAAAAAGCATTCTAAAGCTTGTCTCTAAGAATCATCACCAAAATGTAGGAATAAGAAATGAACAATTTCTGCCAACTTTTTCCACATTTTTACGTTAGTTACAATTCTGATAAGAGTTGAAAAAAAGACAACAAAAAAACAGTTTTTTTCTAAAAAAAAGGATCCTGCTGATGCGAAACGAAAAATCCCATACAAAAATGACACAACGAAATCACAAACGAAAAATTTCGTTGTGCTTTTTGTTCTGCAGTACGCTGTTCATTTGTTTCAAAAAAAAAACTGTGAAAAAAGTAGACAGAAAGTGTTCCTTTCTTTTCCATTTTTATGATGATTCCACAATGTTTATGAACCATACAATTTGTTCTTTTTGGTTTGTACGAATTTGATAATTCGGTACGGGAAAATGGTTCAATAGATTAATATGAAATCTTACAGAAATATTGGTGGTCTATAGCCATTTAAATTGTTTTATGAATTTAAGTCATATAATCAGTATTTGTAAGGCAGTATAAAAGTTACTAAAAGTCTTTAAAAAGTCGATTTTTTACCTTGTCTTAATTTAACTTTGAAGAGCCAAAAAAAATTATCGAAAGAAAATTTAAAAAAAAATCTTATAGAAAATTCATTCCAGTTTTAAAAACAGATCTAAAATTTTCCGAGTCGGCATTCCTTGCTGAGATATTGGTAAAAAATATCAAAAGTCTATCTTATGATTCAAGGCTAGATATTCTTCTGAAAAAATGTGTATAGCAGCAAAAAAAGATTATATTAAAGCTAAATAAACAAATGATTGAATCAATACATTTAACTGGGCTCAAAAAAAAATTAAATGACACTTCAAAAAAAAATAAAATTTTTGGCTCCTGCTACTTCTTTTGATTGTGCACTAACTCTATCTCGAAAAAAATCATTTTCTCAAATTTCTCAACACATAAAACATAAGGCTTTATATGTTTTTTGTTTCATCTCAATATGACCACTTTCCACAGAGATACAGCTCTTCAAAAAACACTAACAACAAGTGAATTTTTTTTTGTTTCCTTTATTTTTTTGACTAGTGTAATTTGTGTACCTATCTTATTTGGAAAATAAATTTTTAGTTTTTATTGATGTTGAATTTTGGATAGTATTTCATACAGCTTCATATAGGTATTTTTGTACTTGATATATGTATAATAATTGTGCGACGTTTTTGACGAAGGAATCAACGAAATTAGACAAAAAATATTTGTGCTAAAGGATGTTAATATTTAGTGGGATAAAATTTGCAATCGATTCTAATATTTTTATACAACAAACTCTGACTTGACTTACAGTGGGTTGCCAAATTAATAGTGACATCATTATTTTTCATGATTTTAAAGTTTATGAATTTAAGAGTTTTAGATAACTTTAACTGATTTATCCTTCAGGAATGCAGTCAGACTCTTGGCTTTGTAACAGGCTTCCGATTTACGCTAAAAGTATAGGGTTTGCCATTCGGAAAAATTCTGTGGCCTGGGGTAGAAGTCGACTTTAAAGTTTTTACTTTTTCTGGCCATTTCTCATGGTCCCTCGACAATATAAGGGCTTACCGGATATTTAACCTATTATGGTGTTGTCTGCCATATTGCTGCCAAGAATTTAAGATACCTTTACGTGGTTGAGGTCGGACCATAACAAGGAATTACTGAAAAGTCGGCTTCAACCCCAGGCTCAACAATTTTTTCAAAATGGAGAACCCTATTTTTTTATGTGTGAATCGTTATCTTGTCGCAAAGCCAAGAGCGTGACTCCATTCCTGAAGGAAAAAAAAATCCAAATTTTATCTTAAACTCTTGAATTCACTTTATATTCAAAATCATGAAAAATAATTATGTCCCTATTAATATGGCAACCCACTGTAAATAAAGACTTATTTTTTTGATTTAAGCGATTCAACTAATACACATTATGCAGATAAAAAAGTACGTATACGCCACAGTGACTCTACTTATGCTTATTTTGTATTATATTTATTTTAAGGAGCCTGTAATATTATGTATATACTAAAAACAGGCAATGATTAATCAAGAGGATTTTTCACCTCTTTCTCTTCTTATATCCACACACATGTAATAGATTATAAGGTCCCAAAAAAAATAATGTAAATTTATCAGTGTGCCATGCATAGAGTACCTATATTATCTAGCTAGAGAACCGACTTAAGGGGTTCGTTCTCTTTCACCCTACAAGTGTAGTGAGAGAGTGGGACGATTTTGTCGACTATTCGTTAAGTGGTCACGTGCATTTTAAATGGGAGCCCAGTCGCCATTGCTGTAACAAATAGTATACACGTTTTGCTAAATTATTTTTTTTTTTTTAACACTATCAGATATTTGTCGAAGAGAGCTTAAATCAAGCTGCAACTAACGACCAAAAGATTTGCCAAACACAATAATTGTGCACACTGGCTCATCACTTAGTGCAGTGTTAGTAGTTAGTAGGCAACAAACTACAACAAAACGTACACTAAGAAAAACATTTAATAAATGAAAAAATAAATAAAATACAAACAAAACAGAAATTAATACAAATTAAGACAACAAATTGAAACTATGACAAACATTTATGAGCGTGGTTCACTGGTCTTCAATACATTTTTGAGTTTTACTTTATTAATATTAAAATCGAAGAGATTTAATAGTTTTCACATGCGAGTTAAAGGTTCATGCAATCCATAATTAGTACGATGGTGGGACAAATTCATTAAGTTCAAACTCCGAAGATTGTGACCTCCTCCACGATTGTTGAAATTTAAACAACTTAACAAATCTGGTGAATCAATAACCCCGGTTATCAGTTGGTGAATAAATACAATATCATTATTAAGTCTTCTATGTGATAGCGTTTGCATCTGAAGAAGTTTAATTTGATGTTCGTAAGGTGGAAGATTATAAGGATCGGATCGGACCATTGTAATCCTTTTAAAGCGAAACGAATAAAATTACGCTGAACTGCTTCTAGCCTATTCTTATGAACTTCGTAAAAAGGAGTCCATATCTGGGAAGCATATTCAAGGTGGGGACGAACTAAGCAGTTGTAAAGAGCGAGGGTAACATAGGGGTCCTTGAATTCTTTAGCCCATCGTTTAACAAACCCTAACATAGAATAAGCCTTTTTCACGATTAAATTGAAGTGCTCAGTGAAATCAAGGCTAGAAGAAACAAGGACTCCAAGGTCTTTGAAACTATTAACACGAACTAAAGTATGTTTTGATATTTTATAATCAAACAAACTAGGAATTCGTTTTTTAGAAAATATCATCGACTTGCATTTGATTGGGTTTAGATTCAAGCCGTTCATATGACACCATATAACAAAATTATTAATATCAGCTTGAAGAAGTAAACGATCACTGACAGACGCAATGCTTTTAAAGATTTTCATGTCATCTGCAAAAATAAGAATTTCACTATTACGTATACATAAAGGTATATCGTTGATAGTAGCTAATATAAAAAGAAGGGGTCCTAAGTGACTACCCTGAGGAACTCCAGATTTGGCAATCAGAGGGTTGGAGAACGAGTTATTGAATTTTACCTGATAAGATCTGTTTTGAAGATAGGATGAGATCCAAGTAATAATTCCAGGAGGAAACCCAAACATTTCTAATTTAAACAAAATGATTTCATGAGCTAGTTGATCGAAAGCCTTTGAAAAGTCCGTATAGATGCAGTCAAGCTCCTGACCACGTTCTAACGCCGTTGAGCATTTGTGCATAAATACAAGCAAGTTCGTTACCGTCGACCGCCTCTGCATGAAACCATGTTGTTCCTTACAGATTATATTTTTACAATGAAATGTCAAACTATCACACACTACCTGTTCAAAAAGCTTGGGAATACATGAAAGTTTGGAGATTGGCCAGTAATTCTTTATGCCTGATTTATCCCCTTTTTTAAAAAATTGGGGTATATATGCTTTCTTCCATGTACTTGGAAATTTACTGGTGCTTAAGGAAAGAGCAAAAATATTAGAAGAGAAGAAGCTAAAACAGATTTGCACCTTTTTAAAACTATTGGAGGAATACCGTCTGGTCCTGATGAATAATCTTCATGAAGTAAGGAAAGGTAATGTAAGACCTTGTCGATATCCAACTGAATATTATTCAAAGTTGTTTTAGGACAACCATTTAAGTAATTGAAGTATTCCATGTCAATAATAACTGGAGTATCGATAAAAGATTGGCAAAAGTTATTAGCCAAAGCCTCACATACTTCCGGAGTACTCCTTAAAATGTTATCATTTAAAATAAAATTGGCTGGATAGCCATCAGATTTCTCTTTGGAATTCACGAATTTCCAAAAACTTTTTGGATCATGCTTAAGCGAACTTTCCATTTTATACAAAAATTCAGTGTATAAATTATTCGAGAGGTTTTTAAATTCTTCAAATAGAGATTTATAAACTTCGTGATTTTCAATGGACATACTTTTTATATAATTTTTCCAAGCCCTGTTTCTTTTATTGCGAAGCACTTTAAGCTCTTTAGTGTACCATGGATGGCATATGCTTGAATATTTGCATATTTTTTTGGGGACTGTGTCATTTATAAAATTTTGTCAAACTATATAAAAATATGAAACTGCAACATCAATATCACCTGAGGCAGAAATATTTTCGATACCGGATGTACTTAATCTGTCAGAGAGTTGCAGAAAATTTGCTCTACGAAAATCAAAGGTATATGAGCAGTCTTGAGTATTGCTATTTGCAAGTAAATGGCCGCCCAAGTCAAGAAATATATCTAGAGGAGGATGGTATGGGTCTATGTTAGAAACTGCAGAGGTAGATTCTACCACTATAGCGTCAGAGGAGAAAACCAAATCGAGTTGTCGATTTATAGAATTTTTAATACAGCTAAGTCGGTAGAAATAATACTGTCCAATAATTGAAGCTCCTGTTGAGATGAAGTCAAGGATGCTTCAAAGAAGGACTCGTCTTCTGATGGTATCCAGATAATGTGTGGTAGGTTAAAATCACCCAACAGAAGAAAAGTGGAATTAAAGCTAGCTATTTCAGTAATATAGTCGAGCGCTAAGGACAGCTCTGAAAACGCTATAGCCGAGCTTTTAGGAGGAATGTATGCATTCAAGATAAATATATCGTTTGAATCCAAAGATATTTTGATGCATATAAGTTCTATTGCAAGATTAAAAGGGAAAGTAGTTAGAGTTGTACTAAAATTATTACGAACCGCGATTAAGATCCCACCTCCTACTAAGTTCGCATTGTCAATATGACGGTCTATTCTGAAAACTAAGAACTCTTGATCAAAAAGTTCCGTGTCCAAGATCGAGGCGTTAAGCCACGTTTCAGTAAAGACCATAATATCATAAGGAAATGCTTGAGAGTTCTTAAAAATAGTTGAAGTTTTACTTCGCAGCCCTTTTACATTTTGATAGTAGAGGGAAAGCCTACCATTTTACTAGTCTAGCAAAAGGAAAAGGTGTCGTATTAATTAGGTATAACTATTTTTAAATTTTAAATTCCCTGTCGCTTCTAAGCCTGTCATGACTTTGGCTTTTGCCAACACTGTGCATATCACTACTTAAGAAATTCGTATAAAATACAATTGCACTTACTTAAAAATAATTTTAACCTTTTTTTGCAGATTTTATTACTTTGCCTATGTTATCGCAATTTGCAACATTAAAAAAAAAAAAAACAAATTAACAAAAACAAGATTTCTGTCAGCTTTCAATATTCATCAAAACAGAGCCGATATAGACCAATTCCGGAGATATTAATAAGTTAAGTAGCAAAGTGGCAACCCTGATCTGGAGTGCTCCGTAAGTATTTCCATAGA
Source organism: Epistrophella euchroma (assembly GCA_947049315.1). Classification (NCBI taxonomy): domain Eukaryota; kingdom Metazoa; phylum Arthropoda; class Insecta; order Diptera; family Syrphidae; genus Epistrophella; species Epistrophella euchroma. The sequence continues at coordinate 21,695,836 of OX346246.1, forward strand.
TTTTCTGCGTTTGTTTTGTTTTTGTTAATTCTATCTATACCTAAACGCGCTCTTTAACATAATAATATTATTATAAATGATAAAAATGTTGATGTCACGATTTCCTTCGGCTAATCTAAGGAAAAGTCGGAAAATGGGAAATTACATACTTTCTGAATGGATTTGTGTTTGTATACACACACATATCTCGGCTAAACCTCATCAGATTTGCATGGGGGATCTTTTTATTGGATTCGTATTCAACCAAGTAAGTCAAGAGGGAGCCAAAAATTGGAAAATTTACCGAAGAAGTCAGAGAATCGTGAAAAAACGATTTTATTCATTTTTGATTTTAAGTTGTCAAAGAGACATAATTGTGTGTGTCGCCTGTTTTTGTATCGGAAAACCATCAAAATTATTTATTTTTTATGCGCCAGAAAAGAAAACTAATAATGTTGTGTTTCAAAGAGCATTACAATAAGCACCTATAAATTTCTGTGTGCGGAATGGAGGGGATTGTCGAATCAGAACAGCTAATGTGAAAGGAACTTTTCTATATGACAAAATATACTCTTGGAGGTTTTGTAGCCCTTTAAGAGGTTTAGGGTCACATCCTCTGCGCCGGCATGACAGTCCATTGCTATAACCATCATGCCACGGCTACTACAAACAAATATTATTTGATAAACTGAACAAATTATGATTCAAGTTTTCTCAAAAAAGGCTTTTGAGTATCATCGGACACGTAACTGTACTGACCAATGTGATAAAGAAAAAAAAATTAATTATTTAAAAAAAAATTAACATTATGGAAATAAGTTTTCGATTTGTTTTTTTCTGAAAATGCCGTATTTTTGAGTTATGTCCCTATATCTTTTTGAAAACTGGTCCGATACTACTGCAATTTTCCAGCCACAGTGCTTCTGAATATTTTAAACAATGAAGTTGTATTTAAAAAAATTTAAAAGTGTCAGAATCTTTTCTGTATGCAATTATACTGAAACGGCTGAATGTAGTGTAGGTATCGCATTTTATAGGATATGTTTAAGCTTTCTCCTGAAACACAGACCCACCAAAAAAATTTCATGTAAAATAGGTCGCCAAGACTCACAAGCTCATAACGCTTTCGCTATGAAAAAGTTATGAGATCTTATGAAGAGCCAAGCCCTTAACTCTATTAGGCCTTACTCTCCAAGCCCTAACTCGTGTGTCAAAAATTATGGCTTGGTCGTTTCACATAGAAGTTTAGCATGGTAGACTTGATTTTACAATAAATCTATGGGAAACGGCCAAGCCATAATTTATATAAAATATATCGTTGTCGTTCTTTGAAAACTCCCTAAGTCCATTTCTTAAGAAACTGAAGAACCTTTCATAAACACGGCATAGTTAATTAAATACCAAAATTTAACTTTTATAAAAAGTACACAACTCTTTTGCTACATTTATTCTAAATATAAAATTTATCAAACTCAAAAATTTTCAAGTTATTGTTAGTAAAATTCCATAACAAATGTCAATGTTGCAAAATTTTAAAAAAATGAACTTAGGGAGTTTTCATAGAACGACGACGATATATAAAAAAAAAAAATATAAAAAAAAAAGTAACGCGTATTTTTTTGTCTTCTCAAAAATTAAGGTAATAAGGTACTTAAACCTTAAAAAAATGATTCGTCAATGTAAAATCTCTTTATTTATTTTGACCGAAACGAAAAATGAAAGTTCATTATTTTTTTCTATCGCACACCCCTGAATATAAGTACATATGTATACATACATAAAATTCCAAGGATACGTCATACTGAACGAGACGACAGTTCACCGATTGTGGTGAAAATCATACAATATATAAACAACCCTTATTTCAAGCAAAGCCATATTGTGCATTGTTTTTTGTGTTCGTGAATATAAAATAAAAAAAATCAACTCTCAAATCAATTATAGGAGGGGTTTGCATTGCATTGTTGTGTGTGATTGTGAAAATTGTTGTTGTTTTTGAGGTTTTATTATGAACCTCAACTTTTGGGGTGTTGGAGGGTGAAAGTACAGATTTCTTAATTTTTTTGTTGTTTCCTAGTCTACATTCCAAATTTCAGCTTACTAGCACTTCGGGAATTACCCTTTAGGTTTTGATGAGTGAGTGGTCAGTGACAAAATCGACGTTTTTTGGGTATTAATAACATCCAAACTATAAAAGCTAGAAATATAAAATTTGGTGTGTATTATAAGGCCGCGGACTACATCTAATCCTGAATATTTGAGCTCTCTAGCCCTATCCATACCGAAGCTATGAGGGCTTGAAAATACGACGAAACGTTTCGAGAAAATATAGGTAGAGCTCACCGCTCGTCTTGGCGGGCGCACTACCGTGCGCCTAGATTTGCAACCGATATTTAAAAGGCAGCGTCTCAAATCCAACCATTTAAAAAACACCAAAGTAAGGATCATACCATATTTCTCTGGGCGAGACTAGTAAAATGGCAATTAATATTTTTAGATTTTTTTTTTTGCTAAATATTTTTTATTTATATCAAGATCAGAAATATTTCAGACTTGCAAAATACAAAATGTCAACTTATTTTTTTATTATAAAACCAAATCCATCCCCAGAAACAATTATAATAAATTCATCCATAAAAAAACAACCAAAATTTAAATACAAAAATTATAACAATGACACACGTGCACGACAGAATGTCTAGTATAGCTATTGTATTGTATATTGATAGTTTGCCGCCAGGCCGGCCGCCACGCCAATAGTAGTATGGAGCTCAATTAACTTTTTTATTACGAAGATGCCATTGCTCAGTATAGTATAGTCTTCCTGATTGTTTGCAATATAAAGTCGATAACTTATACCAAGGCTATAGTAAGAATCAAGCTTCGTTGACAAAAAAAAAACCTGAAAGATAAAATTGTATTTGTTGCGAAACTGACAGCCATAGCCATAATTTGTAAGCTTTCTCCGATGGTAAACAAACTTTTCCGTCGATTTAATATATGCACATACCTTAAATAAAAGTAAATGAGATAACGTTCAATATTCAGATCCACCCACTTAATTAAATAGAATTTTTTGGAATCATCTTGAATCATTTTTGGTCCAAGGTAAGTTGATTAATATATAGGGTTGAGTATACAGGGTGCAGGTGTACTTGCCGGTAGCTGAGCACATCCGATAAAATTATTATCCGAGATATTTTATAAAATTGAAGTCAAAAAGTACTTAGATATTTATATTTCTCGAGCTTTAAATTAAATTTTCGCATATTACTCGCTAAAATAATCTTAAAGAAAGCAAGTGAAACTCTCTTCGTCCCTGGTTGGCATATGAGATCCTTGTCCAGAATATCCTTTTTTTACAAGGTACCGTTCGTCGGGATGGCTATTGCCATGGTTTATAAAACTTCCTATCAGACGGTTCGGGTGGTTGATCATCACATTCTGCATGTATCTTGGGCAGGGTTGGATGAGGTATCTGTCGAGTTGTGTTATATTTGCTTCTTCGTAGAGTGTCTTGTTGCTGACATTTTTTTTTTATGTATCCGCTCGCAATGTAGGTACAGAGCTGCAAGATCTTCCCCTCGAAAATGCCCATATGAGGAAGCAGTACGGGTGATGATTGGTCTAAGGAGCTGCTTGTAAAGAAGGAGCTTGGTGATCTGGCTGAGTCTATTCTGATTTCGAATTAGGGGATGAGGGCGGTTAAGGCAAAATTGGCTTTATTTTAGACAGCTTTGGGGTTGAACCCGTATAGATCGTTGTATTCCCGATTTCCGACAAAATTACAATAAATTTGGTGGCACAACAGCTCATGAAGAACCAGGGCCTAGTGATTTACAACTCTCAACCATGCCTGTGTGCATTTCTGCAGTTTATTGCTGAATCCGAACGGCTAAGGTGAGCGGCACTTTTCTATGATAGGAGATACTCGCTTGGATTATTTGTCACTTTCTCGCAAGTGGCTGTAGCACTGAAAAGTACTTTTTTGTGCTTAGGTGGTAGAGGCTGGGAATCGAACCAAGACCTCTGGTTAGGTTAGGTTAGGTTTAGAGGGGTGATGATACGGCAAGCCGCATCACCTCACTCGGATCTCAGTGGATACATTGTGCTCCCCAGGATAAAGGTATGGTAGGTATAAGGACGGGTGAGGAGAGGAGTTGGTGGAGCTTAGGGGGTTAGGTGTGGGGGGCCTCCCTGAACCATTTTGAATTCTGAATGAATTTCATAATGTTCCCTAGTGGCAAACTCGAGATGTCGCCCAATTCGTTGAAAAAGTATTCCCCAAAGGCTGTCTTTCTGGCTCTTGCTAGACTGGGGCATTCACAAAGAAAGTGATAGGAGCCCTCCTCCGCCTCTGACGTGACAGTCCCATATTTTGAATAATTGTTGGCTATAATTGTTGTGTGTCATCCAGCGTTGCCGAAGTGGCATGATTGTGCTTTTTTGACACGAAAATTTCCTCATGATGGCACGGTGGCATGAAAAAGTTCAATATGGCACGTTTTTTTTAAGGTATATCCATTATTTTACTTGAAATTAAACAAATTTCGAAAAAATTATATGAAAATCGGTCCAAATTTCGTAAAAAATCGATAAAACCTCAATTTTTTCACAATGTACGAATAGAGCAAATATTTTCCTTTTATTGTTTTTGTATCAATAAAAATAGAAAAATTTTTGGTTTTTTTCATATGGCACGAATTTTGGCACGTTTTTTTCAGAAAATATGAAACGTAAATTATTTTCCGGGGGGCAACGCTGGTTCCATCAGGTAAGCTGATTTTGATAATCCTGCAATTGTTGCCTGAGCATCTTCTTGTATTCCTGGAGCTGCTTGTTTGTCTGAAACTTTTCGAATAATGCGGATTTTCACACGTGTGTCGGCGGCGTGCGTCATCTTCTTATATTTTCTAACAAAGAGGAAGTGTGAACTGTTAAGTTCACGAAAAAATATATTTATATAAAATGACTCCGTATGGCGGTGCACAATGTTTTGCTGTTTTACTGTTAATGATATGATTCCCTGGATGGTGGGTGGCTGCTGGCTGGCTTTTGTTGGCTGATGAAGATGGGTGCTAATTTAGATTATAAGTGAAACGAAGTATTTTAATGATGATGGTATTTAATGCAACTGTTTTGGTCAACTCGAATTCTAATGCGAATAAAAAACTTATACCATTCTTCCCTCTACGTTTCACTTCTTCTTCTCTTTTATTAAATTTTTGTAGTAAATTACTTTTAATTCATCAATCTTACTCATAAGATTTTGGCAGGAGAGGAAAAAAGTGTAACGCTGCATTATAATATACTTAATACTTTGCCCTAATTGACCTGTAAATTATCCTCCAAGATCTTTTGATTTGACGGGTCTTAAATATTTTCTTTTGGGAAACGTAAAGACACATACAGCCACAAATGCTCAAAAATGTAGTCGAAGTCTTTTTCTCTCGAATGAAATTCATCAGATCCAGCCGTTGTATTGTAACCATGTCTGAAGTTGTGTTTAAAAACTCGTTGCAAAATGTATTCCTCGATTGAACACCACTATCTTTAAAAAATTGTATGTGTTTTGTTCAAAACAAAATGACCTCTGTAACCTCTTTTATTTTCTTTCTTCCTAAAAATTAATTTGGTGCTTAAGACTTTAAACAGATAGATTTATAGGCTCAGGGACATAGGGCCCAGGGACATGAAGCCCAAATTTTATTTTTGGGCCTTATGCCTAACTTGAGTGGGACATAAAAAAGCCGAAATTGAATTTGGGCGTTAAGTCCCACTCAAGTGAGACATAAGGCCCAAAAATAAAATTTGGGCTTTATGTCCCACTAAATAAGAATTTCCAAATGATAAAACTTGGGGCATTTCAGGACCAACAAAGTTTTTTTTTTATTATTAATTAAATATAATTACAATTTTAGTTTTATGGAATTTGATAAAATCAAAACCTACAATTTTGATGAATTCAAAGTTTCTTTAAATCCAGATTCTTTGAATGCAAAAGAAACTTTGCATACACCCAAACTCGCACCTACCCCACATCCTATAGTCGGCCAAGCAGGGGGGTTGCAGTGGGGCAGCATTCCCCCCTTACATGTCTCACTGTTTATACGCTGCCGCCGCCATTTCTTTTGCATGGTATAAACAGTGAGGTTTGTGTGGGGGGGGGGGCATGCTGCCCCCTGCAACCCACCTGCTTGCCCCACTATAGGATTTGGGGCAGGTGCGAGGTTGGGTGTATGCAACGTTTCTTTTGCTCGGCGCTAGACTCCCCTCTCCCTCCTATAGTAAAAAATGATTGCATTAAACCCCTCTACAAAAACCGTTATTATTTTGCGGCGCCTGAGTTTTTGAAATCGTGCCTTTCGTTCAAAAAAAAACACCAAAAAGTTATTGTTTATTCTATTGAAATGCGAAATCTTTTTACTCTTCTATGCTTCTTAAAAATTTGGGATTTATGTCCCATTTTTAACAAAAAAATATTTGGGGCTTGGGTCTCACTTGAGTGGGACTTAACGCCCAAATTAAATTTCGGCTTTATGTCCCACTCAAGTGAGACATAGGCCCCAAAAATAAAATTGAGGATTTATGCCCCTGGGCCTTATGTCCTTGCACCAGATTAATATCTGTTTCGATTTTATTCTCCACTATCTCTTCATAACTTATTTAATTTAAACCGATATTCTTATTAATTTTCAAATAAAGTTAAACATCGAACGTTAAACAATGAAACTATCCAAAATTTGGCTGTTTTGTTTTTGGAAACAGAATTGATAATGAATCTTAATTTCAATTTTTTTTAATAAAAAACATACCTATCCGGAAATAAACTCAAAACCTTTTCCGCTTTTAGTTTCAACGAAGAGCTCTCAAAATTACGTGATTGTGTTTAAAAATGATTTCTTGTATTTTTAAAACCCACTTCATCAAAAGCGCTTCTGTCTGCGAGCAGGTAACGTCTTCCATCACAAAGCTCTGCTTCGCTCCGTTCAGGCAATTAAACGATGAATACGTAATGCGTATTCACCCAAAAAGGTTTACACAACCAAATCTTAAATATTTTTATTAATAAAATAATAATAAGTGATCTTCATTTCAAGTTTCTATAAATAGAATGATTTATCATTGTTTACAGCCCTTTTAAAGTCTAACTACAGTTCACCGGGCGGTAAACACAGTAAATAGCGGTATTTATCACAACATATTAATATCTTGTTTTTGTGTTTTTTTTTTTTAATTTTGCCGCATTCTAGCAGATTTATCAGCATATTGTGACGTAGCAAACCTTTGGAACAAAACCCCAATAAGGAAAAAAAAATAGGTAGGGGATGATCAGGTTTTCTTAACGATCGTACGTGTTCTTGCTGGTTTTTTTTTTGCTTAACTGTGTAGATAAGGTAGTGTTGGTGATTTGGTAGCGCGCGACGAACGTTCCGATCGTTTAGTTCGGATTGTGTGATAGCAATTAAATTCTCCTTCATTCATTGATGCTGATTATAAATGAGACTCACTGCCGCTCGCTTGAATGTTATATGAATCTAACCGTTGCCGCGTAAGGATCTCACGCTAATCTTTTGCGAGTATCGAATTATTTAAAAAAAAAATAATAATAATAATAAAAAAAAAAAAGAGCATAGCGTACGTGTTGTGATCGAATAAATCGGTATAATTTAAAAATTAAGTGCTAAGCAGGTGTAACTTTTATGTTTTTTTTTTTTAATTTCTTGACGGGCGGTTGTCTGGAGTGTCTATAATTTTAAATCATGTGAGTTCTAGTTTTGTGAAGGAAAACAAATTTTATAATTATTTTGAATAATATTGTGGTTTTTATATGTCTGATGTTGATTATGAATTAAAATTAAAAAAATAAGAGAAGAAATTATAATAAACACTCACATGACGGTCGTATATAAGGCTCAATTAAACAAAGAGTGTAATAGTTTATTTAGTGGGGGAGGTATATTTTTTTCAGCATGTGACTTTTTACCTGTGTTTGGCAACAAAAAAAAAAAAAGAAAAAGAATAAATTTAGTTTTTTTTTTTTTTGTTTGTTTAAACAAATAAAATGCAAATATACGTCGTAGGTAATCTATTTATTTTAATTTCCCGGTTATAGGTGTCCGAATACTGAAACCATGTGCATCGTCGACGTGCCACACCGGCTCGGCTTGTGGGAAAATTTATAACCGACGACACTATCATAATATTAAAAACATCATTAAAACAGTATATTGTGTTTTATGATTATAGTTTTTGCATACGAAATTTATCTAATTCTTTTTTTTTTATAGTGTTTTTTTTTTATTTTGTTCTGGTTGATATTATTCAAATGTTGTATTTTATCTTAAAATGAGGTAGGTATATAGGAAGATAATAAATAGTAAGCTTTGAGCTATGTGAAGATGTGATTCAAGTAATAGGAGTGGAATACTAAAAAAGGCTTCATTTTGACTGCTATCTATCTTAAAATATGTGGGTTTTAAATGTTTATACAAGAATGTGTCTAAATAGGAGGAAATTAAAATTGTTACATCAGTTGTATAAAGTGTGATCATAAACATAATTATGTAAATGGAATTGACAGGTTTGAAAATATTAACCAGGTGTTGTGTGTTAAAGAAGTGATTTTAAAATTTTATTGTAATAGTTTTTTTCTATCTGCATATGAATAGTTTTTTTTATAGTTTTGCAATTTCTATGCAAATTCATACTTACAGAAAGTTTTACATAAAGCATTGTGGGTGTGAAAGGAATTTACATACATACCTATCTAAGGCCCGATTTGTGAGTTGTGAGTTAAACCTGAATTAGTTAACTCTTGACATACAGTAATCTCAAGAAGCAGTTTTCTACTGATTTACCTAACAAACTTGGAGAATAAAATATCAAAAGCATTTATTCAGTAAACCAAAGTTAAGTTACTCAATTGGGTGGGTTAACTCGGGCTTAACTTTCATTTCTTACTGACAAAAAGGACCTTATTGGATTAAATGTATATTCGCAAAGGTTTTTTTTTTTTCATTTTTGTTTGTTTGACAAAAAGAAAAGTCTAACGATCAGAGCTCTTCTTTTTCTACTTTCTCAAACTAAAATTGCGATCGAGCATTCAATACATACATTATTTATGTAGAATAGCTAGAAATAATCTTATAGAGAATTCAAAGAATGCATTTATATTAATTAAGGAAAAGTCAAATGTGAACATAGCAATTTTAATAGGATATGTATTACATTTGAGTTATGTATATGTATGTACATATGTAACATAACAACTTTAATAATTGGATTTTAATTAGTTGGTATAATTCTAAATTAAATGCACATACTTTCTTATTAATTGAACGATTTTGTAATGCTATAATATTTAGATAATAACAGAAACGTGTGGGTAATTTGTAAGAATTTAGTCTTTTTTAATATTATTTTAAATGCAGTTTGTACATATGTATACTCTTTTTTTTTTTAAATTTGTTTTAGGCATTTTTCTAATGTCAATGTCTAAAAATAAATAAAGTTGCAAAGTTTTCAAAACTAACTTAGGTGAAGAAACTGATGTTTGGAAACCTATGGCGCTTTCTAATATTTTAGACTATAACATTATAGACTAAGAGCCCACAGCAATTTTTGGGTGTGAAGTATAGCAAAATTCAATGATGCAATTAGATAGGTCCTTACTTTCTATTCGCAAATATGCAAGTCTTGCAAGCTGTGGATGTGGTGTTGCTGCAATAAAAATGAATTTATTTCTAAAAGCCCAGATAAAAGGTATACCATTAAAAAAAACTATATTTAATAAAAGAGCTGAAAACCATACACATTATGGGGGTCCAAGGACCTCTTAGGTGAGCTTTCTGTATGCAAGACGCACTATAAAAATGAATTTTCAAGTGTGTCTTGCATACAGAAGGCCCCACCTAAGAAGTCTTTGACCCTCATATTCTTGTCTATAGTATTCAGCTCTTTTATTAATTATAATTTTTTTTTTTTTTTTTTTTTTTATTTTTATCTTTTACCTGGGCTTTCAAAATTAAACGCATTTTCTATGCAGCATTATTTGCAAACGCCCCAAGTACGGCTTGCAAGACTTGCATATTTGCAAATAAAAAGTAAAGACCTATCTTATTGCATAATTGAATTCTTGCTTTGATTCAAACCCAAACATTTTTGTGGGCTCACGGTCTTTTAGAGAGTCGCTCCTATAAGATAAAAAAAATGTTCAAAATTGTAAGCTGAATATTTCATGTTAATCAACTTTTTTTGCTAAGACGAATACGAATTAAATTTAAAAAATAAAACAGACAAAATGAGAAGGGAACGCTGGGATGGGGGATATGCGATTAGTTAGTTGTATTCCTTAGACGAACAATGAAATGCAAAGTCCAGTCTGACCTTATTTGACTGTATACTAAAAAATAACATACTTCTGTATTTTTTAAAATTGTTAAGATTTTTGTTTAATCTTTTTCGATCACACTTCAAAAAATTTTAACAGATTGGAAGGTGCAGCAGAAATTCAAAGCTTTGTTCAGATTAAAATCAAACTTAATTAACAGCTTATTTATAAACTAAAAAGCTGCTCTAGTTAATAGAAAAAATACACGGTGCTAGTTTAACAATAATACCAAGTGAACTATATTAAGGGCAAAATTTTAAAAAATACTTCATGAAATATTGCAGTGAAATAATTGAGTACCTACCATTTATATAAAATTTAATTCATACAAAAATTTGGCGTTCTTACAAACCAGACTTGTATAACTAAATATTTCAGGAGTTCAGTTCTCTCAAGTACAAGTACTAGGTAGGTACTGGTATTAGTATTTCAGTACTGGTACTTAAAAAAAAGCAAGTACCAGTATTTTTCAAGTATATATTTGGGTACTTAAGAACTTGATCAGTACTTTAGCAATATTAAAAATATTGCGAATTTTGAATTCGAAAATTGTTTTCAAAAAATGTTCACTAAAACAACTTTATTAAAAAATAAAATAAAAGATGAGATTTCTGGCCTTACATTTCGATATAGCTTGACATTGTAAGTAATAGCATTGTTTTTTAATACTTTTTTTTTCTGTTGTAATTATTAATTCTCGTACCTAAACTGGGTGTAATAGACTGCTCCCTTCCATACAATTTTTTTGCTTCTCTCCTATAGTCTACACGCTCTAGCTTTTTGACACACCTTATGTGAATCACCCTGTACTTATAAGAAAATAAAACAAAAAGGTATCCTTTGACAAATTACTAAAAAAACATAATTTTAAAATTTGCTCATCCCATATAGAATCACCCTGCATTTTTATATAATAAACTTAATAAATTTTTTTTTAGATTCAACTTCATTATATGTATGTAGTAATTAATCGCTGTCTAGAAAAAATTGAGTATGAGTATTCGACCTATATGTATTATGTGTATATATATGACCGAAGCGGTGGAAAAGGAATGCTAGACCGCTAGACAAATGTCCTCTTCTTAAAAAAATTGTCATTAAAGCTAAACAGACCGTTGACTTCTTCAGCGCCAATTGAAAGACTTCTCATTCGCTGGTCTGGTTAATTCTCCCAGACTTCATGCCCTTATTGATCAAAATTTTCAATTATTTGGTTTAACCAAACTAACTCAACTTTGTACTTGCGATGAAGTACGTGAAAAATACTGGTGCTTTTGGCATTTTCAAGTACCATCAGTACCCATTATAGTAGCCCGTAGCGTAATGGTTATTGCGATGGACTGTCACGCTAGAGGTCTGGGTTCAATACCAGCCGCTTACACCTAAGGATTTTTTCCGGGCTACTACCTCTTGCGAAGAATTGACAAATCCTCCAAGAGTATCTCTTTGTCATAGAAAAGTGCCGCTCACCTTAGCCGTTCAGATTCGCCAGTAAACTGTAGGTCCCTTCCATTCCTGCAGACACGCACACCAGGAATGGTTGTGAGTTGTAAGTCACTAGGCCCTGGTTCTTCATGAGCCGTTGTGCCACTAAATTTTTTTTTTTTATCAGTATCAGAGTACAAGTTCCGGAACTCTTACTGATGGTACATGGAATTTTACAAACATAAGGAAAATTCATACCTCTTGGTTGATCATTACAGTCTTGCAAATTCTGCAAAATTTCATAAAAAATGGAAATTGTAATATCTTTCAAAGTTATTGGAGTGTTGAAAAACATTAATTTACCTGTTTCTTTTCCTTAATTAGCTCTCAAGCAGTCGATTCTTAATTAAGGCTTGAGTATTAAAATAAATAAAGCTTCGTATATTTAAAGTTCATCTTTTGTCCTGCATTTCAGTTATTTTTTCTTGTGAATTTCCAAATCAAATCAATTGACGTAAGTTTTACCAGTTTTCTGTTCAAATGACCTCCTTATTTCTTAATAGCCTTTCTTTATTACCATCAGTTATACGATTATACATACCTATATACTTTGTTTACCTTTTTTGTTTTGTTTTGGTTTTATGAGAGGTTGATGAGTATTTAGCATATAATCTGGAATTTCTTTATATGATATCATTCAAGGTTTAACTACTTTTATCCACTTTCATCCAGTTTTGTATCTTTTTCTTTTATTTTCTTGATCTTCTGATTTGTAATTGTCTTAAGAGTCTTTTATTCTCTTTTTTCTTTCTTTAAACTAAAATAAAATATAATTTAATTCATCCATCTGTATATAATATATGTACCTACGAGCATTTTGTGGAATATAACATGCAGCAAAAAAAAAATTGTAAAAAAAAAAAATCATTTGGTTTTTTAACAATCATGACTGGTTTGGTCAGAAATAGAATGCAATTATTGGCGTCAGCGAACCGGATAACTTCTTGCAATAGGGTGGTTTAGAAAAAGTTTTTTTGGGTAGAATATAATATACCTGTCGTCGCTTGAAAAAAAAACGACAACTCAAGAAATCTTATTTTTAAAATTATTCACAAGAAAATTAAATAAAAATACTAAATTTTCAATAACTTCTTAAGATATTAACACAACAAAATTGTTTTTTCGATACCATACAAGTTTCATTCAAAATATTGTAGATAGTGGAGCTTGGAATATTTCCAACGGATGTTTTTTCTTTTCTACACATGTACCTAATATAGCGAAAAGTCCTGGTACCTAGCGCTATATTTATTTAATTATTGTTAATATAATTTTGTTATGTTTTCAATAAAGTTTAAATAATAATAATAATAATGCAATGTACCTAAGCTCAAAAATTTTTTTTTTTGTTGAGTTGTATCGTTTTTCTTCCGGAGCGACGATAGGTATACTCACACTTTAAAAAAAAAAAAAACCCTACCCTAAAAACTTTGAAACTTTAGCCCTTTAATGGTGCGAGCGCAACTTTTATTGCGAGTGTGTGCAATCAAACAAAACCCGCCTGGAAAAAGAATCTAGTTTTCAATAAGGCCCTGGCAAGTTTTTCATAGTTACTAACAAGGTCTAGCAAGGGTTACTATAGGCATTCACTAGGCCCTCGCCAGTTATGAACCTTTTAGCCTCGTCAGTTAAATTCTGCCTGAGCCCTGGTTTCCCATGGTTTTCCATTCAACCATTTCAGATATGGGGGTCAAAGCTAGAAGCTGTCAGTCGCTCTATATTTTATTTATCTAGATAGACATCTCGTTCCTCGATGCCCACCACCCTGGTTGTACACTCTAAATGCCCGCCTGGAAAAAGAATCTAGTTTTCAATGAGGCCCTGAAAAGTTTTTCATAGTTACTAACAAGGGTCTAGCAAGGGTTACAATAGGCATTCGCTAGGCTCTCACTAGTTATGAACCTTTTTGCCTCGACAGTTAAATCTTGTCTAAGCCCTGACCAGTTCCAATTAATCCCAGAAAATAAATAAAATGATTGGTATGAGAATTGGTAACATGACGATGGACATAGCCTATATTATAAAGTTATAAACTTTGTTGGTTTGTATGTAGGGGGTATAGTCTTGAACTACTGAACCGACTCTATACATATCTTTGGGGTGTTGTCTCCATGTTGTGTGTGTATAATGAAATAAAAATAAAAATTAGATTATTAAAATATAATTTAATTTTATTATTATAAAGTAAACTTTGAAATTATCACAACATTAATTATTAATTATATAAATTATAAAAGCGACGCGTTTCTGATATGTTAATCCCTCTTCGGGCTTCAATTTGTTGAACTATGATGTTAATTAGCCAAGTATATTTGTCTATACATTCCAAAAACATGAAATTCTTAGACTTGATAGAGATATAGTCCTTTTTATAATAATAAAATAACTAAAGAATTATAATGAGAGCTTGTGGAGCGAAAGCTTGGAAAACGGCGAAGGACAATAAGGTTAATTTACGAAAAAATGAATATTGTTATTAGAGTTTAAAACGATCCTAATTTTATTAATTTTCATAAAATGTTTTCACTAGTTAGTTACTAGCTAGAGCCTCATCAGCACTTAACTTAATAAATATTCTCAGCGAGGCATTAAAGGGGGTCTGTCATGTTTTCCTCGTCTAGTTTTCCTTACCGAAAACTACCCAGGGCCTTGTCTAAACTAGCCAAAAACTTGCCATTTTTCCAGCCGGGTGATCGTTGTCGTGGCCAGTCCATGTCTATAGAAGAATGTTGCTTCGAAGACTTCAGTGTTCTTACCACGTCTCAGCCTGCCGATAAACTGATGGTCATCATCCTGGTTGGTCCTGTCTTAAACATAGCTCTGATAGTCCCTATATTCATGCCGTTTGTTTGCATTTACGTCCGTTTTAAAGCATGCAGCGCTTGGTAATGTCATCGTTTGTGCTTCTGTGGCGGTGCGCTTTCTGTTGCTTATATTGCGAGATTGGGATTCAAAAACACGTTTTTTTCTTGTTAAAGATGATAGAAGTTCACTAATTTCACTAATTAACCGCGAATCCATTGTATTTTATTTTAATTTTAATTTTAATTTTAATTTTAATTTTAATTTTAATTTTTATTTTTATGACCAATAAAAAATTCTTGCGCATGCAAAATTGAATTAACTGACGATTAATTTATTGTCATTTACTTTGGTGTGCATGCAAGTATATGTGAAAGACTATAGGTAAGTTCGGTGAGGATCTTCGGAACAGTTTAGAACAGAAAAGAACAAGTTCAAGTTAACTGTTCTGGCTTGCTGTTCAGTGAGTCTATTTGCACTTGCTTTTTAGGCAGAAGAACTGAGAACAGATTTCTGAGAAATGTCAAAATCAGTTGTGGTTATGTCTTATTCTGTTTTGTCTGCAGTTGCGCTTTTACTATTTGACACACCGATTCCCAATCCTAATTTGAAATTTACAGTAACATAGGATCCTGCTTTTATTAATTTTTATAAGATGATTTCACCAGCACTTTATTAAATAAATGTTCTCAGAGAGGCACTAATAGGGGTCTGTCATGTTCTCCTCGTCCATGTTTTCGTTTCCGAAAACTTGCTAGGGCCTCGACTTAACTTGCCAAAAACTTGCCATTTTTCCATGCGGGAAGAAGCCCTTTCTAAAAGTCTTATTTTCTATAATTTAAAAACGAGTAGTTACCAACCTGGGCCACCCTATTTCTTCTACTATAATTCTTGTCAATTTTGTCTTCCTTTTGTTTTCCTGAAATAATTAGTGTTTTGTGATGAATAAAGATTCCTTAACGGATCCATTAAAAGTATTTGTTTTTGTATTTTATTTTTTATTTTACATTCATATATGGACAAACGACTCTATAAGAATCAAAAATTAATGTGAAACCATATTATTTTTGATGACCAGATGACATAAACTTAAAAGATTCCTTATCAGATTGTTCTTGTTGATTCTCATGAATTAAAATCATCACATCAGGTACTAAAATGTCATTCCTTTATTTAAAATAATGTGTGATTCAAATCTGTTTTTTCTTTTTTTTTTTGATGTGGTTGGTACTTGCAGATGATTTTGTATGTAGAATTCCAGATTTCACATTACTTTTTAAATAAGATTATATTCACATAATATAAAACCATCATTAAGATGTCTTTATCCCCAACTTTGGTTTTATTAATGTGTAATTTGTTTTTTATTCAAAAAACTTCTGTATATGCCATGACTGAAATAAATTAAATTTGGAAACGAAATCCACTCAAAGGCATAAGTCAATCTGCCAAAGAAAATCACCTCCTGCGGGGTTTTAATTTTTAAAAGTTGTTAGTCTAAAAATGTAATTTACAAAATTCCCCGATAGCTAATCAAAACAACGACGTAGTATACGTATTTTTTTTTTTTTTTTCTCACTATACCACTATAAATTAATGGATTAACGTGTTTATTTTATATTTTAATGAGAAAAAAAAAAAAAAAAAAAGGCCTAACCTTAGGCATCCATATGATCCATCCATTCCTTTGCTTTGCGGTAGTCTGTGATATCAATTCTAAAAGTGACTCATGTTCCAGAGAAACTGAGTCGTATATGTTAATGTTTTGGATTTTTTGGTTTACTATGTTATGTTTTCACTGAATTAATTAAAATCAAGATCATTATAGTGTGGTAGGTAAATACGTTTGAATAAATCTGAGTCTGATTGATTTCTAACAAATATAACAGCGCAGCGTCACAATATCGTCATGCAAAATACCTACTAGTATAATTACCATATTATGGTAATTAAACTAAAACCAGTTCAGATTCTTGTTAACGGTTTATGTATTAAGAGGTGATATGGTTATTGAAAACCTGTACTCACGTGATTTTAATTTTTACCACATTTTCTGGAAAATCCCCTCGACTATAAGATTGACCATTTCCATGAACTTCGAAACACAGGGCTGGACTGGATGTGTGTATGTATTTTCAAAGTGCATATATAAAATGAAAATGCTAAACCTTATAACAATTTATTTATAGGTTTTTTGTAAAATTATTTTGAATATTATGGGTTTTTTTTTTAGTTCATGCACTTTTGAATTAAAAAATTGATTTGTTTTTTTTGGCGAATGGAATGAGATTTCAAATTGATTTCTGTTTGTCCCTCTGTATCTGAGTACAATAAGTAAGGGGTACAAAAATTAAGAGCAGCAAAATTAAGTTCAAATTAATAAATAGATAAATCAGTTTTTAGCCTATTGCAACAAAAAAATGGTCAAAATTGTATTTTGACTGTGCCATGAAATTAAATCTAATGCATTATAATCTTCAGCCAAATTTTGGACTTTATTGCACTTTTAAGAATGCAATAAACTCCAAAGTTATTTTGGACTTTTTTGCATTCTGAAATTTCAAAAAAGTCCAAATATAAAATGCAATATCTATAAAAACATATTCTTGTTTAATTTGATTTTAACATTTAAAGGTCACCCGGTACG
Source organism: Epistrophella euchroma (assembly GCA_947049315.1). Taxonomy (NCBI): domain Eukaryota; kingdom Metazoa; phylum Arthropoda; class Insecta; order Diptera; family Syrphidae; genus Epistrophella; species Epistrophella euchroma. The sequence goes on from OX346246.1 coordinate 21,713,142, forward strand.
GAAACAAAATTTTTTTCGCACGATTTTTTAATTTTCACATCTTTGGACTTTGTTGCATTAGACTTTATTTAATGGTACCATTTTGACAGATCGAAATTGATTTATTTTACAAATGGAAAGTGGGAAGAATCATTAAAAATTAATAAAATTGGTGACATACTCGTGGAGAATCAGGGCCTACCTTGTGACTTAAAACTCTCAACTGCTTAATCCAGTCTATGAGTTGTCGGCAGAAATGAAAGCGAACAACATTTTTTTTTTTTTTTGAAAATCTAAACGTCGCCCTCAGGCAGCGTTGCCAATAGTGCAGATTTGTCTGCATTTTCCAGATTTTCCACCCATTCCCAGACTTTTGAAATCCACAAATCTGCACTGCAGATTTTGTCTGCATATTGAGCCTTAAAAAAATATTTTGTTCTTCTTTTGTTCTTTTTAAAATTCATCGGTACTGCTGTCTTTTTTGTTATATTTTAATCAAGAAATCAAATTGAGTGAACGCAGTAAAAAAAATTCAAACGGCGAACGCGGCTGACTGGTTGAGCAAAAAAACTGATTGCACCTTGTTAGGTTATTCTTGGTAGAAATGCATCATTCGGCCCCCTTTTGATTTTTGAATTTCTTTCCTAGGTACCAATAATATCATCAAAATTTAGACGAAGAGTCACGTGAGCTGAGAATATTAAAGTTTTCTGATATTGCTGTGGATGAAAAAATATCATTAGAGAAGTTTTGGCGTGAAATTTGTTCGTTAAAACGAGGGTATGAAAATGGTAATGAATGATTTTCCATTCTTGACTATCGATTCCTGTATCATCGGCAAATGTTGAACGCATTTTCTCACAATTCAATTTAAATAAATTCGAAGCATCCACTCTGAGTGGAATTCCGCTTTCATTAAAACAAACCACAAAAACTGTACTGAATTTAAGGTTAATAAAGAAATGCTTAGGAGTTTCATTAATTCTTATCTAAATTAATAACCTTATTATTGTGATATAATTAATTTTAGTTTTTATTTATTGAATTTTAAAGTTAATATTCTACTTTTATGTATTTATAAAAAAAAAAATTTCTATTAGAAATCTGCATTGCAGAATTTTTTTCGTCATTATTGCATATTTCTGAAAATATCTACTCGACAACACTGCCCTCAGGTCAGAGCTTCCCATATTTTGCCACCTTTCCTTAACGGTAGTAGCCCAGTCCCTGTAGTGGAGTCACGTAATTGCTAGTGCGTTGGACTATCATCCAAAAGGTTTGGGTTCGATTAGAAGTCGGCAGACAATTGAAGGTCCCCTCCATTCCTTTAATGATATATGCATTATTTCTTAAAGATTTTTTTACTGACAAAAAACAAGAATTTGAAAATTTTCAGGTTTCTGGATAGTGTTTAATTTTAAAGTAGAGCAGCATAGATTTCAAACCAAGTTTTTCAGTGAGAAATCCAGATCCTCCTAGGTTTGCAGTTTCAACGTGAGTTAAAGCATTTGAAGCCTAGAACTCAAAACACGAATATACAATACAAAATCTGGGATTTTCATAGTTTTTTATATCCGTATTGCACTGTAAGTACATGAAAATTTATAGTCCTGTTCCTTTACTTTTAAACTCTGTTATTTTCTGTGTATTTAAGTGCCATTTTATTTTTTTTTATATGAACTTTGACAGAACGTTGGATTGAAATTCACACAAATGCACAAAAAGTCAAAAAATTTCAAAGTAAAGGAACTAAGCTAATACGTAATAGGTGTGCAACGTGTGTAGAGAAATTTCAGTTCAAAATCTATTTTGTAATTCTTGCGAAGTTCGGGCAAATTTCTCATTCATTGCGATCAGATTAATTTGAGAATGATGTAATCCTGCCCTGTGTTACATGTATGTCCAAGTTCTTTTCACTCAGCAATTATTTTTATTAGAAACATCGATTTTTAAGACTCGGCATGTGATCTGCACTATCACGTGAATATGTATAACGTATACAATTATTTTACATGGAATACTTAATTCCTAGATAAGCATCAACAAGTCTCGATTAAATAGCTCTCCAGTTTGAATACTATACGTTTTACTCGTTCATACATTACATACTAACTTGTGTGACACAAGTTGTGTCCACCGCGCGCTGACCACGCTACTGTAAACCGTTTATCAATATTGTTTAAGAGTGCAGCGAGCTTAAAGAAATACTTTTTTTTTTCTGATTGATGGCTGTTGGCCGTTGGGGCAACAGAAGTAGTTAACATTCGCAATGCATTTTTGTTTCCTTTTCAATTGTCAATGGAGCAGCGATCAGTTCAGCGATCGTTTTGTTATTGAACTGTATGATAAGGTTCTTTTCTCTGCTATTCATCATGTTGACTATTGCACTGCGCTGCGCCACGATATGAAAATTGGATGAACAGGTTAGGATTTTTTGGCTTTTGTTTGAAGGTTTTCAGCTTAGAGAGTGGCGATGATGGTCAGGTACAGGTTGGCGTATCATTGTCGTCGTCGCCCGGCATGCGTTGCCTTCTTTAGTCGGTCTTCTTTGAATGGAAATTGACTTTGGTTACTGATTAGTCTGACGGTGATCGCCGATCAACAAGGTTATTTAGCCACATTATTATATTGACAAAGTCTTTTGATATCGTTCGTAGATCGTTGTGGTCATTATTTATAGTGAGGTAGTACCATTGTTTGATACGATTTTTGTTTGGTGATATAGACGGTGCGCGTGTTTGTAATATAAAAGATTTTACCTTGAAATTTACATATGTAACGCTATAGATAAAATGAGTTTGAAATCTATTGGATTTTTAGTTTAAAATGAGAACAAATATTGTGATTGTTTAAAAGATGAGTTTTGTGTTTTTTTTTTTAAGTTTTTTTTTTTGTTTACAATCGTTCTTTGTTCGTACTTAAATACCTACAACAGTTCTTTAAGCAATTTTCTGTTCTGAGAAAAAAAAATCAATTAAAAAATGTAAGTAGAACGTTTTCTTAAGAGATTATGTCCCCTTTCATACGTAGATACTAGTTGCTGGTGATTTTTTTGACGTTTTCTTTAAATCTCCTTAACAATCTCTTGTACCTTTCACACGCCAGCAACAAAAACCGGGAGATTTTCTTTATTTTCCTTTTAAACTACCTTGGTGGAACGCACACAAACGTAGTGTGAAGAGAAACGTCAAAAAAATCTCCTGAATTTGTTGACCGGGGAGATTTCATTTTCCCCTCTTTCTTCCTGCCCTTCTCGCCTATGAACTAATTGTTGCCGGCAACTCAGTTGCCCTGTGTGAAAGGGGACTATGTTACAAATTCCTGTACTAAGCGGTATTGATGCGAGCTAAAATTTAAACAATTTGTTATGACAGAAGCATTAAGATGATATTTGTTTGTTTATTGTTTATTAATTGGAAACCTGATACTTTACAAAATTAGATTTTCGTTAAAATTTGTATTTGTTCATGATTAAGTTTGGCCATATCAGTTTTTAGGTTCAGTTTCCTAGAAAGAAAGTTGAGTGCAATGGGAAAACTATAAGCTTTCGTTATTTAAGTTTAATAAATGCCTGTATCAATGATAATTGTCAAAAGATTAAAATAATTAATTGGTTTCTTTGTCATGAAGTATTGGGGACTTTTTTTGTGACAAAAATTTTCCATTAATTTCTTAACATGTTTTGCATTTATTTCGAGTCCGTTCTTTGCTCTACGCGGTTTTTGTTGACCAACTTTTCTTATCGCACGTGACGCCACCATAGTGCAGCATAGTGCAGTCCCAATTTGTGTACCTTCCGTTAATTTGGTTTCTATGATGAATTCGTTTACGTTGATGTCTATATCGTCTTGGTAAGCTATTGCATTTGACTATAAACTTAATGACGGCTTTCTTTATTGTTAATATGCTAGATTCAAGAAAAGCTTGTTCTAACGTTCATCATGATGAAGGGATAACAGGCAATATTATATACTTGTTTTGTTCCAGTAAAGAAATCGATTGATATGAATAGCAAGTAAGTGGTTTAAATTCAATAAACAGGTGTTGTTATAGTTGATTCCAAACAAATTATTTATTAAAAAAAAAATAATATGTATCTACGTTTAATGGTTAAAACAATGCTAATTGACAGTATGCTTTTAAAACGAATATTTACAGCATTTAATTACGTGTACTTAACGTATAGTTGTTTATTTTTCAAATATTTAAACAAGAAATATTACTAAAACTGTTTCAATATTTTTATTAAGTCTATGGTTTGATAACTAGGACTGAATAAACACATGTTTTTTTTTTTATTACTGGTTTGTGAAAAAAAAAGATTATAACAAACAATTTTACCTAATAAGTAAAAAAAGTAAACTACAGTGGGCGTTGAAAGTATAATTTAAATGTTGAATTTAATGAAACAAAAAATGCGAAACGTTGACATCATTCAAAAGCTAAATGGGTGGGTGGTATAGAGTAAAAAATCTACTAATATTTATTTTGTTTAATAAAATATCTTTAGGTAATAATTTGTTTAATTCTTTAAAACCTACCATATAAGCAATAGGTCAAATAATTGCGAACACACCAATAAATTGACCTTTAAAGCGTGGCAACTCTATGACCTCACCACTTTTCACTATGAGCAACTTAGTTGGCACTTCGAGAGGGTAGTTTTATATGCAAATTTAGTTTGAAAATTAAATGATCTTAATTAAATCAAACCGCAAAATTAAATGCTAAAAAAGAGCCAAGTTCTCCATGTATACAAAAAAAACCTTTATGTAACAAGTCAGCCGTGAAAAGTAATGAGATCTAAAAGTACGCCAAGTTCTAAGTTTATGAAGAGTTATTATCAAATATTTTAAGTAGAGTAATATCGTAATAACTCCAAATTATTATAGAAATTTCTTATTTAATGATTACTGACTAAAATTTGGTAAGTTTACTTGGCAAGTTTTCTTTTTTTCCATCTGATTACTTCAAAATGTTTTGAAAACTTGCCAAGTAAATTTACAAAATTTTAGTCCCTATATGGAAAACCTCAAATTTTCGATTTTGTCCATTGTAAACGTTGCAAGCCCTACTGCCCTTCTGAGTTTTATCATTCTATAATTCAATTCATTCTATAACAATCAGAAGTGCTCTAAGTAATTGATAGCAATTCTCTGACAGTGGGCGGATACCACGCCCCCTATATGGAAAATCCCAAATTTTGGAGTTTTTCCTTTGTATATACCACAAGGCCTACAGGTGTGCGAAGTTACAAGATTCTACGATGTCTAGAAGTGCTCCATAATTTTGATAATCTGTCAGTCAGTGAGTCAGTGAGTCGGTCAGTTACGGTTTTCGCGATTTTTGACGTCCTATATCTCAGAAACCACTAATTCTAGGAAGTTGAAGTTTGGTGAGCCGCCTGTGCTCGCCTAGCTTAGCAAATATGGTGCGTTTGAAGTTTCTGACATTATTGGTTCCAAAGTTAGAGGGGGGTCGAAAAGCGCTTGAGTTTGTTCCTGTATAAAGGGAGTAGTGCCGAGAAATTGGCTGGGCACTACCGTGCCCTTTGATAATTGAGGCTAAATGATAATTTTAAAAAACTGAAAATAAATTCCACAGCGTAGTGCTAACATAATACAGTTATGCAGTACATTCGTCACATTTGGGAGTGTAAGCCCAGAAATTTATTCATTCTGAACATACTCTGATAAAATAAGTTCTGTTTTCCGAACACTTACATAGATATAGTTCATAATTCTCGTATTAGAACATCTCTTTTTCGTTATATTAATATTTTTACTTTCGGTAGGTACTATAGCATATGGCATGTCTGTATGTCTGTATGTCTGCATGTCTGTCTGTAACTCAGCCTACAGCCGAAAACACTGACTCGATTTTCTTCAAATTTGGAGCATAAGATTTTTGGGTGATTTCGAGAAAATGAGATTTTCGTTTTCAGCTCAAAAAATAACGGTACGTGCCATACAACCGTTTTTAAAACGGTTATTTATCTCAAAAACGGCTTTAACGATATTTTGTGTTTAGGCAGTATTAATGGTAGTATGGTCTACATTTTGATGAAAAAAATATACCATATACGTTTTTTTAATTTTTTACTTTCTCGTTAACCGCTCAACCCATTTTGATCAAATTTTATTTTTCGCATACCAAAATTGTTTCTAAAAATTTTGAACAAAACTTTAAACATATACATACATAGGTATATATGTAGGTACGTCTATAAAAAATTATTTCCATTTCAAAAATGTCATATAAAATTGATTATGTTTTTTACATGTCAATTGCCCATAAATTGGTTAGCTCCATATTAGAAAAAAATCCTTTTTACCTAAAGCCTTAACTACATTGGCCAAAAAAGTGAAAAGTTACAAAAGTGAAAATTTTGGTTTAATATAAAATTGTGTATATTCTTTTTCACAAAAAAACTGTGCTAGCGGGAAAAAAAATATTTTCACTTTTGTAATTTTGCAAATAGTGATCAATATAGTTAAGCCAACCTAATAGAAAAAGGAGTAAATAGAAAATAATTTCAAATCTGTACGAAAAACAGATCTGATTCCCAGACTATGAACATGTCCAAATTTAATTAACAGCCTAATTAAGCATGAAAGGTGACTAACTTGATGGCATCGAATTTGGTTGAGTGAGATACATGCGCTTTGTAAAAAGTAGTGAAATTAGGAATAAGCTATGAAGATGAAGACATGTGATAGACAAGTAATAGTCATAATCGAATTTTGGTTAGCATATTCCGTATTCTATGTTCAATGACGTATGTATCAACTATAACTACCTTATGACATCTTGAAAATAAATAAAGACTTGATTAACACTCTTTCATTTGTGAATTGGGCGTAAATTTTTTGAAGATTTTTCACCTTATGTCCTTGGAAAGAATGTGTCTACTTTTTGCAACTAATATGCATACGAGTAGGTACTTACCCACCTACTATAATTTAAAGCAGTTTAAATTATTAAATTAAAATAGTCAACATCTTTTTCCAACTTTGCTTTTTGGTATATCTGAATCTGAAGAATAAATCTGACAAAGCTGAATTGTGGCGCAGAGCTTTATTTGTTTTGTATTTCCTAGAAATTACCCAAAGCAGTGATGGAAATCGACTTTTGTCGATAGTACTGAAAGCTGAAAAAAAATTGTACTGAAAATGACCAAATAGTACCGAAATTTTTCCAATGTTGACATCGTTAGAGGAAGATTTGGTTTGAGTATTTTTCCATCGACCATTTGCAGCCATCTTGACTTGGAGATCAAATATTGTTCAATATTTTTTTAACGAGATGTCGAATTCCTTTTAACAAAAAAATTGATTTTTTTCGAAACAGAATCGATTTTTTTTTTTTTTAAGGAATTTGTTAAAAAAATCGATTTTTTTCTTCTAAACAAATTGATTTTTTTGTTTAAATGAATTCGACATTAAACAACATAAAATATACGATGTCAAAAAAGGTATATAGCACACCATACGGTTTTTAAATATTTTTTTTTAAGATAGATAGATATTTTTTTTTATTTTGCAAAACAATTTTAAAGGTAATGTAACCGCACATTTTACAATTCAGAGATTTGACTATATTTATCTTACAACTGAAACATTATCTTAATACTATTAATAATAAACATTTGGGGAATATTGTTGCCTGAAGGAAAATGCATTTAAAAAAACCTTCAATTTGAATTAGTAAGAGAGAAAAAAAAAAGAAAAGATAAAGTGACTAGAATGCATACAAAAGAATAACCAGAGTAATTGTTAATAAATTAATAAGTTAATGACTGATGAGAGTATTTTTTTTCATTTTCATACAATTTTTCAGAAACTGCCTCAGCTTGTTTTAAAAAAGTTTTACAAAATTAATTTTCCTTAACTTTTTAGATACGAACAAATATTGTTTTTTTATTATGTACATATGTACGTAAGGTTAGATTAGGTTAGTGAGCTGACAGTTGACCTTGTTACCGTCACACTTAGATCAATGTAGATCCATTGTGATACACTGTTAAAAGAAGAAACCTATGCTAAAAAACAAGACCCGACATATCCCGTTAAAGGGGATAGATTTTAGCAAGCAGCTGCTTTAGGCTATCGGGGGGTTACAGTAGCTGTCGTCAGAAGCATTGACAGGTTTCGTCACCGCTGTCCTTTGTTCCTCTCCTTTACCCCCACTGAGTGGATCATTCCCCCCACAGTATCCGGAGGAGCATTTGGCTCCCCACAACGCCTGGTGGGTCAGTGGTTATGGTGTAAATTTGCTTTGTTATCTCAGGCTGAAGTGAATCGAGAGGGCCGTCCCCTACCACAAGAGGTATATCAATCTTGTGGAGGGACGGCCATCGCAGTTTCAAATGACGCTCGCATTCACCGCAGGAGTGGCAAGACTGGTGTAAGGCTCGCTGCCCTAACTACTCGAAAAACAATCAGTTTATTTTTTTGAAGTGAATGTGGAAAATGATCGTAGGTTATGAAATTTTAGACAAAAAACTTTTGTTTTTTTTTGTGCCTTAAGTGGTAACATCTTTTTAAAGTTAAGTGTAATTGGTAGAAGGGTTTTTTGAGTGGTATGGAAAATAAAATGACAATATCACCAAGTACACGACATTTTTATTTATTTTTATTTTTGCAAATTACTTCCAAATTACCAGTGACTATTTGTCTGCTAAATAATGTTTATTTCTATTAAGCAATTTTTTTCCTTCGTTAATCAAGGTTAAACATTTTTTAGAAATTTTTCTATTTTTTTTTGTCAAACAAATAAAAGTGTCGAAATTGTTTGCAAATACAATTTATCTCAATCCAAGAGCAATCTAATACCTATTATGACCTTTATTACTGTGTGAATAAAAGCACAAGATTTTGTTGTTATTTTTTAACATTTATAAAATTTGCAAAATAGAGTTGCAAAATAAATTATGTATACAATCATATATTATTATTTACGTACTTATATTGTTTGTTCTTTTTTTGGAATTTCATCTGTTATGAGTTATTCTAGAAATTTGCACAACAGATATTTTTGTGCATTATTTTTTTTTTATCAAATAATTTGGAATTTATTTCCTGAATTAAAATGTTTAAAAGTTTTTAGACCTCTTAGTCAGACGTGAGTGTCACATGGAATGGAGTATTATGGCTTCATAATTATATCAATTACTGTTTGCGATTTAAAAAAGTTCCCAAAAAATCATTAACACATTCTATTATTGTTAACTGATCTTTTTTTATTTTGTTAGAGCTAGATTTAATGCTAATTGGAAAAGAAAAGATTAGCCTTTGTACAAAAAACTTTGTTTGATGATTCAGTACTGAAATTGCAGACATAGGTAGGTACTGTCATCAAAGTGAAGTCAATCTAATGCTAAATATAAATCAATTCATTAGTTTGCCATAATTTGACGTCGAAAGTCTTGTCGGAAGGGGTAAGACTCCTCATACAATAATATTTAATTTGACTTTTGAAATGTTTGTTTTTTTTTGTTCTTAAATAAATAAGTGATTTTATATTTTTACTGAAGAGTTGGATAGTAAAAATAAACGCACAATTTTAAAGTTTTTTTTTTTCAGTTTTTTCAGTTTAAGTGAAAGTTTTTTTTTTTTTGAAAAAAGTGAAATTTATTTAAAATATAATTTTAAACGCCTTCATTTGAATTTGACGTAGTAACATAAATACAAAATTTGTGTTTTTACTTAAGCCCAAAGGACCAATATAGATTAAAACGTTTTAACAGCGAATAGTCCGCATGATTTTTGTTAACCTGGTATGTGCTCTTTAAAGCAATTTCTTTATACTTTATTTAAAATTTTCATAACTTAAGTTCCATTGAATTTCCATTTTATTAAAAAAATTAAAATTCATTAGCAAAATCCATTTTAAAATTCATCATAATTAAAAATATAATTTCTTTTGTGCGACCCATGTCTTCGTCACTTCTCCTCATTTGTTGTTGCTGCTAACCAACCTACTTAAATGTCAATCAAGCATCAGCTCTCTCTCAAATAAAAAAAAAATGCTAAATAAATAATTACACATATCAGATTGTAAAAATTACAGGAAAAACGTACAAATCAGAGTTGTGCACACCTGTTGTTAGGTGTTATGCACAGACTCAAAAAAGTGGATACCAAAAACTAAAAGAAAATTTTAAAACGTATTTCAAAGATGCTCTTAAGCCCTATTCCTTAGGATATAAGCCATACAGTTAAGGACTGCCCATCACTACCAGTCTCGCAGTCTTTGTTTATGTCATGATAGGGCTCTCGCAAAACCCTTCGAAACTTTTCGAAATGCACTCAAATATTATTTGGGTTATGAGAATTTTATAATTATAATCTTTAAAGTGAAAAAATCAATGATTCACTCATTTTACTTGCTCATATATGAGGGCCAATTTCGGTTTGATTAAAAAAAAAAAAACTTCGAGATTTTAATGAAACTACTATCTACTATACACTTACACTAAACAATATAAATAAGAAGACAGAAAAAGTGAGTTTTGTCATACCACCGCCCGCCGGCCGCGCCCCGTCGCCGCCGTCGCTCTGGTCTCTGCGGGAAAACGGTTATCCGCATAGAAAAGTTGTTGGACTACATGTTTGTTTACAAAATTTTGAGTAAGGGTACAAAATTTTCTATACTTGAGAGGGGGGTTTGAATCCGCGCCATCAATGTGATTTATGATTTTTAAAATGTAAAAGTTGATGAAAAATTTTACAATTTTGAAAAATAATACTAAAAAAAAGATATTTCACCAACCCTCTTTTACAAAGTTGTCATAGGTTTTGGTGGAGTAAATGTCACAGGATTGGCCGAAGGGGTGTCATAAAGGTAAACATTCCATTTGAACACATTAAATTCAGGTGAACTTTGACAAGCTATAACTTAAAGATGGAAAAGGTCCCAGAGATCGTTAGTACCTCGTTTTGTAGGTATTTTGATTTTCTAAAAGTTTTTCGCTGGCTATTTTGTTACAAAATAAAATCCAGGCGAAAACAAAATTACCAGCCGTTTCAATATGATGGCTTTTTCTTAACCCCTACCAACCCGAAATTTTTGTTTTATAGTTTAGAGATGTACCCAAACACATATGATAAAAAAATATTTACCCGTCGAAACATGCACCTTCAATAAATTTTTTTGACACTATAAAGTTTTTGCACGTTTTTTACAAAACGTGTTGATTGTACGAAAAAAAAGTGTCATAACATTTTTAATGTAAAATTACATAAGCTACAACTTTTGCCTTCACATTTTTTTTTTAAACCCAGATAGTTTTTGAGAAATTTGCAAAAAACTAAAATTCAAATTTTAGCACTCGTCCAAATTTAGGGTACTTTTTGGAAAATGCTTATGATAAAAAAATAAACATCTCCAACAAAATTTAGCTTTGTTGAAATTATTTTCGAAGTAAAAGTCTAATTTTCCTGGCCTACCTAAACAAAATTATTTTTGGTTTTTAAAGAAATAAAAATTAAAATTTTGTTTTATGAATTTATTGTTATATAAAATTTTGTATTGTTTAAAAAATGAGCGCCTAAATTGTCAAGATTATTAATCCTTAACTGAAGAGATTAATTATTGATACTCTACTTTACTATATCCGGCAGCTTTTACAACAAATAACATTATTTTAATTTTATTTGTTATTTTAAGATAGGAATGCTTTATATGAATTTCGCAAATATTTATACCTTATAGTTTTATTGTCTGATTGAATATGTATATGAATTTTTTCATCAGTTATCTAAACCCTAAACGTTGTGGATTTATTGCCATATCAGTTAAGCCGAGCCGATTGTAAACAAAAAGTCTTTCTTTCACTGATGCGATATCTAGCGTAACAAAGAAACATCTTAACTCAAATGTCAGATCACCTTTTCACATTACCGTCATCTGATAAACAAAAGAAAATACACAATAAATATTTAATTTTAACAAAAAAAAGAAACTAATAATAACAATAAATAACCATATGCAAAATCATTTAATTTATTCCATTAGTTGGATAGGTCAAGCAAAGAGCGTGGCGATAATAATCTTTTTAATCGGCATTTCTGATGCTTATCTTAATTTTTTTTTTTGTTTTTTTTTTTTGTTATATACTAATAAATTCATAAATAATCATTTGTTAATAGATATGGGTCATTATCTATGTATTTGATTTAATTGTATTTATTGTATTGTATTGTATTAATTGTATTGTCATTTTATTGTTAATAAATGATAATCTAATGAATATTTTAAAATTTGACAAATTAGCGGCTTGAAATTTTGTGTGTATAGTTTGTTTCCCTAGTTTATTATACCTAATCGTAAATCGTAATAAAATGACGTCGCCAATGTTTTCTTTTTAGCTGGGAGTAAACTTTGTCTTCTAACGAGTTTTTAATAAAATTTAATTTGATTGTTATTAATAAATTAACATTTCCTTTAGAACTAAACCAGTCAATAAAAGTATTTTTTTAAAACAAAACAAAAATCTGATTAACTTGAAATTTTTAACATTACATTTATGAACATGTCTGTGTTTGGTAAACAGGGTGATTCGCATACGATGTGATAAAAAATTAGAGCGTGTAGGTTGAGTTGAGAGAAGAAAAAAATCGTATGTGAGGGGGGAGGTCTATTTTCCCCCGTTTAGGTGGAAGGGGCAATTTTCTTAAAAATCGACGTGAAATAGAAAAAAAATCATTAACAGCGACAAAACTTACAATATCCGGCTCTACTTATTTCAAAGCCAGAAGAAAATTGACCCCCCCCCCCCCCCCCAAAATCGGGGGCAATAGACTCCTTTCTCCCATATGATTTTCTCGTCTCAACCTACACGCTCTTTGTCACACCGTATTCGAATCACCTTGTATAAGTAGTAGGTAAGGAGCGTAAAATTCCTAAATTTCTTAAACATGAATTTTTGTAATGTTTTTACTTCTCAAGATGTAGCTCCCATGAAAAAAAAAACATTTCTACTTTTAAATGGTAGAGGTTGGTTGGAATTCGATCCAATCACGACCTTAAGCATGACAGTCCTATACGTACTCAGCATTACGCCACGGGCAACTAATAGATATCTAGTGGTACGAAAAAGTGGTAACTTTCATCATACCCATTCGGATTTGGCAGAAAATTGTAGGCCCATCCATTTCTGTCAGACTAACAACATGCGCCGCCACAATTTAATTTTTATTTAGTTAGCTTAGTTAAAGTCTAACATTGTGTTGCTTACCAATATCAATTTGTTGGTTACCTATATGATGAAATTGTGTATTAGAATACTAAGGGCCACTTGCACAGAAGTTTTTTTGACAGCAGTAACTCCTGATTTGTCGTTCGTGCAATTAAAAACGAGAAGTTTTTATTTATTTATTTAAACTGGGTGGGATAGTTATCCTCAGTTTTATGTATTTATCCGTTCGTTTTGTGCAAGTGGCTCTAAGTCCTGCATTTTTAAAATAAAACCAGAGTACATTCGTTTTTCATTCTGAAATTTCGTAGAAATTTTTTATTTATTCTATTCCGTTATCTATATCTAAATGTAATATAATTGTAATTTTAACCACGTGCCACCTTAAGATAAAAAAAAAAAAAGTTAAAACAAAAAGAAGTCAATATTTATCGTGTGATCACAAAATGTTAATGGAAAATTGTGTAATATCATCACCTGCATTACTACCTTAAAGATAAACCCAATGAAATACAGAATTAATTACTGTCTTAAAGTTTTATTTTGTTTTTTGTTCCAACAATAAATGAGGTATGGCAATGGCGCACAAGTGCAAATGATGATAGAAAAAAAAAAAAACTTAAACGAGACAATAAAGAATGTCTGACCACATCCGTTTAGGAAATTGAACTTATTATTTCTTCAAGCTTTCTCATGAATTGAAATTTAGTACACGAAGTTATACATTTTTCAGAATTAAAAAATAACAAAAAAAAAAAATTAAAAATTTAGAGCAGTTAATTTTTTTCGAAAAAATAATAACATCTTTAAATTACATACATTATCTATAAATCCAGACTACTACAATATTAAAGATATATTGCTCGTTCATAAATCTCAACTCATTTTTCAAAATCCTTCTCTTCCACATTTATTTTTATTTAAATTTAAAATAATTTATAATAAACTAGCAGGCCCGTACCTGCCTTGCTTAGCATGTTTAAATAATAAATTACTTATGGCTATAATATTAGTGAGGAAGGTATTTTGATTTTGATAGTTATTTGACCATCCATTTTATGTACTTTTGTATTTGTTTTAATTTTTTTTAATATCAAACTCTAATTATTTTTTGGTGAACTGGTATAAAATGGGAGGAAAAAAACAGCCTATATGTCCATAGTGCTGGGGGATCGTGGGAAAAATCCCTTTCTGTGGGAATTTTGACCTCTAAAGGGACAAAAGGAAAACCGACCTATTCTGTGGGAATTCTTTGATTTTTGAAATTTTACCCGGAAAAGAAAACATCAACAAAGTTTTAAGATTAATTCGAAACAAGTCAAAATAAAGTTCAAGAAATATCAGTACTATTTCTTAGAAAATTTTATAAGACCTGAAAAATTACACAATAGGTACAAATTCCAATATTTTGGGGGAAGATTCCTGAGGCTGGGGTTGGTATATTCTAAAAAAACTAAAAGATGGAAATACATAAATATGAAAAATCAATAGATTTTTTGAAGGCTAATATTTTATTGTTTTAGTAATTTTTTAAATCAAGTTTTTTAAGTGCACAGTTTTTAAAAAAGTTAATTTCAAATTCAAAAATTTCTTTGTTTTTTTTTTTTAATTTTTTAAAAATTAAAAAAATATTTTTACATCTAGTTTTTAGAATTAACTAAGAAACAGAGAATTGAATGCAAAAAAGTGGCACTGACAACAGTGGCAAACATTATGTTTATCAGACAAAAAACCCTATAAATTAAAAAAAAATTGCCTTCAAGAACACTATAACACAACATTATATGTGCTTTCGTTGGTTTGTAATATTTATTTTTTTTTCATTCAAAGTCAATTTTTTAACTTTTTTTTTTCTGTGGGAAATAAAAAGGGAAACAAGAAAACACTTGTGGGACAAAAAGGGAATTTACCGACTGTGTGAAGGGAATTCTGTACTGCACTGGTCCATTGTCATGTTCCAAGTTCTCGTTCCTCCAACAAATTTTCAATACATTCACTTTCGTATTTATTGATCTTAAGAAAAGAACCGACAAACAAACTTTCACATTTATAATATTAAATATAGGATAACAAAATCATTTTAAACATTCTCGTTTCACCAACAAAAGGGCATATACGCTTCACACATAACCATTAAGCAAAGCCAGTTTTCTGCAAAGTTAAATGAGATGGATGGATGACCTTTGAGTCTTCATTGCTGTGACTCGTTTTGACATCAATCAACTATGACCACTACACTTTAACATGTATAAACCTACTTTCTCTAACCAACTCTTTTAGTTCATCAGTTCACTAAAATATCAGCATTCAGCAATATGTAACTAAAAAAAAGAGTATGATCTGAAGTACATTTTTTGTTCATCAGCATAGGCAGGGATGGCTTTATATTAAGTGTATTAAGGCCAGCATCAGGGCCCTAATGTACTAAATACAAGAAGGCATATTCAGGTTTCTCTATTGGCTAAATAAAACAAAAGCAAATATGTTTTTGTAGTTAAACCAATATTTGTGATTTTTTATTCAAAAAAGTCGTTTTCATTATCGAAGAAGACTATAATATTGAGTTCCGTCAAGCTGGGTCCACCACAACGGAAATTAAAAAATCTAGGATCCCTAAATTTCATTCATTCCTTAGAAGGCGAAAACTAGTTTGATGACGTCATCATGCCGTCAAACTGGGTCCACTACAAGTTTTAGGGTGACGGGAATTTGGGGCTCTTTTGGGATTGGAGATTTTTGAATTTCCGTTGTGGTGGACCCAGCTTGACGGTTATTGAACCGATTTGAGTTTAATTTAATAAACTGACGAAAATGTTTTCTATTTGTTTTATGACAAAAACAAAAGCATTAGGTAACCTAAAAACCGTAATAGGTACTTTAATAGGATGCCATTTTGCAAAGAAATCGACTTTCTCGAAATCGCTTAACTGAATTTGATCAATTGTGCTTAAGAATTAAAAAAGTATTCATATTTTTTATATCAAACAAAAACTTTTCTTTCTATTTTTAAATACCTAAATTAAAATTATTTTTCCTTGCTCTATATAGGGCAAATATTTGTTTCGTGTAAGAAAAAAAAAATTCAGTTTGTAATCAAAATATTGACACTACGATGATGGAGAATACGAAAAAAAAAAGGTTTCACAATACCGAACGTGTCGGTCTGTGCATCTGTGCATCTGTATGCGTCCTAGCGTCCACTGTAATTTTAGCTAGAGTCTAAGCGGTTTAGCCAATTTGCCTCAAATTTGGTACAGAGCATTTTTTATGTGATTCCCTAGACTCTAGAGGAAAATTTCGAATTTTTGAGATACCTTATCTAGAACAGGTAGCTGCCATACAATTTTTTCGGTATTTTCAAAATTTTTCAAAAACAGCTGTAACAATTTTAATTAAATTTTGTACCTGTAATAACCATAGTATCGGGGATGTCGCGAATTTAACTTCCCTGGAAATTTTTCGCGCAATCGAAAATTGGGTACATGATTGATGGTCATAAGTTTTTTTTCCGAATTTATTATAATTTTTACAAGGCATATTTAAGCTTACAACTATAGCAGCTGTAAAATATTTGCATTTCCAATTTTCGAAGGAGGGAAACATTCACACAGAAAATGTATGCACAATAGCCCCAATATTTCACAAACGACTTAATCAATTTACATCTAAAAAAAAAATTAAATTTATTGGTGAGATAGCTCGTGTGGAACCAGGGCCTAGTGAAAACAACTCTCAACCATTCCTGTGTGCGTTTTATTGTCAAAAATAGAGCAGACTTGCAGTTTACTGCCAAATTCAAATGGCTGAAGTTAGAAGCACTTATTTATGACAAAAGTGACTCTTAAAAGACTTTTCAAAACAACTTCAAAAGTTAATTCAAAACATGCAGTTTAACTTAATCCGTTTGGACTAATCAGTTAAACTGTGAGGAAGGGTCTTATGTTAATACAAATTTTTGGTTTAGTTCATTACATAAGATAATGAATAACGATCATTTATAAATGCATTTTTAACTGCAATTCTTTAAATTGGATAGCAATTAATGCTTCCTAGCAGCTGTCTAGTGAAATATGGCTTCTAGTAGTAAAAGTTTTCCTTGTTCTTTCTCTGATTCGAGTTCTGGACTATCTGATGTCATTCAAAAAGAATCTTCATCTGGCACGTGCACATAAATTAAATCATAGATTTATATTAAATATTAACATTACAACTTCATTAAAATATTAAATTTATGATATTAGTTTCTATACCTACCTATTTTTTTTTTTTTTTTTTTGTAACAAATACTAACTTGAAATCACGTTTAAGATTAATGATCAAATGTTCTTACATAATTGATTAATTTATTTTATTTTTCCATGTAAATGAAATTTGATTTATTTTATTCTCATTAAGAATTTCCATATCAAATACAATATACTAACCCAGGCAATAAAATAAATAAACATAACACGCCCCTGCAATGGCTTTTAAGCATGGCAAAAAAAATGCCACTAGCAATGCAAAAAAAAAAATTTATATGAACGAACATTTTTTTTTAAACAAAAGTTAATCATGCGTCAAAAAAAAAAAATATTTATTATTATATTCGCATTGTTTTAAACAGCGAAACGTGATATCTGCGTGAATTTTTTTAATAGAAGAGAAAAAAAAAAATATTCATACAAAAATTCCCCCGAACCTCTCTGTTGGGCAAAAAGTGAATCACGAACTATTTATTTACCTACTCTAAGATATAGCCTAAGCCTTATCCAATACAAGTTTTTTTTGGATTTTCTACTTTGTGTATCTTTTTTTTACTATAACTTACTTATCAACAAACCAGCCAAGTAGCACGTGTATTTCAAGTTCAGTGAACGCGTTTGTAACCCAACTAACTAGCTTTGCGTTTTGTTTCAAAGCTTAAACTAACCAACGCAACGCAACGAACCCAAACTCAACTCCAGACATATCGCTACCATATCAAGAGACTCATTGCACTCATTCGAGTCGTGAGTTGGACTTCGAGTGCATCAGTTTAACTTATCTTGTGTTTTCTTTTATTTTTTTTTTTTATTATAGAAACTGGATAAAGATAGAAAATAAAGATACGTCTTGGAAATCTTGACTTAAAAAAACGGGGAAATAAAATAAAAATAGAGAAAAAAAGAAGTTATTGATAAAATAAAAATGCGTCACATACACGCTTCCGGTGATGGTGGCAGAAATGGATCAGATGTTTCCTTGGATATTCCACCAAATGGATTGTATTCAGGATCAAGTGATTGTATTATGCCCGATGACAAGGAAATTGGATGCTGCCAGAGTATAGGCGATTGGTGTCAACAGACTTCGGCAAAAGTATTTTGCAAGAAAACTCTCTACAAACGTTTACCCATCTTAACATGGTTGCCAAAGTATAATAAAGATGATTTTATTGGAGATTTAGTTGCTGGAATAACAGTTGGATTGACAGTCATACCACAAGGATTGGCTTATGCTGGAATTGCTGGATTACCACTTGCTGTAAGTACTTTATTTATTTTTTTTCAATAATAACAAAATAATAATAAAAAAATCGAGAGTAAAGTTTGTTTGCATAGACACATAAAAAGTTAGGCTAATTTTAATGTCTTTTCCTTTTGTAAATATAATTGATAATGTTTTGAAATTAATCGGGATTGAAGGGAAGTACCAAAACATTCGGTCTTAATGAAAAATCTTGTGAAACTTCTTGTTTAAGAACTTTTATCAAATTTATCAGTTTACCTTTAGCCTGGTTAATTTGAAACTAGAAATAGCGCGTTAATGTGTATTCTTTATTGAACTTATCATTCTTGGATAGAAACTAAAATTTGACTATAGTGAAAAATTGCGTTTGAAAATCACAAATTTAGAAGACTAAACAGTGGTGAATAAGGCAGGTGAATGAATATTAACCCAAAAGTTTTGTAACAAAATGATTTCTATAAATAGACTTTATTCTTCCCAATACGTAAAAAAGTACAAAAAAAAATTGATTTCCTTAATTTATTGTTACCTATAGCCACAACTTATGCACCTATAGACCTACTGACGATTGCTATCATAAAAACTGACTCGTCAATCGTCATTCCCTTACTCTGGGAAACCACATTTGATATCTCTATCAAATGGGTGAATTTTAAAAATTCTGAAAAAAATGTGAAAGATTAAAAACTAATACTTGCAATTATGTAGATAACTCGAAATTGATTTGTGATATTTTGGGGATCACACGGCAAGCGTGGTGAGCAACATGGCGTTATGGCTGTTACTATTAACATTCTACATTTTATTTAGGGAGTCATACCTGTAAATATAAATCTTAGCGGTGCATACCATTTTGACAAAATCTTGTTTGAAAATTCTTGCCCTACAGTATTATAAAAATAAATTTTATTTGTCTCAGAATAATTTTTTTTTTTTTACAAACTTACATTGGGTTTTTGACTAAGCTCCACTTAAAAATTTTGGTATGCTTGCTTACAGGGAGATATTAGCTATATATTAAACCAATTTTTGCTTTGGTTCATGCGAATGATTTTTATAATAAAATTCCGCTAGATTGCCAGAATCCCACACTGTGCATGGACGAGAAAAACAAGACAGACCCCTATTAATGCCTCGCTGAGAACATTTATATAATAAAGTACTGGTGATGCTCTTGATGGTAACTAACTATGTATAGTGAAATCATTTTACGAAAATAATAAAAGCAGGATCTTATTATGTATATCTTAATAAAAATCTTTGTATGTTAATTAACTGTGCAAATTTCAAATAATGATTGTGAATCGATGTGTAAAATAGTAAAATCGCAACTGCACACAAAACAGAGCAAGACAGAACCACAACTGATTTTGACATCTGTTTCCAATTGTTCTACCTAAAAAGCAAGTCTTCGAGACAACACAACAAAGAACAAGAAGTGTCTCTTGAAATAAAAACCATAGAGAACTTTTGGAGGCACCAACAGTATCATTAGCCGTTCGGATTCGGCAGTAAACTTTAGGTCCCCTCCATGCCTGCAGTCAAGCACACATGAATGGATGAGGGTTCTAAGTCAATGGGCCTCGGTTCTTCATTAGCTGTCGTGCCACAAAATTTATATTTCTGAGAACATGGAACCCACTTAGATCTCAGAAACTAGGCAAATGCATTAAAATTGTATGACAGTTAATGTCGTCGTAAAGCACACATTTAGGGAGTTTTTGATGTGTTTAAGTTTTATGTTCATAGTTTTGGACAGTATACCCGAGGAAAATAATATAGTCGTTTTTTGTATACCTACATACAATATTTTTTTGTAGGGTTTGCCGACACTTCTTCCAAAGTTAGAACCCCGAAAAGTATGTATGCATTTTAGAGTTTTTTTTTTCTTTATATCAGGCAATTATGAAGCAAACATTAAAAAATGCATACTTTTTGGCGCATTTGACTCTGAAAGTGTACCTATGGGCCAGTTTTATCAGTGCTGAATTAAACCATATTGAGTTAATTCTGCAAATGAACTGAGACTCAGTTAACTCAGAAGTAGGGATTTAATGGAAGATTTAATTTTAACTGTAGATTCTTAAAAATCTCAAATCTTAAAATCAAAGTGCGCAACACTATGGAAATACTTTTTCACTATCGAAATAGAGAAGGCTATTCTATGCGACATTATGGAAGTATCGACTTAACTCACTAAATTAGAATGAGTCAACTCCGAGTTAACTCGAGTTCTAAATTTACTAGAAAACGAGTTTAAGGAGTTAACTCAAGTTTAATTTGGAATTCTGAAACTAAGAAGACCTCGCATTAAAAAACGATATAGTTAAGTTATATCACTCCCGAGATTTTGGTTAAAACATTTTTTTTTTTAATACTCAAAAAGAAAACTTCCTTTACCATACTATTTGAGTAATTACAGAATTTTTAAGAGGGTGCACAGATATTGTTTTAAAAACCAATATTTTAACTGTAGAAGGGCTTGGCCTTACAGTTAGCAATAAGTGATAGAGCGACAAAGCGAAAAAGTTGAATTGACAACGAGGCATTTACTGAGGAACAACTCCTTAGCGGTTTGCTGTGAAAATGACAAAATACTATTTTGTCTCTCAGGACAGGATTAGACTAGGTTTGTTATATTTTACAGCTAAGCACAGTAAATTTTCTTTTGATGAATAATAACAAAACCAAAAATGTCGATAGATAAGCCAGTAAATTAGTTAATATAAAGTGGAAAAAGAGTGTGGATTTGAACCTTAAAAGTCGGTAACGTAGATTGTTTTTCACTGACAGAAGGGTGTAACACAAGTACAGAATTAAACAGTGGACATAAAAGTTAATATAGCGTTTTATTGGAATTGTATTGCTGCGCTTGCTATGGATTACTAATAATATTAACAATAAATTAAGGCATCGTCACTTCGAAATGGTTTGTTTTGACGAGTGACGTTTTCTTAATACCTATCTAATATTGTAAAATTTCATTTGAAATTTCGCTTACACGAATCTCAATTTATTTCTTTACAGTACGGTCTCTATGGATGCTTTGTCGGTTGCTTTATATACATCTTCCTTGGTTCGAGTAAAGATGTCCCAGTTGGTCCAACTGCCATATCAGCATTACTTACATTCCAAACAGCTCAAGGCAACTGGCAAATGGCTGTCCTACTGACATTCCTAACTGGTCTTATCGAAATTGCCATGGGTGTCTTTCAACTTGGATTCCTTATTGATTTCGTCTCAGGACCAGTTAGTGCAGGATTTACCAGTGCTGTTGCTTTGATTATCTTCACTTCCCAGCTAAAAGATATTCTCGGAGTTAGTACAAAAGGAGCAACATTTTTGGATATGTGGATTACAATTATCAAAGACATCCATAACATAAGTTTGGCCGATACTCTATTTGGAGTTGGATGTATTGTGCTTTTACTTTCGATGCGGGCCATGGCTAGCTTCAAAATTGGACCCGAAGATGATGAGAAAAAGAAGCCATGGCAAAAATTCATTAACAGTACATGCTGGTTAATTGGAACATCAAGGAATGCAGTTTTGGTTATTGCATGTGGTGCTTTGGGGTCGTATCTTTATGAATCGGGCTTTGAGTGGTTCAAAACTGTGGGATATGTTCCTCCAGGCTTGCCAGCTTTCCAAGCTCCACCGTTTTCATATTCTACACAAATGAACACAACTTCGGGTGAAGTTATTGAAGTTCATGAGACATTTAGTTCGATGGTATCGAAGATGGGTTCGGGACTGATTGTGGTTCCATTGATCTCGTTGCTTGAAAATATGGCTGTGGTTCAGGCTTTTGGTAAGTTTTTGTCAAACCTTTTTATTGAACATCTATTTTTATAAGTTATTTTTCTTTTTAGCAAATGGAAAGCCAGCTGATGCTACTCAGGAATTGATTGCTGTTGGTGTTTGTAACGTAGCCAATTCATTTTTCCAAGGATTCCGGTCAAATGGTGGTTTGGCTCGAGGAGCTGTCTGCAATGCCAGCGGAGTAAGGACTCCTCTGTCAAATATCTATACTGGAACTCTTGTGATCGTTGCTTTATTGTATTTGACTCCATTCTTCTTCTTCATTCCTAAAGCCGCTTTGGCTGCCATCATTGTGGCTGCTGTGATATTCATGGTGCAATATCGTGTCATCAAACCTATGTGGAGAAGCAAAAGTAAGTTGGGAATTGAAATACCTTAAATTTGACAGGAATATAATGTGATGTTTGTTTTTTTTTTTTTATTTTTTAGAAACTGACCTAATTCCCGGAATCGCAACCTTCATTGCTTGTTTAGTCCTTGAACTACAAATTGGAATTCTTGTTGGAATCGGCATCAATGTTGTCTTCATCTTGTATCATGCCGCCCGTCCAAAACTGAGAGTTGAAAATTTAATTGTAAGTTCAATTTGATTCAATTAAATTCAAATCTTTAAGATTAACATCATTCTATTTCCTGTTTTTATATATATAGACTTCTTGCGGCACAAACTACATTATGTTGACTCCAGATCGTTGCTTAATATTCCCCTCTGTGGAATTTGTGCGTAATGTTGTCAATAAACAAGGTCTGAAATCAACATTACCGGTTGTGATAGATTGCACGCATATTTATGGCGCCGATTATACAGCTGCTAAGGTTGTCTCAACTATGATAGCTGAATTTCAGGCGAGAGATCAGAAGCTTTGCTTCTTTAATCTTCGACCAAGAGTTGCTGCAGTTTTCGAAGGATTGAATACTAATTTGGTGGTATTCTATGAAATGGCAGCACTTGAGATGGAACTTTCAGGAAAGAAACCAGAAATTACATCAGCGTGAACCTGAGCCCCAATCAAGGCTCTTCAGTCTGAGCTATGTTGCCAACGAATATTACTTAATTACTTTAATTAGTATTTTTTTAATTTATTTAATACATATATAGATACGAATGAGCTATGTCATAATGTTGACTTAAAAAAAAAAAAAAAAAAAAAACAGCTTCAATGACATGCAATTTCGAAATGTTCAAAAAAAAAATTACTATATAATATGACAGAAGGTTTGTGTTTAGGTTTATTTTTATTTAATCTTCGTTTTTGTTTATTTCTAAATGAAATAAAATAAAAAAAAAATATTTATGTGAAAACACACAAAAATGGAAAAAATGTGCCAAAAGAACTTTAAATTATAACTGTATTTATAAGTTTGTGAATCTCACAACTATATAAATATCATACATATATATTGCAAATAATAATATTGATAAGAATGTTTATTTACTTAATTAAATATAATTTATATAAAATTAAGGTAGGTATGTACATTTAAAAAACAACAACTTATTGTATAGTTTTATATACAAATAAAAAACAATAATTGTATAATATAAATAAATAAGTTAATAAATCAAAAAGTATTATTTAATAAAAAAGATTTATTCATTTATGATTTCAAAGTACAATCCAAAAGGGAATACCAATAGATCGATTTTGTTTACTGAAATAACAATCATCTGAGCTTATCTGAACAAGAGTCACAAGTCTTATTACCTTAAACAAAAAATATAAAGCTATCAAGAATGCGCATCTCATACAAATTTTTTACTGCACATTTTTATATGGCGGGTTCCAATATTGAGACCTGCTCCCAGAGCTTTTGCTTTTTTTATGGGCTTTTCAAGGACAAAAAAGCAAACTGTCTCATTGTGTGTGATATCTCATTTTAAAAGCGCTGATAGAATTATTGAAAAGCCCATAAAAAAACCATAGTGCGGGTTCCACACACAAAAACCAGTTCGAGCGAAACTCACAATAAGGCTGATTAATTTTTAAAAAAATATAACTTATTAATCGTAGAAAAACAAAAATCTTTAGATACAAAAAATTTAAGATAATTTTACGCTTACAGCGTTCAGGAAAAACATTGTTTTTTTTTTTTTTATATTAGCAACCGTCAGTTATGAGGCAAAAAGTCTAAACATACTTTTCGGAGTGTTAAATAAAGGCACCTGTATTATTTATATGAAAAAGTGTTGTTAGAAGAAAGATATTTTAACTTTCAAAAATATCTTCACAATTTTACTGCCGATATAAGGGCACTATAGTTTTGGATTCGTGCAAAAAATCGAACTCGATATAACAATCAAACTTACGATAGACAACACAAAAAAAGTTAGTCCCGCGATTCCTCGGCCTACAGCCTACTAAACCAATGAATCTACTTTCTTCAAATTTGGAGCATTAGATTTTTGGGTGATTCCCTAGAGGGGAAATCGAAAAGATTTTTTTTATCTCAAAAATAACGGTACATGCAATACAACCATTTTAAAAAAGGCTATTTATCTCAAAACAGGCTCCAACGATTTTTTTCTAATTTTTGTGTGTACTAGTAGTGGTATGGTCTACATTTTGATGAAAACAAAAATTTACGAAAAATAGTTATTCACGATACCTGTCATAAAACCGTTTTATTGATTTTCCATTTTCTCGTTAGGGATCAACCGGTTTTGATAAAAAAAAATTTACTTTGAAGCTCCTATCAAGTGTAAATTTTACTGCATACAAATATTTTCAAAAAAATGTTTTTTGGGTTTAAAAAAAATTCAAACAATTTTATCTTTGAAAAATAATTTTTTTGAAAACGGATCAATGATTTTTTTTTAAATTTTGGTTTTAGATGTATATATCATAATTATCTTAAAAATGGCATACCTACCAATTTTTTTTCTAAAAAATTTCAAGAAATTTAATATATAAAAAATTATTTCTTAAGAAAACCGCTACAACGATTTTTAAAACTGTTTCTGCGTAAATTTATACTTTTTCAAGAATAGAGATTATTACATTTACATTTAAAGATTAAAACATTTAAAGTACATAATTGTACACAATTTGTTATTATTGAAAGTGAAATAAGACCTTTTGGGGCTGAAAAACCGTAAACTTCCTTTGAGAATTTTAGTAAATTTTATTGCGCATTTTAAAATTCAACAACATGTTTATAAGCTAAAATGCATCACCTGAGAACAAAATATTCTTTAGTAAACAAGAATTGGCATAGGTATTAAATAGAAAACTACCCAACCGGGGTTGTACGACTTATGGCCATAAATCTTATTTCTAAGAACAAATTTTCTTCCTTGTTGAAATGAGGTATGATACATATGTATATGTATATATTATGGTTCCTTGATATTGACAATGCATTTTCAGGGTAAGATTAATGTATTCTGAGTAATTACTTAATAAACACTTCATACAAAATAATTTATTGAGTTTATAACTTAGTGCACATTAAATAGGTAAGATAACAATAATAAGAGAAAGATCATCAGTATCAAAATGTAAAGCAATGATAAAATTCAAGGTTAAAGAAATAAAATGAAAAACAATTAATAATTACATTGTCTGTGCCGCAAGCCTCGTAACCAATATTGTTGTGTTTATTTCAACATCTGTTTATTGTTCCCATTTTGTTTTGTCGAAAAACTTAAAAAAAAAAAAAAATATAAAGCTAGAACCAAATTCCACACAAATTGAAACCAGTTTACACATAAATTCTGCAATTTGTTCAGAAGTACAGAAATTACTTTAAATATCGTGCGTACAAAATCTGCCACGCAGGCTTTTCTATTTTAAAAATCTGCATCAACCTAAAAAATCTTTGAGACATACCCCGAGTTCGTAAAAATAAACATTCTTAATCACTGCTAAAATCAATTGCAAAAAAGTGGTAGTAGTTATGTACATTTTGGGCAAAATTTCATTTCAATTTTCAATACTGAGAGCAAACATCAGTGCTTCTAAAACAGCGAACACAATTTGAAACAGACTGCATTATTTGCCTGCAGAAATGCGACTTCAATGTGGCAGTGTTGCCGAAGTTTTACTTTTACGAACTCGATCATACATAGAATCTGATTTTTTGTTGTTTCTCATTCCTGTTTTATTCCATTCAACATTTTGTTTTCAAGCTAAAAAAGAAAAATTTAAGTTCAATTGATCTCTATTTTAAAATAAAACTGAACAGGTAAAATTTGCCAGTCTCCTGGGAATAGGTCTGTTCGGTATTGATCATATGAAGATTTAAATGAGATTTATTTTAAATCTTGATTTGAGGAGATTAAAATTTGTATCGTAAATCACGGGTTTTTTGAGAAGATTTGTGGTAAATTTACCTAAATCTCGGTTTAGTGGTAGGTGAAAACGTAGTATTAGAATCTACTCAGTGCTGTGCTCTGAACTGTAAGTCCCCTTTCACACAAGGCAACTGAGTTGCCGGCAACAATTAGTTCATAGACGAGAAGGGCAGGAAGAAAGAGGGGGAAACGAAATCTCCGCGGTCAACAAATTCAGGAGATTTTTTTGACGTTCCTCTTCACACTACGTTTGTGTGCGTTCAACCAAGGTAGTTTAAAAGGAAAATACAGCCAGTCTCCTCCAACTTTGCATCTTCGTGAGGGATAGCCCACTAGGCAACTTTTAGTTGCACAACTTTTTGTTGCACAAATAAAAGTCGCGCGGAGTTGCTTGCCATCGCTCACTAGGCAATTTCCGAGCAACTTTTGGGTGCAGTATTTTAAATTAAAATGTTAAATTGACCTTGTATTTTGGATCAGTGATGATACAAAATTCGTTCAATGTGAAAATAAACTTGTTTTTTTGGTTAAAAGCCTCTCATTTGGCAAAAATTTTGGAAAATTCCCAAAAGTTGCTGGAAGTTGCTCGGAAATTACCTAGTGGGCGAGGGTAAGCAACAAAAAGTTGCCGAGAGTTGCTGGGAAAAAAGGTCCGCGTGTAACTCCGAGCCTAGTGGGCTATCCCTCATATAAGCTAATGTAATTGCATTGGGAGCAAAAAAAAGTTGCCTAGTGAGCGATGGGCCTAAAAAAAAAACGCCTTATATATCTACAAGCGTCAGATCATTGATGCAGAGATGGTAAAATGTACAGTACCTACATATAGGATTTTATATTTGAAAACGACTTCATGAAATGAAAACTAAATATGACGGAAGTGTTTGTTAATTTGTATTATTTTAAAACTTGTAATTATTTTCAAGGTTTCTGCATGTAAAAATTTTTTTCCAATCAAAAATAAATCATTTTCAATTGTAGATCTTCTACTATTTATTTGCATGAAAAAGCGAAAGTAGGAGACAAACATGTCAATAACTTGATTTATTGATCAATATACATCGCCTCCAGAGTGCGCTGAATTAGATTCGCATTTTACTTTTGACACATCATGCATCTAAAAGCGCCAGAAAAAAAAATTTAAAATATGAACCGAATTCCACACAAATTTCATCGCAGTTTATACACGCTGCCATGTTCGTTTTTGTCAAGTGCACCTAAAACGTTAAAAATTTAAAATAGTTTAGTAAGAACCAAATTCAACCCAAATTTGCACCCAGTTTACACAAAAAGTCTGCCATTTTATGACAAAAACGGAGGTCAAAGACAAAAATGTAAAAAAACTTAATTTATTTTTCAATGATAGAAATCGTCCCCAAAGTGCGCTGAATTCGATTTTATTTTGTATACATACATAATAAAACGTTTTAAGTTAAATTATTGAACTAGGCATCAAAACTTTAAATAAATTTTACCCACGATTTAAATATCTGCCATTTCATATAACAGCCCTGGAGTCGTCGTGTGCATTTGTATTTCCTTCTATTTCTATTATGTATGTATTTATATATCTTGTCGTGTCTTGCCATTATATAGCAGTGGCAGCTGGCTGGCAGTCATCGTTGGAATTTTCTCGTGCTCGTGCGGAGAAAATAAAAATGTAGCCAAGTTTTAAACGTATATTGTCAAATTAATTAAAATAGTAACTACATTGTAATAATTTCAATAATCAAACCCATTAAAACTCTGCCGTAAAAAAAAGAACACAAGGAATGAGACTTGCGACATTTTTTTCTCGATGGCTTTTTTTCGAAGAAAAAAATTGAAATAATCCATTTGATATATTTATTTGGTAAGTTTAAAACGTTAATTACAAAATTAATTTAAATAATATCAGGTAGTGATAATTTCAATATTCAATCCAATTAAGAACAAGAACGCTGCTGCAAAGAAAAAAGAACATAATAAAGATAAAGATGTTTTTTCATTCCTTGCGACTATTTTTCGATGTTTTTTTTTTTTTTTTTTTAATGTGGGTTCGAAGAAAAAAATTTAAATATAATATCCATTTGATATATGTTTTTATTTGATCTATTTATATCTACCTAAAGGTATATCTGACAGTAAAGCTCAACTTTTTATTTTTTTTTCGTTTTTTTTTTCTTAGTTTCTCAAAAATTTACAAATCGATAATTTACTTAACCTATATTTGATCATAGAAAGTAAAAAAAAAAAAAACTCGCTAAGGTGAAAGTAAAATATTAGTTGCAAATGTAAAATCAGTTTTAATACAATTTTTACATTGTAACTTTTATTTCTAATAATAGACCAAACCCGACACTTTTTCACTGTCAAAAAGATTTTAAAAAAAAGATGAATGTTTTCAACATTATAGGGTTTTGTCTAGCATTTCAACTTTTATTTTCGTTGATTTTCATTTAACTAATTACCTACCTATATCTTATATCTATTACAGCGACCAAGAAATCCTTAGAAGAAAAAATCCAAGACAGCTAGACGATTAATAGTCCATTAAAATGTTACAAAATTTTGGCCGAACCATGCATTTTGTACAGGACAATTTTTTTTTTGATGAATCTGTAGTAGGGATCAGTGTAAGTGTAAAACCGAGTTTTCGGGGTTGAACGCCCCCATTTGGCCGCCATTTCGGAAAAGGGGGCGTAAAAAGTTCTTCGCAATATCTTGAGAACCATATATCGCACAAACAAAACCTTACCATACTTGTGTTGAGAATTAAATTTTCTACAATTCATGTCAACACACTTTTCATCGTAAAATTGAAAACAAAAAAGTTATAATCAAAAAAAGATGACCATTGTCAAGAAAAGTATCATCTTCATTTTTTATTTATTTTATATCCTCTTTAAGATAAATTTCAAGATATTACGAAGACCTTTTTACGCCTCCTTTTTCAAAATGGGGGGAAGTTCAACCCCGAAAACTCGTTTTTGCACTCACGCTGATCCCTCCTACAGATCCATGAACAAAAATGTTGTCCTGTATGAAATGCAAGGTTAATATAACATTTCAAATGGACTATAATATAAATTCGTGGTGAGTAGCTAACACTTTTTCATTATAACTTAATTTTGCGAAAAACAATGCATTTTGTTATTTTTTATGCTTGACAATCGGTAGTAATCGAAAATTAATAGTTTTTCACTTTATCGTTATTTTTATAGTTCAATTTTTGGTTTTTGTTGCTTTTAAATTAGTTCAATATTTCTTAATAGATATTTAAACTCAGTAACTCACAAAAGTTACTCAATATCGAGGTCTTAAGCCATGAATAATATAAAATCAAATTTTCGATTACAACTTCATTTCAAGTAACAAGTAAAAGTGGTATCTGTAATTTCTGTATCACTTTTCTATAGTTTTATATTACGATAGGTAGTAGGAAAAATTTTGTATGTCAACTTTAGTTTTCCTTTATTTTTATTTATCTAATTATGTTTTAATTTCCAGCGAACGAGATATCCTGAGAAGAACCAAAGCAAAACCTAGGAAGCACGCATATTTTTAAAATGGCTAAAATCTTCTGAAAATAAAAACAACATCGTTCTCAACAATTTATTCTTAATATCTAGATTAGCAGCCTATTGATGGTACACATTATATTTAAAAAAATTTATTTTTAAAAATAATTAGATTTTATTAATAATATTCTTTTAAAAAAATATTAATTTGTTTATTTAGCTTAGAGAAAAAATGCTAAATGTAATTATTTTGAAAAAAAAATTGACTTCGAAAAGTAAGTTTCGAGGTTTTGTTAAGTGACTGTAAGTATTTTTAAGAACTTTTTGCAATAAAAACTATTGTTTTCTTTTTAACAAATTTAAACTACTTACAGTAAAACCTGGATAAGTGCCTCACCATAAATACCTCGTTTTGAGAGGTACTTATGCGGATTGAGCAGTTATAAAAAACACGCTTAAGTGCGCATAAAGACTTATCTGTAGGTATATTTACAAAAATAAAAAAATTGACAACGTTTAATATTATTTAAAAAATAAGAAATATTACATCAACTGACTAGTATCGGTAACCTTTTCAAAAAATAAACTTTAGATGAAAAGAAGCTTTTTTCTTTCTCTGCTGATTTCAATTGTGTACTTTAAAAGAATTTTTTCAGTCAAATTTCAATAAATGTGTACAAAATAAAAGGCAATTAAGCGGGAAAGGTAGTCAAGCGAAAGGTACTTATTAAATGAGTTTTATATGAAAAATACTCAAAATTTTAGTTTGTTAAATAGCTACCTAACCCGGTAGCAGATGCCAGGAAAATGATACATTTTTCCTGGTAAAATGTACCAGTCTAGTCTACTGATACATTTTATCAGGAATTCTTATAAAATTATATCTGTAAGGGAAATGATTTTGCCTGGTATATGGGCTATCAGGTGTACGACTAATACATTTTATCAGCAGGTCTGGGAGAATATGTTTATCAGGTTAACCGGAAAGATTCTATCAGTACCTAAATTTTATAAATTGCACTATCAGGAATATATTTTGAGTGTATAATGATTATTTTTTTCCTACATATATTCAGAATTTCATACTTATTTATATGTTCAGCAAGGTGAAAACCGGGACAAGATTCGTGTATTTAAAAAAAATATTGATTTTCCACCGGATGGCGCATAGTGGTGTTAAATCTGCAATTTTGGGCAAAAATTGAAGTGATACCTGCTATATTATGAGTCAATGGGTTGCTATAAGCTTTTCTAAACTATGCAAACAGGGTGAGGTACACTAACACTAACAAGTTCTTGGCGGCATAACCTGTTTTTACAGGAACAAACTCAAGCAATTTTCGAAGTTCTGAAGTTGAGCAAGTACAGCCAATTTAAACTCCTTGACATTAGTGGTCCCTGAGTTATAGGACTTCAAAAATCACTCGGAAGCATTTTTTTTTTCTTACTTTTCGACACACAGGATTTTTTTTTAAATTGTATGAAAATAATTGTCTAAAAATGTTTCCCATGCACACTTTTATAAATCAAATAAAATTATTACCAAATTTTAAAAAAATCCAATTTAGATTTCAAAAAAATTATATCCATAGATATTTGCTTCTAACAAAAAATGTCTATGTCTAGATTTATATTTGTTTTTTTTTTCCAATTTTCGGATAGTTATACAGAAACAATTTATTATCAACATGACATTAAAGCACAGAAAATTCCCCCCGACTTAAAACACACACAAATGAACGGTCCAGACTATATAATAAATGTCTGTTTTGTATACTATTAAGTAAATATAAATATACAAATACTACGCATAACATTTAATGTTAACAAAAACCTTAAAACTTCAAATTTCTTGCAATAAGTCACGCCTTTAAGTTAACTATTCTCTGAACTTTAATTACAAAAAAAAATTATTTGTGCAATCGAAATAATGCTATTGAATCACCTGTGCAAATTTTATTTTTGTTTTTTTTCCCACCTAGAAACCAGAGTAGTGAGAGCGTTAGCATCACAGTGGGGCCTGGCCCTGGTAGAAACAACCACAATATATAATTCAAAAATATTATTAGTAACAACATTAAAGTACCACGACCACCCAAAAGATTTTGATCGAAGATGACCAAGATGGCAAAACGTCACGATATATTATAAAAATTAAATATTTCTTAATTAATATACAGGGTGTCCCGAAACTCAACATCAAGCGGGTACCGGGTGATAGGATAGGATTTAACCGTTCTGAGAAAAGTAAGAAAAAAATTCCAAGTAGGTATCTGCTTAAGAAATTTGTGACTCAGAGTCAAACATTTTTTTTTCTTACGAAACTGACAATATTTTTATTCTTGGCTTTATGATTGCGATCAATAGCATTCGGTTATTAAGGATTAGAAAACACCGCAAATTGTGTGACCACTGTATCTAAATATATGAGCTAGGGTATCGATTTTCATTATTTTTCTTAATATTGCAATTATTACATAACCAAGCGAGATGGATTTTTTTCTTACTTTTCTCAGAACGTGTAAAACAAACCTACCCTATCACCCGGTACGCGCTTGACGTTGAGTTTCTAGATGTTGTGGTTCAATGATTTATTTTGGTTATGCATTGAAAATATAAAGAATTTTAAATATACTAATTATTGACACTATTATCTATCAATTACCTAATAAAAAAAAGTAGAAAAAGTCAAAAGTTAATAAAAAAATGTGACTGCTCTAAAAGTAGTCTGAAAACATCAGAAATTTTTTTATACTGAATTTTTTGTTTGGGTCGTTTTTGATACACATATTTTTTGGTAAACTTTTTCGTACTACATACTTAATTGTTATCATATCAGAATGTGGTTTAACATAGCTTCGAATGATAGTGATTTATAAATGTTTTTAAAATGTCTTAAAATGAAGGAAAAGTTAAAGAATTTGTAAGTGATCTTGTTTGAAATAATTATTTACCGAAGTAAAATTCTCCAATTTTTTTTTGGTTGAATAGGAAACTATAAAATGGTTGAGTCTAAGATAAAAATAACGAAATTGATTTATCTGAAATATGGAAAGCGAAATTCAATATTTTAGAACCTGGAAAAAATTTTTAGACAGCTTGTGAATGTAAAACAAAATTCAAATTATAAAATGAATTTTTTTTTTATCAAAACCTTTAATCTATAATTTTATTATTTAGTCGTAAATTTGTTTAATAAAACCTCACATTTTCAAAGCTTGACAACTTAAATCCTTACAGCCTTATTTATTAGATTTCACTAATACTCGTTTCAACCTCGGAGTATAGTTAAAGCTATATTTAAAGCTATTACTCCCTCTTTACGCCACGTCAAACAAATTCTTATTTATAAAATATATTATCAAAACAATGACCAATCTAAATATCTGGCTATTATAAACGTAAACAAACCCCAGCTGATTTCCACAATTATTACTTTTAAGTATAGTTATTATTGGTTTTAATTTATCTAAATAAGTACCTACCTATCTAATGAATGGATAAGCAAAATAAAAGAAAAAGGTCTGAAAACTGGGATTTCGTTTGCACACCTTTTTAAAAAATTCACACGATGTCATGTCAAAATGACATAGATACTAAAACGGCTTTATTCCTCCTAATTACCAGTTTTAGCTTACTTCGCCTCTATTCCGCGTGTATTTTTTTTTATAAATAAATTTTTTTATGATCAAAGATGTCGTAAAGTCGGAGTAACCTTATTCCGTCTCTAAAACGAATTATAAAATAAGGCTGTTAGAGTTTAAAAGCAAGTTTACTTGAACATACGAAACCAGTCGTTAAAAATGCTTAGATTTTTCCTCAAAATACGTAGGTACATAGATACAAATTTAATTTGAACTTTAATACATCCATCAATAGATTAAAACTCAATAAATTAAGTCCATAAAATAAAAATAAATTTGATGGCACAACAGCTCATGAAGAACTAGGGCCTAGTGACTTACAACTCTCAACCATTCCTGTGTGCATGTCTGCAGGAATGGAGGGGACCTACAGTTTATTGCCGAATTCGAACGGCTAACGAGCGGTACTTTTCTGTGACAGGAGATACTCTTGGAGGATTTGTCAATTCCTCGCAAGAGGCAGTAGCCGTTTTTTCTTTTTTAAATAAATAGGTGGCGAGGCTGGGGATCGAACCTTAGACCTCCGGAATGACAGTCCATCGCACTAACCATCACACCACGGCTACTACACAATTAAATCCGTTCGCTTTTTTTTTAACTTTCGCTTTTTATTTATTTCCTAGAGACTTAAATTTTCATCAATAGTTGGCAATAGTGTTTTTCCTACTCTCAAGAAGAAGTTAGTATTTTCCTTCTTTTTATACTATACTTCACAAGAAAAACCTGTCCTTAGCAAATTATCTACGTACCATGTTGTATATCTTTGAGCCAAAGGGTTTGAGTATAGCTAATAGTGCAAGTGTTTCGTTAGGTGAGTGTCATACGAAACGTTTAGTTTGTTTTCAATTAAATATCCGAACGAATAAAACAAGTAAAAGTTAGAAAACTTAAGTGAAATTATTAATAAAGAAAAATAATAATGTGCTTCAAAATTTAACCTAAATCTTTTCTTATTTGTTGATTAAGTACCTACATTCATGAACAATAATTTTATCTCAAAAACTTAAACTTGGCTATATAATCCTATATGATTTATAGATCACATTCTAGCATTATTAGATTTATAAACAAAAAAAAAAAAACAGTATACAAGGGAGCATTAGTAAAGTTTTCTTATGTTAATATTTATTTAGCTGGGTTGATCTTTCTCCATAATTTCCATGTTCAATCGAGTCAAATTAGTTATCTAGAGTTATTCACATCAAAAACATCAGTTTTTTTTAATCGCAATAGTCATGATCTGAGTTTATGTATCTTGTGTCAAAATACGTTTAGTGAATAATTTATTGTTTAAATAGTATAGCTACTTAAATTTTTTGAAAGTCCATCAGCACGTGTGATTTTATTATTATGTACGTATAAAGAGTGTTTTAAATAATTATAAAGCCACTTTTGAATAGGTGAATAAAACTGGAACCCGCCTAAGCTTTCATATAATATTTTTTTTTGAATATCATTGGGTGCTGCTTCTGCTTATTACATTTCAGTTCATGTTATAAATCACGGCCTCAAATAACAAGTTTCTTTAGCTATCCCGTACCAGGTTCATTGTTAGATCCTTTTCTTATCAATTTAATCGTAGTTTATATCCGAATGTTTTTGACCGAGTCAACGTCATATCCGGTGCCTAATTTTTTTACTCCACAATTATTGAAAGATTGTCTTTTTTCGACAAAAAATACCAAAGTAACCAACAATAGCTACTACTGTTGGCTCTACTTTAGTTTAAATTTTTTTATACAGTGTAATTAAATAGATATACAATTTAATACTACAACGTAAGAGCCTGCAACACAGGCACTATCATCGATTAGATAATATCGTACACTTACAACAATGACAACTCACAGTCAAAAAAAAAGAAATTTTGGAAAATAATTTATTAGAAAATAAAGAATTAAATAATAAATAATAAGAAAACAATGATATATTTTTGGAAAACTGATTCCAAATAAGGGAAAAAGGTAATTTTGCATATGCATGACATCATAAAAGTACCTACTATTATTTAAGGCCGTGGCCAGTACGAGACATGTGTGTGAGTTCATTTTTTAATGAATATTATTATCGATTCAAAATAGCTTTTAACGGCCCTTAGTCCATATAAATTGGCGTTTCGTCCCGGCGATCTCACTTGGACTCAACAGTTGACTAATAGTTGAATAATTTAATCAAATATAAGTGGAACGAAGTTCGCCGGGTCAGATAGTTAAAGTATAAAAAAAATATAATTTTTTTTCAAACTGATCAAAAATTATTTTTTTCTCACGGTGGTTTTTTTTTAGATAGCTATACAAAACAAAATTAGAACTCAGGCCTTTTTGTTTTGAATTTGTCAGCTTTTTAGGCTAAGTACTGCGGTAGTGCCGTGCTGCTTATTGATTGATTGATTGATTGATTGATTTTGATTTATTAATTATATATATAACTATTACAAGTTTAAATCATTTACAAATTAACAAATTTTTGATTCAATTTTACTTAAAAATCAATTTTAATATTTACAAGTATTGAAATCTAATTGTAGTTTATTTTGATGAAATCGATCATGAGTCTCTTAAATTGGTGAAAGTTTGACTCATCTTTTATGGATCTGGGCAGCGAGTTAAAAAGTTTAACACCTTGATATACTATAGATTTTTGTGTGCTGCTTCTGTTGAATTGTTCAAGTCTGAAATCATTTGCTGACCTGAGGTTGTATGGGTGCGATTCACTAACATACGTTAAATTGTCTTGTAGGTACTGTGGATAGTTACAAAATTGTATATTAAATACAAATATTAAAACTTTCAATATAAGACGTTGATTAACATTCAACCACATTAAATAATGCAACATAACTCTTGATGGTGTATATCTATCACACTTTAAAATAGCGCGCATTGCTTTGTTTTGAAGCACTTGAAGTCGTTGTTTAAGATCTGCATTACACATGAACAATATCGTAGCACAATAGTCAAAATGCGGTAGAACTATTGTATTAAAAATCATAACTGCATTTTTAAAGCTAATTTTCTTTCTTATTCTGCACAAGAACCCCACTTTTTTGCTTATCTTTGCACAAACATAATTGGAATGTTCTTTAAAATTTAAATCCTTATCAATAATTACCCCCAAATATTTAATACTTATAACTTGTTCAATACTTTCGGATCCAATTTTCAAATTTATACTTTCGTTAGAATTTAAAATCATAAATTTTATTTTAGCGACATTTAATTTTAATTTGTTCATGCAAAGCCACTCATAGACATTAATAAGATCCTCATTAATTTTTCCATAAACATCCATAATGTTCTTGTAGTCAATGTAAATTAAGGTATCATCCGCAAAAAGAACATATTTACACCATTTTAGCATCTTGTTAATTTCGTTTATGTACAGCAGAAATAATTGACCACCTAAATTTGAGCCCTGTGGCACACCGATTTCTACACTCCTTTCATTTGATTCCATTCCCAGAATTTTCGTTGTTTGTGATTTTTGGTTCAAGTATGACTCGAACCATTTCTTTTCAATTCCTTTCATTCCATATTTTTCCATTTTATCGACTAGAATTGCTCGATCGATTGTTTCAAAGGCTCTTAAATATTGAAATCACTTTTTTACCTTCATCTATCATTTTTTTTCCAGTCGTGAATTGTACTTATCAACGCTGTTTCACACGAATGACCACCCCGAAAGCCAGACTGCTCCTGAATCAAAATATTTTGATCTTTAATGTGGTTTGATAGTTGCTTGCTAACTACTTTCTCTATAATTTGTTACAATGCCGGTCACATATTAACTGGCCTGCTGCTTTTGGATTCGTGATTTTTGCAACAGGGACCACAACAGACTTTTTTAGACACTTAGGGAATGTTCCATTTCTTAATGATTCATTTACTATATTTAAAATATCATGTCCAACTAAATCAAAATTTTCCATTAGATAGATAGATAGATAGATAAATTTGATTTACTTTCCAGGAAAAATTGTTTTGTTTTACATTGCTATTTACTTAATCAATAACGCATGGCTTAATAGCCGTCTGCCAGGTTATGTGTTTCGATAAGTTCTAATAAAAGTAAAGTAAAAGTTAAAATAGATAACATTATAATTATTGTACATAATCTAACCATTTCAAAATTCTTCATTAAGTATTTTGAATCTATATTTTTGTGCGTTGATTGTATACTTGTAAAGAAGCTCCCAATTTTTGCCATTTAAGATTTCGACCATTTCCGCTTCACTCAATAGATTTTTGCCAAAGTGTGATATCCTGGTTTCTTTAAGAACTGGGCAAATTCCCAAAAAATGAAAAATATCCTCTCTTACACGTAGATTACAAAGAGTGCAAAAAATTGGCAAATCTTCGCGATGTGGTTGGTAGTTAAGGAACGTGAGTTCGCCTCTTAATTTAAATATTACTGATATTTGATCAACACTAAACTTGTGGCGGAAATAGTTTTTTTCAAGAAGCTTATGATCCAGCATTGCATAAATCGATCGATGAGTTGAGTTTTCAGCTTTTTGTTGGCAATCTTCTAACCACCGTTGATCTAGACATGTAATAAGTTCATACAACTGTATTTTCCATGATTCCACATTTTCAACCCTGAGGTCCAAGGTTCTTCCACAATACATCGCCAGGGAGTTCCATTCTTTAAACCAAAGTGATTGTCTCAGCAGGGCGAACATAACTATGTGTTTTGGAAGTCTAGTGGAGGGGAAAGACATAACTTTTATTATGTAGTCAAAATGCAATTTTAATGTTTTTGTGAATAGTTCCGATAGTCCTGTCTCAACGTGTGTCATGTAATTTGGTGTAGTTGTCGGTAGCCGTAAAGTTCTTTTTAGGAAGTATCTTTGTATTTGTTCGATCTCATCAAATTTCTCATATCCCCAAACCTGTGCTCCATAGAACATAATTGATTCCGTAGTAGCTTCGAATATTCGGTATTTTGTGTTATGCGAAAGATTTCTGTTTCCAAGACAGTTTTTCCATGTTGAATTTATAGCGTTTTTAGCGGCCGATAGTTTCTCCGACATGTGTTTTTTCATGTTTAAGTTGCTTGTAATGGTAAATCCCAAATATTTATAATCTCTGACAACTTCAATTTGGTATCCATCGTAGGTCCACTGTTCACTTCTTGCAAATCTTCCACCACCATTTCTAAAGACC
The DNA here is from genome assembly GCA_947049315.1 of Epistrophella euchroma. Classification (NCBI taxonomy): domain Eukaryota; kingdom Metazoa; phylum Arthropoda; class Insecta; order Diptera; family Syrphidae; genus Epistrophella; species Epistrophella euchroma. The sequence goes on from OX346246.1 coordinate 21,752,231, forward strand.
ATAACCTTCGTCTTGTCCAGATTAACCGTTAAGCTCCACTGTTGGCAGTACCCATGTAATCGATTGATCATCAACTGCAATGCTTCCGGTGTATTGGCAAATAGAACGAGGTTGTCAGCAAAAAGTAAGGCTTTTATTTTGTCTCCCGCAAACTCAACACCACCAGGTAATATGTCTGTCAAGTCATTGACATATAGTATAAAGTTTAATGGGCTAATGTTACAACCCTGTTTCATTCCCAAGAATGTTGGAAACCAATCGGAAATGTTTTCTCCATCCCACACTGCTGATGATGTGTTTTCATACAAATTTTCTAGGGCTCTTCCAAATTTTTGTGTTACACCCAGGCAGTACAATTTGTAAAATAGTGCAGATCGGTTGACCGTATCGAAGGCAGCCTTAAAATCAACGAATAGGGCGTACAGCTTCTTCCTGTTGTCTATGAAATGTTCAGCCATATTTTTTAAAACAAAAATGTGGTCCACTGTTTCGCGGTTTGGTCTAAAACCTGCTTGATACTCCTTTATGATGTTATTGCTCTCAAGCCGTTTTTGTAGCATGCTAGTATATATCTTAGCAGATGCATTCAGAAATGAGATACCCCTGTAGTTGCTGGGGTCTTCAAAGTCACCCTTTTTATGAATTGGAAATATTACGGACTTCCGAAAATTTTCTGGTGCGTCCTTAGCTTCGAATATGCGGTTGAACTCTTTTGTTAGTTGTTCAATAAATTCAGTTGTAGCATATTTGAAAAATTCCGTTGGCACTCCATCAGAGCCCGCTGCTTTGTTATCTTTGGTTTTGGTAATTGCATATTCAACTTCTGTTTTGGTGAATGGAGCATCTAAACACTCGTTCGTAAATGCAGGTCTTGCATAATGTGGAGTTAGATTTGTAGATCCAGGATTCAATAAAGATTGAAAGTGTCTTTGAAGATCAGTTGCTCTCAGTTGAGGACTTGTTTGAAACTTTGAGCCATTGATTCGTCTAACCGCTTTCCAGAACTCCTTTGAGTTTTTACAATCCACTAAAGTCACAGCCAGATTTTCAAAATATGCCTTTTTTTACTTTCACAAAGCTTTTTGTATTTATGATTAGATTCCTGGTACAAGGTCTTATAAAACGACGCTTCCGTCTTTCTATACGCTCGAAGAAACCCAAAGGATTCTTTTCTAGCCCGTATACAATCATTGTCAAACCATGGACTCCGTATTGGTGCGTTCTTTTTATTTCCTCTATGGTTGACACTGATAATTTTCCATTAAAATGGTTGAGTTTATTCCGAAAATATCCTTTTTGTTATTCATTTCTTTTAAAACATTCTTAAGTTCACTAAGTTGTAATGTATTAAAATGGAAAAGAGTTTGAACGGAGCTAATATTACACACGTAAGGGACTTGCATAATAGAATTATTTATTTCAACGACACTATCAACAAAAAAATCATTCAAATGATTTACTATTGCACTTATATTTTGACATTTCTTTACGATCATTACCTAAAACTAAATCCTTTATTGCACGCCATACATAGTCCCTTTTGATCACCATTATTAAAAGCTATCTTATATTGCACATAATTGTTTTTTGCTTTATTAATGCTTTGTTTGTACTTATTCCTAATCAGTCTATATGAGTTCCAGTCTTCATTGCACTTTGTTATCACAGCTTTGTTGTACGCGTTAATTTGTATGTTATTAAGTGTATTCAGTTCATTATTGTACCATGGTGATACTCCTCTGGTACTAACAGTTTTGAAAGATATCATTTCGCTCATTATGCTTACTAATTTATAATCTAATATCTCAGCCTTATCACTCGTTCTCGTGGTTTGTTCATTTGATTGATCAACATTTCTATTTAGCATCCAAAGTTCCCTGAATTTTTCTTTTTTGTACTTATTTATTTTGACAAGTTTTTTAGTGGGTATATTATTCAATATATTATTTTTTACAAAGATTTGTATGGTTTCATGGTCAGATATTTTCATATTTTTATTTATTTTCACATCAACATTATCACAGTTAGTTATCACATAGTCAATAAGTGTTTCAGAAGTTACTGTTATTCTTGTTGGTTCTGTAATCAATTGCTTGAAAGCATTATCATTTATGATTTTGCAAATTTTATTTTTATCACTTGAATTTTGCAAAAAATCTATATTTATATCGCCAGCAATAACTATGTTATCGGCAAAATTAACTGTCCCTTCTAACCATGCCTCAAGATTATCAACAAAAGTATTAACGACTGCGTTAGGTGATCTATATACTGCTTTAATAATAAATTTTGTTAAACCATACCTTAACGGCTGCTTTCCACATACAGTAATCGATACTGAAAGTGCTGATTTTCTCAAATTGATATTCACGATTAATATACACTATGACCCCACCCGTGTGTTTTGAATTTGACTCACAAATAATCATATTATAGTCTTGCAATGAATATTCCGAATTTTCAATGTCACCAGTTACACAAGTTTCTGAAAGCAAAACTATATCAGGGTTATTTCTTGACACTAACACTTCAATTTCCGCAAAATTTTTCAAAGCACTTTGGGAGTTTACATATATACAATTGATTGATTTTTTTGGTTGCTAGAAGTACTTTGATTTTTTCGATTTAATCTTTCGCTGGTACAACACACAGTTATGATTAAAGGCATTATGGCTTACATCTAGATCTAAGTTATGGGTTTTGTTGGTCAATAAACAATTAACACAGTTAGGTTTTTCATTTTTTACCATGCATTCACTAAGTTTGTGCTCACCAGCACAGTGCGAACATGTTTGCTTACGATTGCATTCAGTAGATCGGTGGGTAAATCCCAAGCACTTGTAGCATTTTCTAACATAGAACGACTCAAGCACTCTATATTTTCCCCACCCAATTCTTAATTTTCCTTCTTGCATAATTTTCTTAAAAGCTTCGAATTTCACCTCTATAATGGCACAATATTTAATTTGGTTACTACTTTTACTTTGATAAATAACTTTAACAATAATCTCTTCAAATTTCAAATAATCGTTATTTTCTTTGATTTTTTTAATAATTTATTCTTCCGAGAACTTTTTAGGTAAACCAAATATTTTTATTCTAAAATCTCGCACTTTAGGAATTTCAACTTGATAATTATCACCCAATTCTTTTTCTAAATTACACTTAAGTTTTTACACCGATTGTTCATTTTCGCATACCACCATCACTGCCCCATTACTTCGAGCTTTAACTTGGGACACTTGAATGCCTATTGGATCAATTTTATCCATCATCATATTTTTTGTGGTGTTTGCTTCCTGATTACCCGATTTTGGTTTTAATATTACAATCGGATCATGGTGATAACGAGTCGCTGCCGGTAAGGTGGTGATCATTTTGCCTTGAATGTGATTTTATTTTCTTATAGTTCTGAAATGCAGCTATAATGTTATCATCTTTTTACATATTTTTTTTTTTTTTTAATTAATTTCTTTTTTGAGATATAGAACCTTAAAGTTGAAGTAAAAAAAAAACTAAAAAAAAATATACTTTTTGTTGCGTTACCAGCCTTGTATTGATGTCTGTTATCATTTAAGTACTTTTTATCTCCAAATTTTTTTCTAATCATATTTAAATATTAATAGAAAAAAAATAGAAAGACGCACGCTGCATTTATAGTTAGTTACCTACCAGCAGAAGACTAGTAACTTTAGTTCTTTAATTTGTATAACGGCAGTTACCCTTGTTTGTCGAAAGTTGTAGATCAATTGCGGAAAGTCGTGCTCTCAAACTCGAATGTTAATTATTTTAAGAATCCAAAAGAAAAGAATTATCTCAGTGTTTTCCATACAAAGTTTTTTATTGTTTTTTTTTGAATGCGAAACAAAACCATAAAATTCACACCTTAATGCGTTTTAGAAAACGTTAATATTTTGCATAAAATTTATAGGAACTTAAATAAATTCCTATTTATTTATATTTTTTTACCTGAGATACAAATACTAGTGTGGCAGACTACTTCTCTCGCATAAAAATAAAACAATGAAAAGAAGAAGTTAAAATTTTTACATAGAAATTAAAAAAACAAATCGAAAGAATGTGTGATGTGTGAGCAAGAATACAAGTAGATATAGGTACCAAGCAATAAGTACAATGGGTGTGAAGTGTAAAAATAATAATATTATAGAATAATGTTTATCCCTTATTTCCACGGTCTCGCAGTAAATAAATCAATAAAGTATAATATCGTATTATCTTGTTAAATTTATTTATCGTCGGCCGCCAAGACTTGAACATTAAGTGCCAGTTGTACAATCGTGGTTTAAATTTTGATCCGTGGTTCAGGAATTTTAACTCGACGATTTCGGCGGGTTAAATGAGGTTCAACGATGGTTCAAGGTTCCAATATGCACTAAAAGCCAATTACATGCCTGAACCATCGTTGAACCACAGTTAATCCGCCGAAATTGGTGAGTTAAAATTCCTGAACCACGGATCAAATATTTGTACAACTGGACCTTAGGGTTTACCCAATTTTGTCACTACCTTTGAGCAAAATATGTTCATAACACAAAGTCTAACTTCAATTTTGTAAGAAATAAATTGATTTCTGAAAATCAACACACGACTTTTAAGCTATTAAAATGTACACTACGATGTTGTTGGTTAAGAATTAATTTAATCTAATCTAATCTAATCTAATCTAATCTAATCTAATCTAATCTAATCTAATCTAATCTAATCTAATCTAATCTAATCTAATCTAATCTAATCTAATCTAATCTAATCTAATCTAATCTAATCTAATCTAATCTAATCTAATCTAATCTAATCTAATCTAATCTAATCTAATCTAATCTAATCTAATCTAATCTAATCTAATCTAATCTAATCTAATCTAATCTAATCTAATCTAATCTAATCTAATCTAATCTAATCTAATCTAATCTAATCTAATCTAATCTAATCTAATCTAATCTAATCTAATCTAATCTAATCTAATCTAATCTAATCTAATCTAATCTAATCTAATCTAATCTAATCTAATCTAATCTAATCTAATCTAATCTAATCTAATCTAATCTAATCTAATCTAATCTAATCTAATCTAATCTAATCTAATCTAATCTAATCTAATCTAATCTAATCTAATCTAATCTAATCTAATCTAATCTAATCTAATCTAATCTAATCTAATCTAATCTAATCTAATCTAATCTAATCTAATCTAATCTAATCTAATCTAATCTAATCTAATCTAATCTAATCTAATCTAATCTAATCTAATTTAATCTAATCTAATCTAATCTAATCTAATCTAATCTAATCTAATCTAATCTAATCTAATCTAATCTAATCTAATCTAATCTAATCTAATCTAATCTAATCTAATCTAATCTAATCTAATCTAATCTAATCTAATCTAATCTAATCTAATCTAATCTAATCTAATCTAATCTAATCTAATCTAATCTAATCTAATCTAATCTAATCTAATCTAATCTAATCTAATCTAATCTAATCTAATCTAATCTAATCTAATCTAATCTAATCTAATCTAATCTAATCTAATCTAATCTAATCTAATCTAATCTAATCTAATCTAATCTAATCTAATCTAATCTAATCTAATCTAATCTAATCTAATCTAATCTAATCTAATCTAATCTAATCTAATCTAATCTAATCTAATCTAATCTAATCTAATCTAATCTAATCTAATCTAATCTAATCTAATCTAATCTAATCTAATCTAATCTAATCTAATCTAATCTAATCTAATCTAATCTAATCTAATCTAATCTAATCTAATCTAATCTAATCTAATCTAATCTAATCTAATCTAATATAATTTGTATAAAAAATCATTGGGGCGAGTTCCTCACCGATCCGATGTAACAGAGTTTTTGACTCTTCGAATTGCTGTAACTTTTCAATGGTTAATGCTACGAAAAAAACAGAAAAGACCAGTTTTGTGGAGAATTGGCTACAAGATTACATACAGAACACAATTTTTCTCTTAAACAAACCGTGTTTGAGATATGTATATAGTAAAAAAACAAAAACATTTTTATGACCTTTGACCCCTTTTAATTGACCCAGAGGCTATCGTATAGGCGAGGAACTTTCTCAGTTTGTAAAGAATCCCATTACCAATATACATACATGCCAAACTTAGCGCACTAAATAATTTTTTCCTTTCTTTTGTATTTTTTGGTCTTATCTTACTGGGACAACACACTTTTTTCCGAAGGTGTTTTGAACTCGAATGTTATTGAGATATTCCCATTTGAAAATCATAAAAAATCGTTTTTTCGCTGTTTTTGAGGTTAGGTTTCATCAGGAGGTTATTTGTTTCAACATAATTTATGTAACAGTTTCTGAAATTTCTACTTTTCTTCTTTAAAATTCTGTTTATGCGCTGTTGAATGGCAGAATTCCCGTAAATAGATGTTAAATTTAGAAACATTTCTTTGCCCTCCCCCCCCCCTCCTCCCCGCCCACACAAACCAAAGTAGCTACGGCACTGCTGGGTGCATTTTGCTTTGACATTTTTTCGTATTTCTTTTTCAAACTATCGTCTAGTTTTTTCAAAGGCTTGGATTTGAAAATATCTTAAGAATTTTCTTACCTTTTAAATTAAAGTGTTGGATTCAGTTTAACAAATATCCTACCCTCCCAACCTCCTTTGGATCCTCTTTGTGAATAGTTGAATTTCTATTTTACAAAATTTCTTGCAAATGTGCTCCATTACATACCCCTATACTTTAAATCCTCTTGAATATCTAACTTTCGTAATTTATTTTAAGATAAAATCATTTTCTTGATCTTATCTAAGGACTGACAACATTTTATCTTAATCAAATTTCAAGATGAATGCCAAAATTATTTCTGCAGTGCGTAAGATTATAAGTGCTTTTGTTCCATCACTGGCTATACAATAGACTCTACCATCACGGCCGGTACTCCCACACAACAAATGGTGGAAAATTCAGCAAGGAAGCAAATTTCGTCAATCGAAGTTCCCGTTGATTCACAATTTAATGGATCAACAGATTTCACATTGTCATCAGAAAGCCATCATGATGGCAAGACTGGCTGCTGTAATTTTTGTCGTATGAAAATGATTTATAGACGCCTGCCAATCTTGACATGGCTTCCTAAGTACTCAACAGCAGATGCGATTGGAGATCTTATTGCTGGAATAACAGTTGGGATGACAGTGATTCCTCAGGGGTTGGCTTACTCAAGTGTCGCTGGGCTACCCGCTGAGGTGAGTTTGAATATAATTTTCTGGTAAAATTTAATTCTTTTTTATTTTATAGTTTGGACTTTATGGATCTTTTATGGGCTGCTTGGTGTATGTTGTCCTGGGATCCTGCAAAGACAGCACAATTGGTTCAACTGCTGTCGCATCACTTCTGGTTGGCCAATCAGCAGGCGGAGTCTGGCAAAGAGCGGTTCTTCTTACTTTCCTTACTGGATTGATCGAGATCGGAATGGGAATTTTACAGCTGGGATTTCTGGTGGACTTTGTTTCGGGACCAGTTAACGCTGGCTTTACAAGTGCCGTCGCATTGATAATTCTCACGTCACAAATGAAAAACTTGTTGAATGTGAAAGCGACGGGCGGCACTTTTGTAGAAATGTGGACATCAGTGATCAAGAACATCACCAAATCCCACATATCTGACACATGTCTAGGCTTGAGTTCCATAACTTTCCTGTTGATATTTCGATGGATCGGAAGCTTAAGAATTGGTCCAAAAGACGATAAATTTAAGACATCCAAAGAAAAATTTCTAAACAAGTGCCTTTGGATTATGGGAATATCAAGAAATGGAGTTCTTGTAATTGTTTCTGGCTTAATTGCATGGTATTTGGATCTTATTGGCAATCAATACTTTACTCTGGTTGGTGAAATTCCACAAGGAGTTCCGAAATTTTCATTGCCACCTTTTTCAATACCTGAAATTCGTGGAAATGATACAAATGGGCAAGAGATCATAATTCAACATGGTGAGACTTTTACGGAGATGATCAGGCATATTGGATCGGGGCTGTTTGTGGTGCCATTGATTGCTTTGCTGGAAAATATATCGGTTTGCAAGGCTTTTGGTAGGTTTGCTGATATTTTTTTTTTTTAAATTTTGAAACTTAGCGAATTATTTCCTTTCAGCTGGGAGTAAGCCAATTGATGCCACTCAAGAACTCTTCGCTATGGGTTTTTCGAACATCGGTAACTCATTCTTCCAGGGTTATCGAGCAAATGGCGGATTGGCAAGATCAGCTGTCAACAATGCCAGTGGTGTTCGAACCCCAATGTCTAATTTCTACATTGGATCTATTGTGATATTGGCTTTAACCTTCTTAACACCATATTTCTATTTTATTCCGAAAGCAACTTTAGCTGCTGTAATTATAGCTGCTGTAATTTTTATGATTCAATATAACGTGATTGTTCCTATGTGGAGGAGTAAAAGTAAGAATATGATATTTAACTCCCATAATTGCTGAAAAGATATCCCATTTCCGATTTAGAGATTGACTTGATACCAGGATTTGGAGCTTTTTTGGCATGTTTGATATTGCCTCTACAGATTGGGATCATTGTGGGTATTGGTATAAATATGGTTTTTATTTTATACTATTCGGCTCGACCAAAAGTCAGTCTCAATACTTTGGAGGTATAAAAATTTTAATTTTAAAAATTTAGAAAATAGAAATTTCTTTCAATATTTTCTCGTTTCTCATAGACTTCTAGCGGTCAGTCATTCTTGATGTTTACACCCGATCGTTGTTTGATATTTCCATCGGTCGAGTTCGTAAGAAATGTCATCAACAAATCCGGTATGAAGACAACTCTGCCAGTTGTGGTTGATTGCACTTATGTGTATGGTGCTGACTATACAGCTGCCAAAGCGATAGCAATGATGGTTAAAAATTTTGATTCAAGAAATCAAAAAATCATATTCTATAATCTCAAGCCAAGTGTTTCACAAGTTTTTGAAGGTATAAATTATAATTTAATTTTATGTTATAATAAGTCAGACTTAGAACTTGAATTAAATAAAGAAAAAAACGTTGAAGCATGTTAGTGTTAAACATTATGCAATAAGTTGTAATTAAAATTAATACAAAAGTACAAACATATATTTTTGAGCATTAATAATAATGTACTGATTTAATTGATTATTTTAAAAATATATAAAAAATAAAAAATTGATAAAAAATGTTTGATTGATAATTTTTAATCAATGCAAGATAATAATTTTTAAGATTTTATAATTTGTGATGGGTTTTCAACTGCGACCCGATCAGTAAGTAAAGTAATTCTCCATTGTAGTCAGCCACCAAACATTCAAACGCAAAATATTCTTCTTGATAGTAACTGATAACACGTTCAGTAACAGTTACAGCGTAATTGTTTGAAAATAAAACAACACAAAATAGGGTTGGGTTTACGATAATATGGCGATTTTATAAAGAACGACTTCACAATGTCGATTTGCATAATCTTGACAAAAAAATAAACGACTGGTAAAAAGACCGATTGATAAAAAAATCGAGAACAAATGTATCGATTTTTTAAAATATCGATTTTCAAAGTTGATTTTCAAAATATCGAAATATCGATAACAACCGAAGAATTGAGATTTCGACAGTCGACATTATAAAAGCTGGCATTTCGTTCAGATCATGGTTTAGGGAATGATATTTACAAATGAAAACTATCTATCTGAAGAAAATAAAAATTATGCGTAATTTGGAAATTGTACCAATCTTTAAATTCCTTACAGGCCCAATATGACACATTTGAAAAAACCTTACAAGCTCAGGAAATGAAAGTGTCTTAAAAACCGATCCCAGAAAACCAAATAAAATTTGTAGTCCCTAATAGAAGAAAAAAATTCGTCAAAAAACCTTTTTAAATGAAACTGAAAAACAAAACCTTAAACAGCTAAGAAAAAAAGATAAGATATGTGTAGGGTGACGACATTGAAGAGTACGATGATTACGATGAGAAAATACTGATAAATAATACTTTATAAGCAAAATGCTAAAGTAAATACAAAGAAAACTCTCGGATAGTTGGAAACAGGTTTGAAATCTTAAGAACATATTTGACTCAAAAATTAGTGGATTCTCGAGAAATATTGCTGAGTTCCGAAATATTAAAAACAAATGTTTTGATGCGGTAGTAATACATTTTTCATACGCATCAGCAACGCAAACTTGATGCTTTGTAGATATATTACTTTGCATAAGTTTGACGGTTCGGGACGCAAAAAAAATATTTTAAATCGAAGCAGATGAAAAATTTTTGATGCGCAGTTTGCGCAGTAAATGCGCATCTGATGCATTTTTGAACTCAGCCATGTATTCGATATAGTTCCAGTTCTAACTTATGGCTCACAAAATTGGAGCAGGAACGTAGAAAATTAAAAGCACAGCTTAAAATTATGTAAAAAGAAAGAGAGAGACCACTTTTGCACAAGACAAGCAGAGTTGCCGAAATAGCACGATCGTGCTTTTTTGACACGATAATTTTCTCGTTGCACGGTGGCACGAAAAAGTTCAATATGACACGTTTTTTTATTTCCATTATTTTACTTAAAATGAAGCAAATTTAAACAAAATTCGATGAAAATTGGTCCAAATTCCGACAAAAGCACATAATTTTTGACAATGCACGAATAGAGCAAATGATTTAAATTGATTTTTGTTAATTTTATTACACCCCGTAATAAAATTGATTACAGGTTTTTTAAGAAAATAGAAGAATTTGTGGTTTTTTTCATGTGTCACGAAAATTGGCACGTTTTTTCAGAAAATATGGCACATTAATTTTATTTCGGGCGGCAACGCTGATGCCGAGATATGATAGAATAAGAAATTCCAGGAATCGATAAATGACTAAATTTGAAGATGGTAATGAAAAGAGCAAGCATTGGGTTGCCACCAGGGGCGGTAAAGCATCACACGATGCCACTGAGTCGCAAGATGTTAAATAAATTCTCATCGCTAATGACAGACTCGGTAACGAATGTACAAAAAGTCCCATTTAACAATGAAGCTTAAAAGTTCAAAGGCTGTCCAAATTTCTTCACCTTTTAAATTTATTTTTGTAATTACCATGGGACACCGTATTCGCCCGATTTCCAATAAGATACTGTTGTCTGTTAGATCTGTAAATGTAAGGTAAGCGAGTCGAGGAACAAAAATACGTAGTTCTTCTTCGGTTCCATACAGCAATATTTTCGGTTGAAGATCTCAGAAAACTGACGCAATGCAAAAAATGTGGAAAATTTAAAACTCGAGATATGAACGTTTGAAGCAAAAATTTGAAAAATAGACGTTGGAGAAAACAATTACCATAAATCAGGGTTATGTTATCTGGAAATAAGTTTTATATTTTTAAGAAGCTGATAAGAAATAAATTGACCCATATTTGACAGATTTTCAATTTAATTTTAACTTTTGGCTAAGTAAATATTTGAATAATATAAATATTTTCATCAATTTTTGGCGGTTTTTGATTTGTTCAATTTTACGCGCATGGGTATTTTCAATTAAAACAGTACGAACGTATAGATACATTAGTAACGAGTACGATGCCACCATATTGTTTTCAAAAACGTTGTTAAAAACTCAAAACTGCCGAACTTTTTAGTACCGATATTTTCAAATTTCGTAATGTGTTAGAGGAAAAAGCTTTGATAGTCTCAAAGAGGTGACGGTACATTTAGGCATGTAAAGTATAACCAAAATATAAGTACGTGGGTTAATAGGTACAAGTGTCATGATATCTAATACAATAATCTGGTACTTTTTTTTCGAAGCTTGTGGTAGATATGGGGAGTTTAAAATTGCGGTTTTTCCAATTGTTTTGTCAGGAGTATAACCACTAATATTTTAACATTAAAAGCACAAACTGGTGCTCTTTCATTTTTCCTAAGCCTCAAGACCTCTAATTTGACCATTCGATCAATAGAACCCAAGATATATGCATTTTAAGCGAACTACAATTCAATTAATAAAAAATTACTTTTTAATGTAAAAAAAAACAAAAGACTGAATAAAGCTTCGAATAATAAAATACAAATCGCGCTTGTAAACATAATTACCTTGGGCAAGTCAATATGTTTTTTGACATTTTCGTCCTAGGCAGACGATTTTCAAAATTCTGACATTTTGTGAAGCGTTCAAAAATATTTTGGCATTTCAAATTTCAAATAAGTAGTAGCCCGTGGCTTAATGGTTATTGCATTGGACTGTCATGCCAGAGGTCTGGGTTCGATTTCCAGCCACTTCCACCTAAAAACAAAAAAAAATTTCAGGGCTGCTGCCTGTTGCGAGGAAGTGTCAAATCCTCCAATAGTATCTCTTGTCATAGAAAAGTGCTTCTCCCCTTAGTCGTTCGGATTGTGCAATAAGCCCAAGTCGATAAAAGTTCGACATTTTCACCAGTCAACAATTTTTTTTTTGTCGATCGTTAGTAACCCCAAAAACTACCCAAATGAATAGTGTCACTTTCAAAATGACTTTAACTTTAAATGTACAGTCATCAGTCATGTAAAATATTCTGACTTATAAGTCAATTAGGGCTGTCAATTGACTTACAGTTAATCGCCTGCATTACTTTTTTACTGGTTGCAGTCTTTAAGTCACTTAAAAGTCGGTAAGTTATTTGAGTGCAGTCTTTTAACTTAAGTCAATTTATTTATTTATATCGTTTTTACTGCCTTAAGCGTTTTGAAAAAAAGAAAACTATTTACATATTTTTCTGAAGTGTAGTAGTTACAAATATTTTATTTCGGGCCAGTTGACTTTAGTTAAAAGACTGCAGTCAAATGACTTACTGACTTTTAAGTGACTTAAAAAATGCAACCAGTCAAAAAGTAATGCAGTCAATTAACTGTAAGTCAATTGAATTTCTTAATTGACTTATAAGTCAGAATATTGTACATGACTGCTAACTCTAGTTTCAAAGTCACAGTCAAAAATCAAAGTTTTGACTTACATATATTCAAATATTAAAGTCAATTTACTCTGACTTAACTGACTGCAGTCTTTAATTAAATGCAATCTCTACAACTCTTCCAAATTCATACATACCCTGATATGATATGAGCTCATAGAGTCAGCGTTCTTAAAATCGCTATTATTTCTTCTTTTAGTAATGCGATGTTTTTATAGCTAATATTTTTTAGATCATTTAAACAAAAAAAAAAAACATAGCATAAGAAAGTCTACTGAAAATTTGAAGGGCATGCCTCCGTTCGGACGTGACGTTCCACAATCCCCTCGTCATGAAGGTAAAACAATCGAAAAAAATGGACTTGCGGACTAAGCAAACTACTTTTTGAAAGAAGTTTTTGTGTGATAACACACTCGCAGCAAAACTGCAAAACAAAAACTATTTGAGCTGGAGTAATAGCTATTGTCATCAGCCCTGCAGCTGTGAAATAAAATGATATGGTATTCACGGACAAAAATTGAAGCTAAATTTCTTCAATTTTTGTCCGTGAAATAAATAAATAATTAATTCAAATTAAAAAGTACGCATACGCCCAAGTGAACTTGGAGCAAATGGTTTGTTTACACAGATTGCTTACGTCTTATTTGCGAAAACTTTTTTTTACTATATCAGAATTTTTACCTAATTGATGTTGAAAAGCTCTTCAGGGTCTACGTTTCAATCAAGTCTTATGGATTGATTTTTATCAAATTGGGCACCAATTTCATGATTTAAAGATATCAGCTACAATAAGTCATGGTCGAAGATCAATGTATTTCAAATAAAGTTGCCAAGACCATGCGATTACTTTTAATTTTGTAGGTAACCCTATACATATATTTCTTTGTTAGCTCAACAGTATTTTTCTTATTTCAAACTTGAAGCCCATTACTAATTCCCTAACCTCATGAAGCAAAAGTTTGTTCACAAGTCTATTGAATCAAGATAGCCTCGGTGACGGAAGACTATTTTTCTGTAGAAACAAAAATATTAACCTTAAAGCTGCTCAATAACTTATTCTAAAAATAAAATTTGTCAGTAGTACATATAGACAGATAGAATAACGGGTGTTGTTCATTTTTCGTGTTCTCTATCAGGGTTGCCACTTTTCGGCAATCTTTTCGAAATAGATTCACGAAAAAAAATGCAGTTGATTGAACTTTTTTGTAGTAGATTTGTTTTTTAGTTATTATTATTATTTTTTTTAAACAAGGAAGATTAAAATTAAAAAAAAAAAAATATTACAGGTACAGATTTTATTAAAAAATTGCCCATATTATCACAATTTGCAAAATTAAAAAAAGCAAACTAAAAAAAGACAAGATATCCGTCAGCTTTCAATATTCATCAAAACAGAGCCGATATAGTCAAAACCCGTAGATATTAATAATTTAAGTAGGATGTGAGTATTTCCTGAAGAATTAAAATGATTACAATCAATGACAAAATTGAAAAATTATTTGTGGGTTATTTGTTAAGGACAATTTTTTGTAAAACCAAAAATGCAGTAGATTTGATTTAAAGGCAGTAGATTTATTTTGAGAAAAAAATGCAGTAGATCTACTGCAATTGCAGCAAAGTGGCAACCCTGTTCTCTATTGCCGTATTGTCATGTTTAAATAAAATTCTTTTTTGATGAATCTTAAAATGTCCCTTTTTGATGGTATGGTGGCATTTTCTTCTGCCACAGTTTGTACAGAAAGAACAACCTGAACAAAACTCAGTAAAATATTCTAAAATAAAAAAAAAAAACTTTGTATTTATTTTCTCTCTCTTTATTATAATAATAAATCATTTCTGTGTGTGTGTGTGTGTTCTGGTGTAGTGTAATTTATAAACCCTCGTACATAATGTCATCAATTGTCACATACGTTACATTTAAATATTTTCTTCCTTCTACAATTATTGTTACACTAAATTCTTTCTCTTGTTAAATTTTCTGTTCTTAAAATCATTAAATCATTATTCATTAAAAACTAAATATGCAATTAAATCATTTTGCTCTTTTACAATAATTTTATTTAAAAAAAAACACATGATTTTTATTTTAAACTAAAGCATTTGTAATTATTTATTTTATTGTAAAAAGCTTTTCCAAAGTCTCTCAAATTCTAAAAAAAAATTTTCAAATAAAAAAAATATAATAATAAATCAAAAAAAAGGTTTAAGGTTGTTTTTTACATAATGGTTTCCCCTATTTCTTTTCTTTAAAAAAAAATCAAGAGCGCATAATAAGATACTATAATTTTTTTTATATTTTACATTAAGTTTAAAGAAATTATTGTGAATTAAAAAAAAATACAAAATTAAAATATTTATTGTTTGCCATTCCCAGCGATACTTCTTAAGTCTACTTATTAGCATCATTATCTTTTGTCTTTTTCATCATCCAAGAAAACTTTACAATAATTATGTATATATCGGTTATGTATGTAAATTGTAGATCTTTAAGTTTATTGTTTGGATTTTTTTTTTTTTTTTTATGGGTGAAATTATTACAAAGTACAAATATTTAAAGGTAAACACTTATTTATTTTTGTATATTATATTTACCAAACAAATTGATAATGAATATATATTTTGCTTTTAAGCTGATTATAAAAATTTTAAGTATTTTATTTTCTAAAATTATTTAATATTTTCGCCCCATCCTCAAAGAATTTATTTTATTGATTCAATTGTATTTTAAATCTTTGTTTGTGAAAAGTTAATAATATTTATTTTCAATAATATTTATGACAATTTCTTTTAAATAAATCAATTAAAAATACCCCGATGGTGTATTAAATTGAGATATTGTTCTGGCAGCGATTGTTGAAAACTTTTTAAGAAAAATTTTATATTAAATTAAACTTTAGAAAAAAAGAAATATATTTTTTTCGGATTGATTAGAATTTTATTTTGTAAGCGTTTTATTTATTTGCATTTATAGATATTTTTTTTTTTATTTTTTTTAATTGCAATAAGGCGACATGAAAAAAACTGTGATTCAACAAACATTATTCAATTACATATATATATATTGTAGCTTTTAAAAATTTTGACTTATACAATATTATGTGCAAAGCTTCACAAATTTTTTTTTTTGTTTCAAAAAAAATTAGCCTAAAAACATCATTTTATATAATAATAATAGATACGAATAAAATTTGTAAATTTTGAATTATTGTTTGTGAATTTATTTCTATTTCGGAAAATGACCAACGGTGTAATTTCTCGAGAAGTGTCCCATTCGTCTTTGACGGCCAGCTGAAATGATTTTATAGAAAAATTATATTAAAATAAAATAAATAGTTAACTATTACAGAGAAAAAATAATAATAAAAAACAAAGCACTAACAAAAAAATATATAATTAAGAAGAAATTATATTCAATTACAGAAGCCACCACCTCATTTATTTTATTATTAAATTAAACAAAAAAAATATTTGCAGCAAAATAAATAAGAAAGTTTATAAACGCTATAGTTAAGTTTTATTTAATGGATCTATGATAGTGACTTATGTCCATATGAAAATTAATTTACAGAGTGGATTATATATATTTTGACAGAGTTGACAATGGACGATAGACAATTTGAGACAACAAATTAAATGAACAATCAATTATTCAGCATCAACTTTAAACACTACAAAGCTTCTTTCCATACTTACCGCAAACGCAAACTATTAAATTTTGTGTTTTCGAAAAGGAGAAAACGGCCATTTTATTTCTCTCAAAAGTTTCAGACTGAGCGATCAGTCACAAATAAACAGATTAGAAAAAGGTATTCAAGTGTGCTTTATGGTGCACGTACAAAGAGAGTTAAATTTAACTAAACTCCTGAAATATATTTTACAGATAATTTAGTATCGAGTTTACACGGAGTTAACTCAATATATTTGATGAAATAACTCTTGATTTTGCTAAAAAAAAAAAAAAGACATCGCGGTTTACTGACTACGCGATTACAGAAAAAGGAGTTTTCATAGAAACTATCGATAACACGTATGAAATTCATGCATGTTTCACGTGGTTCTACCCGAGGTAGAACAGAGAAGGAACGACGAAATTGCAAGAGAATATTGCAAGGTGTAAGAGTTGTATTAGCTCAGCCTGAGGAGGATCAGTACTTGTTGCAATTAACAGGTAGATTTTGTATCCCCGCCATTGTTTTTTTTTATCCAATTCCCTTCGGGCTTACAAAAATGCGCGGCTATTGTGTGCTTAAAGGCTGAATTCCAATGGCGCGTTGGGCGTCACTTTGACAGATTTGTCTATCAAAGCCAAAGTTCACACATAGCAATTTATGCTAAGTGTTAACAAAATCCCCCGAGAATTGGAAAAAAATACGCCTAATGTCTGGTGTGGTGTGTTAGTGGAGTGTTGTTCACTCACTTCACTTTTCACACGAATCAAGCGTCCTGTACTAAAAAATCGTAAAAAAAATAGATTCCGATACAACAAACTACTCCACAAAACATCCAGGGTTACCAACTCTGGAAAGGCCCAGGCCCGGAGTTTTTTTTCGAAACCTATGTAATTCATACCTCAAATCAATAATAAATGTAATTCATACCTTCATCAATAATATTATCACAAAATAAAAAAAACCTGATTATATTAATTTGTTTGTATTTAAAAAAAAAGTCCAGGTCCACACATCACTTCAAGATTTAAAAAAAATGTATTTTCTCCATTTTAGGAGTTTTTTTTTCAGTACGCATTACTTCAAATCTCGGCAAAAATTCGTATTTATATATGTACTAAAAAATTAAGTAAATAACTTAGGAAGATTAAGGTACTCAAAATTTGTACATATGTATTACATGTTAATAATAAAAAATAAATAAATTTAATGGCACAACAGCTCATGAAGAACTAGGGCCTAGTGACTTACAACTCTCAACCATTCCTGTGTGCGTGTCTGCAGGAATGGAGGGGACCTACAGTTTATTGCCGAATCCGAACGGCTAACGAGCGGCACTTTTCTGTGACAGGAGATACTCTTGGAGGATTTGTCAATTCCTCGCAAGAGGCAGTAGCCGTTTTTTCTTTTAAATAAATAGGTGGCGAGGCTGGGGATCGAACCTTAGACCTCCGGCGTGACAGTCCATCGCACTAACCATCACGCCACGGCTACTACACACAAAAAATAATTAAAATTATTTTACATAAAAAGTTATACTTTAATGGTATTTTGTTGATAAAAGCATTTTTTTTTTTCGATTGGGTTGTTGAATAAAATCCGAAAAATTCTTGACATTCCATATCGAAATTGATTCGTATATAGAGTTCAACATTAATTATATCAACTTTTACTAACGACTTTTAGAAATTAGAGATTCTTCTGAGTTTTTTAAAAATTGAAACTTTTGGTAGCTTGAAACTTTTTACAAACTTCTTGAAACTTCGGTTCAATGCTTCCAAACTATTCTTAATATTTGAACATATTTGGATTAAGGAGTGCGTTCAGGGATAAAATGAATGAATCGATAGGCCCGGAGAAACTTTGTGTAGGCCCGGAGCCCGGAGATTCGATGAAATTCCCTGTGTCCGGGCGAAAATACCCCTGTTGGTAACCCTGACACATCACACTAGGCAAATATGGCGGCTCTTTGCATGTGAAATATAATGATAGCGACATAAGACAAGTGTGGTTTCGGATTAAGTTTAATAATAACACGCGTTCGAGTGCGCGTCAATTGTGTTCAGCTAGTAGATAAGCTACACTCGCTGACTTACAGATACCGTGACTTCAAAAAAAAAATTTTAAATTTCTTTAAAAAAAAGACATACCTGACAAACTTCTGAAACTGCTGAAAAGCTGACATTTTATGAGGATTGAGTAAACTTTTAGATGGCATAAAGTTTTTTTTTTTGAAAATTCCACCAATGAGGTACTAAACTCTTATACTGTTACATTAAAAAAAATTCTTAAATTTCTTTAAAACAAATCTAAGTCTGACCAATTTCTGAAACTAGCTGACCTTTAATGAGGAATATGTAAATTTTCAGATGACATACAGTTTTTTTCGAATATCCCACAAATGAGGTGCTAAAAGTCTTATACTGTGACCTTGAAAAAAACTTAAAATATTCATAAAAAAAACCTTATGCCTGACCAATTTCTGAAACTTATCTTTCAGATGGTAAACATTTTGTTTGAAAATTCAAAAACTGAGGTGCTAAAAATCTCTATGACCTTGAAAAAATAATAAACTTTGAAAATTCATAAAAAAAAACTATGCCTGACCAATTTCTGAAAATAGCTTACCTTTAATGAGGAATATGTAAATTTTCAGATGACATACAGTTTTTTTTTGAAAATTCCACAAATGAGGTGCTAACAGTCTATACGACCTTGAAATGACCTTGAACAAAACTTTAAAAATTCATAGAAAAAAAACTATGGCTGATCAATTTCTGAAACCTTCTGACCTTTTATCTGTATTAAGATACCTTTCGGATGGTATATATTTTTTCGAATACCCCATAAATGAGGTGCTAAAAGTTCATGTGACCTTGTAATAAATAACCTTGAAAAAACTTTAAAAAATGATTTAAAAAAAAACTATGTCTGACCAATTTCTGAAACTAGCTGACCTTTTATGAGGATTAAGTAAACTTCCAGATGACATACAATTTTTTTAATAGCACCAATGAGGTGCTAAAAGTCTTATACTGTTATCTTGAATGACCTTGAAAAAAAACTTTGAAAATTAATTTAAAAAAAAACCTATGTCTAACCAATTACTGAAATTACCGACCTTTTATCACTATCCAGTGGCCCTTCAAGTGGTATATTTTTTTTTTTGCGAAAATCCGCTAAATGAGGTGCCAAAAATCGCGGGTGGCCTTGAAAAACTTCAACCCTGGATTAAAAATTTTCTAAGCCTGACCAATTTCTTAAACTACTTGACCTTTTCCATATATGGGTAGCTAAGAGTTCACAGCCGAATTACTGGCCTTTTAGATGACATATTTTTTTCAATAGTCCACAAATAAGGTGATAACAATCTTGACGATCTTGAAAAACATCGTAAAAACCACGATTTAAACAAATAAATACAGCAACTTAAGATAAAGGTGACTTAATTACTAGGAAAAACCCTTAATGATAAGCTTTATTTTAAACATAAATACAATAAAAATTTTTAAGCCAGGACTAACTGAATTAGAATATTTTAGAAAGAATAAAAGAAATAAAAAACAATACGCATTTATAAAACCAAATAAACCAAATAGTAAGCGTGAAGCGATAAAATTAATTATTAATAATAATTTAAAAGCGAAAGAGTAAGTTATACGTACTGTTGTTCGTTCGATCGGAGTTTGGGATATTTTTTGTTTGTTTTTATTTTATATATATATATATTTTTTTTAAGTGAAATTTTTTTGATTTTGTTTTTTAATTTTTAATTGTTATTAATTTTAAATAAGACGAAGGTATGTAGGTATCAAGGTGTATTTAAAAATGTATGTTGTTTTATATTTGGAGACAACAAGATGCTCGCTTATTTACGCTGGTTCAGGCGGGAAACACGTACTGGAAGAAAAACAGAAAAAAAATGTATGGAAACAAAACAATTAATTAGTCAAAATTACATAAAATATGGAAGGATAAACAAAGGGTTAATATTTATTGTTATTATTTCAAACAGAAACAGAAAAACAAATACATTAAAAATATTAGATTTTTATTAAGTTTTAAATTTTTTTCAAAAATTAAATATCGAGACAAAAACTGACGGAAGCGGAAAAAATCAGATGCAACATTTTTTCCATTTATAGGTAATCTTTTTGCTGGCACACATTTTACTGAAAAAAAAGATATTTATATATTTCAAAATTGGAATTTTAGATTTTTTGACGGGATGAAAACACAGGTTCAATACAAAGTTTTAGTAAATTCACTCGAAAAAATTGTTAGCTTGACAGAATAGGGGGAGATTTGACAGATACTATTGAATGTGATTGTCACTTTATCACAGCAGTTTTTTTTAAAAAGGTTTTCTTTGAAGTATTCTAGAAGTCCTCGAATATGGTAAATTGTTATAACGATTTCAACAGTAAATTAAATAAAAAAAAGAAAATGTACGAACTTTTCCAAAATCCTTTTCTGTTTAGAGATTTATATTGATTTTTAAATCAGTTTTATGTCTACTTAGAAACATTCAGTTGTGATTTAAAATTTACATTTACATTACAGACGATTCATTTTTCTTTTGTTTCTTTTTTTGGATCGGATATGATTTTGTTTTTATATTTAACATCGAAGTTTATTTCCTAAAAATATAATTTTATTTATCAGAATATTTACGTATATGAAGTTAATTTAAAGTTAATTAATTATTTGAATAGTTTATTTTTTGTGTAGTGTAGATAGGAGTTTTGTTATGAATAATGTCACACATAAGGGTAAGTTAGTTGGCATATTTTTCACAGTACAATCCATGCTAAGAATTTTAGTTGCTTTTAATGCTATTAAACAATTAATTATTATTATTTGTATAAACAAAGTTTGTATTGATCTAATTTATTACGTGAAGGCAAAATTTGGGGCTAATACACATTTTGGACAGTTAATCGCTTGATAGGGTTTCGCTTCACCAAATGTATTGGTTTAATGTAATATTTTTTATTTTAAGTACTTAAGTAACACAAAACTTTAAGCTTTATTAAATTTGGAATGGATTTTAAAATCAGAATTTCGTTAAATTAGGACATTACCGGCACTTAAAAAATAAAGAATTATATGGTTAAATTTTTGTAAGGACAAAAGAAAATATATGTTAAACAAAAGTCCAAGATTGATATTTAGAGTTATTAATGAACAGCCTAATTAAGTAAATATTGTTCACTTTTGATATACATAGATGTCAACTTTTATCTGTCAAAATTGTCAAATTACTTATGAAAATACATCAAATTTGTTCTTGAAATCAGTTCCAATACATGACATTAAAGCAATTTTACAAAAAATGAGAAAATTTGCCAATAACATTTTGGACCTGCTTTTGGTACATAGATACATGTCCGCATTGAATTCGCACCTTTATGTAAAATAACACATTTAAACCTTTTCAGGCTCATACATTTGGCTAATCTGTTGTTTTATTATAATTTTTTTAATTTTCCGACATAAATTGTACAAAAGTAGCCAGCAACACTGATCTCATCGTCTCCAAATCAGTGTGCAAAACCACTGGTTAGAATTTCTTCTCATTTTTTTGTTTTAGTTTGTCAATTTTGGTTTTAATTTTTTAGAAAGTCAAATTTTCATGAATTTTGTCAAAACATCAGTATTTTTTAGCCTATGAGAAATTTTCATTTTGCACGATTAAACATTTTTCAGAATTTGGAAATTTGATTTTGGGCATTTTGACACACATAGATAAAAAAAATAGACACACTTTTTAAGGCCTTATTTTTACATCTTCTCAATGTTTTAATCAAATTGCTTAAATTTACTTGAGTGACTTGACGTATTTTGCTTTTATTGGGCCTTACTTATTTTTGAATTATTAAATTGTTGAGCAACGTACTGAGGACTTGATTCCACGATCGTTTCGCAAAATTTGCTAAATAATAAGAGTGTGCAATTTAATTTATGTTGTTTCTTGAGATCCAGGATGATAAAGTGAGCAAATTTGGAAAAACAGAAGACAATAACTTAGAAGCTGCTGAAGAGGTCATATATCCTTCAACTCCTATTCCTCCTATTATTATTTTAAAAAAATACGAAGATTATGTAGTTCTTAGAAACACCCTGTAGAAAAAGTCAAGCGATTTACTTATCCAACTGTGTTTTAAATAAATATTTATAATTTATCATTTTTAGAATTGTCATAAAGTAAAATTTCATTTATTATTAAATTATATTTATTTGTTTTAAAACTACTTAAAGAGCAATGCTTTAGCGAAAAAAAAAAAAACAAATTCAAAAAACTATAATTTTCTTATTTGAAATATTCTGTATTATTTTTAATAATATGTTAGATTGAAAAAGAAAATTTGTGCAAAAAAGTTCAATACTTTGATAGGTACCTTTACATCCTAAGCGATTATTTCTTTTTTTTTTGTTTGTTTTCAATTTGACTTTTAGTTTATTTAGGCCTAAATTTATTGGTATTATTATTTTTATTTATATTTTATTTATTTAGTTTATATTATTATTTTACATGAGTTTATATTTTTGTATCAATTTATTATTTTCGTGATAAATATCTTCTTTTTTTTTGGTTTGTTTAATTATGTAATTGGTATGAAAAAAGAATATATTTTTTGTTTCACTTATTTTATAGTGTTTAATAATTTCAGTTATATATTTTATTTTAATTATTACTTTTTTTTTTAATTTATTCATTGAATTCTTGCTGATTTCCTATGCATATTATTGAAAAATCTGAACTTCAGACGTAACTCAAGATCTTTTCTTACTGTAAAACATACAAAGAAAACAAAGAAAAAAAAACAAAACAAATATATGAGAACATAAATAATTGGTGAATATGTGTTTTTTTTGTGATATGTATGTAAAATATATTTGGTGTTATATAAAAATGTTTTACAATGTATAAGAAATTAGAAACAATAGAAGGTATCTGTGGAAAGAAAAAAAGATAATGTGTATAAAATAAGAGAACAAAACAGATAGTCAGACAACAGTTATTCCTTTAGAAGAAGTGCAATGATGATGGTAATTGTGGGTTGCCGTCACACTTTTTTTTTTGTTGAAGAGGACTGAACAAAATATTATTAACACAAGAGATTAGATTTATATACAACAACAGACACCTGAAACAAAATAAATCGATGATGGTGGAAAGTAGATAATCCAAAGAATGCAAAATTTTTAGAACCATACAAATAATTTTTTATTTTCTAAAAAATTGTGTTAGATTGGAGTTAAAACTTTTTATAATTTTTATAATTAAAAAAAAAAATATGATAAGATGAGAAAAAACATGCACAGTTTAATTTTATTGGAAGTACTATTTTATAATCCTCGAACTTAGTGATAATAAGTAATATATTTTTCTTAGTCCCGCATAAGCGGTGGTAAATTGAACAACTCATCCAAGGGATTTACTCATCGTAAAGATTCAAAATTAAAATAATAATTTTTTAATAATTTTTTTTTATCTGACTTTGCTAATCTACATGTCAGATGTGAGATACTGGATATTTTTTTAAAATTCTATTCAAATATGAAATTACTGCAGCTACGACGAATCTAAAATTGTTTTGATTTTTTTTTCACAGTTTTGCATTAGTTACAGTTAAGGATATCCCTGAAGGGGATTCCAAAACGCAAACGCCGGCCCACCGGGACCGGCCCACAATAGCTCTAATTTAAATAGAATTATTTATTCACACGTCTGATTTGTTCTACGTCCTACTTAAGACTAACAACTAACTTAAGGCTGATTTCCAATGCCGCGTTGGGCGTCGCTTTGACAGATTTTTCTTTCAACGCGAAAGCTCACACATAGCAATTTAAGCAAATTGTTTACAATGACGCGTTGGGTATTATGTTACGATTTGGCACCTATTAGCATGTACACAAACCAACGTTACATAAGCTACCTCAACGTTAAAGTTGAAAAAAATCAACTTCAGCGTGCGTTTTGACAGTTAAACTAATGCTCGAATTCCTTTCAACAAAAAAATCGATTTATTTAAAAAAAAATCAGTTTTTCTGGACAAATTCCTTTTATTGAAAGAAAAAAATCGATTTTGTTTTAAAAAAAATGGAATATTTTGTTGAAAGGAATTCGAAATTACAGTTATGTGGGTTCATTTTGATTTTCAGGTTCTCTTCAAGTCGTCTGTCCGGTCGACGCGTTCGTTAAGCTTGTAAACGTATACGTAAGCGTCTCTAACGCGAACGCGCCATTGGAAATCAGCCTTTAAAAATAATACAGTTATCCCACGATGCGCCGCTATATTCCAAGGTCAATGTTATATTTCTGCTGACTATTGGTCAATGACCAGGTAACTCGCTCACAGCATAGGCATAAGGTGTCAGCTAATGAGGGATATCTGATACCAATGCACAATATTATTCGTGGGAACAAGTTTATGCAT
The DNA here is from genome assembly GCA_947049315.1 of Epistrophella euchroma. Lineage (NCBI taxonomy): Eukaryota > Metazoa > Arthropoda > Insecta > Diptera > Syrphidae > Epistrophella > Epistrophella euchroma. The sequence continues at coordinate 21,777,307 of OX346246.1, forward strand.
GAATATGATGATTCAGCAATCGTTGATAACTGTAAGTTAACAGGGTATGTTAACTTTACTTACATATATGAAATGAAAAACAAACAATTTTACATTCCAAAATATTCAAAGACTCTCTTTTTTCAATAAAATACCAAATTAAAGTTGAGTAATTAAGTTCAATGGTGAAAATTTTTCTCGACTATGATGAACTCTATTTTAATGTATATTTTAAAAAAATTGATAAAAACAAAACTTTAGTATGCTTTTTGTGTCATTTTGCTAAGACCATTCCTAACACAGCTTCTCAAAAAAACATACAATGTAGGTATTTACCAATGATAGTTATTGAAATTAAAAATTTTTTCAAATTAAACAGTTGATTATTTTCTTCAAATAATTGCAAGATAAATATTTCGGTATCACTGATGTATACAGGGTGTCCCGGAACTCAACGTCAAGCGGGTGCCGGGTGGTGATAGGGTGGGTTGTACCCGTTCTGGGAAAAGTAAGACAACAAATCCATCTCGCTTGGTTAAGTACCATTTTTAAATCTTGATGAAATGGGCCATTTTTTTTTAAAGAACTTGCCGAGGGTAGTGTTGTACATTTTTTTTTTAAATATGAAGTGTTAAAGTTATCTTACAAAATTTTTTTGAACCATGACTCAGTCAAACTTTATTTTTCTTACGAATTTGACAATATTTGTTCTTGGATTTGTAATTGCGATCAATAGCAATGGCTTTTAAGGATAACGTACACAAAAGAAAACACTCCAAAATCCGAAAATTTGTGACCACTGGATCTATAAATGTGAGCTAGGGTATCGACTTTCATTTTTTTTCTTAATTTTGCTATTATTATACTTAACCAAGCGAGTTAGATTTTTTTTCTTACTTTTCCCAGAACGGGTAAAACCTACCCTATCACCCGGTACCCACTTGACGTTAAGTTTCGGGACACCCTGTATATATCTGAACAAATAAATATTGAAGTACGCCTTACATGTGTATCTATCTACCAATGTGACCAACGTTTATACCAAGTAATGACAGTGTAAATAGAAATAATAATTTAAAAAAAAAATTGGTAAGATGATTTCAAACTCAGAAATTTTGTACAACCAAAAAAATAACACACTTCAAACAAAAGCCATCGCGAGGGAAAAAATCCCCTTGCAGAGAAAATTAAAGCAGGAAGCAATCTAAAAGCCACAAATCCACGAGCAGCGACGCGGATAACAAAAGGCAACAAGCTGGCATGTCAGTTCCCGAGGGATGGTGAGCTTTAGACAGTTGTGTATACAATCATTTTCCTCGTGAGCTTCTATCGTAACGGAGGAACAATATTTTGTAATGGTAGTTTTGGAGTATGGATGGCATAGAGTGCAGAGAGTGTGTTTATTTTTGAAAGTCCTTTCAAAGGTTTAGGTTTGTATAGTTACATACGAGAATAGATTATATTATATACAATCGTTTTCCTTTGTGTGTGTTTTGTGTAATTTTGACATCATTGTCTGTTTTCTCTAAAATGAACTCACATATGGGTTTTGATGTTATCGTCAAGCGATGGCGGTGGTTCTTGTGGCGATGACGACGACGAAGCAAAAATATTTTCATCTCCATCATCATGAACGTTTTCATCGTCATCGTCAGGAACCAAATCACCACCCCGAACTACAATATTATCGGGATCAATTTCGACATCATAATCTGGCTGTGGTTGGGGCGATGGCGATGGTGACGGAGATGGCGACGACATGGCGAATCTTCTTTCAATTTCACTTGGCGGTAATTCGACATTGCCCTCGGGTAATATTAACAATGGTAGTTTTGGCTTCAATTTTTGAACACGTACAACTACGCACACAAATATTTTGTTTTTTTTTTTTACAACGATAACGAATTTTTAATTTAAAAAGAAATCTTTATGTATGTATATAATAATTCTATATGATCAAAAATATTAAATTATTCCATGATTAAATTTATTTATTTATAGACTGATAAAATTTTTGAAAAGATTTGATTACAAAAATTAAGCAAAGTCATTCTAAAAACAAATACTTAGATACATATTTACACAATGTTGTTTAAATGTTTTAAAATGTTCCATTATCTTAAATGCAAATTTGGTGGTGATGGAATTGTATGAAATGAAACATGTAGTTTTGCTAATAAACATGTAGTTTTGTTAATAAAATTGTAGAAAAATGCATGTGTTTATAAGAATATGAAAAGCAAGCAAAGCACGAAGAGCATAATGTGCAAATTGTTTTGTGTTGTTCATATTTTTATTTTGTTATATATTGAGAAATAATGATGTTTATGTGGGTAAATAATTATGAATGTACCTATACTATTTATATAAATAAAAAAAAAAAAAAAAAACAGAAGGTACTTCTTCCCCAAAAAAAAAACAAAAAAAGTGTTTTAATTTGAATGGAAAGTTTTTTTTTTTTTAATTTATCAAAAATTAAATAGAGTTTTACATATAGTTTTTGGCATTTTAAGACAGTTGCACTTAATTAGGCAAAATTTTGAAAAAAAAAAAATCAACACAATTTTTTCAAAAACTTTGATTTAAAATTAAATTTCTCAAAATCTATTTAATTAAAGAATTTAATTTAAAAAATTTTATATAGTATGGAACATTTTCTTTCAAAAACGCTATAACGTTAATATCATTTAATGTACTTTCGTTAATTTTTGATAATTTCTTTTTCCATTTTTCAGAAATTACCACTCCTCTCCTCAGGGGGAAAGATATAATTTTTTGTGCACAAATTTTGTTTACGGTGAATGATCTCAGGAATTATCCCCTAAAATATTATGCAAAAAGCAGGTGGTGTCTTGTATAAAAAAGTTAATAATCTCAACATCTAAGTCTAAGGTTTAATTAAACCAGAAAACTTAGGGTATCAAAAAATTGAGCATCATAAAATAAAAATAACGCCCCATAGATGGGCATAATAATTTGTCTTAATTTGGGGGTTATTTATATTTTTATAGCTTCATTTTTAATTTTTCTTAAACTACAAACAAAAATTCCAATGAAAGACCTCAGTAAAAAAAAGAAAAGTATTTATTTCGTTTTGCCCAATTTACTTCAAAATATGTAATTAAAATTCATTAACCAAATTAGTTTTTTGGGACACCTGTTCCTAAAAACTGTTTTTAGGAGCCCTTTAGGTCCCTTGAAGAAGAAATGTATGGCCTGAAAGACAAACTGTCTTCATTCTCATGTCCCTGTCGCAAAATCGGCCATTTTGGAAAACGCTAATTAATGTTTCCTAAACTATTGGCTCTCACATAAAAATCGTTTAGACCAGCGTTTTAGGTATTTAAATTATCTTTTACATGTTCGTAATTTTATTCCCCAGGAGAGGTAATATATTACCGAGGTCAAGTCATTTTAATTTTAACTATAATTGTGTCTATTGAGGTTTTCAAAAAGCTGGTGGCGAAATTCATATTCTTTTTAAATGTAATTTTGTATGGGAATCACTCAACTGTGTCAAAATTTTCTAATTTTTGCTAAAAAAAAAGGTAATATAGACGTTTTTGGGGAACTGCATACGCCTCAATAATTTTTGACTGTAATGCTTTACAAATCTAGCGATCGAGTCAAAAGTTTTGAAAATTAAGCTAACTTAAATAAATATGGAAATAAAACAAAAACAAAAATAATTCTTATATTTTTTGTTTTCCTTCTTTTTAATAATGGAATACTTTAAATATGTAGAATCTGAGTTTAAGGATTTAAAAAAAATTTTGAACGGTAAAAGAAATTTAGAGACGTTATATTATTAAAAATTTAGTAAATTCATTATTTAACAGTTTATTGCAATTATATAGGAAGAGGCTGAAAAATTCCAATTTATGTACTATTGTAATTCAAGGCAAACGCTTATCAACGTGGTGCGTATTGGACTCTTAAGAATAGATCTAAAACCGATGCCAGAATGCCCTTGGGAATATCAATTTGTGGATTTTCAAAAATATGGGGATTTTAGATTTATGGATTTTAGTTTTGGGGATTATGACAGTTCCCTAAGTTTGAATGCATTTAGATACATTTTGACTCGATTTACCGATTTGTACAATATAATAATCAAATATTATCAAATATCACATGCTAAATATATTGATATAGTTGGTAGCCAAATTGTGGAAGATTTTGAAAATCGCCACTAACTTTCAGCTTGATTAAGCGATACGTATAAAATACTAGCCTATAATTCTACTGAATTTATACGGCAGTCAATTTTGAAGCTTTTTAGAGAAAAGCGTAAGAGTTTTTACGCCAAATTACTTAATCTAAAAAATCACCTCAAGTGAAAATGACAACTTTGAAAAAAAAAAAATAAAAAAAATAATCTTGACTTGAGCTAAATAATCTCTTTAGGGTATGTCAACGTTTAAGAAGATTTTTGAAAAATATTTTATCAGAATGATAAAACAACTTTTTTTTAAAAAAAAGCTGTTTTATCGAAACATTTGGTTCACTCAGGCGTATACGTACTTTTTTATTTGTTATGGAATTTTCGAGATTTTTCTTTAATATTCGTCTGTAAGACTAAATTTTTAATTTATGATTCTTAACTAACTGCCTCCTTCCTCGCTACTTTTTCTGCCTGGCTCACCATTTGATCGCAAAAAAATACTTTACCTATACCTACAAAAAAAAAAAACATCGCATAAAAAGCTGAAGCTGATGTCTATATAAGTAAGTGTTGCTAATTTTCTGGCCATATTTTTGACTATTTTAAACACAATCAAATGTAAAATAAAAAACAAACGAAAATAACACTTTCTTCGTGCTTATGTTTCGATTTAATTTTGGTCCTGATGAGCTCGATAACAATTTATTCATAAAATTACAAACATTTCGACACAAAAAATGACAAAATAAATGACACTCTCAAGAGACAATATTTGAAAGAAAGTTCTTCACATTTAAAAATAAAACTGAAGACATCACGAGGGTCAGAAAAACTCAATTCAGGAAAAACCCTATTTTACCTGTTGAAATGCTCTAAGTTTTTTGTTTGATTTTGATATGAAATGATCTCAGCTCAGAGAAAGAAATCTATTGTAACAAAATTGAATTGTAGATAGAAAAATGCTTTCGTCAGAAAGTTTTGTATGTAATTTTTTATTCAAATTTCTTTCTCAAGATGACGGCAAGCGATGGCTCTCAGTGAAACGATCTTCAGTCGTTATGACATCGCGAACTCGATTCTTTAACAATTTAATTGTGTCCATGATATTGAGACGTTTTTTCGGAGTCGATGATGTGTCATTATCAGCAGTTGAAGCGGATGATATATCAAGCGTTGGCTGAGATGATTCGTCAATAATTATTGATTCGTCGTCATTGGTTGGGTCAGAAACTTGATGATATGGCGAAAGGAGATTCTTGGACGATCGTGGTCTCTTCTCGATGGGGGAAATAGCTCTAAAGGTTCTGGCATCATCTCTGACTCGAGAGATTTTGATTGTTGGCTTATCGATTATGTCCCGATTGTATCTTGAGGTTCTAGAGTTTGTTGATGGCAATTCCCTGATTCCAGATGGGGAAATATTCAATTGTAAGGTTGAGGTGTGAGTTGAAGGGGATGTCGGCCTAGTTCGAACATGATCAATTGAAAGATCAGTATGACCAGCTGAAGTTGGCACATAAGTGTATGGCCTTAAGGCTGATTGATTTCGAGAAATTGCCGATTGAATCGATGTCTGTAGGGAAGCATCTTGGGATTTATAAGTTTCGTGGGTGCTTCGATCACTAATCTTAGTTCGTTGAAGAAGCTCCTCGGTGGACTTGTAATGGGAACGTGAGGCTGAATGATCAGCCAAAATTGCAGATTTATAGTAAGACCTGTCGATTTTTGCAGTAGCTTGTGATAGTTCATGAGAAAGAGGCAATTTTTGCTGGGAAGATGGGTGAGTATCGATCGATCTCGAATGATCATCTTTGTAACGATCAGAAAATTTACTTCGTGGAAGTAATGACAATTTTTCCTTGGGTTTTTCAACTGGCTTAGGCAAATCAATTGTGTAATGTGAAGCTTTGAAATCTGAATAACGATCAGAGTGCTTACTGTATGAAGCATCATGAAGATCTTCCGCAGAAGAATAAACCGAAGATTTTGCAAGTGGTTTCTCAAGATCAAGAGCATATTTCGAACTGGAAGATTGTGGAAGATCCTCTGTAGATGAATAAACCGAAGCTGTGCTTACAACTCCCTTCCCATCTTTGTATCGATCAGAATATTTCGTATACGGAATATCTTCCATTGAAGAGTAGACTGATGTCGTTTCAACTGTTTTGATCAAAGTTCCTAAATGACGATCAGAAAACTTTGATCTAGATAGATCTTCTATGGAAGAATAGACAGAAACCTTCCCAATCTTAGTGCGATTCGATGATACTCCTTCACCCATTTCAGCAGCTTTGGATAAATCCAAAAGAGTCTGCTCAGAGGCTCTTATGAGATTGCTAGATAAAGATTCCCACATATTTGCTGATTTAATAGAAGTAGTCGTAGAAGCTTTTTCTCTCTCTGAGGTCGAAACTTCAGCAACTGATTTGTAAGCTTTATCAATTACTTTAACATGGTGCTCTTCACTCTCAATTGTTGTTCGTGATATAGCAGAAACTTTTTCAACAGCTGTGAATTTTGTTTCATATCGAGCTTCAGAAGCAACTGAAGGTTTGTTTTCTTCCACTAAGGGAATTTCTATTTCAGTTCTTACTGAAGTATTGACTGCTTCTTTTACTATTTCAGGCTCTTCTATAGGTTTCGGTGGAGCTTTTAAAATTAATTTGGATTTTTCAGTTGCCTTCTTCATAGTATCTTCAAGATCAGTTATGGTATTATCAGTTTCTGTACTTTTAATTAAATCTTCTTCAAGACCAAAAGTCTTACTTTCCTTGGGCTTACTGTAATCATGAAGAACCGGATAGAGCAACATGAGTACTTCATTAATTGGCTTTGACGATGGCTTGACAATCACACGATCACCACCACCAATATTTATGGACTTCGGACGGGGTAAATATGGCACCCGGCGAAGGCCTGGAAATATATAATCATGTTCAAGAGACGAGAATATCAATGGAGTCTGAGTTGAATCTTCTATAGTTTTTATTGGATCTTCTTCGATAGTTTGACAAGCTGCTTCCGATTGAGGCTTTTCAAAAAGAAACTGTGTGGAAACTTCTGACGTTTTAATCGGATCAATCTTTATGATTTCACCCTTTTTGATTGAAAGAAGAGACATTGGGTTGGGTTTGGTTATAGATTGAGTTGCAACTTCTGTCATCTTGACAGGATCAATTTTTTGTTGATCACCCTTCTTCACAGATAAACGAAGCAAAGGCGAAGGTTTGGGTAGAGATTGTGTTTGTGCTTCAGTTGATTCAATGGGATCAATATTGAGAATGTCACCTTTTTTGATAGTAAGTTGAGATAAAACTAGAACTCTTGTATCGACTTTGGGGGTTCCGGGACTCTTGGATTCTGAATGAAGTTCAGGACTTTCGAATTTAGGTTCGTTTTCTTCTTGTAGTTTCTCTTTCTCAGTATTTGCACGAATTTCATCTTTTTTGGTAGTTTTGATATTTTTCGATTCTGAAGATGTCACAGCATTTGAAGAGATTTTGGGTTTGGGATTAGAACTTGAATCGACGATTCTTTCTTTTTGTGAATCTAATTCTGGGGTAACAGGTTTTGGGTTTTGTGCATCCGGAATTTTTCTTTCTTCTTTAAAAGCCAAATTGACTGAAGAAGGATTGCCGGAAGATGGATTTTCAGTTTCAGAAAATAACTGAGTACTACGTTCTGAGACTTTAGTCGTTTCGACAACTTCAACAGCGATTGCTTCGATATGCTTTTCTTCAAGCTTCATCGTTACAGGCTTCTCTTTTGGTATTAACGAAGGTTGAAGAACATTTTCAACCACCTTTTCAATTTGTTTAACACCTTCCTTCTTGTGATTAGCCGTGTCATCGACAATTATTGGAGGTTTTTCAAAAATTTGTCGCTGATAGAGCAAAGTTATGCCAACAGAATTCGGGGTCTTAATCACAGGCAGGCTGTGCACTAAAATATTTTTAACTGGGGGTTTTGGTGGAAGAGTTAACGGGATTGCTTCTATGGGCTCTGAATTTTTTTCCAATGTTTCCAAGGGAGGTATATTACTGGCAAGTCCTTGATACTTCTGCGGCCTGATTGTAATATCAGATACCTGATTTAATGGTTCCCGAGCAATATCTTCGATTTTTGATCGTAAACTGGCCATTTTTTCATCAGCAACTTCAGCAAAACTATCAATTTTAGCTCGAAGAAGTGTCATTTTATCTTCTAGGTGTCGACTGGGCGAAACACTTTCAGATAAACGATCCCTGTCAATAGAACCTAGTTTACTGCCAGACACGTCTACCTTAAGTTCTTCTGCTTGTCGTTGTTCTTCCAGGCGCGTAGGGGTGTTTTTAGTGGCAGCGTTATCTAGTGTGCCTGGAAGTATATCCGATTTTTGAATTTGCCTTTCGATAAAAATTTCAGATTGATCAGTTTTAACATTCTCAGTTTCTTTCTTGACATTTTCTATTTGAGAAATTTTGGCGTTTCTCTCAAGTGATTCTATGTCGAAAGCTCGAGATAAATTGCTATGCCGAAGTTCACCTAACTTTGGATTTCGAGTGGGAGAAGTTTTCTTTTCGACCGAAGGCGCTTTATCTACACTTTCGCTTGGCTTAACTGTTTGTATAATTTCATCTGGAAGCTTTTCGACTTCTGGTAAAGGTTCTTCGAGCGATGGAAAGGGAGTTGGAGGAACTTTACAAGCCTTTGTGTCCAACTTTTTATCTTTAACAGGGGAATTATCTTTTACTGGAAAAATTCTTTCTTTTAAAGGAGATTTTGTTTCTTCTGAAGCAGACTTTTCGCTATTACTCGGCTTTAAAGCAATAATTGCTTTATCGTCCTCAGCAATCTTAACATCTGATTTTTGACCTTCAACTGATTTTTGAAGTTCTTTAGCTTTTACTGGAGAAATTCTTTCTTTTACAGAATATTTGGTTTCTTTTGAAGGAGACTTTTCACCAACATTTGGCTTTGAAGGAATAATTGCTTTATTATCTTCAGCTATTTTACTATCGTATTTTTGATCTTCAACTAATTTAAAAGGTTCTTTGGTTTTCACAGGAGAAATTCTTTCCTTAAAAGAGGAAGTAGCTTCTTTCGAAGTTGACCTAACAGTTCCAGAATTTTGAGGAACAGCCAATGAAATCTCACCTCCTTTACGATCACTTTGTTTCTGACTCACCAATGATGCTATCAATTCTGACTTTGAATCGATTCTCTCTTGCGGTGTTAAAACGAGGTGAATTGGTTTAGGTGATTTAGCTTTTTGCATTGACAGCAAGTCGTTGCCTCGGCTAATTGGTGATGTAGATTTCGGTATTGGTGATAATGAATTACCTTTTCTTAATTCATGTTCATCTAAATAAGTATATAATGTCAAGGAATGTGACGAATGTTTTAATCGAAAGAAATAAAAAAATGAAAAGAAATGATTCTTAAAACTAAATAAAAATAAGGGAATTGAGAAGTGGGAGGAACCAACGATGACGATAGACTCCAAGCTGAAAATAACTATGGTAATAGAAATAAAAGCTGCATTTCTCCGGAAGTTCCTATGCTGAAAATTCTTTTTAAGGTCTTAGAAAAATAAAATTAGTATTGACAATAACTTACTCCTGTCGATATTGCGCTGGAGATGGGCGGCAACTCTATGACGGGCATCATTGAATTCTAAATGGAGACCCAATCTGAGTAGGGATGTGTTCTTTTCTACTAAATCCGTAATCTCCATCTCGATCTTATTACCAAGAACTGTTGATCGCTAGAAGATTTTATTTTTTTGGTAATATCGTAAAAAAAATCAATTTTTATCGTAAAATAGTTGACCATCAACTAACCTGATTTGAGGCTCTAAATTCTTCAATTGTACGTGCTTTGAGTAATGATTTTACCAAAGTCACAATCACTGGGGGACTAATGAAATTTGTTTCGACATTTAATACTCTCAGGGTTTTGCTTTTTTCAATAGCTTCTGCCAATAAGAGAGCTGTTTTATCGGTTAGACCGACATTTGTTAATGATAGAACTTCCAAATGTTCATTTTGGGGCAGTAGGGCGAACAATTGTTCGTATTTCTCATCGGATATATTCTAAAGAACAAGACATTATGAGGATGTTATACAGAATCCAGGGTAACCCTGGTCATGGATCTATGAACTCCTTACCTTAATATTATTCAAATTCAGTTCAATCAATTTTGGATCATCATCTTTGACCCTCTTAATTGATTCATCAATATCTGTAGTATTTGGCGGATCCATTGGATATAATTTTTGTGTTGTAGATTTTGTAATACCATCCCAGCCCATACCAATTGGTTGACCTTTGTTAAGAAGTGACGCATGGTATTGGTCTTGATTCATCATAGAATGGAAACCGAGAATAGCTAGAAGAAAAAAAAAAATAAAGCAAATTGGAGTCATAAAATTTTTTCAAGATTCACACAGACTTCGTGGATTTCTTACCAGCCAAGTCAATAATTTCTTCTTGTGTGGCATCACTCAAAGCATGTTCATACTCTTCACCCATATCGATGGCAATTTGTTCGTCGGCTGCAATTTCTCGATCATCTCGTGGTGGTGGGACCCATTTTTTGCCACGAACTGTACCTTTAACGAAGGGCTCTATTTCGGGTAGATCGGGCGTTTCAAGGGCTTCTTTGTTAATGTGTTCGATGAGCTTCTTCCTGTCCAATGGACCTGTGGGGTCTTTGTTACATTCATAGCTGCAACGTTGATTTGGTGGCAGGAAGTTGTCCTATTGGTAAAAAAATTTTATAAATTAGTATACAACGAAGCGAATCAAACGAAGTGGGTTTGGGGGAGCATTAAAAAACGTTTTTCGCTAAAATATTTCATTTTGAATTTTAGACTAGATAGTTGAAAAAAACAATATGGCATCCGCGAAAACCGTTTTAGAAATTTTTTATTTGAAGTGGGGGCTCAGAACAACAATTTTCATTTAATGTCGTAACGAATATAATATTCGTTTTTTTTTTTTTTGTGATCAAGATAACTACTTTTTCCAAAGATTTTTCTTGGGTTCAATGTTAGGATGATCTCATAAAAATTAGGGCATTATATACTGTTTGATTTTAAAAAGTGGTGCGCAAATTAAAGATGTTTGTTTAATATCGTAAAAATCGTTTTTTGGTCGTAAATTATTTGAATATATGGATATTTTTTTTATGAAATCTTGAAACAATGAAACTTTGTTAGATTCGCATTAAAAGCATTCTTTTATTACAGTTTTTCGGAAGGGGGAGGGGGTTGGGGAAGTGTTTATTAAAGTTTTGTCTATGTCAAATTGATAATTTTTGAAATTTTGAAAGGGGGGCCCGGTGGAGTGAAAAACAATGCTTTAATAGTTTTTGTTGGGTCTTATCCATTAGTTATTTATATTTTTGAATGAAATTTTGGGATATTTCACACAAAGTAAAGTTTGTTTTCGAATAACTTTTGGACTTTAGATTTAAAAAAAAGAGACCCCATTTATTGAAGTGCAATGAAATGAAGTTTTTACAAAGTTTGGAGCTGTTTTTGCATTTTTCATCAAAAATCTTTAGAAATACACGCTCTACCTACATTTTTTAATTTTTTGCAACAATGTTTTGAACACTTTTTGGAACCAGAAAAAAAAATTCAAAAAAAATGAGAATTTTTAAAGAGGGTTAGAATTTTTCAAATTTTGCACATAACAAGCGAAATTTTGAACATAGAGATCCAAAAAGTGGGAACAATATTCAAACGCTTCTTACTTCTTACACTCAGGAAGAGAGGCATTTTTCAATGAAACAAATACTCTTGGAGGATTTGTCACTTCTCCGCTTTGGACTGAAGTTCACACAAAATTCAGAGAAAATCACAGTTATTGACTAAAACTAGTTTAAGAGATATATACAAAAATCTAAATTAAGCTTTTTTTTAAGCCACAAAATCAATAGCTGTGCTTGGAGCTTAGAATATTTTTACCTACATGTTTTTTTTTTATCAAAATCAAGTTCGTTCAATTGGTTTGGGTTCTATGTAATATTCAAATCTGTTTGCATACTTACATCAGGATCGACTTCTTTGGCCAAAATGTTGATCTCTTCTGGTGAGAGCTGCGCTAACAATGCATCTACATCAACTTCATCATATTCACTTAGATCCTTGCCATATAATTTAGCTGGTGTTGTCATGGTAGTTGTTTTTGTTGTAGATGAAGTCTGCAATAAAAATTAAAAAACAAAATTAGTTTTATCTTTAGTAAATCAACAAATGAGTAGAAATTTATATTAAACAAAGAAAGAAATTTCCCAAAGCTAACCTCTTCTCAAAAAGTCTTAAATCACGACTAACTAAAATGTCACAAAGGTCCAACCGACGATTTTCACAAAACACTTTTGTTCCCACATAAAAGTCAAAAACAACCCTAAAGTTCAATCCAATTATCCGATTACAGAGACAAAATTATGCGGAATTGTAATTCTTTTTCTTATTGTTTGTGTTTTTTTTTTGTTAATTATTTTTGTTTCTATAAGTTAGGCATACTAGGTTACCCTCAAGACTCTCGAGCTTCTTTTGTGTGTTAACAAATAATACAACCAGGGCGAACCCAAGCGAAGCAACTGATAGTGATTTGTATTGTGGAAAGGATGGAAGATGGAAAAAAAATATTTATTTGAATTATGCAAAAGCCGCGATGACGATGAAAATGTTAACAAACAAAAAATGTCGAACAAAAAGAATCGGACGATGTTTCATAACAAAAATAAAAATAATAACAATAAAAACAACAGCAAAATGCCTGAGGTTTCTTCAAAGTACATTGAAGAAAATAAAATGGAAGCAGATGCAAAAGAAGACAAAAAACCAAAATGACGTAGAACAAAAATAATGGTATTAACACACTGACACTGCAACAGCAAAGGCGAAAAAAAAAATAAAACAACAAACTTCCACGGATCGGAACCGCGGAGACGTGAGTACTGATGTTGGTGCTGCTGCTGCCGGTCGTGACTCACAAAATTAATAGCGCTGAAAATTTTAAACCGTTCCCTTTGGTATGGTTAAAGCCACCACAGACACAGTACTTGGGCATTAGCCCATTATGTTGCCTCTTTCTTACGTTTGAGTTTTTGAAGCTTCTTCTTGCAGAAAGGTGAAGACAGCAACGACGACGGATCAAGAAACAAGACAATGAAAGAAAAGAAGCTAACTTGTTAGTCAAGAAAATAAATCTAAAATCAAATTATGTTCAAAACAAAGACAATTTAAAGAACGAACAACAAAAACAACCAAAATCGTCAGCTTAAGCCAATTTTCAAAACAAGTGCGTAGCTAGGAATATGTGAAGGGGTTTTGTTTTTTTTTCGAAGCGATATTCTTCGCATTTTCAAGCCATCAAAGCTTCAGCCTGAAAAATACTAAAGAGCTCAAATTTCAAAGAGTAAATTTGAATTATCAGACTCATAAAATACACCAAATTTCCCGAAGTATTAAAAAGCAGAATGCAGGCTATGATTTTCACACAAAAAACAGAAAAATCTAAAAATCTTTAACTTTCAGACTCAAATCCCATTTAACAGAGGTGCAGGTCTGTATTTCTTATAGATAAAAGGTGATCCTACAAAAAGAAATAATTCCACCAAAAAAAATTTCATGTTATGTACGTTGCCAAGACTCACAAGCTCATAAGGAATTTACTATGAACAAGTTATGAGATGTCATGAAGATCCAAGCCCCTAACTATAAAACCCTAATACAACGAACTTAGTGAAAAAGTATGGCTTAGCCGTTTCGCAGCCGTTACACAGAAATTTCCATAGACTTATGGTAATACTATTTTTTTCTCATTTTATTAATTTGTAGTTGTCAGCTGCAAGAGTTAAAAGCTTCAAAGTTAAAAATGTTGTAAGGTAAGGAAAGAGCTGTGTACTTGATAGTTTACTTATTCCCAACCATTTTTCGTTCAAAAATGTATGATCCCGTGGCTAAGCTTTCATCAATATACCTATTTACTTAAGAGACAATTTTTCATGATTCTGTCCAGAGTTCATTTAATTTATGCTACATCACAAAGGGCCATATTCTTGAACTTTTTTCAAAGCTAGTTTTACCGAAAAACTAGATCTATTGCGGTTTCGAGTTTTAGGTTTTTAACAAATTTTTATTACTTTGACATCTAAATCAAAATATTCATACATAGTTTGACATCTAAATCAAATCAATAATTTTTTTTGAGAAACTTAAAACTCGAAACCCCTATAGAACTAGTTTTTCACTAAAACTAGCTTTGAAGAAAGACAATAATATAGCGGAAAATGTGTTGTTTAAATATGTACATATTGAGAAACAATAAAATTCAAGTTAACACCTAAATTAAATTCTATTTTGATAAAAACCCTTTCAATCACCCTTGCTACGACCTTGCTCGCCAATGCAGGAGTTCAGCTTGGTTTGGTTTGGGTATAAAGTCGATGTTGAACTCTGTTGTTGAAAGTGCAATGTTTTTTGTTAGTTTGCTTGTCAAGACAAAGAAGAAAAATGAAGTTTGAAGAAAATAACAAACAATAAAATTTTAAAGGCACTCTTGACCTCAATGGTTTGCTTTTTTTTTTGTCCTAATCAGTTTGTGTATTTTATTAGATAATATAGTATGGATAGATGGAGGCAGACTTAAGGCCAGACTTTCAAAGTGATTGAACACATGGTATGGTTCTTTATATGGCACTTATTGAATCTCTTGTAGTAGCCGTGGCGTGATGGTTAGTGCGATGGACTGTCATGCCGGAGGTCTAAGGTTCGATCCCCAGCCTCGCCACCTATTTATTTAAAAGAAAACACGGCTACTGCCTCTTGCGAGGAATTGACAAATCCTCCAAGAGTATCTCCTGTTACAGAAAAGTGCCGCTCGTTAGCCGTTCGGATTCGGCAATAAACTGTAGGTCCCCTCCATTCCTGCAGACACGCACACAGGAATGGTTGTAAGTCACTAGGCCCTAGTTCTCAATGAGCTGTTGTGCCATCAAATTTATTTATTTATTTTTTATTGAATCTCTTTCAATAAAAAAGCTTTCTTCAAAGCTAGTTTTGGGCAAAAACTAGTTTTATTCAGGTTTCGAGTTTTAAGTTTTTCACTAATTTTTATTACTTTGACATCTAAATCAAAATATTTATACATATTTTGACATCTTAATCAAATCAATAATTTTTTTTGAAAAATTTAAAACTTGAAACCCCTATAGAACTAGTTTTTTAGTAAAACTAGCTTTGAAGAAAGTCAATTTTATGCCCGTTTGAAGAAACAACATTATGATTTATTTGACATTATAGTCGTTTATTTTTGTTTAGGATAGCTGTTCATAGTACAGTAGGATTTTACACAAATTACGAATAAAAACAGCATTCACAATAGGATATAAAATCCCAAAAAAAAAACACATCTATTATTTAGACCTAGCTTCATCAGTTAATCTCATTTAAAAATCCTTTTGCGGTCTCAGAAATATTAACTTCGGGTGTAAAATGATCTGAGTTTGTTTCTGTTAGAGATAATTTTAGTTTAGAAAGTGATTTCAGTTAAATCCACCCACTTCAACGCCCATTTTTCTTATACTTAAATTTTTTTCTTTATTTAACCTCAATGGAAGTTTTATTTTTAAGCTTTATTTAGCAAAACAAGTTTCATTTGTAATTTTTTCCCAATCTTCTGCCATATCCATATTTCTACATGCTTTAAATGCAAGTATTGGTTTCATTTAAAAATAAAAATCGAGATTGTAATCAAAATTAATACTGCAATTACCTCTACTACGGTCAAAGATTGAATGATTATTGATTTCTTTTAATCAATCAAAACGAAAGTTTTAAAAACGCATTACGCATCATATAAGCATTTTTTTAATGTGTAGGTATTCCACATTCCAAAACTCCATAAAATTTAAAATTTACCTAAATATGTTAAATATGTAAAAAAATGTACCTGCAAAAAATACCTTTCTCTAGTAAATTATTATAAGGATGTTGATTACAAAATAAACCTGTTGAAGCAAAAATAGGTCAAATAAATACTTACATACTCTGGGGATAGACTTTAAATATTCAATACCTTATCACAAAAAGTCAGTCAATTCTTATTCACATCTACATACATACATACCTATTGTTTATTCACAATATGAAAACCCATGATAAACTTTACTTAAATCCCAAAGAACTGTGGAGTAACAGTTTGAAAGTTTCAACTAAATTGATTTTGAATATTCTTCCTTCCTTTTTCAATAAGAAAAATAGTTTTTTCAAACCATCAAACCATAAGCTTTCTATGACATCCATTTCAAAAATAACTAAATACAATCGAAATTGCAGAAGCTTATACTGAAAACAATCAACTAAATCCCATCAGTTAACATCTATTCACAACTCGCCCACACTTCATTGTAATAGTCTGGGAAAAAGTTTTGTAAATGAGAACATAACTATGCTTCATCTGAGTACCTTGCCATTGATTGTTTCTTTTTCTAATAAGTTTAATTAAATTTGGATAAAAAACATTCCATTACCTATGTATTCAATAAATAGAAACTTTTTAATTTTCAAAAAAATTGAAAAATTGCAATACAGTAAATTGAAAATAAAAAATCTCAATGAAATTATAATTTTATTTTTGTATGATTAATTAAATTGAATGTTGACATTTTTTTAACTAATGTCGTTTTCGATTGGATTTTCAGAGTGTTTCACTCCTTTTTGATTCCAATGGAATATGAAAAACTCTCTTCCGTAATATGTGTATCTATGTAGAAGTTAAAAATAAAATGAATTCTTCAATAATTTTAATTCCAGAACATCCCAAGAATAAGCATTTACTATTGTGACAATTAATCCAACACATACTTTTAAAAGTATGTGTGTTTTCAGAGTGCACTCCTAGCACTCCTTAATAAAATCCGGAGTGAAAAAACACTCCTAAATCATCACTCCGAACAGCAAATGGAAGGTTTTTGGAGTGTTGGGAGTGTGGATGGAGTGAAAAAAGAGTGCTAGGAGTGACCAACGGAAAACCACATAAAAAAAAACATTCTATCGTTCATTTAAAAAAAAAAATCAATTAATATGTTATTTAATGAGACAAAAAATGTTTGTGCTTTGACTCGTTTGCGCTTGCGATGTGTGCGTTGCGTTATTGAAAAGGAAACAAGAAAAAGAACCATTGAAGAGATGTTAAAATTAAATCATAATTAGCTGACAAGGCATGACTTACATGAAAAAGATAACATTTTTTAAATAATTGACATTTTTAAATTGTAGGAAAAGCGCAGTGGTGCAGTAGATTTGAAAATTTAGAAAAAAGCGCAACAGATTTACTGCGTTCGCAGTTAATTCCAAACACTGGTCAGCAAACAAAATAATTTCTCTTCTTCAAGATAAAGTAGTACATCATAACAATTCTCAAAAATCAGCTTTTGTGTTTCACATCCAAAGTCGTTTTTCTCATAAAGTTGAATTCAAACTATTGAGATACTCAAAAAGCAACTTTAAATCTCAAACTTTAAACAGATCAACCTACAAATGACACAGAACAAAGCTGAAAGTTTCCCTTTTTCTTATAAAAGTAATCGAAATTACCATATTTCCGTTCCGAAGAAAAAAAAAAAGAAAAAAACTACAACAATAAAAAAAAAAAAATTCATGACCGCGTTCCAGATTATGAGTGTGACAGAGGAGGCCACGACAAAGATCTATTTGGGCGGAAACTTATTTTTTATCTCAAGTAAAACAGATACACTTGGATTAACTTGGTATGGGCTTCATTAATCCCAGCCCCAGCTTTGATTACAAATGTTACTTCTGCTTCATCTACTAACTAAATCTATATAGTGCCTGGGGCCACAGTGCTATAGCCCCCATACCCCGTTCGTTGATGTTAGCCCCATGCGGAACTGTTGAAGTGGAACATGGATAGAAGAAAAATAAGTTGTGATGGTCATGCAGGGTTAAGAAAAATGATTAGAACGGTTGACTGGTTGCATCTTCAAGTCGGATCGGAAGTCAAGACAGGGGAAAGGTGTTTGGTTCGTAGATATCGCATCAGTTAAATCTTTTATACCCCAGCAGACCCGGATAAAGAGCGTGGGGTTCACTTCGTTTTTTTTTCCTCTCTGTTTTGTTTTCACAAAGATTATGATGAGGGCAAACACGCAATCATTGTGCAGACCGTTTTATTAACAGTAAGTTTTGTATATATTTTTTTTCATCGATTTTCTTTTTTTTATTTTCATATCGTTTTTTTTTTTTTTTTTGCTGTCCGGCCACGGCCATGATAGACAACAGAAAGGGTCGATATAGCGGTTATGATTTGAATTGCGTGTGCAGAATAGTTAAGTTGAATCGGCTAATCAAATGTTTTCTGTTTGAACGATTTGGATGGAATTTATACATATTAACAGCAACAATATAACAACAATATACATACAAGGGCGGTATGATGGGGAAATAGGTTATGATTATGATTTGGTATTGATTTTTCTCCGAAAGTCTTTAATCACACAATCAGAATCAAATTAGATGGGACATATTGGCATTATTAATGGGGATTTGATGGATTTAGGAACTTTTGTTAATTTAGGTACATAAAATACATAATGTAGGAGCTTAATAATTCCTTCCACACACCTTAAAGACATTATATTTGTATGGGTTTTGGCTTCTATGTTGTTTAATTGTAGGTATTATCAATACCTAATTAACTTTAATTTTGGATTTAGGTTTCCAAGTCCATCGAATTCATGTTTACAGCTAAAGGGTATGTAATTGTTTGTAAGGCTTTACTAATTACTATCGATAAAGGCGCAATCCTTAAGTATACAAATACATACCTAAGGACTCTTTAAGCTTAAGGGATCGTTAAGTTTTGGAAAAAAAATGTTCTTAAAGCAACGCGACATTTTCTTAACACCCGAAACCAAGTGAAAAAGGATTTCTTGCCCGAGATTATACCACAGAAGGCAAAAGGCTTTAAATGAAATTTGTCTAAGATGTTAAAAATAGTAGGTACATACATCTGCATAAATCTCAAAATACGAAATTTTAAAAAATCTGCTCTAAACGATCTCGCATTTAATTTACAAAATATCGCAACCAAAACCACGCAAATTAAAGTCTAGCATTTCAAAAAAGTAGTACCTATGTACATAGGCCCAGTTTTTCAGTGGTGAGTTAAACCAGAGTTAGTTAGGACATAACTCAAGAAGCAGTTTTCCAAAAAAAAAAAAATGCAAATCGACCTAAAAAACTCGGAGGATAAAACATCAGTAAATCTCGAGTTAACCCACCAAATTTTGTGAGTTAAGTCGGGTAATTTTAATCTATCACTGAAAAACTATTCCTTAATGTATACATTGAGTAAAGTTCTGCATTTCAAGACTTATAATCAGAACTTTTAATTTTTTTAAAGTATCTAGGACGTAGGTACTTACAAAGTTTCATTTTAAACAGTTTTGAATATATCAGGAAGGATAATGCCCATATACTGTGAATAAGCTCAGTCATGAGTTTATGACCCCTACAGCTTTACCAGCAAATACCTCAAAAACAGTTTGTGTTATTTTTAGACCCTTGGGCGCCTTATAACTGACCTAGCGGTCATCGGATTGATGAGGAACTCTCTCAGTTTTTAAAGAGTCCCATTACCAACTGCAACGTTCGTTCCAAATTTCAGCCTCTTACTAATTTTTTCTTTCTAAAAATCTATTTTTCCTGAACTAAAGATACTGTTAAACAAACATTTTTTTGGCATTATGATTATAGGTGCAACGGTGATGAAGAAACAGGGCCTAGTGATTAACAACTCTCAACCACTCAAGTGTGCGTGTTGTTAGCGAAGAAAGGAAGGGACCTATAATTCTTTCTGCGCTAAGAAAGAGACGCACTTCTTTTTTTAGGTGGCAGAGGCTGGGAATCGAACTCAGATGTCTGGCATGAAATTAATCAAAAGCAATAACCAATAAGTCAAAGAAAACTCAAAATTCAATTACAATAAAAATAAAGGATTGCCAAATTTGTCACATGTCCATACAAATTGCAACGGTACACTTTTTTTTTTTTTTTGTTTATAGCGTCTAGCCTTACCTAGTTAATTGATGGTTATTTGCTTGTGATATGTCCCAGTTAAGCTACATAAATCCTCATCGATCTTAATAAAACTCCCAAGATTAAGTAAGCACTCATAAATATATACTTACATATAGGTATGTACATTTCATTGAATACCACAAAGGTACGTTTTACTGTGTGCTTGATATAAAGAAAATGATTATAAACATGCCTTTACAAAGCTATAATGAGTGTGAATTTAATTTGATCGTAATGGTCATTTATATTGTACCTATATAATAATGATCTAGTTGGAAAATCTATTAAAATTTCAAACGACCAAACTGAAATGTATTCAATGCCATTCTTAAATCGTCCCACACGTTTTACACCTTCTCCATAATTACACATGATGGGAATGTAAGTACCATTAAATTCCCATTGACTTTTGCAATCAATGTTGTTGTTGATGAAATAAAGTCTAAAACCTCTAATGATATCTATCTACTGTTAACTACCAACAACTATTGTCCAGCACAAAAGACAAGTTACGGTTCGCCAACTGAACGATCGAAAGTGGCCTAGAACTCTTATACAAAAAAAAAAAAAAAAAAATCGAACACCGATAGAACATAAAAAGCAAGGATTGCCATCATTGATTTTCTTATAGATTCCAAATATTTGATTTTTTTTTTATCTTTTTATAATGTCAATTTAAAATAAACTGGATGACATATATTCAAATTTCCCACTAAAAACAACATTCTGAAAGTCAGGCACCTTATACCTAAACTTCCACCTGCTCTCCTCCCTTCCCCTCTTCGCACGTTCCTACCTACAGTGCAATGGATCCAGTAAGATCCAAGTGAGATGACGTGGTTTGCCGAATCATGACTCTTTCTAACCTAACCTCATGCTATTTTTATTGCAAAAAATGCTGAATTGACGTATCAGTATCATCCACTTCAACACAGTAAACTTTAGAATTTGGCAAATAAATGATTTTTTAATTACCATACTTTCATGAATTTCTTATTTTTCTACAACCAATTAAACGAACCATCTTTTTGAAGGTTACTAACAAATACACAGAACAATATAGGCCATATGATACAACCTTGTGGTACTCCCATTTAGTTGTTCAAGGATTAGGTTTCTACTTTTAAAAATTTCAATTTTTGGAAGTAGTAATTCAATAGAGATCAACAGCCTTTACATAAAAGCCAAAATAAAAAAAAAAATAAAAAAAAAAAAAAAATATGGTAACCCTATAAGAACAACCAATATATCCAATCGAAAATGAGTTCATGGTTCTTATATTGATTGCAAGACGTAGTTGCGCTGCCACCACTTAATCAATGTTCAACTAGTTTGACCTCAGTTTAAATGTTTACTTTCAATTTATGATGGTATTGCCATAATGCAACTGTCAGAACAACATTTTGATTCGAACAAGTTTTGCTTACCAAAAAAGTCTCTAAGCTTTTAGTTGCAAAACAAAAGAGTTTGACTTCTAGTTGAGGAAATTTATAATGCGATGCGATAGATGTTTTGTGTGCCATAATGGGCACGAACTAACATACATACATAGATTTTTTGAACGTGTTCTAATTATGCTTTCATCGTGAGTAATTAATAGCATGAAATATGTATTACAAAAAAAAATGTAGCTCCCCCGCGATTTTTGTTTGTGAAGACTTGAGGTTGTTGTTGATATTGCTACCTACCTACCTACCTTCATAGAACTGTTATTTTTATGGATCGACTGTCGCCCAACTAACTGGATTTTCTACTTAGATGACCTAATTCCTTGTTTGATTCTACTTCTTCTTTCTGTTTGTTGTTGTTTTTTTTTTTTTTTTTTTTAAATAAGTTGCAAGAAAAGTTAAATACCTAATAATAAATTGATGTGAATTTATGGATTATTCTGCCATGGGGAAAGGTGGTTTTTGAAGAGAGGCTTAGAATGGTTGCAAATGCACGTCAAACAAGTTTAATTAATGACTTTGAAGTTCATAGGTTATTATCAGTATAATATCGTTTAAAAACGATTAAACTGTGTTTCTTGGTCTTAATCGTTAAAAAAATTAATTAAGATCCATATAGGAGCACTAATCAAAAATGTTAATTTATAATAAACGAAATGCTTTAGTTTTTTTTACGTTTTTTTGAACTTTTTTAAAGGGTTTCAACTTTAAATTGATTAATTTTTTTGAAAAATAATTCAAGTACCTACCTAAATAATAAAAACAATGAAAACTAGAAAGTTATATACTTCTCTTTAGGAGGAACGATAAGGGTTCAACGTTCAAGTCACTTGAACACCAAAATGGGTTTTGCCCAGATACGAATTTAAACTGTTTTCCCTAGAAAAAAAAAAAATCTAAATGGGACCTTTTCCAGGTAGCAGAATTTTGTTTCCCTTGAAATTTTTTCTGCTATCGTGATCGTGAATAAATTTGCCCCTAGAATGAATTTCTCTTGAAATCAAATGAAATGCTAACAAAATTCCGTTGGATCTTTAACTCGCGATACCAGTAAATTCGGAGGGAATATTTCAAGAATCATTGACGTTCTCAATTTTTTGAAGGCGGGAAATATTTCAAATTTACTTATGATCTTGAGTTTTTGATCAAAAGTTTGATGCTTTAATTTTCTTCCTAACATTTTTTTTTTCAATTAGAAATTTTAAACACAACATGCATACATTACATACCTACTTTCAAAATATGAAATCACAGTAAACTAAAGAAAATTAAAAAAGAAAAAAACTTGAAACAGAATGGGGTTCCCTGAGTCAGAAACTTCGGGTCTTCAAGTTAATTTACGAATGCATTTACTAAACTGAAAATTTGAAAAAAAAATTGAAAAAAAGAACAAAAGTTCGAGTTAGAGAGACTTTTTGCCACCAAATGCGGTCTAAAAACTTCGAAATAGAGAGAAATTTTGAATTACAGAATTTCGTATTACGGTATCATGAAAATAAAGTTGAAAATGCAAAGTTCTCAATAAAACTTTAAGTTATAGAGAAATTCGAACAATGGAAGTTCCACTGTAACTTATTAAATAATATCTAATAATTTTCTCTTATGCCCATTTGTTTACGCTGAGGAAAAATTAGAACATAAGCGTTCGAGTTGAACAAATACTTACAAAAGTTACTTAAGTTTCTTTTCAGCTCAGGCTTTAAAAAAAATTTCTAAAGTAAAAATTTATTAAAAATGCGGAATTCTTGGTTTTCTAGATTTTGGGATTTTGGGTTTTTGAGAATTTTTCTTCGGGATTTTGGATTTCAAGATTTTGAAGTTTTGTAATTTAGACCAGGGTTATAAAACTTTTTAATGCAAAAAAAAAAAGGCATTTTGCATTTAAAAAATTTAATGCAAAAAAAAAACTGCACTAAAAATAAAATTTTGATGCAATGTAAAAACAATTTGCATAAAAAAAATTTTAATGCAAGTTGAAAATATTTTGCATTAAAAAAAATTAATGCAAGTTGAAAATATTTTGCATTAAAAAAATTAATTTTCGACTTTTTTTTTGGAATGCACAAATTTTTCAACTTGCATTAAATTTTTTTTAATGCCAATTATTTTCAACTTGCATATTTTTTTTTTTGCAAAATATTTTCAACTTGCATTTTTTAAATTTTCAACATGTATTAAAAAGTTTTTTTTTTTTTTTGTAATGCAAAATATTTTTAACTTGCATAAAATTTTTTAAATTGTATTCATTTTTTTTATGCAAAATATTTTCAACTTTCATTAAAATTTGTTTTTTAATGCAAATTATCTACTACATTGCATTAGAATTTTATTTTTAATGAGTAATGCAAGCAAAAATGCATTAAAAAAAAGCATTTTATGATTTCGACTCATAAGCTGTTTTAGATTAAAAATTAAATTCTATAAATAAAAAGTTTATTTATATGTATTCTAATTTTTCATACAAATTAAAAAAAAAATAGATTTAAATTACTATTATGTACACACAAAATGCTTTGAAATCTTCTTATAAATACTTTTTTGGGTTTTCGGGATTAAATTTTGGTTTTCGGGATAATTACCAATTCCTTTTCCGCAACATAAAAACTTCTAACTAGATTGAAAAATCAATTTTATAGTTTTAATATGCATTCAATTTAATTTTCTAGAATATAACAACTATATTCCAGGTTGGCTGAGTCTGTAATAAAGCCTACTGTTTTAGGTACTGCACCTTGAATTAGGCTAAAAACAAAATAACCATAATTTTACTGAAAAGAAAATCTTTTTAAAAAAAACTATACAGAAATCGTAAAAAAAATAATGAGTTAGTTTTGTTGATTTTGTTCCGAATATTGAATCGACCTATTGATTATCGAGAGAATTTTCATGCATAAACCTGTTTAATGCGAAAAATTCCTCTATCTATAAAATTAAAAAAAATTTAAGCTCCAAATCCTTTAATTGTCAAAAAGAAGAAAAATCAATAATCAAACTGACTAAAAACACAATTGGTTTGAACTTTTCGTTAATTACGATAATAAATCTGCAAATATGTATTCCGTTGTAAAGCAAACAGAAATCGTTCATAAAACGGCCACCCAACCAATCCAATTAAATCCCGTGAAATACCTTTGTATTTAATCAGTTGTTCTTGTTTGTTGAATTTAGTTTAATCCCTTTCTTTCTCTCTCTCTTTCACTGTACCAAACAACCTTTCGTTAATTTTCGGAATTTCATCAAAGAGCTCACAAAAGACCACAATTATATTCGTTTGATCTATTTCACATAAATTTCATTAAGTGCTCATACAATGTGAGAATGTGGTCGTTTCTTCCTCAATTGAACTCAATGTCATTTGCATTAAATTTTGAAATATAAATTAGCAAAATGACTATATAGAAAGAGTTTACGGACGCACGAGAATTAAAAATGATGCCACATTTGATGACCTCCGGACTATAATAACGCAACACATCCATATGCTATTTTAAATCACTATTAATATTCTAGCACACTGTTTTAAATATTTTTATATAATTTAATTTTAATTTAGAATTAGAAATACAGAGATTTAATAGAACAAGTGTTTGAAAATATATTCTTACAAATTTTCTTTAGGTTAAGACACAATTATGACGTCTTTATGAACAAAGAATTTTGTTTGTTTCCGGCTTTTTTGTTGTCACTAAATTTTCCCACAAAGCATAACATACACATATGTGTGAATATTGAATGAAAAATATTTTTTCTAAGAGCTGTCTAATTGAATTTCAAATTCTGAATAAATTTGCCACTTATGGTTTGTATAGTCAGAAATTTTAATTACATTTCTAAACAGATTGCTTGTTTTTAAATGACCATCTGTGATATTGGAAAAGTTTTATTGTTGCTTTAAGAGACTGATTTTTTATCAGCGATAAAAACCAAGTTAACACAAAAGGAATTACTTCGAAACTGATATGAATAAATTTGTTTACTTTTTTACAGCCGAGGCGCCAACACCGGTCTTAAAAGATAAGATTTTCTCGCCGGTTTTAAATTGTTTGTTATCATGTTTGATGATTATTTTTATATGTTGTAGTATATGTATGTATTTGTTTTTAATTTATTAATATAATTCAAAAAATATATGTTTAACAGTTTATTAATATTTGTTTATCATTTTGAATCTAAAGAATTCAGTCCAGAGTAAAATCTATATACAGGGTGTCCAGTAAATAATGGATAACTTTGCAGGCAGGTAGGGATTATACACTGAATTAAGCCCGATGATGGATGAAAATATCCGAAACGCGTAGCGTATAAATAAATATAAATAATTGTTGTGAGCAAAAATTTAAAAAAAATTTAAAAATTAATAAATAAAATTTCACAAAATTTAAACTTTTTAAAAATTTTATTATTCAAATTATACACCAGCTTATATCCAAAATTTGGTCGGAAGAAAGTATGCCTGATGAATGGAACCTCGGTATAGTGTGCCCCATCCACAAGAAAGGAGATGCTCTGACCTGTTTTAACTACAGAGGTATACAAAATCTTGTCATCTGTACTGTGTGATCGCTTAAAACCGTTTGTCAACGATCTGATCGGCCCCTATCAGTGTGCTTTTAGGCCCGGAAAATCAACCGTCGATAAAATGTTCACACTCCGACAGGTTTTGGAAAAAGCCCAGGAGTTTCAAATCGATACACACCACCTCTTTATCGATTTTAAAGTCGCATATGATAGCGTAGACAGAAACGAGCTATACAGAGCCATGGCGCATCTCGGCATCCTTGTCAAACTCGTCCGGTTGTGCAGGATGACGATGGAGAATTTTCGCTGCTCTGTAAAAGTCGGCAAGAACACCACCGAACTCTTTGATGTCGAGAAAGGTTTGAAACAAGGCGACGCGTTATCATGCAACCTCTTTAACATCATTCTTGAAGCAATTGAACGCACTCGCATATCAACAACAGAGGTACAATTTTTCAAAGTCTGTTCAACTACTTGCTTATGCAGATGATATTGACATCATTGGAAGAACGAAGCGAGCTGTTACCGGTGCGTTTGCAAGTATTGAATCGGAGGAATTACTCTTTCCAATCGCTGTTTCTTCGGGCTAAGGAGGCATTTGAGTAATAAAGCCCTCTCTCAGAGAAACAAGGAGACCTTATATAAGACCCTTATCATCCCGGTCCTGCTGTATGGGGCAAAAGCATGGACCCTGACAAAAACGGATGAGAATCTACTTGAGTGCTTTGAAAGGAAGATTCTTCGGGTGATTTTCGGTCCAGACTGTATCGATGGAGTATGGAGGAGAAGATTTAACAACGAGCTTTACGGGCTTTACAGCGACGTCGACCTAGTCAAGAAGCTTAAAATACAGCGGCTAAGATAGCTGGGACACGTGGAGCGTATGGACACCAACGCACCAGCCCAACGAGTCTTCCAATCTACCCCAGACGGTCTGCGCAGCAGAGGAAGACCTTCGGAGGCGCACACAAGTGGAGAACGACCTCAACCAACTTGGATTGCATAACTGGAGGCAGCTAGCTAGGGACCGAGCTTGCTGGAGGGACTTGTTGGTTGAGGCCGTAGTCCATCCTGGGCTGTGAGCGCCATCTAAAGTAAGTAAGTTTGCAACCGGTCATAGAAGGCCTTGAGACCTTTCAGAAAATAGCATGAAATAAAATATTTACCATGTGGTCTCCATATGGTATAACATTTTTTTGTTTTTATTTAAAAAAATTATGGCTCTCCTCGAATACCTTAGCACTAGGACAACCATAATGAATGGATTTTGTTGTTTTTTATTTCTTTAAATTTCTTGAATAACTACGCTGGGGAAAAGCTTTATTAGTTTATGATTAATTTCGCACCACTCCACAATGATCAAAAGACAAAAAAAAAAAGGTTTGTGCCGACGGAAGTAAAATTTTAGTGGGATTTTAATTTTTTTTTTAACAACAAACACACCAATTCAATGTTGCGAACACAACGGAACGTACGGAGCTGAAGCCGCATGCGGAAAGGTCTACCAACTTTTAACTTTTCACGTACAGCACTTTTAACGTTTCAAATTGTATGAAAAAAAAAAAATACTTTTTGGGTAAAAAAAAAAAAAAGTATTGTGGTTATTTGCATCGCGAAAAAAATTATTTATTAAAAGGAAAATTATTGGAAACAAAAAATGTGAATTCTGAGCTCTTACACAAGAATATTCTTTTGTTTTTCTTCAAAATACTTTCAAAGCTGTACATCTGCATTGTGGGCACGTAAAAAAAATAACGTACGACACTTTTTGACAACTCTTCCAGTTCCGTCTGCGGCTCCAGTTCCAGCATTCTATTCTGTTCAAGCAGTATCTCAGCTGAACCTCATCCATGTTGCATGTGGATCTTTTTGTTCAATTCGTAATTACTCTAAGGAGCCGAAAATTGTAAAATTCGATCGAAAAAGTTGGAGAATCGTGAAAATGCGGAATGGCTCACTTTCCGAATTGTTTTTTTGTTCTTATTTATTCCAGTTGGAATTGAATATTCATATCTAAGGGAGGACAATGTCTGTTGGGTCAGCTAGTATTAAATAAAAAAACATGTCTAGGTCATACGAACTTGCTCGTGTTTGAATTTAAAAAAAAATCACAAGCCAATTTTTATAATATGCATAAATGTAGAGTCAAAAATTAAATTAAATTAAATCTAAAAAACAAAACCATCAACCATTTTTTGAAATATCAAATTTTCGAACAAAAATTTTGAGTTATTTTTTTTTCTTTTCTTTAAACCGAAGACATATTTAATTTTTTAATTTTGATATATCGTCGGTTCGGAAGAAAAACGAATTAACTCAAAACTTTGAGCTAACACTCCATTTTTGTGAATAAAAGAAAAACTATAAATTGGAAAAATACCAGAAAAAAACTACTATTAATTTCGGCTATACGAATTTTTTTTATTTAAAAACTGCTTGGTTATTTTAAAAAAACCGTTCGGTGCCAATTTTAAACATTTGTATGAATAGCAGCTGTAGTAGCCGTGGCGTGATGGTTAGTGCGATGGACTGTCATGCCGGAGGTCTAAGGTTCGATCCCCAGCCTCGCCACCTATTTATTTAAAAGAAAAAACGGCTACTGCCTCTTGCGAGGAATTGACAAATCCTCCAAGAGTATCTCCTGTCACAGAAAAGTGCCGCTCGTTAGCCGTTCGGATTCGGCAATAAACTGTAGGTCCCCTCCATTCCTGCAGACACGCACACAGGAATGGTTGAGAGTTGTAAGTCACTAGGCCCTAGTTCTTCATGAGCTGTTGTGCCATCAAATTTATTTATTTTATTTATATGAATAGCAGCTGGTCTAGATGACCTAAATAAAATTTCGAATTTTTCCCTTTTGGGAATGATAAAAAAATGCCCTGTTAAAAATGTTAAGAGTGGACACACAGATGCTCAGACGTACAGACCGAAGCGACGGACGATCGGCATGACTTTTTCGTATTTTTCTATCATCTTAATGTTAATTTTGATTACATACTCGAATTTTTCTTAACTCAGAACCAATACCTATGTCCTATTGAACAAGTAAAAATGACTGTTTTCAGGAAAGTTATGAATTTTAAAGCAAAACTCTACTAATACTTTCCCAACAGAAATTATGTTCGTAGTCTTGTTTAAATTGATTGCATTTTTATGAATTCTTTAAATTCAATAAAAATGAAAAATTTTAAAACTTTAGTTTATATTCTTTTGAAATGAAGACAAACTTTCATCTTTGACTTTAACATTTTTGAATTCGATCAATTTTTTTTTCCAGACCGAATTCGGTAAAATGAAAGAAACTAATAATTTGAAAACTTTATGAAACAAATGAACCATAATAAACTTTTCCACCCCAACCCAAATCATTTTACCATCACGAATCAGGTATTAGACAACTTATTTTAGCGTAAAATTAAAAATACAAAAAATCATAGGAAACATGTTGGGATAAACTGACAGAAAATTACTTTACAAATAACTTAAATTCCTCCAATAGAATAAAATTCATTCTATTCACTTAGCGACGAATATAGTTTTCTTCGACCATAAAATTAGGATTCCTAACTTCTGAAACATTCCCCTGTGTTGTCAACGTGAATAGTCCTTTAATCTGAAACGTTTAAATAAAGTGTAAGTATACTCTTCTATGCTCAAGGTTTTCTCTACATAATGTTGAAGTTTAGGAAGGGAAAGGCTCTTGAAAATGTTATAAATAATTCCTTGGCAAATTAATGGGGCAGAATTCCTAAAAACCTCTTGTTGGTCCATGTGATGTATACCTACGTACCTAGGTACTTTAACTTTGAGCAAGGAATAAGTATCCTTATGGTATACATTTTAGAAATTTTTGCAAAGTAAAAACTTTGATAAAATCATGGTAAGCGGTAAGTGGTTGGGATTTGAAGAGTCTCAATGAGATATCTTGCTTACATTTAGTGAAGAGAAGAGCATGGAATTTTAAGGTCTTGTTGGATGTTATTTTTATATTCTTTTTTTAATATATGTAGGTATTGCGAATTATTGTAGGAAAATACACAATTTATAAGAAAAGTACAACGTCTATAGGCTTCATTATTACAGGAGGAGAAAACAGAGCTAGGTTAAGTATTTAACATTCTTTCATACATATGTACGTGCAGTATAGGTATGGCTAACAAAAGAATCTCTGATGGATATTAGACATTAAGTTCGAAAGTGGGATGAGCAAATTCCTTAAATGTCTATTATGACAGTGAATTGGTTTAGGGGATGAAAGTTACTTGCTATTTTGCACAAGCACTGAGATGGGGAATACAAACAGCAAGATTAAAATTAAAAAATAAAAGCCAAGTATTAATATTGTTTCTTATTTGTTTCACTTCTTGATTATTCACTGCCTATATTTCTAAAACACATAAGAAATGCAGGATTTCTCATGTAATTTATATTTTTTTATTTTTTTAGGAATTATCGCCAATTTTAAGTATTATTAATGTGCAATTGCAAATAGTTCTTGAAATATCGAATAAAAAATTTTGATAAAATATTACATATTAGATAATACTTCTAATTTTAATTAATCTCAAAAAAATATGATTTTTTTTTTAATTGTCAGAGCGAAATTCTCCAAACTTTGGTAACATTGTAAAAAAACAGCTCATGAAGAACTAGGGCCTAGTGACTTACAACTCTCAACCATTCCTGTGTGCGTGTCTGCAGGAATGGAGGGGACCTACAGTTTATTGCCGAATCCGAACGGCTAACGAGCGGCACTTTTCTGTGACAGGAGATACTCTTGGAGGATTTGTCAATTCCTCGCAAGAGGCAGTAGCCGTTTTTTCTTTTAAATAAATAGGTGGCGAGGCTGGGGATCGAACCTTAGACCTCCGGCATGACAGTCCATCGCACTAACCATCACGCCACGGCTACTACTTGGTAACATTGTATTCTGGCAAAAACTGTTATACCCCCCAAAATTTGTATCATGGATTTGGGTAGATTTTCATATAAAAATAGTTACCGATTTTTTGAGACTTTAAAATTTTCTTACACAAAAAACAATGAGTATATTCACACCATCGATACCGCTCCGATAACGATACTCTTTCGCTCCAGTTTCGATTCATTAGAAAGAATATTTTATCGGAGCAAAAACATTATTGATATATGTACATACTTCGTACGGAAAAAATGTAAATTAAAATTAAATTAATTGAAAGAAGTCCAAATGAATACAAATAATTTTGAATCGGTGTCGGTATTGGAGCGGCAATGTGAACAGAAAGGGATTCTATCGGAGCGAGAATGTTTCGAGACTGTATCGGTATCGGCACTATTATGTGAATCAAGCCTTAGGCTAGGCACGTACTTGCGATTTAAAATTGTTGCGATTAAAAAATCGCGATCGCAACAATTTTTTACTGTGCACGCACTTGCGATTTGTAGTATGAAAAAAAAACCCAAATTTGGGGAAATCGATCACAAAACATTAATTTATGAACTTAATTCATAATGTGAAAAATCCCACTTTGGGGAGCTATTTTATTTTTTGTTTGGGAAGCTATTTTACGGAGTCTTGTTTTTTAAAACCTAAAAATTAATAAATTTGGTAACACTGAGGAACTGGGGACTAGTGACTTACAACTCTCAAACTTTCCTGAGTTAGTGTCTATGACTAGGAGATATTCTTGGAGGAGTTGTCAGTTCCTCGCAAGAGGCAGTAGCCCTGAAAACATTTTTAGATGGCAGAGGCTATTGGAATCGAACCCAAACCTCTGGCGTGACAGGCCAACGCATTACCTATTACGCCAGGGGCTACTGTTTTTATAACCTAAATCTCAAAAAAAAAAAAAAAAAAATAACATTTACCACCACTGAGCATTATTCTGATGTATGTATATGATTGTTTCGCTTCTACTTTCCCGTTTTCGACTTTGGAAACATTCATATTTCAATTCTTATTGATTTAGTAGAATCTTTTATATTATCGACAAAGTTAGAGGGTTTAATTATCATGGACGAAGTGCCTATTTGACGCATCTATTTATGTAAATAACTTTTTGGCCAACTTCAATTTATATATACATATGATTAATGAATATTAGCTGTGCGTCAGTTGTCACATATGGAAGCCACACCTTGACCAAATCCAGTTCTGTCAACAGTCGATTTGAGAAAATTAAAAAAAAATTAAAATTTGTATTATAGGGCACCATACAAAAAATTATTTAAACCAAATTTAAATTAAATCAGTCTAACCGTTTTAGCTCTAGCTCAAATTACAGTGGATGAACAAAAAAATAGTACTGAAAATGACCAAATAGTACCGATATTTTTCCAATCGTGAATTTTACAGGAACTTAATATTTTATTGGATGTAATCATCGTAAGACGAAGATCGATCCCTTACAACCATCTTGATTTGGAGATCAAACACTGTTTACTATTTTTTGTACGAGAAGATAGAAGTTTTTTTTTGTAATCTATATCGGATGTATGTTTGTATGTTTTTTGGACTCCGAAACATACCGATTAGGTCCAAAATTTCGAAAAATCTTATTAGAAAGTCCAAGGTGTCACTATGCATGTTTGGTCAACGTGTCGGTCTAGCAGTATGCCAGCATGATGCAGCAGCACATGCATTTTCGGAATAATTTCAGAAAATTCCACCAAATATTAGGTGGAAATAAAAGAGTGTTCCTGCGTTTGTTTGGTCAAAATCGGTTTAACAACAATGCAGCAGCGCATGCATTTTCATACTAATTTCAGAAAACAGGGTCAGATTTTGTTCAAAACTTAAGGAAATTTAAGGTGAAAATCTGAGAACGATTCTGTGTGTATTTGGTCAAAGTCGGCCTAGCCGTTTATCAACAAACTGCACCAGTGCACGTGTTTTCGGCAAATTTCAAGCAGCACCATCCGATTTTGTTTTAAATTTCGGGATAATATATTACTTGGAGTTCCAAGAGTGTTATT
The DNA here is from genome assembly GCA_947049315.1 of Epistrophella euchroma. Lineage (NCBI taxonomy): Eukaryota > Metazoa > Arthropoda > Insecta > Diptera > Syrphidae > Epistrophella > Epistrophella euchroma. The sequence continues at coordinate 21,810,474 of OX346246.1, forward strand.
GTGCGTGTTTGGTACCGCAGTTTGCCAAAAACAGTGCACTACTGCACTTAATTTCGGTTTAGTTTGAAAATTTGATAAAATTTTAATTGGAAATTAGAATAGTATTCCTGGTATGTTATTGGTCAAAATTTGTCTAGCAGGATGCCAACATTGCAGCATCGTATGCATTTTCGTACTTATGTCAGAAAACAAGTTTATATTTCTTTAAAAATTCAAGAAAATCGGAAGTGTATCTTTGGTAAAAATTGGTCTAGCATTCTGCAAAGGAGGTGCAACAGCACATGCAGATACATCCTAAATCAAAAAATAAGTTTAATTTCTAATTAATATTTTTAACAACTTTAATTGAGGGTGATACAACGTTCGCCAGGGTTCGCTAGTACATTTTAAATGTAACAACAACAAATTCTAAAAAATCTAACGTTTAATAAATAATTTAAGATAAATCGGAATCAGTAGGTATGTTGTTGAATATTTTTGGAAAGATAATAGAATATTTGACCCATGGTTGAGTAATATTTGGTTTACTTATTTTTTCGTTTTTGAAAACATATTTTTTTTGTAAGAAAAGTTTAATTATTATTGAGTGAAAATTAAAATTTCAAAAAACGTTCACGTTTTAAGGGCAGGTATGATTCTTGGGATCATTCTAAGAAAAAAGTGCATGGGGGAAAGTTCTATATCTTTCCTCTTTTTTAGTTCTTAAGGAATTAAAAACGAACTTTTTATTTTAGTTGTTTGTTTTGTTTGGTTTATGATGCAAAAAAAAATATTCATAATTCAAACCCTTTTTTTCCGTTTTTTTTTTGTACCATTTACAATTTTTTTTTTTAATTTTGACTTTGATTGAATTTCTCAAAAATATTCAGTTAAACAATATAAAATATTAGATCTCACAAAAGGTATGTGTATATAGCACATCATTCGGTTTTTAAATATTTTTTTTTTTTTTTCATTTTCATACAATTTTTCAGAAACTGCTCCAGTTTGTTTAAAAAAATTTATTATTTTCCTTAATTTTTTAGATACGAAATAATATTTTTTTTATTATGTATGCAAAACTGAAACAAGTTTCGTACCGCACCAAACATCTACATTTGAAAGGTACCTACATTTATTAAATTTGTATGAAAATCTCGATTTTTTTGCACGAAATCAACATAATGAATTTCATCAGAGTTAGTAAGCCTTTTTCCAACCGTGATGGACAGTATAATGACATCCACTTTTTGGATTTCTCCAAAATATTGGCCGGTGTTAACTTGAATCATAGTGACTCATGGTTCTCAGTATACTGGTGTCGATCTGGCTGATACAACGAAATTGCTAACTTAACCTACCCATGTAGCAATGTCAGATTATTTTAAATTCAGAAGTCAGAATTGCATATAATATTCTTCATGCCAAGTCAAATAAAATAAAAACAAAAATATTTTGTCACAATACCCATAGCATGGGTCCTGACAAACAGCTGGACGGGTCTTCAATGTTTGTTAAGCTATTATTTTACATTCATTAATATGTTTTTCTCGTATATATGTACATATGCACATTCATCTGTACATATTTTAAAATGAAGTAATAGAATCTGTTGGATGCAAATTAAATTAAGTGATAAACAAAAGTCAAATAAAGATAACAGCAACAGAAATTACCAAATTAATCCTGTTCATATATGCAAAACAAAGCTGAGGAGTAGAAACTAAAGGACATAATAAAATCGCTTGACCCAAATAAATTTCTTTCCCAGAAGGGTATGCTTGGAGCCGTTTTTAAACCCATCATTTAATTTACTGTGCAGATTTAAATGAACAAACAATTTCGATATTCTGAAAACCAATTTCCTGTATTGGATTGGAATAGAGAATAAAAAAAAAAAAAAATAATAGTAAAACAAATTTCCATTGAATTCAATTTCGAAAATAGAAAATTGAACTCGATGCAAACAATTTCACATGGAAACGGGCTATAGCAAAAATATCAGCATCAGCCAATTCATTATGTCAAGACCGGAAAATTGATGGTTTACTCTGTTTCTTTACTGAACCAAAGCAACTTTGACGAAGCTATCGATTAAATGTAGCTATCAACATACATACGTAAAATTAATTGAAGTAACGTTGTAGATTTTTTGTTTTTTATTTCTTCTTTTAACTTCGATGATAGCCTGTTGTCTGGTTTCCTCAATCACCACCTCATATTTAAAATTTTAATAAATGGTGTTATGTTGAACAAGCTAAAAAAAAGTATCCATGTCCAAACAACCCAAACCCGCCATCACAAACGCCATCCATTTCAACTTCCTTTAACAAACTTTAAAAAAAAGTCAATTTCATATTTTTTTCAGTTTAAAGAAATTTTCATTATTAACACCACCACCGTGCACCGCGACCGGGCACTTGGGCAGAAGATAGAAATAATAACTAGTAGAAAATATTAAACGAAAAGGAAAACACCTCACCGCTTAATGACTGTCAATATCGGTCTACGTTTATCTAAATATTTAAAATGAGAAAACCGTTAAATTGTTTACACTGCTATCCATCGTTTCTTGGCTGTCTCTAAAACAGGGCCAGATTTGTATATTTTTAAGGCCCGATTGAGGGTCGTATACTCTCAGGACCTAAATCTATTGACGTTGTTTTTTTTCTGTTTTAAGTCAATATTTTTTAGGAAATTGCCTCTTCCTCATACAGGGAGGGGGGGGGGGGGGGGGGGGTAAATAGACCCTCCTGTACGATTTTTCTCGATTTGTCTCGATTAAACCTATACATATGCTGTCACTCTAACATTTTGTCGCACTTTATGCGAATCACCCTGTATAAAAGAAGAAAATGAAACAAGTAAATAACAAAAGCTTCTTCAAACTTGAGCCTTTTAATGTGGAAGTGAAAGTAGCCTTTATCTCTATAATTATAAATAAAAATATAATTTAAAATCCGGATCTGATCTTTTTAAACGGTAGAAGGCCACTCAATGGCGATTACTCAATCGATTTTCCCTAAAAGTGTAAGTACTCATTTTGCAAAATGGAGAGAAAATTGTTATCTTCATCTCAACAACGTCTACGAACCGGTGTGGTGGTAAGATGATGGCGGAAATGTTTGTTTGTTATATCAACAGTGCTTATACACCCTGCCTATACAATACATCAGCTTTATCTACAGTGGTGGTCCTTAATAGCCCAGTCATATCATTTTTGTTGTGCATCTCTTCTCTGCAGCTTCATATTACTTTTTTGGTTTAAGATCAATATTTTAAATTCCACAGACTTCCAACCGTATCCGCACAGGACAGGTGACATTTGCGGCCAACCAGTTTGTTCGATTTAGGTGAGCCACTCTGAAGTCTGAACTGAACTTGTTGCTTTTTTTTTATTGTGAGACCTTATAATTTTTACAGGCCAATTTTTTTTTTACTTTTTCTTTCTTTTTATATGGAAGAAGAAGAGTCTATATTTTGAGATCATATTATTTTTATGTGGATGGGTATAGTATTTTCTCTGACATTTATTTCATTCTTCATTTTGTTTAATATATTTTTTTATGACTTCCTTTGTCAATTTGAGCCCACCTCGTTTATATTTTATTTTATTTTTTTTTTGTAAGAGAGAAAGTAAGAGATATAATAAAGGTTAATGAGGATGGTTTCGTATTTCATATTGGTAGGGGTTTCTAGGTATATCTGTCTATGTATAGGAGCTCTACCTGTAATAAGAAGTTCTATCAAAAGATTTACTAAGTTGAGTTGTTTTCAAATCTTGTTTGTTTATTTTTCTATTAAGAAAGCAAATATTGAGAAATAAAAATGGATTTATTTGTAAGTGAAAAGTGTCTTGAGATGTGAATGTACCTAACTTGAGACAATCGAGTTTATGTATAGTTACCAATCTACATTTCTACGAAAAAATTTACATAAATTAAAAAAAAAGTCAATTAATATTTTTTAGAAGTTGTCTCTAATTAACTTATCGGATGTTATTTTATCTTTATCCAATTAACTTTAGTTGGGAAAAAAATCTTAAACACTGATAATTATATACAAATAATAGGTATGTATTCAATATTAAGTTTTTATTATTGGTTTACTATAGGTAGGTATTGACTGTAAAAAAGGGTATATTTCATTCATTAAGTTCTTTGAGGTCCGAAGTTTTATTCGAAACAAACAAAATGATGGAAAGAAATGAGAAAAGCTGATTATGCAGAATAATTTCTTTTGTGGACAATCTGATTGTCTGACGACGCTGAGCGCCTAATTTAATTAATCGTCGCCTGAGAATTGTTTTGTCCCATACGCCATTGGCACTATTTCGAGAAAAACGAAGTTAAAAGGTTTGCGTACTTGGTATTCCAAAACCGTGTGATAGGATTTTATTGTTTATTTTTTTTACCCAAAGATCTACTTATAATGAGTTTTCCTACCAAATTTCAAAATATTTTGCTTGACCGTTAAGAAGTTACGCTAATTTACGTAAAAGTCAACTTTTTACACGTGTGTTCCAGCTCCTATATTTTGTTACTGAAAAGTTTTCTCATACACGTGGGACACAAAATTTTTTTTTTTTTGTTTATATATCTTGATAAATGCAAAATAAACTAATTTCGTTCTTTAAATTGATTTTACTAAATACATAATTACATACATCTAAAGAAATTTAAATAAAAAATATGCACGATTGAAGCCCATGAACCTGCTCTTGTTGTTAACGAAAAAGATATGCTTCAATAATAAAGATAATGTAATTTTTAATAAAAAAAAAGAAATATTAAAAAAATATGTTTTTTGTAGGTAGGTAAGCTATACAAAAATTATATTTTTACATTTTAAATGCAATATTGTTAAATCCACTTGAAAGCACCAAAAGAAAATCAATCAACCCATTTGTAAGATATTCATGAATAATTCGAAAATAAGGCAATTTTCTGAAAAAAAAAAACAACAAAACCTTATTTCCGCAGTTCGAATTTTTTAGCGAAAACCTGAAGTACAGTTTTTATAAAATCACTGTTTTCATTACAGGTACGAAACTTAAAAAAAATATGAAAGATTTATAAAAATAACTTTTGTATACAATTTTATCAAAAAACAAACATTTTTACAGTTATTTTTTAATGTAACTAAGCTCGTCTAGACAGTGTTGTTTTTTCTAATGTCGTATTTCATTGCAATGTGAAAGAACTGCTCCTAAAATCTAGAACCCTTCTGGGGAACAAAACAATAAAAAATAAATCAAATTTTTAGTTTACTTCTATGATTAAAATGTCAGAGCATCCAGGGGCAGGGTTGTCACTTTACCGCATTTTTTTCTCAAAATAAATCTACTGACATTAAATCGAATCTACTGCATTTTTGGTTTTACATAAAATTGCCCTTAAATAAATAATCCACAATTAATTTTTTAATTCTGTCATTGATTGCAATCATTCTAATTCTTCAAAAAACTGATGTTCACATCCTACTTTATTATACGGCTTTCGACTATATCGGCTCCGTTTTGATGGATATTGAAAGCTGCGTTTTTTTTTTAATGTTGGAAAACGATGGACAAGTTTTTAATAAAAGCTGCACAAAAAGGTTTAAATTCTAATCAAGTTAATGAAATTGTAGTTTTATACATTTCTTAAATAGTGATGCATGCAGTGTTTGTAAAGGCTAAGGTCATGAAAGACTTAGCAGCAACAGGGAATTTAAAATAAAAAATAATTAAACCTAATTACTACGGTACCTTTACTTTTCGTTTGAGATAATTTATAGTCTGATATTTAATAATATGTATTTTAACAACACTTTTTATTTTTGATGAAAACAAAAATAATAAAACAAATCTACTTATGCAAAAAATTTCAATCTACTGCATTTTTCTTGTGAAAAATGCAGTCGAACGATATCGTTTTGGCAATAGCTGTCCCTATCTGTCTCTACGGATGTAATAGTGATATAGATATAGGTAGGTAAAACGATATCGTTTGATCGTGTTCGTGTGACATAATTTAAAGAAAAGACAAAGTTACATTATAAAATGAGAGCTTATAAAAAATATTCGCAAAAAAGTATGCCATCTGATAGGTCAGTTATTGTTCAAAAAAGGTCAACTATTTTCAGAAATTGGTCAGGCTTGGAAAATTTTTAATCCATTTTGGCATTGTATTTTTGGGATATTCAAAAAAAAGTATACCATCTCAAAAGCTAATAAATTCTTCTTCATAAAAAGTCAGCTAGTACCTATACCTGTCTAACGTTTTTATACTAGCATGAAGAAAAAATGCATTATTGTTTCAAAACATTACTTAAATGTCTAGGTAGATATTGAATATTTTTAACGAACCAAAATTTCTTGCTCTAGATAATGATTGATATTTCCAGCAGTAATGTTAAAATGTAGTATAAAATAAGGAAGATACCAGCATCTATTTCAACCAATTTTTTTTTTTTATCTTCTCATAATAGCTTAATGGGCACTTCAAACAAGACAAGACCACCGCCACCGTATATAACCTTCCATAATAATTATTTTCATATGCTTCAACACTCCATTTAAGTCCCTTCACAACGACCTTTCTTGTAACCACAAAATCTACCTTTTCTCATAATAACAACACAAAGTACCAAAATAGAAATACAAAAGAAAAAAAAAATCTTTGGTGAGAAATTTTTTGCCAGCCAATATGACGACCGACATGATGAAAAATAATCACCTTGTCTTATCAAATTAGGATTCAACCTTTTTCAAAACTTCAATTAACTTTTAATTGTTTCCGAGGCGTTGAAGGTGATTAAAAGAAACACCCAAAAGTGTCATCCCACACACCTATACGCACATAATAACGTGTGGATATTTTCTGTTCAGTTTGGCTTAGTAAGGGATTTTTTGCAGATAAAAGAAATTACACAAGCACATTGTATGATAAGTAAAAAAAAAAAATATGTTATGTATCATTCACATTCCCTATGCCCTAAGGTGGGTAGGTATAGTTCAACAAACTCTCACCGAACATCAATCTTTTTAAGTCATTTTTTTTTCACGCTGTGAACTTTCATTGGTATATCTAGTGAAATTGTTCAACATTAAAAGTCATGAAATTAACATAAAAACGCTCACTTGGGATTTATTTGTTTTTATTTTCTTTTTCGTCTTAATACATGTCACACATAATTACAAAAAAAAAAAAAAAACCTCAACCGAACAATATACAGTAAATAAACATTTTGCAGTTAAAAGATACAATTCTGACTCTGAGGCGGCACATCTTGCATTAATCAAACCTCATATAAAAGTCAGACCACGTCTATGAATTGAATTTACATGCGTGCAGTGATGTCGCTTCATTTTTCTCTGATACGAGTATGCCTGTAGGCGATAATGAATTAGACTGCCCAGGCTCCTCTTTTTTTCAAACGAATGAAATCATTTCTACTCGTTTATTGAAAAAAATTCGCGAATGACCTTGACAAAACTTCAACCATGTATTGCAAGTTTTCCACTGCTGACCAATTTCTGATTGGACTTAACCTGTCTATATGTCTGTCTGTATCTCGACCTACAGCCCATTTGCTGAAACGAAACTTAAATATTATGTTCAACCTAAACGCTTATGTTCTACTTTTTCCTCAGTGTAAGCTGTCACATAAGCTCTTATGTTGTTTCTTTTCAGCAAATGGCCTTAAAATAATTTTCTTAAAATTTGGAATTTTTAAGTTTTCAGTGATTCCCTAGAAGGAAAGTCAAAATTTTGTTTTGCCCCAAAAATAACGGTATACAGGGTGATCGGTATGAGATACAGATACCAAACTGCTGGAACGAGTAGGTTGGGTTAAGACAAGAAAAAAATCGTATGGGAGGAGGGGGGTATATTTCCCTGTTTAGGCAGGAGGAGCAATTTTCTAAAATAATTGACTTAATACAGAAAAAAAATTATTAAAAAACATCGGTAATGGGTAAAACAACTTGCTGTACTTTTTTGTTAAGTCAGAAATATGTGCTTATATTTTGTTTATAAATTAAGTTCTTTTAGTAAACAGTTTTTTTAAAGTTAATTTTCAAACTTAAATTTTTGAAAAAAAAAAAAAATTTAAATTGTGTTCAATTCAAACTGATTTTGTTAAAAATTTTACGTTATTTAGTAGTATTTTTATTTTTAATATTCAATACTCCCATCAATTTTTAGTCAAACAGTGAAAACCAGTTGTAAAAATGTAGTCTAGTTTTTGAGAAAATTGAAAATAACAAAAGTAAGTTTTCCTTAAATTCGACTTCCATCCGTTATTTTGTTGTTCAAAAGATCTTATTTCTACAAAATATGTAGTAAAGTAGATTTCGTTATTTTCAATTTTCTCAAAAACTAAAAGACATTTTTAAGAGCATTGAAATTTGAAAACAAAAATTATACTTAATTACATAAAATTTTGAAAAAAAATTAGTTTGAAACTTTATTTTTCATTTTTTTTTTTTTCAAAATTTCCAATTTGAAAATTAATTTTTCAAAAACTGTTCACTAACGCACCTCCCTCCTGCCTAAACGGGGGGAAATAGACCTCCCCTCCAAAACGATTTTTTTCTTGTCTTAGCCCAACCTACTCGGTCCAGCAGTTTGGAGCATCTTATACCGATCACCCTGTATAGCTACCTGCCATACAACCGTTTTGAAAAAAAGTTATTTATCACAAAAACGGCTCAAACTGTTTTATTTAAATTTTTTGTGTATACAATCTACGGCATGGTCTGCATATTGGTGAAAACAATTTTGTAAAAACTGTTATTATAGGTACACATGCTACTGAATAGGATTTCTTTTGATTTTCGATTTTCCCGTTAACGGTTTAACCGATTTTAATAAAAAAAAAAATACTAAGGCAGTCATTTTAACTTTGAATATTATTGCATATACAAATTTGCAAACAAATTTATTTTCAATAAAAAAAAAAAAGAAAAAAAAACAATTCAATTTTTTTTTTGAAAATCAGTTTTTTGAAAACTGGCTAAAGAATTTTTTTGAAATTATTGTTTCAGTTGTATACTATTCTAACTTTCAAGAAATTAAAAAATATATACTAAGAAAACCGCTGCAATGGTTTTTATAATAATTTTTGCATAAATTTATACTTTTACTACAAGCACAAGTTCCTGCGATCCAGTCGTTCATTTTATTTTTATTTAAAGACCTTTGACGAGGCCTTGACACAAATAGGCTTTTCTTAACACACACATACATACTTAAAATCTTAAAAACAACAAAACTTAACTTTGCGTTTAAACCAGTAAATTTAAATTGCTTGTATAAAAATTTTTTCCTTGCGATGTCATTTTTCTGTTTTTATCATGAAGACTTGGTCACCCTATTTTAAATGCAAATCGGGTTTTTAAAAGATGTTGTGCGCATTTACGACATTTCACTTCATTTTGACAGAAGATAGTTTCTCCTCTCGCACAGCTAAACTTTTTAAAAAGATTTTATTTTCAAAATGAAACTTTTCTTCGACGAAGAAACAAGATGGGTTGAAATCCCTAGAAAACTTGGTTGGTGGTAACATCTCTATAGAAAATAGAGTTATACACAATGAATTTAAATCCCCCTGAGGAAGGGACTATACTGAACATTGTCAGATCTAAGTTTTAGTTAAGAGAAGAAAAAAGGAACATGTATAAATGTTACATAGAGTGATTCCCGCCTCGCCTGGCACGAGGCTCTTACGTCCTCGTCATTTTCGTATATAATAGTCAGCCAACTCCAAGGCTGTCAAAGTGCTATTTTTAATGGAAATTCTTTGTTGGTTTGCTTAGACTTTTTCATTAATTTCCTTTTGCTTTATTCACTCACTTTGAATTTGAAGTGTTAAGGTCCAAACAATGCCACATGCCACAGACAATGGAATTTTAATTTCAAACGTTACCTACATTTGAATTAAATTTTTTGAAGATTTTTTTTTCTAATTAAATCCACCTTATCTTTTTTTTTTAGAATATTAAAAAGAGGTGTGATGCACATTTTTTTTTAGTTGAAGGCTAAGAACTTTAATCTATGCTATAAAACGATTAATTTTTAATTAGTGGGTTTCTGGACTGTGGCATATGCATAGACAATATCAACGATGGTGGGTCAATAAGTCCTTCAAAAAAAAAAAAAACAAATGGAGTTGTCACCTCAAGTCCAACACTTTGTTTGTCAAGAAGCCTCTTTTAAAAAATTTCGACAACATTTTAAGACTGATTTGTTAAATCAGACGCCTGCGGGCATTTTTTTCTTAAAAATGGAAAAAGTGAAATTTGTATGATCAACGCCATTTTAACGTGAAAAAAATTATCATGCAAACTAAATAAAAGCTTGAAAAATATGTATAAAGGGACTTTTCACCATTGATTCGGATTTTTTTTTATTATTATTCAGTACTGGTTTATTCAATTTCGGTGTGGTCGTACTACTTTCGAAATTGATGTCACCACACAACACCAGAAATAGTGGATAAAATCTATCGATATTCGACGATTGGTGAGTGAAGTTTTTAAAATTTGGCCAGGCTTAACACATTGATCAGTGATTTCAATTTTTCATACAATAATTGGATATGAACAAATTTAACGCAAAATAGGTGCTCCGCTAGGTCAAAATTAAGAACAAAAGAATATTTTGACAAATTCAAAGGAATGTTTGGCGATGTTCAATTATATAAAACTCCAATGAGTTTTTGAGCCGTTTCCGTAGAACCGTACGTTTGTAACAATACACCAGAGATCAAGGAACAATTGAAAAAGTGGAATGCTCTTAGTGAATCGAAGGCGAAGAAGGCCAAGGTGAATCTATTGGAAAACAAGGTCTCGATGGTGTACATTTTTCGGGATGCACGCTGTGTCATTTACATCGATTGGTTTTCTTGTGAAAAAGATAAAACGATCACCGATTTGTGGAGGAAAAAAGTTCACCACCGCAACAATTGTTTTGTTTCCAAAAATGTAAAAATAGATCGGCGCGCGATGTTTCGAATGAAGACACAATCGATGAAAAAAACTCCTATTTCGAGGGGCACGAGAAATCGTATCATTTAGATGGAGGGTATCAAAAATTGGAGAAGCGTTGGGCGAAGTGTATGGAGCTTAAAAAGACTATGGTCATATATTACACAAATGATGCTCTGGTTTAAAACTTTTGGCTAAGATTTGATTATCAAAACTTCTTTGTGTTTTATGTTCTAGCTTTTCCAAAATTTTTGATTAAAATCTGCAAAAATTCTATTTTAACTTACTGAGTTAACTCAAGTTCCATTTTTTTTTTAAGGATTAACTAACTCTGACTCAGCCCAGAGTTGAATATTACATTGAAAAACTGGTCCTTATAAAAGTGGATAACATTTTCGGGGTACTTAGTTCATTTTATTTGAATTGATTCTAAAATAAATCTACGCCGGAATGTCATAAGTTTCGACATGTCATATCGTTTTTTATTTAATCTGTGCTAAATTAAAATTAGTGATATCCATGCCGTCCGTGCGAGACAATCTGAGGACTTTTTTTTCCTAACCGATACCATGTTAAAAAATAGCTTGCCCCCCTTGGATCGGCCACTGGCTCTCTGATCTTAGGCCTTCATATGTAGGATACTCGCACAAAAAGTATGCCATCTAAGAAATTAAAAACAAAATACATAAATTCGTCGGCTCATGAAGAACCAGGGCCTAGTGACTTACAACTCTCAACCGTTCATGTGCTTGATGTGCGCGTGTTTGCAGGAATTGAGGGGACCTACATTTTACTGCCGAATCCGAACGGCTAAGGTAAGTGGAACTTTTCTAAGACAAGAGATACTGTTAAAGGATTTGTCACTTCCTCGCAAGAGGTAGTGGCCCTTAAAAAAACTTAAGGTGGAAGCGGCTGGTATAGAACCCAGCCCTCTGGCATGACAGTCCAACGCACTAACCATTACGCTACAGGCTACTACTACTAAAAGCCCTTCCACACTATCCCATTGAGTAAAAAAGTGGGAGTAAAATAGTGTGGAAACAAAATATTTAATTTCATCCCACACGACTTGACAGCGCATCTCACACAATGTGACATGACGTGTTAACACGAACATTTTTAGGATTGGTTCTTAAACCATTACACATTCTATCCCACTTGGGGATTTCAGGTTATGGTGAATTAATTTATTTAGATTAATAAGTAATTCTATCTCACTTTTTTTTTGACATGTGTTATTACTCGATAGGATAGTGTGGAAGGGCTTTAAGAAATTAACTTTTTTAAAATTTTTCATCGAACATCCCTCAAATGAGGTGTCAAAAAAGCTCCAATAACTTCGGAAAAAATTGATTGGTGATTGTCTGTGGCTGTCTAATTTCTAAAAAAGTGGAGCGAAGTGTATGGAGCTTTTGCAAATATCCCATATGTAAGGTGTTAGGATCACATAGCCTTCTTTTCGTTTTGCTGTTCGACGAGCTAAATTGATAATTATTTGGTAAAGTCTCCGCTTCTATCTGGCACACAATTATTTGTCCAGACCATATTGTGTGCGGATGCGAAAAAGTGACATAATTGAGTATATATAAGGTTTTGTTTTTCAATTGTGTTATTTCAATGGTTATTTTTGATGTGGTATCAGTAAGAATTATGCTATCATGTTGGAGACCGCAGACAAATTTCTTTTTACATCAGAAGTATAGTATATATAATATACCTAAACTTAAACATGTATTTTGTACCTATTTTTTTTTTTTTTTTTTTTTTTTTCAAAGATTTTGTGAAGTGATTTTATTGCTGATTTTTAGTAGGTATATATAAAATGTAATTTAATTTAAATTTAAATATCTATTTCAAAAAGATGCGTGTTTTACTGAGAAATGTATAGTTGATGCAGTTACAATTTTCCATGACTGATGACTAACAACATGAACAGCTATTAACTTAATTAGCATTATTTATTGACATTCTCAACGTTTTGTTGTTCTTGTCCAAAGGAAAATTTTACGGCCTAGCTACATATTATAATAAAATCTACAATAAAACACGCCTAAAATTACTAACAAGCATGAAAGGGGCTATACAATTCAATGAAACAAGCTTAAATCATTTCATACACCTATAAGTATCTGCCGTAAAAAATGTAAACAAATAATGACTATTTTATTGTATTCTTGTTCAATAAAATTTAAATTTAAATAAAACGTCAACTTTCACTATGTGAACAATAATATATCTGTTTTTCTGTATTTTTTTTTTTTTTTAATATGCAGGGCAGGTATATACTACCTACAAAAATGTCAAAATTAAGATACAAAGGCTTTATAAAAAACATATTCTAGCCCACAGCATCCATATTTTTATTTGATTTATTGACTTTCTCAAACTGTTTTGTGTTTTATCTATCAACTTATATTTTGAAGAAGGCCTTATGCGAGGTCAGTTCAAGCTCACTTAAATATTTATGAATTTTATAAATATTTATTTTTCCAAACAAAACAAAAATAATATATAATGTCTTCTATGCTTGGCACAATGCCCGTGAACTTACATATAATTATTAATACTTTTTTAGATAAAAAGAAAATACAAAAAAAAAAAAAAAATATGTAAATAACTTTTAGTTTTAGAAGATGACTTTCACTGTCTGTCAAATTAAAATTAGAATAATATTCGCATAATATGCTCATAATATTTCATAGCTCGCGCAGTATAAGATTTTATTACTTAACAGATAAATATTTCAACTTTATTAGAATAATATCAAGAGGGCTTTGAAAATGTTTTTTTTTTTTATTTTTATTGAAATTTTAATTTATCAATAAAAATGTTTTCCAACATTTTGACTTTATGACGTATATTAAGGAAAATTAAATTTGTACTTTACTTTTATTATTACTTTTGTGTTTTAATTGAAGTTTCATATCCAACCATTAGGGCCACAGAGTAGATTATTCTAAGATGTAGACAAATATGTCTTTAAATTTTAATAAATTTTAAAAATAGACATACTACATTATAAATGTTAATGGTCGTATTAATAAACATTGTCTAACTTTAGACAGCCACCCAAGTTTTTAAAAAACCTTTCTAAGTGTTGCTAAAATGATCTATCTTTTTATCTTGCTTTAGACAACGTAATCTATTGTCTAAACCTTGACAAATGCAATATTTTTTTATATTAAGAAAGCATATTTCCGACTGTTTCCAAATATTTACACATAGTTTAAACAGCCAAAAATCTAATTAATAAGACCATAAGTGTTTACTGAGTTTTTTATTTATTTAGTTGAAGTTAAACCTGAAATTAAATAAAAAAAATAAATTTGGTGCCATACAGCGACTTACAACTCTCAACATTCCTGTGTACGTGTCTGCAGGAATGGAAGGAACCTACAGTTTATTGCTGAATCCGAACGGATATTTTGAGCGGCACCTTTCTATGACAAAGGTTTTGTTAGTTCCTTGCATGAGACAGTGCCTGGGAATCGAACCCAGAGCTCTGGCATGGCAGTCCATTGCACTAACCATTACGCCACAGGCTACTACTATACTAAGCTACTCTAAACCGATCAAAAAAAGATTTTTCGCTAAGCTCCAATAATTTATAGATAATGTATAGCAAATGGTAATGTATGTGTGCCAGCTGCTTTTCTTTCCAGTAAAAGCTTTCCACAAGGCTCCATACTTATACCCGTCTTATTAAGTTGCTTCAAGTCTAATTGAATTGAAATAATTTTCTTAAAAGAAATAGGTAGACGAAATTTGTTCGATTTGTGAAAAAGCTACACAGAGATACCATATACATACACATATACTGCCCTTGAACTGTTATAATTTGATATGAATGACAAATGCTATTAATATGTTGTCATTATAATGTTATCAAATTATCACAAATAATTTATTTCTTAATACTGATTTGACTAAATTTTCCTAGAATTTTTAGCAATTAAAAAAAATTTCGTTGTATCAGCCGGCATAAGTACATTATTATTGATATAAACTTTGTATTCTATATCTTATCAAATATTATACAAATAAAAATATAGAGTACAAAATTCAAACACAAAAACCACCTTCTATCTAGAAGAAGACCAATAAAATCAGGAATTCGGCCACACAAACAACCGTCTATTAATATTCAATTAAATAATAATTTTGTCAGTGAAATTCTTCTCAAACAAAATACATAAATATTCATATTTGACTTTTAAAGGATTTAACTAAATGCAAAAAAAAAAAAAATTTCGTATCCAGAAGTATTATTAAACCCTGCCATCAAATGTCCGTTCGTTATGCGACAGCTTGGCACATGAAATATGTCAAATGAAACTTTTTAAGTAATTATTCCACTAAGTACTTTGTGGAGTGAAGAAAATAAAAATTAAAAAAAAAAAAAAATCTTAAAAAAAAAACATTAATTCTTACTTTGACAAGAATTTGAATATTGTTTTTGTTAGCCTTACAAAAGAAAAAAAATTATGAAAATGGCAAAGAAGGGAAAAGCAAAATATTTTTTTTTTTGTTTTGTAAAATGCTTGTCCTAAAGAAAATTATCAAAACAATGCAAATTAAAATTTTTATTATTTTAAATTACCTCAGTAAATTCTGAATCTATAACAACAGAACAGAGAAGGTAGAAAAATACTTTTTCAGTTTCCATACCGAAAGTTTTTTTTTTTTTTTAATTTCAATAGACGGGGAAAGCTATCAATCTATGATGTTACTGAAATGGTGATAGATGTGTCACTATATTTTTTTATTTATGGTTTATCGAAGATAGTAAAATAATAAATTAAAAAGTAAGCCAAACCTAGATACTTATTCACAGATTTTATGGTAATTTGTAGAAATATGTAGGTATGTGGATGAATAAATAACATTGTATAGATACAAAGAGTAGCGCACTTAAGATGGATGCTTTTTTCAACTTTTAATATGTAGGAAAAATGGGCTGTGGGATCTAAGCACCTTGTTATGTCTCATATTTACAAAAAAAAATGTATATATTTGAAAATAGTTGACCAGTTTTGACCAGTTATGTACTGCAGAGATACCACAGCCAGGTAGATGAGTAAAAATACGCATAAAGATTGCAAAATTAATTTTTAATCTTTCTTTGCTATTCATATATAAGAATGAGCGCAATTTTAGTGATATATTGTGCTAAAGCGATTCTCTGAAATAAAGTTAAGTACAGTACAGGAATTTACATACCAGGAAATTTTGTACACTCCACCATATCACCGCTCGAAAGGATACTGATCGTTTCCATTTCCGTATCCGTGTGCTCGTCTTCTACGTTCTATTTTCGTTGCGCATCTAAACAGAGTTACCATTCCCAATTACCTATACGCAAATCATTTCAGCTTTTTCAATTGTTTCTATCAGAGAGCATTTAGCTTTTGTTGCTTTTGATCAATTTGCATTAATAAATGATGCAAACTTGAAAACCCTGTGAATGGTATACAGAGGGATAGGTTTGTGCAAGCCAATGAAACTAGACTGAAGCCTGTTTCACAATTCGACGAGAAAACGAGACGTAAACGTGACGAGAACTCGTCGTAGCTGTCAAACCAATTTCAAGCAATGAGAATATACCAGAGTATTCACAATAAAGCGTTTCTCGTCGTCCCGTCACGCCATGAGTTCGAAAAATTGAAAAAAAGACGCGACGCGACGAGACGACGATTTTCATTTTGACAATTGAGAACAGGACACTGAGCGTATCTGTATTTGTATTTATATTTATTAATTGTGTAGATAAATAAATAAAATACCGAAAATGGCGAGCAAATAAGTGTTTTTTTTTTGCGACTAATTAATTTTGTCTTCAATAACATTCCCACCGTCTTCTTCTGCTCACTTTTGGTCTTTTTTTGCCTTTTGCTTTTTTGTAAATAAACTTTCCCAAAAGTACTAAAAGCATTTTTTTTACATTTTTATTTTCCTTTTTTTTCAAATTTTGTATTTTATTTCCCAAATTCACTGACAAACACGAATAATTCTACGCTGTCCGTGTGAAGAACTCGCTGCATTGTGAATTGAGGAACGATTTTATAACGAGAAAAAGATGAAAGCGTTTCTCGTCACGCTGACGTCTCGTTTTCTCGTCGCATTGTGAAACAGACTTGAGAGGAAACCATTCTATTACCTTCTGTGTACCTAAGAACTCAAGGCTGTTTCACAATGCGACGAGAAAACGAGACGTCAGCGTGACGAGATCTCTTCGTAGTTTCTCTCTGTTAAAAAAGAATTTTAAACATTGAAATAATGCATAATAAAGCATTTCTCGTCGTCTCGTCACGTCATAAAGTTCGAAAAAATGAAAAAAAGACGCAACGTGACGACGAGAAATACTTTATTATGTATTTTTTCGTTGTTTAAAACTCGTTTTAAAGAGAGAACAACCGTGAAGAGATCTCGTCACGCTGACGTCTCGTTTTCTCGTCGCATTGTGAAATAGCCTTCATCCTACCTACCTACTGACGATTTTTGTTGAACAGACAACAGAGTATAGTACAACATTCCGTCAGCTACTCTCAGCAGCGTGTTTGTTTATTGGTATTGGTACTTATCATTTTCATACACAAGTGGAGAGAGAATTATGCACGCACACAACACTGGTAAAGCCAGAGAACGAATTTCCATACAAATTTCAAATTCGCATCGCACTTGTTATTGTTGTGGAAAGTGTGAATTAAGTGTAATAAGAACTCATCCTAACAGCGTTGCGGAAGTGGCACGATCATGCATGATAATTTCCTCGTGGCACGGTGGCACGGAAATGTTCAATATGGCACTTTTTTTTATTTCCATTATTTTATTTAAAATGAAGCAAATTTTAACAAAATTTTATGAAAATTGGTGCAAATTCCCTAAAAAGTGGGCAGAAACACATAATTTTTGACAATGCACGAATAGAGCAAATGATTTCCATTGATTTTTGTTATTATATTACACCCCGTAATAACATTGATTAAGTACAGGTTTTTGAAGAAAATAGATGAATTTGTGGTTTTTTCATGTGGCACGAAAATTGGCACGTTTTTTTCAGAAAATATGGCACGTTAATTTTATTTCGGGCGGCAACGTTGCATCCAAACCATTATAGCGTTCCAGAATTTTTGGCAGATTTTTGCAATCTTTCAAATTTTGAGGAATTTTTTCAGGGAAGAGAAAAAGAAATCCGCCGAAAAAGTCTGAAACGATTTCTGGGCAAACATTTCTGACACTTTTTAAACGCCAAACACTATAATAATCGACAAGATTTGCCATCGATCTATGATAAATCGTTATCAACATTTTCAAAAACTTATAACCAAAAGAAAAAAAATTGTTGCAAAGTATATAAATAAACATTTAAGGCATACATTTTATTATAGATGATTAAAAAACAATTTTCTTTAATTTAACGATATTTATAAAATTTATATTTTATAAAAAAAAAAAAAAAAAAAACAACACAAACATATCTATGCCAGTAAGACCTAGGGTCTTATAAATTAGGCAATGTTAGAAGGAATAGAAGGATAGGATGGATTTTTGTTAGCACAGTGGGTTGAGAAATAAGGTTTTGATTATCTCATTAAATCCCAGGGGTGGCGTTCAGTTGAGGGAATATAGAAAAGAATGCTGCATAGACTGGGGCTCGAACCCACACATCCAAGTTAGCAGTCAAGCACTACTTCCACTGCCCCGGGGCCACCCCTGGAAGTACTGCTGTCGAAAAGTACCTAACACAAAAAATTCATGAATTATGATTACATTTTCTTCTTCAAAATTACTTTTGCTAAACGAAAAGTTAATTTTATGAGAATTAATAATATTTGAATTTATATATTTGACTTTATTTGACAGAACTCAAACTTGGCTTGGTCTATGATTCGAGCCCCAGTGACCACAGAAAGTTTTTCAAATAAAATTGAACATACATCCATTTAGTCTGATGATCGGCCTGGCGACCGTAAAATAGATATAGGTAACTCCAGCCTATAAAACTTCGCGGTAAGCTCACTCAAGTTGTTGTTAATATGATGGTGCAAAAGCCTTACAGCCTTATCACACAAAAATCCTTTTAACTGGTCTAATTTCTGCCCAAAGAAATTTCTTGGGAAGTAATTGTCAGGAAGGTGAAATAATAAATTTATTTTTTTTGAAATAATTGTCATAAAGATTCAAGTCACCATTTTTAATGTTCCAGTTTAAAAAAAATAATGTTTTGTTTTCATAAAACATATGTTGATAGCTGCTTCGCAAAGAATGCAAATTTATTTTCACAAATAAATACAACCTAATAAAATTAACTTAACTTAATAATCCTGCAGTCACGATCGTAAAATAATTAAAATGCACACCAAACCACAACAAAAAAAAAATCAAACTAAAACGTGACTTTAAATTGATCCAAAAATAATCTGTGGCTGGTTTTTTTTTTTTTTGATTTTATTATTATTTTGTCAACGGAAACTCTAAACACAGCACGAACTAAATTGAAATCCATGAATTTTCCATTTGAGCCGATTGCATTTAAATGCGTTGTTGGCGTAGGTACCTTATGGCTAGGCTATCTACATTTTATAAGAGCTCGAAAATGGAAAACTTTTGACAGAGAAAAGTGTATTATCTATTTGAATATTAATCAAGTTAACTTTCAACAGCTTGACACGTTAAGCTATACAATTGTTGTTATCCACAATCTAAGAAACCTTATTTTCTAAGATATTCACTTAGCATAAAATATAACGCTCGAACAAATACTTTTCAAAGATTCATTTCACCACAAAATATAGATCAAATACCCAAACCTATAAGCTATATGAACAACCCTGTGTCTAGGAGATACATAGTAGTATATTTACATTACATTTTGTATGAAATGTTCAAACAAAGTTTACAATTATGTAAAAATTTGTAAGAAAAAATATGCAAAGTCAAGAATTTAATTCAAGCTGAAAAAGAATAAATTTGACACAAATGGACACAAAAGAATAAAGTGTGAACGATAAAAATAGCACGAAGATAGGCATCAGGTTGGTCTTGTAGAAGTCAGACAGGGACGGATTAGACTTGACATTCTAACTAACCATTCCCTGTGTGCGTGTCTGAGGGAATGGAGGGGACCTACAGTGTATTGCTGAATCGGAACAGCTAAGGTGAGCGGCACTTTTCTATATGACAGGAAATACTCTTGGAGGATTATTGTATGAAGCAAAGAACTGAAAAAAAAATCAACAAAAAGGAGCCCGTATAGTTCACTTAAAATGCTTATATCTTGAATTCTATTGATCGGATGGTCAAGGTTGAGGTCTTAAAGCTTAGGAAAAATTGCAGTGTACCATTTTGTGTTTAAAATGTATAAATATAAGTTGTTATTAAAAAAAATAAATATAAGTGGTTATACGCCTGACAAAATAATTGGAAAAATCGCCATATTCAACTCCCCATCTCCACCACAAGCTTTAAAAAAAAACTTCCAGATTGTTGTATGTATTAGACATCATAACACTTGTACCTATTAACCCACGTACTTACATTTAAGTTAGGTATACTTTACCTGCCTAAATTTACCGTCACCTCTTTGAGACTATCAAAGTTTTTTTGCTCTAACACATTTAGAAATTTCAAAATATCGATGGTTAAAAGTTCGGCAATTTTGAGCTTTTGAGAACATTTTTGGAAACAATATGGTACCATCGTACTCATATTTAATGTGCTTATACGCTGGTATTGTTTTTAATGCGCGTAAAATTAAAAAAAAAAAATCAAAAACCGCCAAAAATTGTTACAAAAAATGTATATATCCAAAAATTCACTTAGCCAAAAGTTGTTATTTCTTATTTTCTTTTGAAAATATAAAACTTATTGCCAGAAAACAAATAGGTTTTCTGAAATTTTCTTTAAAACATCTCTTGATTTTGATTAAAGTTTGTACCTGTTATAACCATTGTAGTTTTTAGAAAACTGTGTTTCAGGTTTTTACCTAAAAAGTTTTGAATTACTTGAGATTTTTTAGGAGCCTTATTTTCGCTTTTCAATGGCAACACCTTCTTACAATTTTGCAATCTAATGCTTTTGAGTAGTTCAAAAAATGTTGCATTTAATTTTTTTTTAAATATAGTCCAATCATATTAGACATAAAAACAGCCTAATTCCGGAAAAATCGCCTGAAAGCTGGATGTAGGTATATAGCCTCTCGATGGTGTTCTTAAGAAACTGTAAAAAGTCCCCATCGATAGGAGCGCCGCTTACAATTTTACGGAGGGTTTAAGGCCCCCTTTCTCCCTAATGGTGCCTTGTGCAGAAAAAATGTTGTTAACAAATTTGTAGCGTAGAAAATTTTCTACAAAAAAGATTATAACACTTTTCTTCATAAAAATAACAGTTTTCAAAATAATTCAATCCCTAGAGTTAAGGTTTTCAGTTTTCCATACAAACGGAGAATGCACAAAATTACTTGGGGTGATTCGCATACGGTATGGCAAAAAGCTAAAGCATATAGGTTGAGTCGAGACAAGAAAAAAATCGCATGGGAGGGGGTCTATTTCACCCCGTTTAGGCGGGAGGGGAATTTTATAAAAAATCGACTAGAAATAGAAAAAAGACCAATACAAAACAACGGCAACACTTACAATGCCAAGCTTTAATTTTTTTTTAAAGCTGGTAATCCGTTCTTTATTTTATTCTTAATTCAAAAAGTTTCAGAGAATAGTTTGTGCAAAATTTATTTTTAAACTCAAAATTTTATAAAATAATGAAAAAAAAAATGTGTTGAAACTAATTTTGTTCAAAATTTTACGTTATTAAGTAGTATTTTTGTTTTCAGTATTCAATGCTCCTATCAATTTCTAGTCAAACAGTAAAAACTGGGTGTCTAAATGTCTTTTACTTTTTGAGAAAATCGAAAATAACAAAATCAACTTTACTACTTAATTAGTGGAAATATGATCAACAAAATAACGAATTTAAGGAAAACTTGCTCTTGTTATTTTCAATTTTTTTCAAAAAAAAAAAAAAAGAAGAAAATTATGATAATCTTTTTTGTAGGAAATTTTCTAGGCTACAAAGCCCCCATCAACATTTTTTCTGTACAAGGCACCGTTAGGAAGATATTTCTGAAAAAAAAACCATTTTGGGGGGCCTTTAACCCCCTGTAAAATTGTTTGCGGCACTCCTATCGATGGGGACTTTTTAAAATTTCTTAAGAATACCATCAGGAGGCTGTATACCAAAATCCAGCTTTTCGGCGATTTTTCCGGAGTCAAATGTCTAATCTCTAATATGACTGGACTAATAATTTAAAACAAAATTTACCAAAAAATTATTTTTTTAGGTAGGTACTCACCAACCTACCAATTCCAATTATAAAATTTGATCAGTATTTTTTTTTGCATTATCTTTTTTTGCCTCTGGCGACTGCCCTATATTCTCCTGCATAACATTGTTTCAATCCAGCAATGGATTACATTTAAAGTTAAGGTATTTTTTGTAATTTAATCAAGTATTTTTTCGTACTTCCCACCCCCCCTATATATAAAGTTTCCAAGTGACAAGTAAATTTCACTGAAAGTTACGTTTGCCAAAAAGGAAAAAAGATATAGTACTTTGCCAAAACTCTTATGCACAAGGAATGGCAAATGTTCAACTCACAGGTGGAGAAACTTAATTATTGTTGTACATGTGAAGTTTTTAGATATACAAAAAAACATATATCTACATTTACCTACCAACTTACCAACCCCTATAGAAACTCGCAGAGGCTTCAGACAAAATTTTGAAATTAGTAGTAGGTAATTCATTTTGCTTGAAGAAGTTTTGAGAAGGCATAATGTTCACGTTCATATTGAAATAGAATGTCTGGGGAATGCTTTGTAGATGGCAATTTATAATAAATTTTAATAGGAAATAAAATGTCACAAATCATTTTTGTATGGATAAATAATTTGCAAAGCTTAACAAATATTCTATCTAATAATGGAATGGTTATTAAAATTCTGGTTTTTTATGGCTTCTATGATGAGGCTATAAGAGAGTATTTTCTATGGAAATTTGTCAGAAGCACTCATACGGATTAAAAGAACACATAACAATATTATATTTTGTAAGACCATGTGTGTCGTGTATTTTTGATTTGAAAATAAAAACCTTTAAGCTTTGCTTGCAGGTTCTTAACATGTTTTGGTTTTTATATGTAAAATAGGTTTTGAGCTTTCTAGCAGGTTCTTAACATGTTTTGGTTTTTATATGTAAAATAGGTTTTGAACTTATGTTTCTGTTTCTCTTCACTGAAGTTTTTTTTTTTTTTTAACATCCATTATGTATCATTTTCCTTAGCAAAAAATCATATAGCAATAAGGTTGTTCAATTGTTCATGTTCATGTGTGAATGGCTCATATACTCGTAACTATGTAGATTAAGTTTGTTACAAAATTCTTCCATTTTGCTTCCCAGGAAACGAAGAACAATATTATTCACAAAGTAAAAATAAAAGAAACTATAAAAATGTTTTCAGCTATTAAGCCTAATGAGCAAAGACACCAAGGCATTTGTTAAATTTCAACAATTAAGTTTTATAGTAATTATACTAATGGGATTTCATCATGTACCAAAGGAAGTATGTAAGCTGTTGGGTTGTTGATTCATTAAACAAATTATAATACGTAATCCCTCAGTATAGGTTTTTCAAAAGTAACCCATTGTCTGATTGCCCCTCGTGTATACCTACTACATTTGGATATATTAGTTTCTTTTATATGCAAAATTGCCTACACTAAAACTTATCCACATATTTAATCTGGAAAAGTATACAAATATACCTCTTGTGATACATTGACCATCATCCGTCCCTTTGCCATTAATATTTTCCATTTTTCTTACCTGCAAAAAAAAAAAAAATTATTTTAAACTTTGTAATTGTATTTATTAAAGTAAAAATTATATAAATTAAATTTAGGTTTTTAAAAACTTTATTACCTAAATATGAAAATATTTTACTTAGTCTAATCTTTAATCATCTTTTATATTCTTAGGCAAAAAGTCATAAACCCAAGGCAAAATTCTTCTTAATTTTTAATGACAAGACTATGATTGATGGTTGCCGTGCCAAAAAATGCTGCTAATTTATTTCAACTGTCATAATATTTTATTCATAATAATTCTTTGTCAGGAAGTATACACATTGAATTGATTTTTCTATGAGATGAGAAAGGTATATGAATATTTTCTTTTGAAAAAAAAGTATTTTTTAAAGAAATTTCATTTAGATATGTAAGTCGACTGATTTTGTTAAAGTTTGTTTTCAATAAAAGCAGGATTTTTATATTTTCGACCACAAAAATCTATTAGTACCTACATAACTATCAAAAGTCATCCATTATCCACTGATTGATGCGAGGAAGAAGTTATTGATCAGTTCGAAAAAAAAATTTACAGTAAATATTGCACAATATTATATACAAAATACGAAGATCAGCAATCCTGTAGCCCAGGTAGATTTAATTTGTAGCGCTTAACTGGCTGAACAGAATGGTGACGCAGACGGAGACGGAGCCGGAGCTAGAATAGCTGTCAAAATATTGAATACACGCAAATTCAATGTTGCGAACACAACGGAACGTAGACGCATACGGAACTGCAGATGCAGACGGAAGAGTTCACCAACTTTTAACTTTTGACGTACGGCACTTTTGACGTTTTAATTTGTATTAAGAAAAAAAACAACTTTTTGGGTCGGAAAAAAATATTGTGGTTATTTGTATCGCGAAAAAAATTATTTATTAAAAGGAAAATTATTGGAAACCAAAAATATGAATTCTGAGCTTGTACACAATAATATTCTTTTGTTTTTCTTCAAAATACTTTAAAAGCTGTACAGCTCCATTGTGGACGCATGTGAAAAAAATAACGTACGACACTTTTTGACAGCTCTTCCAGTTCCGTCTGCGGCTTCAGTTCCGTCATTCTATTCTGTTCAGCTAGTAACCCTCTACTGCATACGACGCCAAATATTGCTTTCTAAAATTATGTCCTTTTTTCTCCTGACTTCAACAAAAAACTGATCAAAACACAACATGATCCTCTTCTGTGCTTTTGAAAACGTCTACCAAACAAGAAGGAAGATATTCATGTTTGCAGGTCGGTCGGTTGCATGCTGTCATTGAAAACGGAAGTGTGAAAAATTTTCTTATTTCAAATAATATAATAATTTTTGCGTTAGGTGAGTTAGGCCGAAAACACAATGTGCAACTTTTTCCCATGCAGCGAAATTAGAAATAGAGATATCATGCAGCGAAGGCTGCATGCAGAGCCTGGAATATGGTCAGTCCTCATAAGAACCTGTGTAAATTTATTTTCGCTACATTGGAAAAGGCTGCACACCTGTTTTCGACTTTAAGTGGTCATAAAATTATATTGCTGATTGTGTGTCTAATTTACTTTACTTTGTAAACAAAAAAAATTGTGTTTTGAGAAGTCTCAAAACAACCCAAAGATGGCATTTTAAGCGTATTTTATTTTTCCCTCTTTAAACAATAATTCATGCGCTACCGAGTCAATTGATCCTCTCTGCTTACAAAACCACTTATCAATCGCTTTCGTAGTCAAAATAAAATAAAAATACTGAGTGCCAGCTGTACAATCGTGGTTTAAATTTTGATCCGTGGTTCAGGAATTTTAACTCGCCGATTTCGGCGGGTTAACTGAGTTTCAACGATGGTTCAAGGTTCTAATATGCACTAAAAGCCAATTACATGCCTGAACCATCGTTGAACCAGAGTTAATCCGCCGAAATTGGTGATTAAAAATTCCTGAACCACGGATCAAATTTTTGTACAACTGGCCCTGAGTGCCCTATTACACGTTGACTCTTTTAGAGTCATGACTCTCGAAACTGAATAAGTGCGAAGGAGAAAAAAGATCGGATTTCACCTTCGCACTCATTCAATTTCGAGAGCCATGACTCTAAAAGAGTCAACGTGTAATAGGGCACTGATCAATCATTTCGAAACCACAACCCTCCTAAAAAAAAAATAATCCTACTGGTTTTAAGAGGCCAGCCATTTTCTTAGAGTGGAGTTAGCATTATCGATCTTCTTAAAAAAAACGCTTTCTTGCTGCTTCTGATGTGCAGCTCTTCTGATGTAGCTCACGATTCTTTCCGTACCGCACTTAACCATTTGAGTATCGTTAGCTGCAAGTATTCGTCACAGCAGACAAGCTGTAAATCGCTTCGTATGTAAAAGCCTATAGGTGCAGAGGAACCATCGGCATTCTCTTACGTGTGAATAGGATAGCTTTAGGACCAAGACATCTCAATTTTTTTGGTGGAAAAAATTTGATTGTTTCACTGGTAAAAAAAGTAACGATGGAATGATTGAGCCAGATCCACACCATAGTTCCGATACCGATACCAGTCTCGATACGATCATTTTTTTTTATATAAAAATGAGCGCAACTTGAATTGATAAAGTGAATATTCCAATAGTTTTTTTTTTTTTTTTTTATAAGAATATCAAATGTTTTATGGTTTATCGAGTTGGTATCGGTATTTGCACTATAGTGTTAATCTTACAGTCAATATATTCAAACAAAATACTTATATTTTTCCGAAATTGATAACCTGTCAAAAATCTCTATTACGGATTCTAGAGTGCAGACAGCAGATGTTTTAAATGCATCAGATCAGATGTAATAATATTTCCTAGCAATGAGCCTATTTTAGTACACGGAATTTAGTAAAAAAAACAAAAATAAGAAGACTCGATTTCTTAATATATAAAAAAGGTAAGTCGGAATGTTATTTGAAATGGAAAAAAATTAGATAGGTTTTTTTTTATTTTAATCATTAGGGGGGCTTATTAGGAGTCTACATTTAAGTTTTCGACTGCCTAGCTCCATTCCGTTGGCTGCCATCTTGAATTTAAGGAAAATTAATTTTCGTGGAATAACTCGTTTATTTTCAACTTTTGACTAAAAATGCACTTAAAAAAGTTGTTCAGAATGTAATTATCTACAACTTTGGTAATAACAGTTTTTTTCTTAGGATTAATCCAGAATATACAATTACAATCGTTTTTTCATGTCTTTTTTTAACATAAGCGATTTAGTTAACCTTTTTTTTTTAATAAAAAAAAAAGACAGGGTATTTTCTTAATCGTTAGGGAGGGGCATAAGGGGTATATGTTGAAAATAAAGGAATTATTCAACGAAAACCAATTTTCCTTAAATTCAAGATGGCGGCCAACGCAATAGAGCTAGGCGGTCGAAAACTTAAATGTAGACTCCTAATAAGCCCCCCCTAACGATTAAAATTAAAAAAAAAACCCTATCTAACTTTTTTCATTTCACGCTTATTTTTTGTCTATTCCGACTGGACTAAAGTTAGATAAGTTCAAGCCTATGTTTTGAGGCGCCATGGCCCTGTCAAAATTAGACATTTGGTAGAACGGTGAATTGGTATTATGTATTGTAACGGAGTTACACATTTTTCCCTCTCTAAATCATCATTCTAGCTTCCACCACATTTCGCCCTCATGGTACATTCACAAAAAAAAGTATGAGATCTTAAAATATCAGTAATTAGTCATAAACTATTTATCAGCTTTTTTCAGGAATTGGTCAGGTTTGAGAAATTTGTAATCCATGGTTAAAATATTTTTAAGTCATTTTCATTAGCGATTCTCGGCACCACATTTTTGCAAAAAAAAATAAAAAATATACATACATACCTACCATTTGAAAGGTTACCGGATCGTAATAAAATGTCAGCTTGTTTCAGTAAATTGGTCACTCATAGATTTTTATTTTTCTTTAAATAATAATCATTAAAAAGTTTTTGTTTACTGGCATAGTGAAAAAAAAAACTATGGCTGATCATAATTTCTGAAACTAGCTGACCTTTTATGAAAATTGAGTTACCTTTCAGATTATAGACATTTTTGTTTTGAAAATTCAACAAATGATGTGCTAAAAATCTCTACCACCTCGAAAAAAAACTTAAAAATTCATAAAGAAATCCATGGCTGACCATTAAACATTATATCTTTTGAAATTATATTTACCTGCAATTCTCACTTAACAATGAACATATTATGTAAGTAGAAACTGAATCTGATGGTTACTTTTAAAGTTCTCTTTTTAGGGAACAGAAAATTTAGAAGAAGTGAAATTAAGAAAGCTTTTAAACATGAAAATTTAGGGACGGGTACAGTTTTATCGATTTTATGACGAAATTATTAGTCGGGCTTGAAATCACCGGCCTTTGTGGCCAATTCAACTACCCCATACCTACAGTTTAAATTTCCATTGACACCGGTTTATAGCAAGTCTTTAGCCCCTTTTTGATAATTTTACTGGACTATTAAAAGAGATTTAAAGAAAGTGTCTTTTAAATTCATTTTCGTTTTACCTTAATCTTCAGTTTAAGTTTGCCTCTAGTTATTAACTTAATTTAATTATCTTTCTGAAAACATCTTGTAGTGTCTTGACTGTGGCACTGGCACTGGCAATGTTAAAGAAAGGGGATGAAGATTTTCAGTTAAAGCAGGTGCGAAAGAAAATTATCATCATCTTAAGATATGTATAAACGTTTGTACACCAGCCGCACGTAAATCGTGGTTAACAGGAGTTAACTTCGTTTTAACGATTTATTTTTGCGGAAATTATCAACATTGATGGTGCGGTGTTGTAATATGCTAAGAAGGTATAGAAAAAAAAAAAAAGATGAAGAAGAAGAGATGATTTAATACGTAATTAGCAGCCACTAGTTGTTGGTTTGCCACCAATCGGGGGATTGATGTGTTATGTTAAGAGTAATTACTTGGCCTTGTATTTGTGATTATACGCATTAGCACACCTGTGCATGAGTTATGAGTTTTATATGAAGATTTCTAACATCTTTTCTTGATTTTACTTTTTTGTTCAAAGTTACAACGCATCAGTGCGTCTAGTGTAAACAAAAAATATTATTTGTAAAAATCCTTACATTTAGATGGTTTTTTTTTGGTATTACCAAACATATTTTTATGGCAGGTTATGATTTATTATATTACTTGATGAAGTTATCAATGACTAATGCGGTTAGCGTAGAGATTTGAAAGATAAATGGGCATACAAAAGTTAATTTATTGATTTATCTTTATTTTTCATCTTCATTTTGCAAAACTAGGTTAGTAAAAAATACATTCAAGGTTCCTATTTTTTTCCCATTGCATCTTTCAATTATTAAAGTTGAATAAATATATTTTAAGCATTGTGTAATTCCATCTTAAAGACCATAAAGTCATTATGTACATATTATACTGACCGTTTCATTTAATGCAGAATATATTATTATATGCACCATCAACTACGAAGGTCTGCCCTTATAAATTGTATATACAAAATTATTCGTCAAGCGCTTGAAACATATGTACTTCATTCATATAAAGCTCAAACTTATTATAAAATAATCAATTACAAAATTTTCAATGCAAACATTTTAATTTAATACGTCTTAAAAACAATAAACATAAAATTATCAATACAAAAGCATATAAATAAAGTTTGAGTTGAAGGACTCGAGAGATAGAAACCATCCTATAATTTTTTTCTTATTTGGAGTTATCATTTTTTGAGAATTTATCCCCAATTATGACTATTATGAAAAAGACAAAAATTTGTTTTCGAATAATAATTTATCCTCTTAATAATAATCAATGCATTTGTATACGTATTGATGTAGTCCTTTTAGTTTAGAAGAACTAAATTTGTCTACCAAAAATACCTCGGAAGATTAACTAAAACAAAGACTTCTATTATTTTGCAAATCCGCATAACTAAGCATTTACTCTAGCTTAATCCATTCTTTCTATGTTATTTTACGAACATTCAATCGGGAAATTTGTAAACACGAATATTTTTGTTGTTGTTCAAAAAATTCAATGAAATTGACAGAATAAAGAATGGTCAAGTCTAATAAGCTGACATTCTAGTATGGATAATACAATAATAATAATAATTTGCCAAATTTAAGGCAATAGTCATAAGTCGTTTTTTGACTAAAAGGTGGGGTTGTGCCCGAATTAAAAAAAAAAAAAAAGTAATAAATTATGTCCATATCATATAAAAAAACAGTCGTAAAACACAAATGAGGAACATTTGATAAAAATTCAATTTTAAGAAAAAAAAAAAAAGTACGTATACGCCCCAGTGTACATTTTTGTTATGGGTCTTTTTAGAAAAAGTAAAACTACGGCATATTAACCGCTGGTCATAAGTAAAACTTAAGAAATGCTTTGACTTAACATGAAGTTAGAATGAACACTATTTTTGAAAAAAAAAAAAAAAAAACAGTAAATCCACCCAGGGTCAATCCGGAATATTGACTTGATTTTTGACAATAAAAAACACATATTGTGAATGAAAGAAGTTCCAATTTATAACTGTTTTTATACAGGGTGTCCAATAAATAATGGATAACCTTGAAAACTATCAACTATCAAGCAGCCCTTAAGACCTTTCAGAAAAAGGCATGCAAAAAGACTCTCCCATGTGGTATCCATGGTATAATATTGTTTCAAAATTATTTAAAAAATTACGACTCTCCTCGAACACCTGGATTATTTTTATTTTTTTTTTTTTTTCAATCACTTTTCTAATAGACAAATTTAATACTTGTTGTTACGTTGTTTTTAATTATAATTTTTTTGAATTAATTTTTTTCAAACAAATACATATTACAAAATATTTATTTTTGCATTAGTTATTTACAAATTCTACTTTTATAGGTCTTATAATTGACTATTCATTGTAACTTTATTCACATTTCACAAAATGGGAAAAATCTTAGACTTAGGCATTTGTTGTACCATTAAACAGGCAACTTTTTAACGTAATTGGCTACAGTTGGTAAAAATTTTATAAAAATAAATATTTTTTGTAATTTTTGTATGGAAAAATATATTTTTGTATGGAAAAATGTATTTAAAAAAATTATTATAAAAAAATGCAACAACAAGAATTGTTAAATTTAGTATCGAAAAGATATTCAAGAAATTAAAAAAAAAATTTTAAAAAACATTTGAGGATAGTTGAAATTTTTTAAATTATTTTGAAAAAAATATTATACCATGGAAATACCACATGGGAAACATTTTTTTGTATGATGTTTTCTGAAAAGGGCTGCTAAGACTATTTGCAAGGTTATCCATTGTTTATTCGATACGTAACGATAATATTTTTACAGCCCCACATGGTTATTTGTGCCCTCTTCACACCGGTAATGATGGGCATACTTCGGAGAGTAAGAGTTTTTTACTTGTTCTTTAAGGCAAGTATTGGTTTCGTGCTGGAGAAGTTAGAAAAAGTGGGTTTTGTCATACCGTCCTTAAGTATATGTGTCTGTGAGTGCACTGTAATTCAAGCGAGAGCCTTAATGGATGGGTTAATTTGCTTCAAATTTTGTGCAGCAAATTTGAATTCCTATAGCGGAAATTCACCTACATCAACTTAGCAGGTCACTTTTTCCGTTGCAGATTAAAAACTATATAGTAATTAGTTGCTACTAAATTGCTAAAATTTATTTGCTGTTTTGGTTTGCGAGAAAATGGGTGTCCTTATATGATGACGTCATCCCTGTTTATTCGAAAACGAAAAAAGTGATTCAATTTTTTTTTTTTGCGTAACTAATTAGCAGTTAAGTAGTTTTCAATATATATCCACTCTTGGACCGTTTATCTAGGTTTTTGAAAGAGTTGACTTGCTAAGTTGACGTCAACTTAGCAGGACACCCATTTTTACACAAACCAACAGAGCAATTAATTTTTTTTGCGTAACTTATTAGCAACTAAGTATCAACTAATTACTATATATACTTTTTAATATGCAACGGAAAAAGTGACCTGCTTTGTTGATGCACATCGGAAATTCAAGTTTATGATTTAGCTAATCTAGAACGGGTATAGCTGCCAGAACACAACTGTTTCGGTCTTTTTCAAATTTTGATTAGCTATGGTTTTTTTTTGGTATAAGTATTTAGATTTTGATAAAATTTATTTTACCTGTCATGACAATAGTTTTTGTAAGAAAGCTGCATTTCAGGGCTTTTTTCCCAAAAAAATTTCCACAATTCACCACTCTTTTTTTTTCAACTCTAAAAACATGCAAATAATCTTTGTTGTTAAGTAATTATATCATGTGCTTTTCTCAGAAATAAAATTGTTGAACACACTTAAATGCTTCTAAAAATGATTTTAAGTTATCATTTTGGAATCCAATAAATATTTTCTCTTTTTGGTTAGTTTTGGATTTGTGAACTAAAAATCATTTTAAAATCAAACAAAAAAATGTAGCACTAGTATTTTGATATTTGTACTTCTGCTTTCATGATTTCCATCTTGAAATTTTCCATATCAGAGCACATTAATTTAATTTTTTTTTAGTTTTCTCTGTCAGTTCCCTGAATTTCCTTCTATAAACCAACTGATGATGGTTTTTTTTTTTTTATATCAAAAGGTCAAATCCCCGAAGATATTTCAGGATAAAAATAATGTAAGATTATTATCAGTCATATATATTTATTATCACAATCCTTCGAAAAAAAAGGATAAGGATCAAACGGACGGATGTCAATGTAGGTATATGTTTGAATTTATATGTGTGTTATGTATGCATCACGTGAGACTTTTTAAGAATTTTATTCATGTGGGATTAATTTTAGCAAACAGTTTGTACACAAACACGCACACTAACCCACACACACATTAAAGTATTTTGCAAAAAGAGTTTCCGTCCTCAAGCGTAACAGATGATAAAGTTAAGCCTTTGAGTACTATGATAGTTTGATATAATATCTATATGTATATGAATTTTCCTGTTTTTATTATACTTCTATTGAGAGATTCCAGGTTAGAAGAATATTTTGTCCATTAATATGCATGTACCTTCGTATGCCCTATTTTGACATCACCTTCCTTGCATCATATACTATGACATTTTGATATACATATAAGTAATAGATGTACAAACGTATATGTACTATTTATGAAGTGAAGATCTTTAAAAAGGAACTTATAGGTTTTTAAAGACAGTTTATTTTTTTTAGGAAATCTGTTTCATTCTAAGGAACGCAATAAGCTGCTGTATGAGGAAAACAATATTCAATGTCTGTCAAAAACAAAAACTGGGTAAATAATATTACCTTGTAACTTTGCATTGATGTGAAACTAGAGACCATAGAACATTATTATATGTTCAATATGCAATCCAGTGAAGACAGAAGACTTAAGACATTCGCTCTAAAGATTATGTGTGACGAAAAATTTTGTTCAACAAGTTTCGGAATATTTTTTCAGCTTTTTTGTCTTCAAAACTTTTAAATGAATGTTCTGATAAATCCCTTAAGGTGTTGTATAGGTAATTTTATCTAAAAATCGAAATCTGTGTTTTCTATCAAGTTATATTGACTGAAAAACGTTCTTTCGATAATTTTTAGCAGTTCGATCAACATTTTTAAGCTTTTTTTTTTAATAAAAAAAAAACTGTAGATTTTAATTTGAGTATTATCAATTCTTTATTACATTATTATGTAGAAAATTGAATTGAAGTCAAAAGCATTATGTTTTTTTTTAAAATATTATTTCTTAACACGTTTGCTGCCGCCCATATAACTTTAGTTTTTTTCAGCCGGATGCCAATAGTGTTTTTTTTTTTGCATAAAATGTATGTTTACAGCCCAATTATTAAACGTGGAATAGCAAATGATTAGACCTTATTCCGTGGACTAAGTGCAAAATGTTATCAATAAAACAAAATTTTTACAAAGTGACGTTTACTAAACTAAACCACTGAAGAAGGTGGTTTAGCGAACCAGATGTGTGAATTTATTCTGAGATTACAAATTTAATTTTGAAGAAAAATAATAATTTCCACTACATTTATTGAGTTCTTATGTCTACTTAAACTACTTCACAATTGAGTCAAATTGTCTTAGACTTGGCCGAAAAATATTTAGACAGGGGTAGACCATTTTGCACCCGATAATTTGTATACCTTTGTTTCCTTAGCCAAAAACATCCTTGCTCGTCAAACGCCATTGTAACTCTACCTAGCAACAGACAAGGCAATCCAAGAGATGTGACGACTGCCAAACTCAGGAGAAATAAAATATAAAGGGCTTGGTACCTGTGAACGAAATCATAGGGCAAATTCCTAAACGCAACATTTGCAAAGCAAAACACATGCAAAGCAAATGAAAAACGCAAGCTGCTGTTTGCATTGCAGGCATATGTCATTTGGGAACGAATATTTGCTTAAGTTTTTGATTGTTGTTGAAATCGATAATGGACGACCAGAAAAAAAATTTTATAAAGATCTTGCTCAATTTTTGCTCCACAACAGCAATCTTTTACAAAAAATAGAATACAAATGTAAAAAGAAAATTTATTTATGAATTTCTGTTCAAAAAACGCAACTTCAGACACGCCACCACAAAAACAAATTGAAATGATTGAAATGCGCAAGTGAATTGCGCAAGATATTTTTGACATTTACACAAATACATTTTTAATTTTTTCTTGTTTGTGATGAATGCTTTTATCTAGGTACCGGTGAAGAAAAATCATTATTTTAATAGCAGGCCACAGAGAAAAAATTCCTACAAAAATGTATAGCTTAAGACCCGGTACACACGGCCTCTCTTAGGGAGTAGAAGTTGTGTAAAAGTTGAGTAAAAGTTGTATCCCCACGGTCACACGGCAGTGAACGTGAATTACTATAATAAGGAAACTGCTAACTGAAACTCTTTCTTTACGTTATGACATTATCCGTACGTACACAGACACCACATAAAGATCAGTTTAAGAACAATGGATTCTAGGAACCTCGAAGCGTGGAGAAAAAGAAATACACATATCAAAATTTTGTCGAATCGAAAATCGAACCAATTACAAGAACTTCCAATGGGTAGTTAAATATGCTGGAATATTTTATTAGTCACTTGGCCTGCCATAAAATGTATTTATTTTAATTAAAAAACAAAATAATAAGAAAGAGAATAAATTAATATGATAAATAACACATAGTTAATAGAATTAGTTTTCCAATTATGGGAGTATCTAGCTCATGCTCAGCGTTGCCAACCACTTTGTCAATATAATGCCTCAATTGAAAAAAAATCAATGAAAAAAAGGCTTACGTATTTTTTTATTTTTGAATTTAACGTTAAATATTAAAAATTTAATATACATATAAACAACAAAAGATCACAAAAAAAGGATACAATTTACGAAAAATTAAACACCAGTTTGATTGAAATAAAAAACAATCCTTCAAAAAAAAAAACTTCACAGGAAATCATCGAGTTTCAGAACTCTAATTCAGTTATGTATGTATGTCCTGTCCATGTACCCAATTGATCACATAGATACGTATGAATAAAGAATATGTATGTATGTATATTTTAGTAAATTTTCAATTCAGTTCGCCCTTTAAATCATACATCATTTTTGAGGTAAAAAATAAAGATTGTTCCAGATTATATCAATTTTTATCTTTAAAAATCGTTTTTGTGTTTTTAGTCTATTCCTGGACTTTGTTTTATTTAAATTAATACAAGCCGTGGCGTGATGGTTAGTGCGATGGACTGTCATGCCGGAGGTCTAAGGTTCGATCCCCAGCCTCGCCATCTATTTATTTAAAAGAAAAAACGGCTACTGCCTCTTGCGAGGAATTGACAAATCCTCCAAGAGTATCTCCTGTCACAGAAAAGTGCCGCTCGTTAGCCGTTCGGATTCGGCAATAAACTGTAGGTCCCCTCCATTCCTGCAGACACGCACACAGGAATGGTTGAGAGTTGTAAGTCACTAGGCCCTAGTTCTTCATGAGCTGTTGTGCCATCAAATTTATTTTTTTTACAAGAAAAAATATTTTCAACTGACTGCAAGAAATTTTTAATTTAACATGAAAAATAAACATTTTTAAAATTTAGAATTTTTTTCTTCAAATTCAGAAATATTTTTTAAATTGTTAGAAATATTTAAATTTACAAAAAATCTGAATTCATTAAAATAAATGAGAAAAAAAAGCCTTTTTGGTAAAAAAAATAAGCCTCATAGCCTCAGATGGTGAAACAATGCCTAAAAGGCATACAAAAGCCTCAGTTGGCATCGCTGCTCATGCTTTAACTTAAATTATTGATTAAATAACTTTGAGTAATTTTCGTTGCCATCAGTAGCTACTAACTGAGCTATTATGAAACTCCTTATGACAATCTGTCAACTGAATCTAATTGTCTGAAACCTGTCAACAGCAATTTTCCTAATCATCCCAACAGTAGAAACCAATTAGATAGAATATAATATAGACACTGTTTCAAGTGTCATCTTAATAAAAGTTATATTAAGAACAGATTCTGCTCTCACCATAATTATAATAATTTTTTTTTTTTCAAGTCCATCGATTATTATCATATTAGACTCAATTAATTCCTCCATTGTAATCCACTATAGAATGCAGAAAAAAAGGTGAATAAACTTGAATTAACCCCACCTCTCCTATAAGTGTTTTCCCCTCCTTATATTATATGTACCAACATATTTCTATGTACTTTTTTTGTAAGTAAACCCAGATTTAGTTGACATTTGCAAATTCTTCATTAAATCCTATTTGCGTGTGGGTTGTGCTTACACTGTCTACCAAGCTTATCGATAAAATTGTTTTTCCCTATTAGATTGTAATTTCCTTTTATATGAAGTCGACAGATTATAGAGATTAGCAAATCTGGCCCCTACCCCCCTCCCCCACCATTTCGATACGAAATTGACAGTGAAAAAATCAATATCGGTTCAATTTCCTTTTTGAATTTCGCACTGCTAATCCGGGTGGATACAAAAATAAAAGTAAACGTCTAGGTTGAATGTTTTGGCTTTAGTTTTTCTTTGTATGGATATTGAGCTGAAAGACTTTTGGGCAACAAATCTTTAAGCTTAAAAAACCCTTTTTTTCCTATCAAATTAAAAAAAATGATAAAGGGAGATAGTCCAGTCAACGAAGAAAAAATAAATGAAATAAATCGTGTAGTCTAGGTTATTTTTTTAAGTGGTAGGGGTGACCCTCAGGTCCAACATACCAAAAGTCCCCAGCCCAGGGCCGCGAGCTTAAGCCTGGAGAGGGGGTTAAAGGTCCCCTTTTTTAGTTTTTCACGAATATTTGGAAAACCAAGGGCTTAACTGAAAAAGTCTGGACCAAGGAATTAAAGTAAATTAAATTTCCTACAAAAAATGTTATATTTATATTTTCGCTTGGAGCAACACTAAGGAAGATGCTGGGTGGAGAAATGTCAAGAAATCTAAAAAATCGGTCATTAGCCTACAAAATTTAGTGTTTCTAGATCAATTTTATCTAGAAATAACAGAAAAAATAAGTATATGTATTCAAAATTATTCCATTGATGATTTGGAAGGGAGTTAATGGGGTTAAAACAGGTGGCGAAGGTTAGAATTTCCTAATTTAATTTATTTGCTACAGTGTTTGCATTCACTATGAAAAATACTGTTTTTTTAAAGGTAAAAAGTATAATGGATTTTTCCAAGTTACTGACCAAGACTTTGTAAAATAATTTTCAGGCATGTACTAAGAAAAAAATCGTTAAGGATAGGGGGGTCTATGTCCCCTCGTTTATAAGGGAGGGACCATTTTCTAAAGCATTGACGTAAAGTGCATTAATAATTATTTAAAATCAATGGAGGTACCTATAATACAACACTATAGGTTTTTGAAAATCCAAGGACCTATTCTTTTATTTTGTTGCTAAAACAAGTTTTTTTTATTAAACAGGTTATAAAAAAATTGAACTTAAATTTAAAGTTTTGAAAAAAAAAATTTATAATCATTTTATTTTCAAAATTTTTTGTAGCTAAGTGCTAAATTTTAGTTCAGTATTTATGGCCGTTGTTAATTCTTAGTCGAACGCTAAAAATTAGATAGCTGTAGGTCTTTCAGTTTTTGAGAAAAACAAAAATTATGAACACTACTACTTTCTTAGAAATTTTTTCTAAAGAACCTTTACCCCCTCCTGTCTAAAGCTCGCGGCTCTGGACTGGGGACTTTCAATATATTATACCTGAGCATCACCCCTAACTTATGAAAAAATAATCCAGACTACATGATTTTTCCTTCGTTGGCAAAGTGACGGTTTTACAAGAGAAATAATTTTCTAAAAAAGTAGTAGTTTCCATAATTTTTGATTTTTTCAAAAACTGAAAGACCTACAGCTATCTAATTTTTAGCGTTCAACTAAGAATTAACAACGGCCATAAATACTGAACTAAAATTTAGCACTTAGCTACAAAAAATTTTGAAAATAAAATCATTATAAATTTTTTTTTTCAAAACTTTAAATTTAAGTTCAATTTTTTTATAACCTGTTTAATAAAAAAAACTTGTTTTAGCAACAAAATAAAAGAATAGGTCCTTGGATTTTCAAAAACCTATAGTGTTGTATTATAGGTACCTCCATTGATTTTAAATAATTATTAATGCACTTTACGTCAATGCTTTAGAAAATGGTCCCTCCCTTATAAACGAGGGGACATAGACCCCCCTATCCTTAACGATTTTTTTCTTAGTACATGCCTGAAAATTTTTTTACAAAGTCTTGGTCAGTAACTTGGAAAAATCCATTATACTTTTTACCTTTAAAAAAACAGTATTTTTCATAGTGAATGCAAACACTGTAGCAAATAAATTAAATTAGGAAATTCTAACCTTCGCCACCTGTTTTAACCCCATTAACTCCCTTCCAAATCATCAATGGAATAATTTTGAATACATATACTTATTTTTTCTGTTATTTCTAGATAAAATTGATCTAGAAACACTAAATTTTGTAGGCTAATGACCGATTTTTTAGATTTCTTGACATTTCTCCACCCAGCATCTTCCTTAGTGTTGCTCCAAGCGAAAATATAAATATAACATTTTTTGTAGGAAATTTAATTTACTTTAATTCCTTGGTCCAAACTTTTTCAGTTAAGCCCTTGGTTTTCCAAATATTCGTGAAAAACTTAAAAAGGGGACCTTTAACCCCCTCTCCAGGCTTAAGCTCGCGGCCCTGGGCTGGGGACTTTTGGTATGTTGGACCTGAGGGTCACCCCTACCACTTTAAAAAATAGCCCAGACTACACGGTTTATTTCATTTATTTTATGATTTTCGGTCTTCGTTGACTGGACTAAGAGGATAAAATATGTAGTATTAAATTAAAATTAAATTTTTTTTTGGGAGCGTTAAATAAAACCCTGACTAGTACTAAGG
This sequence comes from Epistrophella euchroma, assembly GCA_947049315.1. Lineage (NCBI taxonomy): Eukaryota > Metazoa > Arthropoda > Insecta > Diptera > Syrphidae > Epistrophella > Epistrophella euchroma. Next base: position 21,849,713 of record OX346246.1, read on the forward strand.
AACATTTTTTGAAACGAAAAATATGGTTTTCTGAATAGATTCTCGCAATAAGCCCTAAGTTCAACATAAGCGCGGTTTATGCAGAAAAAAAAGGAGGACATTATAAGCATTTAAGTATGTAGGTCATGAATCTTTATGTTTAGTATCAGCAAACAGATCTTAATAACTTAAAATTTAGATATGTGGTACAAAACTTTTATTTTTCCCTCCGCTCAACCTTCATGCCTTGGTTTTTATCGGATTAATGACAGATACCGCATGGGTAATGTCAAACTGACAAAGTATTTTCATTTTGTATTGTTTGACATTGTTTTTTTTTAGTAGGCGTAATGGTTAATCTGTAAGAAACTATCACGTTAAAGGCAGTGTGGTCGAAATGAATCTAAGGCGCTACCTAACAACAGAAATGTTTGTTTTTTTTTTTTTTTTTTTTTGCACAGCACAAACACTGCTTTAGCAAGAAAATGAAAAATCCTCCAATAGTATCTCTTGCCGCTCACCTTAGCTGTTCTGTTCGGATTTGGAAATTAACAGTAGGCTCCTCCATTCCTGCGAACATGCAACCAGGAATGGTTGAGAGTTGTTGGTTGAGAATTGTAAGTCACTGTCACTAGGCCCTGGGGTTTCATGAGCCGTCGTTATTTATTGTTGGAAATTTTATCATGTGGTATTCAGTCTTTGGGTTTTTAAAGGGCTTGAAAAAGATCCACTGTTTTCTGCGTCAATAAGCTGAATTATTGCCATATTAAAATGATGATGAGAAATATATCGACGTTCAAGAACTTTCATTATGACATGACAGTTGATGTCGTTCATGAGCTATTGAAATCAGACTTATACATATAATTATATTTCTTTAAAAAACAAAAATTTGACTGTAAATAGCACCGTTCAATTTAGAATGTCAGTTTATTAGACTTGACCATTCTTTATTCCGTCAATTTCATTGGCCGCATGGATGAACCGGAAACAATTGAGAAATTTTATGTCAAAAAATGTCGTGACATTGGCAGAATTGTTGAAAAGTGCTATCAACAGCTAAAAAATTTAGGTAAACTTTTTTAAAAATAATCTATAAAAAATAAAATAATAATTGTCATGTCCGTGTTTTTGTGGTATTACCCAAACCAGTCAGTTTAGACAGATGCTGTATAGCTAGTTAAATCTAATACATATAAAAAGTAACAACAGTAAATGACTGCCAGGTAATTTACATTTTTTCTCCAGGCAAATGTGACTTAAGATAAAAATTTTGAAATGATTAAGAACTATATAAAATCTAAATCCAAAAAAATTAAATTTTGCAATACTGCCCGTTGGTCCATCTGTACATCAAGCTGCCGCCTAAACGAGTGAACAAATTTACTTAAATTTTGATACATGGACTTTTTATCTAATGATAGGTCTTATTATTCAAAATCAAAAAAAAAAAATCATAATGCCCAAAAAACGACATTAGCTGCATTTTATTTTCCCCCAGATCTGATCCGGATTAGATTTGGAAACATAAATACAAGTATTACAAAAACAACACAAGATCCAGGTCTGCCTTTGGATTTGGATTTCAAAATCCATTTTCTGAACACTTTCCTAACAATATATTAATTTTATAGGTTGGTACCACTGCTGAGATTTACAAAAAAAAAACTCGCAATAAAATTAAAAATTCTCGAAATCAAACACATGCCGCCATCATTCCAATTTTTGTTATCTGTTTTTTCTTCATTTAATAGAGCCGACGCGTCGCGAGGCACGGAAAAAATACATACAAACTATTAACTTAATGGAAATTAAACTAAAAAAATAAAACTCTTCCATTTTTAAACATTCGCTCTTCCTTAGATACCAAAAAATTTTTCAAACAAGATTTTTGAAAATTTTCCTTCTGTCAATTTTATTGTGCAAATAAAGCCAACTGTGAGAAATAAATAAATTTGTGATCCAGTTTGTTTTATTATCATGATCTGATCCGGACCAGATCTGAGGGAAAATAAAATGCAGCTATTAATCGGAAAAAGAAAAATTAATAGTCAAAAACTCGCTTAAATGAATATATTCATTTAAAAATTTTAAAGACTGTTTATTCAATATTTGTGTCATTAAATTGTGTCTTTATGAACACAACTACGAAAATCAAATAAAACAAAAAGTAATGAGCAAACTTTGACTGCATGAGTATTGTTGTGTTTACAAAACTTTGGCACAGGTTTAAAAGATTCTTTCCATGAAGATTTCTGTATGTTGTACAACTATCTCTTGACTGTTTTTTTTTCAAACTTGTTGTTCTTCTTGTTCACTTGAAGCCAAACTAAAGTGGAATTGATATTTTCATCAACCTTTTGTGTTAGTTCTTCAATCCTTTACTATCCGTTGGGCGCCACTTTGATCAACCTGTAAATTTTGTGACTTCAAGAGACTTAATATGGTTAAAAGAACCTGATAAATGAAGGACTTGCAATTTATATTCAACTAAACGTTTTACCGAATACATTTCATTTTTGATAAACTTAAAATACGAAGGCACAACCCTAAAAAAAAAAGTTAAACTTTCAAGGCAAAGCTCTTTAAACTATGAATTTCATCTTAAAATGTTAGAGATGTACCTATCTATAGGACATCAGGTACCTACCTACCTACTTAGATTTACAGGATCAAAAAAACAGTAAGACATACAAATTTGGCTGTTTTTTCACCACAGTACAACAACGGTTTGTTTTATTCCTCGATCTCAAAAATTGTTACGCTTCCATTATTTGCCCTTATACCTAGTACCTACCTATACCTACCTAACAATTTGCAAATAAACAAAATGAGGCGCAAACCATGGCCTTACAAAAGTACAACGACTTTGTGTGGCGTCATCGAAACGATGGCGGTGGCGGCAGCGTCGTTCGGAACTTTACAAACTTCTAGGGCATTCTTACAACACTACTAATTTCCCATTTCATTCATTCTTTGTTGCTATTTTTATAGAATATTTATTTAGTTTAATGATGTGCCTGCACAATTACAGTGCATTGCACCTGAGAACGATTATAATGAGAAGAAGGTGTGTGGTTTAATTAATTTGCCCGGTAAAAAAATACTGCGATCTAAAGGTAAACAAAAATATATAAAGAAAATAGTAGAAGAAAAGAGAAGATACGAATTGTATCTGATGACATAACCATGTCCACAGCCACTATGACTTCATTTTAGCGAATTTAATTTAGAATAAAATAATTTTTTTTTTTCAATTGGTGAATAAAAGATAAATAAATAAAATTGGGGTGACTTTTTCATTGACATCATAAAATGTCATCCGGTAAAATCCCAACTAAGAAAGAACGAGACAAAAAAACATATATATGGCACTTATCGCCTGACAGTTGTTGTTGTTGTTGAAAAAAAAAAAAAAAAAACTGACGTAATCATCGTGATGTCGTCATTGCATTAATGATTTTTCCACCCAAACTTATCTCTGCGGCAAAACAACCTTCTTCACTCAAAGTGCTGACGAGAGTTTTTATGAAGCTATATATTATTTTGTTTTAATTTTTCCTCCATTATATTCAAGATAAAGGTTATGGCCACATGTCAAAATTAATTAGATGCAAAAATATCGAAAGAAAACAGACAAAAAATATTGCTCCCACTTGAGTCACACCCGCAATTAGCATTAGCATCCGAAAGATTTAGTGTGTGTAGGGAAATAAAGGGAAAAATACACCTTTTTTTACATTTTTATGTTGTGATAAAAGATATTTTTAGCCATCAGATGTCAGATGGAAGCAATATTATTAATAAATAAGCGAAAAAAAAAACACTGAAAATAAATAGAATGAGAAAGGTACTTTCAAGAAGTGAAAACTAACCTCCATTATTTTCTTCGAGAGCAAATTTATTGATGTTTTTGTGTATTTATTTAATCTTTGTGTCACTTTTAATCACTTTGATTCTTTTTTTTTTTCTATCCAAAAGAAAAGAATAATTTCAATTTAACTTTTTGACACTTTTTATTTGAGCGAAAATACAATGAACAAAACGAAAGAAATATCTACGAGTATTTATTTTTCCAGGGCGTTAACTACTTTGCAAGTGAATGAAGAAAATATAATAGATTTTTCCGGCAGTGATGGAGTTTACACTATCGCACTTTTATTAATCTCTCTAGAATTCTCAAGGATTTATTTATTTAAGTATAAATAAATAAAATTCACACGTCGTTGTCGTCGATGGAGAAAAAAAAATCAACCAACAATAATAATTATCTACTTGGCGTTCAATAAAACCGAGCTTCAATCTGTCAATGCACAAACTGAATGGATATGGTGGATGTGTAGTGTAGATACATAAATGCCAATAACAATTTTACTATCTTACACCGCTATTGGCATGAAGGGAACAATTTTGTACCAGCATTTAAGTGGGATTGTTGATATAGATAGAGAGAGAGAGAGAAAGGGAAATTTTAACAGTGACTTTAAAGATGGGGAAATTGAGAAGAGATATGAGTGTATAACTGTTTTGGCTGTCAGTTTGACAGCTGTCATAGAATGGGACATTTTTTACAGGGTGATGTAATCCGGTATTTTATTTAAACGTCATTTGTATAAGTTCATAACAAGGTGTCTAAATATATTAATAGGTATATTTTATATTATGTTTTTATATATTTCAGAAATTGTTCAAAAAAAAAAAATTAATAATATTTATAGAAATGAATAGGGTATAAATATTAATGTAATTCATTTTATAATAAATTGTAGGTATAACCTATTCTAAAAGACTGAAGTTTTACTCTTTACACCGACATTTACCAAATATTTAGCTAAGTTGATTGAATTTATTAAATTAAATTAAATTGAATTTATTAAATTAAAAATGTGAATATATATAAAATAAAATTAAATGCACGACTGGGTCGCACGAACTTGCTCTTGTAGTAAAATTTTCTTTGAATTTTAAAGACTGAGTGTAATATAAAACATTTATTCAATAATTATATATGTATTTATCCATTCAATAAATAGCGAAGAATTGAAATTTGAATATGGAAAAAAAGCATGAAACACGTTCTAAATTTATAAAAAAGTACCTACCTGAAATGCTTTAATCTGAAAACGAATAACGGCATTTCTATTTTAAAAAAAATATGAACTTATACAGAAAAAATTTTAAAAATCGTTCGAGTGGTTTTCTTAAAAAATAATTTTTTATATATAAAATTTCTTGAAATTTTTTAGAAAAAAAATTGGTATGCCATTTTTAAAAATATATAGTAATATGCAACTAAAACCATAATTAAACAAAAAAATCATCAACCGATTTTCAAAAAACTGAACTTTTTTAAAAGTATATGCATTATTGCTTAGACTTGATAGGACTTCAAAATTTGATCAAAATCGGTGAAGCGGTTTATGATAAATTGTAAAATAAAGATTAATAACGTTTTTTGGTAATTTTTTTTTCACCAAAATGTAGACAATACCACCATTAGTACACACAAAACTTAACTTATAGCGCCCGCATGGGGCCAGTAAGTTAGTTGTAAGTTATTGATAAGTAGGCTATTTTTTTTATGAATTTTTGTCTAGCTTTAAGTTAGTTATAAGTTTAATGAAAAATAAAAATGAATTAAAAAAATTTAAAAAAATGGTTAGAGCCGTTTTTGATATAAACAACTTTTTCTCAAATGGTTGCGTATGGCAAATACTGTTATTTTTTGAGCTAAAAAAATATCAATTTTCCCGCTAGGGAATCACCCGAAAATTTTGACTATTAGAGTAATTTTCGTTTAAAATTTTCTAAAAACATAATGTTAAAAATCGCTTGAGCTTTGTAAAAACCGACCAAGTAATTTTCTTCAAGATGTTTAATTTTCCAAAAAAAAAAAAAAAATGAAAACCAAAAAAAAAAAAATATTGGAAATTTATAAAATACTATTTAAACTTTTCAGAAAATTCTACATACAAAATTTGATCAAAATCAACCACAATGTTTGTTGAATTTGTGAACAACAACAACAACTTAAAGGCACTACCACCAATTGTTTACGAATTAATTTTTTTAGGTATTTTTAATTCGTTTTATTTTTTTTTGGCTGGAGATATAGCTATTTCAAGGGGTACCAAGCCCTATAATCAGTCTCCTTTTTAGTAGTGCTGAGCTTTAATCCAATTTTATTATGAAAAACTTTCCACATCATGCGGTATTTGAACCCACGCATCAGATTTGCTCAGTCTTCGAAGCCGTATGCACTACGCATTCCGCTACTGATCACCACTGACGTCACAAGTCGAGATGTGTTTGTTTATCAAATGCATTTGGAGCATCAGCATTTGAAATAGCTATATCTCCAGCCAAACAAAAATAAAACGAATTAAAAATACCTAAAAAAATTAATTCGTAAACAATTGGTGATAGCGCATTTAAGTTGTTGTTGTTGTTGTTGTTCACAAATTCAATGAAATTGACGGAATAAAGAATGGTCAAGTCTAATAAACTGACATTCTAGTATGAATAGTACAATAATAATAATAATGTTGGTTTCCAATATTATTAGAAGCATCTTTTATTTAAATGATAAGAAACTTGAAAATTAAGAACGATCGTTCCATATAAGCCAGAACCTTTCATGGAACGTTTGTTTTTGATGATATATTAATAATAATAATAGTTAAATATGTTAAATTTGTGTGCTTTAACTGGTATATCGTAATCGTACGTATTGGCAAATAGAAAAATTTAAATCAAAATTTTTAAGGTTGTTTTCGAGGGCAAACAAAATTTCCTTGATGAATTTTAAACAATTGTATGGAAGTTACCGTAATTAGAACAATTTTTGTTGAAAATCTGCTAGATATTCTTGAAAATCGGGCAGTTGACAAACAATCGACACCACGTTTCGAAATATTTAGGTACACCTTTTTTTAAAATTAAAAATTATATTTTTTTTGAAAATTTTGGTATAGTTGAAGAACTATTAAACTTTGCAAAAAACTCCATTACAAAATTCTTAAAATCATTTAAAGTTTTTTCGAAAAAAGCGAAAACCAGAAAAATGTTGTTGTTTTTGTTTCCTATAAATTATTTTCTAAAAACGACACCCTGCATCCTTGCAATGGAAAATCAATAAATGTCCTTTTTTCTAGTTTAGATTCAAAAAGAAATACTTCACTACGTCACTTTTCCAAAAACTGTTCTAAATCCAGTAAGAAAAAAAGAACTCTTGCACACCGATATCTATGGATAACTCTTTGGATGGACTTTTACAAAAACAACCCCTCTCTGCAAATAGCATTCTGCAATCGAACAATTTACTGCCATCGTGGCTCTTATCTATCATAGGCCAAACGCTACCTGCCAGTACTATTCCAACCGACATACCGGCAACTATACAATTTTCATACGGGGCATCTTTCTTCTTCGTACTATATTTTCCTTCGCGGATATTTGTTGCTATTGTTGTTGTTGTCCTACTTTTTTTTATTTATTCCTGTATTCCTACCTGTCGCGCTCTTATCCTAGTTTGTATATACATCACTATACCCTGAAGTGAATGCTTCTATTTTCGTTTGTTTGTGCAACGAGAATTCAGGATTAACAAGTCAACTATTGAAAGGAAGTAACTATATAAAATAGCAAAAAAAAAAAAAAAATATCCTCCACACATGAGAAGTTTCCTAGAAATCCTTTCTTCAACATGAATGAAAGTAAAGCGCATTTGAATGCTGTTTCCATAACTGGTTGAGCCCTTGCTGTGTGTCAGAATAAGAGTTGTTGCTTTTTTGAATTTTAGTCCTGATATAAAGAAATGGCATAGTCACCTCATTTGCTAACGAAGTGATTATTATCTGTGTGCCCATTCGGTTAGTAGATAACTAATATGAAACCTTAAATTGGTAGGACTTAAAAATTTTAAATCTTAAAAAAACAAAAAAAAAAAAAAAACAAAAACCATCCTTCCAGTCCTCAAGATGATGCGAGATATCTTCCTGTATGTGGTGCTAATTATCCTGTTTGGTGTTATATTTCTGGCCCAATTAATTGTGAACGTTTATGCCTTTCAACGCCAACCAGCCCCAAAGTCACGCACAGTTATTTTCGTTTAAAAAAAAAATCAAAAAAAAAACCATAAGGCTTTGCTCATTTCTTCGGGCAAAACAATGCATTTGGATTCCAATACAATGCACAACTTACACAATGCACTAATGAGGAACAAAGAGTGTTTGAAAAGTGCCATAACACCGGATACCGGATACACCATTGTCGTGGGTTAGTTTTTCAACAATTAAAATGGCAAGAAGGAGAGAACTTTAGAAAAGAAATGCAAAAAAGGTACCTTAAACTTGCTGCTGCTGCTGCTGGTGGGACTGCTGCAATAATTATTGTTCTCGCTTTTCGACTTGGTGTAGTCACTCAAATTTAACTTGACACCATTCAAATGGATAGATCTTTGCAACAGAGTGAAATGTAATGCTACAAGAAAGCTGGGAGTATCTTTCAGTTCTTTTTATTTTTTTCTTTTTGTATCAGAATCGAGGATAACTTTTAGCAGAAATGGGAATCAATTACAATAGAGAAGTGAGAGTACATTTGTTTTTGTGTGGGGATTTCAGCTTTTAGTGTTGTAAGAATTGTTAAAATGTAGGAAATGATATGATGTGATATTTATTTATTTGCTTGCAATTATTTTTTTTTTTTTTTTGCTGTATCTATAAGATTTTTGTTCATATAATAAGGTTATAATATTATATCCAAGATAATAAGCATAATACGTATGTATTTAATATTCATAACCATATTGATAGTTATGAAAAAAAAAAACAAAAACACGAGGAATTCGTCTTCCATAAAATCAGACAACATTTTTAAAGTTTCTTACATAAAAGTTTGATTGATTTCTGTTTGAATTTAAATAAATAAAATTAAGAACACGGTAATTTATTTAGTTGAAGTTTTTTAAATATTTTTGTATCACATAGGTACCTATTTGCATCGAGAAAAATTTAATAATTGTGTGCATTTTCAATTGCTGTTTATATGTATTTGTTTGGTTTTTAAATAGTGCAACTGAGAGACTGTTTCAACGAATAATATTTTTTTTAATACTTTAACATTAATTTAAAGTTTTATTTCAATGTAAAGTTTTAAAATTTACTTTTTTAAATAATTAAAATTGTTATTTATTTTGTGTAACATTTTGAAATTTTTTTGAATTTTAATTTGATATTTTTTTTTTTAATTTATTTTAAATTATTTATTTTTATTTAGTTTTATTTTTTTTTATAAAATATAATTCATGAAAAATAGAGATATTTTTATCAAAAATATGAATTTTTTTGACAATTTAGTTAACAAAGAAAAAAAAAAACGATTTTAAGAATAAAAATAAAATTAAATCATAAATCAAATGTGTGCATTAATTAACTAAATTTTACGATAAAAAAATTAAGTTAGGATTTCTGTTTTCTAATATATTTGAGGAAGATAATTCAATCCAACTTTCAACAAACACGCATAAGTAATTTTGAATAATTTGATAATTATCCAGAGAAATTGTATAGCAAATGATTCTATTGTGAAATTTCTTTGGATTTATAATAATTTAAGTTAGAGTTTATTTTTGGGAAAAATACGACTGACTTGTTTTTTTTTTTTTTGCGTTGCAAAAAATTGTAAAAACGTTAGAAATATCTATTGTTGTTTTGGGAATATAAGCCAGATAATGTTTTTATTTTCAAACAAAAGTATTTCAATGTTTCATGTTGATAAAGGAAGAATGGAAAGAAATCCCGTTGCAATACGATTTCGGACTATCCTCCGGCGGCGAGGTGCCGACTCACTTCAGCGTGCCCGTACGGTCAAGGTTGGGTCGATTTCTTGTTGCGTTACGTCACAGCTCTGCGCCAAAAATGTCAAAGTGTCAGAAATTCTTGAAATATTTTTAGAAAAATTTTGGTCTTTTTCCTTAGAAAATAAATCAGAATTTCGTATTACATTTTTCCTTTGCTTTTATTTTGGAAAAATTTATTCTGCATGGCTTAATTTCCTCTGGCATAAATTGAGCTAGCCTTAAACATGTCCAAGAACGGAAAAGTTCGTTTTTCAAATTTGTAAATTTGGTTGCACATAACCTCGTGAAGAACTAAGGCCTAGAAACTTAATTTTTGGGTGTGTGTTTGTCAGGAAAGAGGCAGGGAATGAAAGGGACCTACAATTCTGTGTCGAATCCGAATAGTTATGAAGAGAGCCATTTTTTCATGTCAAGAGAATACCTTAGAAAGATTTTTCATTCTTTTTTGTGTTTTTTTTTATGGGGCTGAAAATAAAACCGAGGTCTCTGCCATGACGGCCCAACTGCGTGGTGTTTTATTTTTGAGGCTATGCAATAAAGTAGAGCTTTAAATTGCCATAGAAAAATGTCAATCTTACACATCAAAATTTTGTATTCAAATTAAAAATATGATGAAAACCTGAAATTTTTTTTCGCTTGGATCAGAATATAAAAAAAATTGATTACTTTTCATTTTCTATAAGATACTTTACTGAAATTTTAAGAAATAGGACCAAGTGACTTTTTTTAAGGTCTTCAATTTTGTAATTTGAAGTTCACGCGCTTTTATTTATTTTTTACTTGCTCTCTTACTTAAACAATTGATTTAAGGTAGCTGCCTTATAAATATTTCGCTTTTCTCATTTTTTTTTTGTTTAAATGGCTCTAACAATTTTGATTAAACTTCGTATCTGCAATGAACAAATTGGTTTTAAGAAAACTGCATTTCAATAAATTCATATTGCGAATATAGGGTTTTGATTTTTTGTTTGATAAAATTGACTGAAACTTCTGAGTAGTATTAACAATATTGCATACAAATTTTTTTTAAATATTTTGTTTTTAATAAAAGCAATACCAAAAATCAAACATAAAATTATTTCTTTTATTTGAAGTTTTTTACAGGAGAAAGTTCTTGTGATTCACTTTTATATGATTCACTTTTCATGTCTCACTTCTGAGAAGCAATTTTTCATTGCTGCAATCCGTCTTTGGAATTCACTCCCACAATATTTATGAGAATCAAGTGGACCACAACAGTTTCAAAATAGATTGAGATCTTTCTTTTTTAGTCAAAGCAACTAACTTCTTTTAAAAATTTTCTTTTTTTTTTCTTTCTCTCCTATCTTTATAATATTTCAATTGTCAATTTTCTTTTTCATCTTGTTTTTCATCTTCTCTTTCATAATTTTTCATCTATTCTTCGAAATTTTATGTTTTTTTGTTTTTTCCTTCTTTTTTTAATCTAATTTAACAAAAAAAAAACAACACAAACATATATATGCCAGTAAGACCTAGGGTCTTATAAATTAGGCAATGTTAGAAGGAATAGAAGGATAGGATAGATTTTTGTTGGCACAGTGGATTGAGAAATAAGGTTTTGATTATCTCATTAAATCCCAGGGGTGGCGTTCAGTTGAGGGAATATAGAAAAGAATGCTGCTTAGACTGGGGCTCGAACCCACACATCCAGGTTAGCAGTCAAGCACTACATCCAGTCCACTGCGCCTGGGCCACCCCCGGCTGAATTTTGTTAAATCATAAACTATCACTACTTTATAAGATTAATCTTACTGTTTTAGTATTTACCCGAAATAAACAAAACTAAACTAAGATATGAACAAAATTAAGTCATATTCAGAAAAATTGTAGATCCCCTTTATTCTTGCTGAGACCACACACACATAGACAGTACTGGCCATGAGATACTATATTTTAGTTGTATTCAACTTTATTTTGTTTTATTTTATGCATTTTATTAATTCTATTAATTTTATTATTTTTTTTATCTTTATGTTAATTACTTTTTTGTTTTAATTTCTTATAAGCTTCTTATGGTTATGCACTTTTCCCTTATATGGTATTTTTTTTAAATTTTAATGCTCTTAACAATTTCCCTGGAATCGAAAATAGGACATTTGTTATAATTAACATATTTAACTCTCTGATTTCTTTCATACAGAACAAACCATTTCGAAACAAATCGAATTTCTAATCAAAACAAATATTAAAACTTAGTCATCTAATCTAACATTATTGCAGAAAAATTCATATAAAAGAAATACATGTCATACGTAAACTTTAATCAAAAAGTCAATATCAATATTAACTAAATAGAAATATACAAGTGTATTTAATTATAAATTTCTTATATAAATGTTTTAAGTTAAAATCAAACAATAATAGTTTAGTCATATAAAAAAATAAAAACAACAACAACAAAAAAAAAATCTTATAATATTTAAGGAGACATTTTAAAATCCTTAACGTAGTTAGAAGAATGAAAAAATATAATAAAATATTAGTTATACAATATGAGTAATTTATACACATCATTATATTTTATGAATTATTGGTAAAAAATATTAATTAAATTTAAGTGTGAATGTGAAATTTTGTGGAAAAAATATATACGGCAATAAATAATAAAATTTGTTTTTCAATTGTAAGACATTTATAATAAAAATGTTTAATGCATTATATTTTATACCCATCAAATTTATAATCGAACAAGAGCACCGCACAACAAAATTCAAAGGAAAAATATAAAATTATAAAAAGATAAAAATAATTTTCAAAACAAATCGGGCAAAAAGCCAATAAATTATAGATACACAAACATGGGACACGCATTTCCTAATATCCTTGTATATATGTATGCATAGGAAAATCTAATGGATGCAAATGTACTGTTGAGATGTAAACATTTTTGTTTTCTTTGCCAAGAGACCAGAATTTTACCACTCAATCTTTTTGTGAGCAAATTTCGATTAATGTGGGTGGGTGTTGATTCATTTGCATTAATTTTTTGGGGGGGAGCAAGACACTTTTTTTTTGATCATCAAAATAAAAGTTAAGACACCGACCGTCCAAACTGACACATTGTCAGCTAAAAAAAAAATGTATACATACATAGGTAAGGTAGGTATGAACAAAAATGAATAGATATATATAAAACCAATTAATAACCCATAAATGATATTGAAAAGTCAACAAATTGCAATCCTTGAGGAAAAAAAATGATAAATTCGCATACAATTTAGTGTTGTTTTTAATTTATTTTAATAAAGTCGTGTGTTTGTCAGGAAAATCATTCTTTTTCTTGGCAATAAGTTTTATTTTTACAGCGCATTTTCTGTCATTAGTCTTTCTTTAAAATAATATTTTTTAAATTAATTTATTTATTTATTTGTCCGCAAGAAATAATTTTTTTTTTGTAAAAATAATTCTGTAATCTCATCAATTATATATTTAAATAAAAAGTATTCAAGTAAAGAACATACATACATATATAGGAAATTTTTATACATTCATAAATAATATTATGAAAAGTATAAGAAATTAACCAAAGATAAATTAGGCAAAAATAATGCGACTGCAAGCAAATTCTGCCAAAGTTGATTTTTGGTCGAGATTTAGAAGTAGGAATAGATTTTTTGAAAAATTTGCGCAAAAGTTACAATATCGTTTTACTGAGTGCATTTGTGTTTTTTGTTAGAAATTATACACAGCAAACTTAAATCTTACAAAACAAACAAATAGGCACCTATACCCACCTGGAAAAATGGCAAGTCTTGGTCTTAGTCAAGTTCTGGAAACTTTGCAGTAGGAAAAATCTAGACGAAGAAAACTTGTTCAATAATCGTACGGCCCTTGGTAGACAAAACTTGTTGGACGTGTTCTGCTATCCCCTCAGAATTTACACGCAAAAAAAAAAAAAACAAATAATCATCGAAAATGGCATGGAAAACTGGAGCTTTAGGTTATTTCAAGTTCAACTGTTCTGTGTAGGAAACAAATTAAATGTGTATACTCATACACTGGTATGCGGAAAGTCTAGGAATCGTATTCAAATAAGCCAGTTTTTTTAATTTTTTGTCTTTCGAAACAATCGCTACTAGCCGCTAGCCCCTTTTAAGAATGTATATGGAAAACGGTCTAGGGCCTTATTAAATCTAGATTGTCGAATTACAAGTTCATTTAAGCACCGTAAGAAAATTCGCAAACCAATATTTGCGACTCGAAATATAATATACATATTTGGATTCAAAAATATTCATCATGTTTCACCCAAGTTTTTATGTTTTACAATAGATGGCGCTCCAAAAAAAAAAGAACTATAAAAATAACCATTCGATTGAGCGGAATAAGGTTTGAAATGGAAGTTATAAAGTTTTCCGATAGATGGCGCTGACCACTAAATTATCAAAATAAGTTAAAACTAACCATCTTTAAAATGTATATTTCTCATGGTCATAGAGAAAAAAGTTTTTACACAAATCAAAAGTTTAAAAATTTACTAGGCGCTCAACACCAAATTCTAAGCCTTAAACTCAAAGACTACCTACCTAATTGTCATCCCATCGAACTGAAACTTGCACAATTTATTTATTTTAATGAAATTTTGTGTAGCAGAGCGCACAATCTATGTGTATAATAGCTACATAAATAAAATAAAATTAAAAAAAAAATACATCATGGAACCGTTTTTGAAGTACATCAAATTTGAAAAATTGTTTTTTTTTTTTGTAAACCAACAAAATAATAATTAATAAACCATGTTGATACTCAATTACAGTTTTTGTTTTTTAGAAGTGTATAAGGAAATAAAAACAAGATTCTATAGGACGAAGCTAGACATTTACCTATCCTATTGTTAATGAACATACAAATCTGAAAAATTAAATACCTACTTTTTTTTTATTTCGGGAATGACATTTTTTTAACGATTATCCTAAATTGTACAAAGATATTGAGGTGTCAAGAAAATCGAATGATTTTTTTTTTTGAAAATTTTGAAAAGAAAATCCAATAATTTTTTTTTTTTGAAAATTTTGGGTAAAGAAAATAAAAGAAAAACAACAAAAAAGAGGCTGGGTTTGACCCACACTGATAACTTTCCATTGGTTTCCTTTGAAACTCGACACCCGATGTTACTTTTTATAAGCAAATTACCAATTAAAAATCGTCGAAAAACTAATCATTTGTGTAAGGAAGGGAAGGCTGTTTGCTCTTGAAAAATTTTAAGAAACTTACGACATTGACATTAAAGGTCATCTGGCGGGTAAATATCAATTTAAAAATTAATTTTGTGTACTTGTTTTTTGACTTTAATTTACATGTTTATAAAAAGTAAAAACATTGATATTAATTGTTTATAATCTTGAATTCCGCTACAACAATTATTAGCCGTTTTTTTGCAGTTTTTTTTTGCCTAAAAAAAATATAGATTGATTTTTTTTACAAACCATATCAATTACTAATTATGGCATTGTGTGTAGACTAAAATTGTTCCGGAGTTGATATCATTGGTTTTTATCGAGATATTCGAGCCGAAAAACATTTTTTTTACAATTTTTGGCATATTTTTTCTGCAGTTGTTTTGGCCTAGAAAAAAAAACCGTTAAGTGAATTTTCTTACAAACTCTACCGATTATCAACTAGACTTCATGTATTAAATAAAATTAACCCGAAGTTAATATCTTTGTGTGTTCTCAAGATATTCGACATTTTTTAACAATTTTTAATGGTTTTTTTTTAACTACAACAAAAATTTTGAGCTGATTTTTTTTTAAGTATTACCAATTTTTCACTATGTTATTATGCATTGAATGAAATTAGGCCGAAGTCGATAGCATTATTTGTTCTAGAGATATTCGAGAAACAAGCCATTTTATGATTTTTTTTAAATTACTGTAATAAAAAAATCACTAATTGAATTTTTCTGAAAATCCTTTCTGCACGTTATAGCCTTATTATCTGTAAAATAAAATATATTTGAAGTCGATATCTCTATGCGTTGTCGAGATATCGTCGGCGAAAAAAAGCTTCCGAACGTACATACACAGGAATCTCTCTAAAAACAATGTAATCCGAGCCCAGAGACTTCGAAACGTCGAGAAATGTCAAAATTTTCAATTTTACAAAACGGACCTATTACAATAACTTCCAATGGGAAGTTAAAAATAGGTGAATGCCATTAATATTAATAAATATTTTTGGAAATTTTCTTTGGACAGGTGTAAGTATGTGAAAACATTTTTACGAAAAATGTGATTTTCCTTAGCTAAAAAATTTTGTAGGGCAGGTAGTTACCATTCTTATTAGTAGGGGTATGAATTCCCAAAACCCGCTATATTAGTGTAAATAAAATATTTGTACGTTTCTTTGAATTATTTTTTATTCAGTAATTCTTAGGGGGGACGAGTTGTCAGCCGTATAAAGTTAGCATGACAACTTTCGAAATAGTTACTTTTGACTGTCTCAGAAATTGCCTTATAAATGCCCTGAAGAGAAAAAAATTGCCGCGCCACTAGTTTTCCCAAAAATTGATGTCATGCTAACTTTATATAAAATTTTTGGTCAAAAATAACTTCTGAATATGCCATATAGTAGAAATACCGTAGATATGCCGTGAAAAAGAAAGAATTGTTGTGACAGTGGTTATGAATATAAAAATACTTTCACGTCAATTACTTTCATTTTCACAATCATTTATCATCTAATAGGAACGCTGTTATCTTTTAATATTTACATAGTTTTTTTCATTCTAAATATTTCTTTCTGTGTATAAAGTTGGTTTTAATTATTTTTCAATAAATTACTTACTAAAAGGAATATGTTTTATTTATCACGTATCTCATCATTCATACTATAACCTCAATCATAATTTAGTACCTTTCGTAGAATCTTTTGTTGATAATAAGGTATTTATTTGATTGAGAACAATTAATTTTATATGTAACTAGCTGAGCTGTCCATTTCTTTTGGGACATTTATAACGTATTACATGCGGTTAAAAGAAAAGAGAAAGGTGAAAAAAATCCTCTTTATAGATCTTTGCCTGTTTTTAGTACCTATGGATAAATTTACAGACCCTTTAATATAAAACTATAAATAATACAAAATGAGCATTAGCGGAGTCACTGTGGCGTATTCGTACTTTTTTTTATCAGTATTAGTTAGATTTTAAAAATCTGTACATCACAGCAATATTTTCACGGAATATCTATGGCAATTAATGAAGAAGAGAATAAACAAAAATAAAACAAAATTATTTTTGTTATTGTTTTAGTGGACTATATTGAATTAAATTCAAATGAAAGATTTTTTGCGACCTTTAGTCCAATGCGTTTCGCCCAGGCACGACAGTTGGGCTCATCAGTTAGATGCTGTCGTACCCTTCTAAGACGCAATTTTTTGTCGATGAATACCGACTCTTAATAAAATCTACAGCGCATAGGCACTGTAAATTATATTATTATATTATTCAATATAGTCCACTAAAACAATAACAAAAATAATTTTGTTTTATTTTTGTTTATTCTCTTCTTCGTACATTAGCCAGACCACGGGCTTACAACAACAACATATATTTCTAGGTGCAAGAATGTAACCATGTTCCCCTAGAATAATATAATTTACAGTGCCTATGCGCTGTAGATTTTATTAAGAGTCGGTATTCATCGACAAAAAATTGCGTCTTAGAAGGGTACGACAGCATCTAACTGATGAGCCCAACTGTCGTGCCTGGGCGAAACGCATTGGACTAAAGGTCGCAAAAAATCTTTCATTTGTATGGCAATTAATTTCAACTATGTATATTTTTGACCAAATTTGAAGAACTAGTGGCGATGGCACGACAATATTTTTTCTCTTCCGGGCATTTATACAGCAATTTCTGAGACAGTCAAAAGTAAGTTTTTCGAAAGTTGTCATGCTAACTTTATACGGCTCAAGTTGTCCGCCGGACATAATATAGAGGTAAGGTATAAATTAAAAATAAAGAAAAACCTTTATTAAATTGTTATTCATTGAGTAGTAGTTATGAGTAGGGCTGTAAAAGTAACGACAATATGAATACCCGTATGTTTACGTTACTTTTGGTTCGAGTACGCGTTACTTTGGTATCGTTACTCGTTACTCTCGTTACTCTCATTATATTGGTATGTCGATACCCCATGAAAATGGAAAAGGCATTCCATTCCGGATTTGGTATTGTAAATTGTTACGATATGAATATTTTTATGTATTTGTATGTGGTTCGGACTATTTTGGTTTACATAATTAATTACTCATTCTGTCAAAATAATAGTGTTCCAGTGGTCGCAGAGCGTTGGCGCTGACACTAGGTAATATCCACGTCCTAAATCGATTGGCGTACTCCGTTTTTTGATCCGACGTAAAAAAATGTTGGCACATTAAAAACCTGTCAAAATAATAGTGTTCCAGTGGTCCCAGAGCGTCGGCCGGGACATATCCGGAAATATCCACCTCCTAAATCGATTGGCGTACTCCGTTTTTCGATCCGACGTAAAAAAATGTTGGCACATTAAAAACCTGTCAAAATAATAGTGTTCCAGTGGTCCCAGAGCGTCGGCCGGAACATAACCGGAAATATCCACCTCCTAAATCGATTGGCGTACTCCGTTTTTCGATCCGATGTAAAAAAAATTTGGCACATTAAAAACCTGTCAAAATAATAGTGTTCCAGAGGTCCCAGAGCGTCGGCCGGGACATATCGGGAAATATCCACCTCCTAAATCGATTGGCGTACTCCGTTTTTCGATCCGACGTAAAAAATTTTTGGCACATTAAAAACCTGTCAAAATAATAGTGTTCCAGTGGTCCCAGAGCGTCGGCCGGGACATATCCGGAAATATCCACCTCCTAAATCGATTTGCGTACTCCGTTTTTCGATCCGACGTAAAAAAATTTTGGCACATTAAAAACCTGTCAAAATAATAGTGTTCCAGTGGTCCCAGAGCGTCGGCCGGGACATATCCGGAAATATCCACCTCCTAAATCGATTGGCGTACTCCATTTTCCGATCGGACGTACAAATTTTTTTGCATATTTGACGCCTACCAAAATAATTTTGCTCGCCTTGTAAAATGATTTGATTGAGAATGACTAGAACGACCAAAACGTACCTAACCTATTTCGTTCAGTATGGTATGTCTTTGTAGTATGTATAATGTAGTATGTTTGATAAAGGTACAAGAACTTTGCTTGATGTGCCATTTTAATTTCAATCCGTACATGCGACGAGTCTGAGTAATGCGATATCCGATATAGTACTTTTTGTATGGTATTGGAAAAGTAACGAAACATGCGAGTAACGAGATTATCTAGGTAGTAACGTTTCGTTACTCGGTATCGAAGTGAATACCCGTATCTAAGTAACGAATACATACGATTCGTTACAGCTCTAGTTATGAGTTCTTGCTAGTCCACTCCACAGTTTAAAACACAATTATTGTATCTTAATTTTTGTATTTTAATTTTTTTTTATCATTTAAGTCATATCTGTGAGATCATTATAAGAAAAACGTTACCCTTCAAATTTTTTATTAAACAAAATTTTAAATTTCTCCTCCAGGGAATTATTTATCTACATACAAATTTTCTGTGTAGTAGCTCGTGGCGTAATGGTTAGTGCCTCGGACTGTCATGCCAGAGGTCTCTAGGTTCAATACCAGCCGCTTTCACCTTAAGTTTTTTTCAGAGCTACTACCTCTTGCGAGGAAGTGACAAATCCCTCCAAGAGAATCTCTTGTCATAGAAAAGTGCCGCTCAGCTTAGCTGTTCGGATTCGCCTAATCTTTATACATTTACATAAATGCACATATTAAAAATACCATTTCATACACTGTTTATTTAAGGTAAAATTCTTATCACAAAATAACAATATTGAATTATTGTTTAATTTTCCCCCAACACCTTTACTCAACAGATGTCATTCAATGTGATTTCTTTAAAAAGAATCTTATTTTTTTCGTCTTAATGATAATAATAAACCATTTATAACCATTAAGAATTCATTAAGATTATATTAATTTAATTTGAAATGCTTTATGGCGCATATATAATCCTTGACGAATTATTAAAATTAATATTTGGCACAAAAAATCGTTGTAATGCACGTTCGTTGATGCAATTAAAAGCTGTTAATTATAGATTCGTCATGTCTTTCAGTTCAATGGATTTATTATAAACATTTACAAAGTCATGATCAAGAAAAAATCTATAAATTTCTAAATTGTAATATTTATTTTGTGTATTATAATGAATAATGATTATAATCAATTTGATTCATCAATCTCTTAAATTTACACAAAGAACTTTATAATTTACCCTCGAAATAAAATCTTGAAAATTACATATTAAAAAAAAATAAATTTTCTTTGAAATATTTCCAGAATATTTTTCTTCCTTATCATAATTGGATTTTTTTATATCCGGCAAGTATCTATGGTACATTCATTTTTCCCGCACACCAGTTTTCCAAATTTGAGCTGATAAAAAGTATCATTCAATTGAAGAGTTTTGGGGAGAATTTTCCCGTTCGCCTTATAAAGCCATAGCTTCTTTTTTTATTATGAAGTCAAAACAATTTTGCATATAAATTATCTTTCTTGATTAGGCCAACAATAAATTAAATTAAAAAGAGCGATAATTATAATTAAAAGTTAAAATCAGAATCGATAATGATTTGGTAGATGAAATTTCTATGTTAAGCTAAGTACAGACGATTGTCAGATCTTACAATATTGTCAGATCTGTCAGTGAAAATACTGTCCCAAATGTCTTACAATCGTCTGTACACACAATTTTGTCTGACAATATTGTCAGAAACGTCATTGTCAGGTAATTGTCAGATGACAATCTGACAATAAATTGTCAGGTATCTTACAATCGTCTGAACGCACAATTTGTGTCATTGTCAGACGATTAGGACATTGTCAGACTCATTGGTCATTGTCAGATGTTTTCATTTAAAACATCTTACAATTGCTGACAATTTTTTCATTGTTCGAAATGTCAAACGGTTGGAGGCGAGTTGAGAGATAAAAAAAAATATTTTTCTAGGAAATTTGTAGTTTTTTCACAACTGAATAAAAGAAATCTATAAAGCAACTGGACTCACTTTTATATTAAATTCCTTGTGCTGTATATTTTGTTCGGAATAAATAAAACCATTGAAAGATATCTACTCAAATGAAGATTAAATACGATGAAAATAAAGTGAACAGCAAATTCCAAGAAGTTAAAAATAATTGGACTTCAAAATGGCCAAGAAACTATACGAGCAATCAAATAAATTTGAAGAATGCCAAAACGAGGGTGGACAGAGGGACACTACCTGGAAAAAAAAACCAGCTCAAGCAATTGGTAACAATAGACAGCCTGCCGCCAACTCGCTCAGACCTAACATAGTCTCAAAGTCACTTTCTAAATCAGCCGAGCTCTCTAGACTAAGCCTGCTTAGTTTTTCTTCTAAACAATATACTTCAATTATTGCAAGATCTTCTCATTCTTGCGTCTTTCAAAAAATAAATGATTTAAAATTTAAATTCTTTTTTTTTTGTTTGATAATTTGATACAGAATATGGACTTTTGTTCTTCGTAACGCGTCTTGACGACCTATGGCAAATTTCTCCTTCGTAGTGTGTAAAGTCGTCCGTCGCCCTCGATGTCCAGTTATAGTTAATTTTTTTCAAATGCTCGTCCAATTGTTTTGGCATTAGCACCATGACACTAGATTTTCAAATCACTTTGAAAGTATCCTCTTCCTGATAGTGGCTACATACATTAAAAAGTGAAATTCTATAAAAGTTTGTTTGATCTTGAAATGCTCAATTGAATTGAATTTTTATTGTGACTTGAATTTTTATTGATTGCCAACCGTGTGAACAGAAAATTTTCAAGCTGACAATATTGTCAGATATATAATTGTCCGAAAATTGTCAGACAAGAGCTGACAAATAAATTGTCAGACTTTGGCACAAAATCTACCAATCGTGTGAACGGACAATTTTACAGTGTAAAAAATTTGTCAATCGTCAGCTAATTGTCCGCTATTGTCAGACCATTGACAGATCTGACAATATTGTAAGATCTGACAATCGTCTATACTTAGCTTTATTCGAAAGGAGAAATTTGAACTTTTGTATGAGCTCATCAAAAACAATTTGAACGATAGAAACATTTTCACACTCAATATAGCCTCATATTTAGTGTGAAAGGGACGGAAATTCATCATTCAATTTCATTTCTATAGATTTCTGCGTTAAAATTTTAAAAACCATGAGATGGTCATTTTCATTTTGTATGAAATTTTTTTTTGCGGGGTGGGAGGCTTAAATGTTTTAAGAAATAGAAAGTTGAGCCAATCTGCTCTTCTACATAGATATCAATAGTCTAAAACCAATTTTGCAGCTTTAAAAGACTTGTGCTAACAGCTTGGTGCTCGAAAAACCTCGAAATTTTCAGATTTTTTTAAGTTTTTGGCAAGTTACTTTTAAAATATTTATCCTTCAAATCCTTCCTTCCTTACCAAATAGATCACCAAATACAGCACCTCAAACATTGTTATTTTTGCTCAAAAAGTTCGAAAATGGAGTTTTAGCCATCTTCGGAGCTGAATATCGGCAAAAATACTCAGCATACAAGGAAAGTCATGCGATGATTGTAGACGATGATTGTAGAGCGATTACATAGTATAAAGGCAGTATTACATTATCATATATGTATATTAGAGTGTCCCTTATTTTTCAAGTTCGATATATTTTTACGCATACCTTCTTAAAACTTTCGTAATAGTCTAATATTAACTAGAAACAAATATTAGCCCGTTTTGTAAACAATAACCCGTGCCGACTTGCGATTCAAACTTTTCCATACAAGTTGCGCGGGTATGCTGTAACCTGTAACTAGGTGGTCATTTGTCATTTCTTACGTATTTTTTTAAACAATTAGTGCGCCATTGTCTATTGCATAAATATGTCGGAGGCATTACGGAGTGATAAACAAAAAAATTTTTTTTATCGGGCTGCCTAGTTATCAAATAAATGGTGCAAAATTACCATCTAATCCACAAGTTCTCGCTGTCTCATTTTACAATATTCGCGAAGTCAAGCTGGCTGTGAATGAAGGTGCTAATTTTGTGATTAAAGAGTTCATTATACTTTGGGAAACAGCAAGAATTCCCACAAAGGCTTTTCCTAACTGCGTGAAAAAACTGGTCGATTTATATCATGTTTGGAGAGAGCTACAAAAAAACTGTAAGAAAACTCAGGTCGCGTTTAAGAACCGTGAAAATAATTTTAAATGTGACCTTGATAACTTACTTGATATTTCACATGCTGATGCCTTTGAGAGAATGAAAATAGAGGAAGACAAAGTATTTTTAAGGAAACAGAGAGAGCCAGGTCGACCGGGATGCTTAGGTGGTGTAGAAAAAAAATTGGCAAAGAAAGAAGACCGAGCTAGACAAAGACGATTGAAAGAAGAGTAAAGGAATGTAAAACAAAGAGAATTATTGGCTGTCGCATCTACTTCCACTACGAAAAGCTTGGAATGTCCGGAAGATTCGGACGAAGACCAGATTTCGAATTCTGAACTCAGCTTGTCAAATGTTCCTTGCCCTGAAAAAAGTTCAGAAAGAGGTAGACAAAATTTCATAACACCTAAACTTTTCGCAGCTTTGGATCGATGCCAATTAAGCTTAGGAGACTCGGTTTACATTCTTAATGCGGCCGTAGAAGCGCTTATCTTAGCAGCGATGAATTTCCCATTAATCAATCCTCGATTCAGCGAATTCGTACTCAGACGAGAAAATCCAGGGCAGAAGCGATTAAAACTGACTTTCAGAACAACTTACTTGACATAGTCATAGTCCATTAGGATGGAAAACTATTCCCCGGAATAGATGTAGGTACGAAATTCAAAAGAAGAACGTTTGCCAATTATTATTTCATTTGATGATAGAGAACAGCTTCTTGCTGTGCCAAAAATAGAAAGTTCTTCTGGAAAGCATCAAGCTAAAGCCGTCTCAACTGCACTGTTTGAAGGGAACCTTCATAATAAAGTACAAATAATGTGCTGCGATACAACAGCTTCCAATACTGGTCGTTTTAATGGAGCTTGATTTTATATCGGAAAAGAGCAAACAATTTATATCTCGACTGCAGATCGACGACAGTTTTCTTCACGAAGATGTATCTTTTTTTTTTAAACAAAAAAACAAGAGAATAAGTCTTTTGAAGGTTATAAATGACACGGCTGTCAAATAAATGCAAGATTTCAACGGACTTATCACTGCTGAAGAAGAGCAAAAACAGTATCAAATAAAAAAAAACCTATTCTGTTATTAAAAAAGGGGAACGAAAATTGAATTTGCGGTATATTTAAGCCTTAAAATAGTTGTTATTTTTAATTTAATACAAAAATTGGGACTTTCATTTTTTTTTAATGGCGATTTTAAATTTAATGGAGAATGAATAAATTAGTGCCTATTTTCCAAATAGTGCCAAATTTTTTTGTGAACTTTTAAAGTAATATTTTCAACTAGAAATGGTTCAAAATCGTGAATTCAAACAATTGGTTTTGTCGCCTTATTATAACAAAAAAGTCGCATTATCCTTTTCGGAAATTACGGAAAATTCTGACAACTAAGGTAATAAGTAAGTAATTTTTTTAAATTATGAAATCATCGTTAAAAATTTTCAAAATTTTCAAAATTATTTAATCTGAAGCCGCAAGCAAAAACATTAAAATGCATTAATCTCAAAATAAAAAAAACTGGAGATGCGTTTTTTTTCCCTAGGATGGCAGTACGTATACCTCTACCCCGCTACCTTCTTATACTCACTACACGAAGTAAAATTTTTGAAAAAGCCATACATATAGCCATGTACCATAAATTCTTAAACCATATGGCATTAACAGAAACTAAAAGTTGCACACCACTTTTTTACTTCCTAAGCAAATAAATTTAATGATTGCAATAATTTCCTTGGCAAATATAATCAAAGCAGTTCTTCGTTATATGAATTAGATAAACATAAGTATGTACATAGCTTGTAAACAGATCTACCAGCCAAATCAACAGACAATAACCAAAATCAAAAGTAAACTTTATAAAGATAACTTTAATTTAGCTTCCGCAAACATTGGATAGATAGATTCTTTCCACGTTTCGTGGATAATTTCAATTTAATTTTTTTCTATTTACTCAAAAAGCTATAGGAAACACAAACACTAAAACCACCACCCTTCCATCTTCTCGGAAATTCGAATGTTGTTGCTAAATGCTAAACACAAACAACCAAAACCGATCACAGAGGAATAAAACACATGATCAGAAGAAAATCCGATAGAAAAGTGAAAATCATATAGAAGAAAACGGAACGGAAGAAATTGCAAATAATGAAGCGAATTTCTCATTGCGCATATGTATTTGCGCAGCCCCTAATGCTAACTGTTGGCCATGATCCAAAGCTCTATACTTGGAGATCATCAGGAAAATGCTGATTTTTCGCCAGAATTATTTATAACTAAATTTAGTTGTGTGAGTGTGCGAATGTAGTATGTGTTTGAAGTGGAAAAAGAGAGAACATAAGAGGAAAAAAAATGGAAAATTATGTTTTCTTTTTAAATTAGAATTTAATATTTTTCAAAAAAGATATTAAAGATGTTTTTTTTTTTTTTTTTTTTGGAATATAAATGGCTAAACAATAAATTGAAGATAAAACAATTTTGAAATTCATTTTTGAAAAACAAAAGAAATATTTTCACGTGACAGCTGTGGTGGCGTGTGCGGGATACATTCTTTTGTGTCCTTTTCGTTTTATTTCGAATAAGACGAAACATCACCTAGAAACTTCAAAATACTAAATAATCTATTAATGAATGTTTATCGTTTTAAGTTTTATTTTTAAGAAAATTAAAATACAGCTGTTTTCTTTTTTTTTTGGGATTTTTTTTTTTATAAACAAAATATTGCGTTGTTCGAAAGTTCAAAAACCTATAATTGGAAGAGTTGTTTTTTTTTTAACGTATGAACGCATTCGGCACTTACCACCTGATTTCTAATGCCATTTAATCATCCAGGTGGATAAACTCAATATTTTAATTAAAGAAATAAAATGCATGGCTAAAGTCATCTTTTAAATAGTGGGTGTGATGTCTTTCTCAATATAAAAGGAAACATGACGTGAATTTCAAGGTCTCTGGGTAGTGGTGCTGTTTTAACTTTTAACCCGTTTTTGGTTAACATAGCGAAAATGCAACTTCTTACGTTTTGACACCTGGAAAGATTGATTTAACTAAGAGTTTATTTAATTTATTAAATCGACCTCAGAGAGGAAAGTTAAATTTTAGTTTAAGCTCATCTAGAACATGTATTATTTTTTTTTTTTTTTTAATTTTCTCAAAAAAAAATAGATAAAATGATTTTGATTAAACTTCGTACAGTCTGAAATGACAAAAAATTGCCATAACGTTCGGATTGCAAAAATAGGGGTTTAATGTTTTTTGAAAACATTGCCTTATTTTCGATTTATTAACTTATAGCTTCTTTATGGGTGGATCAATTTTGTTATATAATTTTGCAGTTTAGGGCTCGTCAGTAATTCAAATAAAAATGTATTTTAAATTTTTGAAAATAAATGTTTTGGAAATAAAAAAAATAAAAACATCAAACATAAAATTAAATTTTTTAGCTCTGGGGGAAAAATTGAAATACTATGACATTTTCTTTTCGATTTGAAAGTATTGCGTATTGTCTTAGTAAAGATGTATTTTACAAGAAGCCTGGGCGAAACGCATTTGGACTAAAGGTCGCAAAAAATCTTCCAATTGAATTTAATTCAATATAGTCCACTAAACAACAACAAAAATATTTTTCTTTTATTTTTGTTATTCCTCTTCTTTTTACAAGAAGTCTGAAAATGTTTTTTTCTGCCAGCAACACGTACAAATGTAAACATTTTTATGAAAACGAATTAGTACGCCATTTTATGTATTTTTTTTTATGAAAACAATACAAAGCACATTCTTTCGAAAATTTTGATATACAATATTATTATATAAAAACATTATTTTAATCGGTTGAGCTGATAGTGAAAAATAGGGAACTGTTGATTAGAAGATCAGATAAAGTTACAAACCCACTTGATGTCTTTTTATTGAAAGGGAATTGCCCATTTCTGGCCAAGAATGTGCACGAACGAGTTTAGTGTCAATTGAAAGGTGATGTTGAGCTTGTTATGTGAGTAAAATAATTTCAAAATCGTCCATGGGAAAGTCGCAATATTTGAGCTTGAAGTTGCCGATTGCAAAATTAAGATTTTAGTTTTTTTTCACATAATTGTTTATAACGTGAGAAATAAATGACGTAGAAAGATGATTTTGGTATCAAATGAAAGATATTATTCTTGCCTTTAAAATAATTTTAAAAATATTTTGCTATTGATGTTAAGCTTTCACTTCATGAGAAGCAACTGTTTTTACGCCAGTGATGCCAGATGGGATTTTGGAGATCCCACCGAATTTGACAAAAAATCCCACCATTTTTGTACTGGAAGAAAATAGATATCACCATAACTTTCAACTAAATGTTTTTTTATGAGTAATTCAGAAACCAGCATCTTAAGTAATGTTAGTAAATTTTTTTTTTCTTTTGGTAAATTTTCATTACCGATGTGTTATTTATTAAGGAAGAGATGAATGTTAAGTGCATTTTTTTATAATTCGCGAGCACTCAAAGGGTATGATTACACTTAACATATTAAAACACAGTGCGAGTGTTAGGAAAATAGATTATAGGTTTTAAATGAGATACCGAAGCACCTTGGGATTTAAATTTCTGATATCACAATGCGGGAGAAAAATATTGTAAGCTTTACCATGCTCTTTTTTTCCGCATTTGTGTAGTATGATTCACTTGACAGTGAACCGAAATTCGGCTCTTTGATGGTATGAGTTCATCTATGTACATATGTATGTATATAACAATGCAAAGGACAGCAATGAAAAATAAAGAGCACAGCGACAAAAAGGCAAAATAAATAAAGCTGTCGGAAAATTGGTTGGTGGATAGGTAAATAGGTAAATTTTGTAAGTAAGAAAATGTTTCGAATAATATCCCACTATAAATCCCACCATGCTTTTTTTCCCACCATTATTCCCACCAAGCTCACTTTTTCCCACCATTTTGGTGGGAGAAACTACCAATCTGTGAACACTGTTTTACGCGGTCTTTGGCACACCGATATATGCTTAGTTTTTTAGCACCAGTGAAAAGTTTAATTGTTCATCTTTAATTCTAAATAAAATAAGGGGTTCTTAATCAAAAGAATACTTTATAACTTACGATAAATAAAAAATTCTTCGAAATGCACTAAATTATACTTGAGGTAGTATGAAAGTTGAGATGCGCGAAAAATAAAATTAATTTCCTCATAATTTAATAAGTAATTTGTTGAAAAGTAGTTAAAACTAAATAAACACATAGGTATACAAAGAAATATTTAGAAAGAATAAAAACTATAAAATCATTAATAAATACCTAAGCAACGTTGCATATGCAATTCCATTATAAACCAACTTCTTTCTTCAAAGTTCAAATTTAAAATTTTCAAGTGATTCTTAGAGGCAACATCGATATTTGTTTTTAGCTACATTGGTTTTTACCGTTCGTACATCCTTTCCGAATAAGGTTTTTTATTATCTCGGAAATTTTTTTTGGAAACAAAAAAAAAAAATTGTAAGAAATTTGTTTGTTTGCAAAATCAAAAATCCAACGATTTTTAAAATGTTGTCTGCATAAATTTATAGGGTTAGTGACGATAAACAAAATGACATAATCCCAAAAAAAAAAATCTTCACAGACAAAACCGAGCAAAGACAAAATCCCCAAAATGAAATCCCTTAAAAAAAATTCCCAGGAGAAAATCCCAAAAAGAAAAGGAGTGAAAGCAGTGAATCAAGCAATAAAATCGCGTGCGTGGTTTTAATTATTCACTGCTTTCACACCTCCTCTTTTTGGGATTTTCTGCTGATGAAGCGTTTATATTTAATAAAATCATTTTTGTATTAGATTCTAAGATTTTCTTATTTAAAATAAAAGGCTATTTTTTAATGCGCTTTACCTTTATATATTTCATAATAGTTAATAATAAATCTACAGTATAGAATAAATATGCAAAGTCAAACAATGTCATATGAAGCCAAATATATTTTTTGCAAAATCAAAATAATTACAAAGGAAACAAAATTGTCAGAAACAAAAAGTTAATAGTTTGAATGAAAGAACAGAAACTTGAGTGAGCTACTATCAAGTTTTATAGGCTGGATTTATAGCTATTTCACGGTTTCCCGGCCGATCATTAGACTCCTTAGTATGTTCAATTTTATTTGAAAACCCGATTGCCTCACTGAGATTTGAACCACAGACCAAGCGTCTCCGGGCCAAATGCACAACGCAGTGCGCTACCGAAGGTCACGTTCTCATGTCGATTGAGTGCAGGATTTATCGTTTGACAACTGCATTTAAATCAACTAGCATTTTTACTATCGACACACAAGTTTGTTGTTGTTCATTCGGGTTCTTTCTTTCTTCTCCAAACTCCCCTTTATACTCCCCTCATAATTGTTTGCTTTGAAGAAGAAACTATGACCGAATGAAATTTGTTACCCACGTAATATGTATTGTATGGGTAATGAGTTATGAGCAGCGTTGCCGAAATGGCACGATCGTGCTTTTTTGACACGATAATTTTCTCGTGGCATGGTGGCACGAAAATTTTCAATATGGCACGTTTTATTATTCCCTTTATTTTACTTAAAATTAAGCAAATTTCAACAAAATTTAATAAAAATTGGTCCCAATTCCATAAAAAGTGGACAGAAACACATATTTTTTGACAATGCACGAATAGAGCAAAAGAATTCCTTTAATTTTTTTTTGTTATATTAGACCCCGTTATAAAATTGATTACAGTTTTTTTCAACAATATAGAAGAATTTGTGTTTTTTTAATATGGCACGAAAATTTGCACGTTTTTTCATAAAATATGGCACGTTAATTTTATTTTGGGCGGCAACGCTGGTTATGAGTACATACAATAATTCCTAACTGTGAATTAATAACTGCAACAACTTTTACAATAAAAATAAATATGTTGGAGATTATTGGATATTTTGAGATAGTGGCAAAAAAATATATATATTGATGATGACGACGACAACGATTTTGTCGTGTTGGATTAATTTTTTTGTGGGGAATTCGTCCGATTGAAAATTTATTTTTTGGAGATAACGTATGTTTACCAAATTTATATTGTGGAGGACGACATAATCTCCAAAACTAAAATCCCCAAATCCAAAATCCCCACACTTTTAAAAATCCACAAATTTATAATCCCCAAGCACGAAATCCACAAATCCTAAATCCCCCAATGAATTTAAGCCACTGATTGTAAATATTTAAGTAATGCATTGAACGTTTTGAATGAAACTATCAAAATTTGTGAGCTACCAGCAAGGTTTTATAGAATGGAGTCAAAGATATATATCACGACTGCCAGGCCAATCTGACTATATACGATATCTATGATGTTAATTCAATTCTAAAATCGTTTTGGCTTCACTGAGGATTGACAAAGCGCATCGTGCTTGAGGTACATACCTTTTTTACCATTTCCAAAAAAATTTTATTTAAGAAATAACTAAAGAAATGCCAATTTTGAATAAGTACGTAGTTCGGTTTTACCTTTTTCGAATTCTAAACTTGCCATAACTGTTACATTAATTAGAAATGGATATCTTACTCTGTTCATTGATTAAAAAATTCCAAATATTAGACCGTTTATCGATGTAATAAAGTTTTCTATTCGTTACAGTATTCACAAACCACAAATAACCAAAATCTTTAAACACCGATCCCTTATACTTCAAGTATGTACATAGCTATTATAGGTATCTAAGAAAATTATGTTTGGCCCCAAACTGGTGTTTGACAATTTTGTTTTTTGAGAATTTCTGATTTGAGGATTTTAGTCCATTGAAATGTTACAAAATTTTGGCCGAACCTTGTATTTTATTTTTTATATTTTTTATTTTGATGGATCTGTAGGAGGAATCAGTGTGAGTGTAAAACCGAGTTTTCGGGGTTGAACTCCCCCCATTTGGCCCCATATTTTGGAAAAGGGGGCGTAAAAAGATCTTCGCAATATCTTGAGAATCAAACATAGCACAAACAAAATTTTACCATATATTTGTGTAGAAAATTAAAATCTCTAAAATGTATGTTAATACAATTTTTTTCGTGAAATTGAAAACAAAAAAGCTATAATCAAAAAAAGATGACCATTGTCAAGAAAAGTTTCATTATCTTCTTCTTTTATTTATTTTATATCCTCTTTAAGATAAATTTCTTAGAACAGTCATCTTTTTTTGGTTATAACTTTTTTATTTTCAATTTAAGGATACAAAGTTTGTTAACATATATTGTAGAGAGTTCAATTCTCTACATAAATATGGTAAGATTTTTATTGTGCGATGTATGGTTCTCAAGATATCGCGAAAACCTTTTTACGCCTCCTTTTCCAAAATGGCGGCCAAAGTTCAACCCCGAAAACTCGTTTTTACACTCACACTGAACCCTCCTACAGATTCATCAAACAAATATTTGTTCTGTATGAAATGCAAGGTTGATGTAACATTTCAATGGACTATTTTAGTTTTGTTGATTTTGGATTTGGGGCTAGGGTACCCAAGACCCAACACATTCTCGTGTAGATATATGTATAGGTACCTATTTCATTTAATCCCAAACAATTTGGGATTATTGTTTTTTTTTTAATTCAAGATTATGTCCAAATGGTGGCCGAAAAGAAAACCAGTCCTTAAAATTTTTTTAGGGAATTTTTTTTTTTTTTTTTTTTGAATTTTTTACCCATTTTCTTTTATTATAACTATTTCTTTAAAATAAGTTAAGCAATACCAAAAGACTTAAATCCATTTGACAAGAATATTTATAACACACAAACCTCGCTACATAAAAAACCTCTCTCCTTTATCGCTTTATTTAATAATAAGTACATCATGTCTATATAGCTTAGTACCCATTGGACCAGATAAGCAGCTTTGGCTGCTGTTTCTTTATCAAATCTTGTTTTCACATCATTTCACTTCCGCCTTAATATTTACATCGCTATACACTTGTAACTTTTGGTATTAATGCAAAAGAAAAAAAAAAAGTGAAACAGATTACCACATAGCAGCTCCTTGTTTCCATGTTCATGAGTGTTTATAAGAAAATCCTCCTCAAAGTTTTCACTTTTTCAGTCCTTCATTTTCAGTTAGAGCGAAAAAAAAAGAAAAAAAATACAACTGCCCATAAATAGGCCGTCACGGAATTTCCATAAAGCAACAAAAAAGGTACATTTACCCCGGCACATCGTTTTGTGCGCTCCCTCTGTCCCCCATTCCAATCTCAATCACCATTCCCATTTCCATATCCTTAAAAATGTTCAAAATAAATCACTTGCCACCACTTCATAAAATTAAGGGAAGCGCAAATATTTCTTCTTTATTTTTTCTTTCAAACCTCCCCCCGTTCCACAAATCAATAGATTGTCCCTGGTCTGGTCTGGAAGCCAATTCAATTAAAAATGTTCAAAGTATGTAAAAATTTGTACTTTAACTTTCCCAACCTATATGAGCTATATGGTGGGCTCCACTCCATGCGGAAATTAAAAAGAAAATTCCATTAAATCCAGAAATAATTATTAAAGGAAACAATAAATCGAGAGATTACCATACAGAAATAGAAAAAAAAAAAAACATTTTTCAAATTTAGTTCAGCCAGCAGATAAAGCTCGCCACAGAGGGCGTTGCCAGTTCATGGGGTAGGCCTCTCAGCCGTCATTTAACTCAATTGGATATTTATATTGAATTTAGCACAAACATTTTTGGTTTTTGTTTTGTTTTGTTTTGTTTTTATTTTTAGACCGATTTGAGTAAAAATAAATATACACAATCGATCTAGGTTTGTATTATTTATGCATCAGATTTTCACACAGCAATAATAATAATTGCGGATTTACACAAACCAAAAAAAAAAGAAGAAAAAAGATGGAAGAATGAGGAAAATCCTGCCGAAGAAAATGTATGCAGAGTGTTAAAAGTAATTGCTGAATAAATAGATTCACAGAGAATCGGATTTATTGTTGAGTGCTAAGGAAAACGTATGCCGATAACGAGGACTGAGGTATAGAGTTGCCAAAAGGATTTTTTTTCTTTCAAATTAATTGGGGGGTACCCTAATGTAGGTGAGCCTTAAAAACATTTTGTCTAGATACTAAAGGCATTTTAATGACAGCTTTAGAAATTATGAGGTTTTGAACTATATTAAAGGGCGCGGGATTTTAGTCAACCATGACGCTAAGAGATCATGAAAAAAGGTATCTGACTGGCTGAACAGAATAGAATGACGGAACTGGAGCCGCAGACGGAACTGGAAGAGCTGTCAAAAAGTGTCATACGTTATTTTTTTTACATGTCCACAATGGAGCTGTACAGCTTTGAAAGTATTTTGAAGAAAAACAAAAGAATATTCTTGTGTACAAGCTCAGAATTCACATTTTTTGTTTCCAATAATTTTCCTTTTAATTAATAATTTTTTTCGCGATACAAATACCCACAATATTTTTTTCCGACCCAAAAAGTTGTTTTTTTTCATTATACAATTTGAAACGTCAAAAGTGCCGTACGTGAAAAGTTAAAAGTTGGTGAACTCTTTCGTCTGCGTCTGCAGCTCCGTATGCGTCTACGTTCCGTTGTGTTCGCAACATTGAATTTGCGTGTATTCAATATTTTGACAGCTATTCCAGCTCCGGCTCCAGTTCCGTCTGCGTCACCATTCTGTTCAGTCAGTAATGCGTTCTGTATGTTTGTCAGGCCTAACAAAACAACTGAGCTGGGTCGATTAACTTTAATCTTCATACAGTTCTCATGCTCTCCAGAGAGGAGCTTGAAATATTTTTATGAGCTAGAATAACGCTTAATTCCAAGTTATCGTAAGTAAAAATCTGTTTTTCGAAAATGAACTTTTTTCAGCTCGTTGAGGGTTAAATCCTAAGTAGACATTGGAATGTTACAAAATTTTGGCAGAACCTTACATGACAAAATATTTTTTGATGGATCTGTAGGCGGGATCAATTTGAGTGTAAAAACGAGTTTTTGGGGGTTGAAAGACCCATATTTGGCTGCCATTTTGGAAAAGGGGGCGTAAAAAGTTCTCAATAATCATGGCACTAACGAAATTTCAGAATATTTATGTAGAGAATTTGATTCTCTACAATTTATGTTAATGCAATTTTTTTCGTAAAATTGAAAACAAAAAAGTTATAACAATAATAGATGACCATTTTAAGAAATTTATCTTTAAGAGTATATAAAATATGTGCTAAAATTTTGTTTATGCGATGTATGGTTCTCAATCGCGAAGAACTTTGTACGTCTCTTTCTCCAAAATGGCGGCCGAATGGGGGGGGGGGGCTTTCAACCACGAATCGAGTTATATATTCAATTATATACTAAAAAAAAATGCCTATGCTCTTTCAATTGGCGCTATCTGCATCTCTTTATCTCATGCAGTTTCGGAAATAATGGAAGAAAAAACTGAAATATACACAAATATATTTCGATCTTAAGTTCACAAAGTTCTAACTGGCCAGATAGAACCTCGCATACTTAAGGCTAAACTGCATTCAAGACTTTTTGCAAAAAGTAGGGCAAGAAGTGAAAAATTGATGAATAAAAGCATGCCTAGAGATGCCAGTGTGCGAATGAATTGTGTTTGACTTATGAATTTAATCTGAAGAGACATATCAAGTAGCCGTGGCGTGATGGTTAGTGCGATGGACTGTCATGCCGGAGGTCTAAGGTTCGATCCCCAGCCTCGCCACCTATTTATTTAAAAGAAAAACGGCTACTGCCTCTTGCGAGGAATTGACAAATCCTCCAAGAGTATCTCCTGTCACAGAAAAGTGCCGCTCGTTAGCCGTTTGGATTCGGCAATAAACTGTAGGTCCCCTCCATTCCTGCAGACACGCACACAGGAATGGTTGAGAGTTGTAAGTCACTAGGCCCTAATTCTTTATGAGCTGTTGTGCCATCAAATTTAATTTAATAACATATCAAACACAATTTTCGTACGCTTTTTTGCACACATACATTTTTACGGCATGTTTTAGTTTTTCGCTTTTGTACTTTTTGCAAAAAGTTTTGAATGTAGTTAAGCATTTAGGAAAAATAAATAATAACGTAGATAGAACCTTTATACGTTGCCGATAGAACCTCCGCGTTCCAAAGCACCCCGATTACTAGAATCAAAGTGTGACGTAAAATTTGTAGGTTAATCGTGACCAAAAGTTCTATATTAACCAATAGAACCTTGTTGTCCTACGTTCAAGTTCCTTATCGTTAAGCAACAAAGTTCTATCGATATTTTTGAACTTGAATTACTGAGTACCTATTAAATAAATTTTAAATTTATTAATTGTAAACAATTATAAAAAAAATAAAATTTAGGTACCTAAACCATGACCACGTTTCTAGTAAAATTAATGAACAAAAGTTACACAACATGAAATATCCGGTAACGAAAAAAAAATTGACATCATTGTGCTGTGCAGTTAAGTGGGTGGGTGGTACGGTCAAAGTAAAAATTTCTCTTGATATGCCTACCCATTTATTTAATCATTCAATCAGTTCTTGGAATAGAAATATGTATGTATTAATTATTTTAAATTTATAATTTTATTGAAAGGCTGGGGTACAGAAGACCAACAGCAGTTTTTATGCATTTTAAATTGAAACATAGGATTTGTACGTAATTCCGTAGAGGGGAAATCGAGATTTCATTTAGCTCAAAAAATAACGGCTCAACCGATTTTGATCAAAATGTTTAGTCTGGAGGCCCTTTAAAGTCTGAATAATAGGTACAACATACAAAAATTTGCATACATAATAAAATTTTTTAAATTTTTAAAAAACTGTGCAATTTTTTTTTTGAAAAATTAATTTTATTGAAAACGGGTTAGTAAAATTAGTTAGAAATTATAGTTTTATCAAATAATAATTAATTAAGAAAATTTATATTTAAAATTTTGTTTTGAAGAAAACCGCTCCAACGGTTAATTGTTTTTTTTATGCATAAATTCATATTTTTTCAAGAATTTAGACAGCATTCTTCATTTAAGATTAAAACATTTTAAGTACTGGTTTAATAATTTAAAAAACGTGTTTCGTGCTTTTTTTCCGTATTCTCCAATATATTTTATGTATATATGAATATAAATGTAATGTACTTAACAATAAACACACTCTTTAAAATTCCAAACAACTTTAACCACTAGAGCAACTTCGTGTGATCCAGATTGGGATTCAAATAAAAAAAAGGCTGGCATCTTTGACAACCCTAGTCACTCGCCGCCGTCAATATAGAGTGATGTAGTGTGTAAAGAGTATTGGTTGGAAATTGTGGTTGATTTCTTTTTTTTTTTTTATTAGTTTGAATAATTTCACAAATGAAACTTTTATTGCTGGTTTTTTTTTGTTTTAATGTTATTTTGAAGATAATTTTATTTTTGACGGGTGTGGTGCGCAGCGCACTACACTCAATGCGTATGTTCACTACGTCAATGATAATTTTTTATTACACACATCATGTCCGCTAAAGTGAAGATTTATTTATTGCAAAAATAGTTTACGACATGTCAAATTAAACCTAAAAATATTGGTTGAAATTATTTTATTATTTAAATTGTACACAAGGCCAAACCTCATTTAAATGAATGAATTTGGAGCGCAATAGACATTATCTGGTAACTAAATGATCTTGCCTTGTTTTTAGTTTTAAGTCAGCGATTCCAAGTTTTTTTTTTTATTAATCTAATACGTTTTTGTATTTCATTATTTTTTTAATTTCTTGGTAATGTATAAGTGTAAGTAATATGGGTCAGTCAAACAATATAACTCATTGGGGTCAGCAATTAGAACATTTTAAAGTTGGGAAAAGGTCATTTCACCGTATTCAAATCAAAAAATTCTTTATTTTAAAATTTTGTATTGAAATACTGAAAAATTTGTATTGTATTGTTGTTTAATTTTTATTCAAGGTATACTGTTGGCCTTTTTTTTATTAAGCTTGTATTTTAAAATTTAAAACTTTTGGTTCCGTAATTTTTCCTTTTTTTTTTTGATTTTTTAAATGTTATCCATACGTTGAATATTTAATTTAACTATGTATAATTTCTTTGAATAAAGTTTTTCGAAATTTCCAAATTCGACTACAAATTATTTTTTTGCCAACATGACTTATTCATAAAAATTTGTAATAAGATAGTTTTAATAAAATTTTTAAAAATTGGAAAAGTTGGAAGATACACTTAAATTAGATATACAAATTTATGTGTGTAATAGGCACTTTTTAACGCTATATATTTCTAAAATTTCTGAAATCATTATAAAAGCAAATTCTGGACGATTACCAGCTTTCAAAAAAAATTAGCAAAGTTGAATACTTTTTCTTAAAATTCGGAAAAAAAACTATTTTTTTTTTTTTTAGATTAATGGAAGGTTTTATTTTATTCTTCTCTTGTATTTTTCTGCGTTCTGTATCTACTTCAAAAGACTATATTTTAAAATTCTGTCCGTTTAAATTATAAAATTATAATTTGAATTTTCAGGATTTTAGATTTTTCAAATTTTGAAATAGAGAATTTTTTATTAAAAGATTTTTAAAATACAGAATTATTTGAAATACGGAATTCTGGAATGCTGAATTTTTAAAATACAGAATAACGGATTTACAGATATTCAGAAAAAAGAATTTTAAAAAATTACAGAATTTTCGATTAATTAACAAAATTAAAAAAATAAAAGAATTTAGGATGACCGGAATTTTAAAAAACAGAATTTTTGTATTTTTATAATCTTAAAAAATCTACAGAATTTTGAAATATAGAATATTGAAATACATAAGTCTTATGAATTTACAGAATTTCGGAAAACAGAATTCTGAATTTTTATATATGTAGTATGAGGATTACAGCATTTTAGATTACCGGATTTTATGACGTACAGAATTTTAAGATTTAGAATTTGAAATTGGAAATTATGGATTTACAGAATTTTGGATTTGCAGAACTTTGAATTACAAAATTTTTAAAACCGAATTTCAGTACATTCATACTTTATTATTACCCAAGCTTCAAAATTCTGGTAATCGAAACTCTGTTTTTCAAAATTCATAACATTAAAAAATCTTATTGAATTGTGCATCATCTGATTTCTTTAAATAATCTTAGTTTTTGAGAAAAAAGAATTAAGAATCGTAGAAGCGGCTTTTTTTTAATTAGTTTTCTATATCTAAAATTTTGTAAACATTTTAAAGAAAAAAAATTCTTACACAAGGTATTTATGTTGAATTAAAAATTAAATTTTGAAAAAAATGTATCAACCTGTTTTTGAAATATCGAATTTTCAAAAAAAAAAAATTTAAATCCAAAATTTGTTTTTTATTTTTAAATTTTGATATGCAGTATGATTTCAACTTTTAAGCAGCTTTTGTATAAAAAATTGAATTTAAATCGGTTACACACATAATAGTCCAAAATAAAGAAAATGATTCTATAAGAGATACCGTTAATAATGGCTAACTGTAAATTTTGTTTTTGGCAGATCGTAGACCATACCTACTAATATAAGTACAGAACAATTTTAATCAAATTCGTAGGAAAATATTTTAGATAATATAAAAAAACCGCTTGGTTCCAAGTTTCATAAAAATCAACCAAGTCGTTTTCGAAATATTTGGTTTTCAAACAAAAAAATTTGAAACTTTTTTTAAAAATCCAAAAAAAAAGTTTTTGGAAAATTTTTGTATACAAAACTATTTAAATTTTTCAGAAGATTCTCCATAAAAAAAATTATCAAAATCAGGTTCTATGGGAGGTACCATTTAAAACAATTTTTTTGGAAATTTAATTTCCAAAATATGCCGAACTATTTTTGAGAAAAATAAGATTTTCCAAAAATTCTAAAAAAATATATATGGCAGGTACCCTTATTTTTGGTCATAAAAATAAAATGAAAAAAACGTATCGGGGGAATGTCCTAAAACAACTTTATCCCAAGTTTAATTAAAATCAGCTCATTGGTTTAGGCTGTAGGCGAGCACACCAGACAGACAGACAGATAGACAGATAGATACACAGACGGTCCGAACTGCCAATAGCCTATTTTCAGTCAAATACCAAGAAATTCTGTCTAATTCACAGCTCAACAACTGAAGTACAATTTTTCAAAAATCCGTTTAACTATTTGCATATTGGTTATGCAGATGTAATTGCCATGATTTGCATGGCAGAACAAAGCTGGAGCATTTGCAATTCGAATTATTGATGGGCAGATAGCTAAAATTAGCTTGGCTGTGACTCCAATAAATCGTCACAATGTTGATAAAAAAAAAAAATCGAAAAAGGCAACATTTTTGAAGGTTTGAATGAACCCAACAACACTTGATTGAGTTAGCTACCACCAAGATTTATAGGCTATTTTACGGTCACCAAGCCGATCATCAGACTCTGTTAGTGGTGCTTAGTCTATGTATGTTCAATTTTATTTGAACAAATCTTTTGCCGTCACTGGGATTCGAACCATAGACCAAGTGTTTTCGAGCCATAGTGCACTATATACTGCGCTACTGAAGGTCATGCGATCATGTCGATCTAGTTTTTTTCTACCTGATGTTTTTACTACTATCCCAACAAAATGACACCAAGGTTAAAATTTTCCGATATTTTCCCAATCACAATTTTCTTTTAGCAGGCGTTTAAGTATGCAGTAAAGTCCTCTAAGAGAACCAGGGAGACCCTATAAAAAACCTTGATCATTCCGGTCCTGCTGTATGTAATTTTGGTCAGATACAATTACCTTATTAAGAACGAATGATCATTAGCCTGACAACTTTTAAAAGAATATTCTTGCGTTGATTTTTGTTCAGTGTGTATCAAAAGAGTGTGAAAGCCAGTTACGAACTGATCTGATTTGAGCAGTTAAAGAAAACCCCTCCTTAAGTGGCACACATAAAAAGAAGAGTTTCAAAAGTTGATTTTCACAACAGTTTTAATTAACAATAGTTAAACGACTTCAATATGAGAACGAGGCAACTAGCTCAACTACGCACCGAGCTGGATGGAAGGGCTTATGTCTTTAGGCCGTATAGTGCCAAGTTAAGGAAAAAAAACTAAGGTATATGAACTTTTAACAATATAGTCTTTAAAAATAATATTAATTTTTTATTAGAACTCCATATGAATTCTTCTCTCGGCATCGCACCTTTATTCTTTAAAAACAAATAATTTTATTTGTAACAAAAATTTCTATTCCTGTTTAGATAGGTACACTAAGTGTGATGCCTATTTTCGTGTTCTTCTTATAATAAATTTTATTCAAAAAACGTGTTTCTTTTTTATAAAAAAAATATGCCCTTCAAAAACAAAACGAATTTCTCAATAACTATAGACCCAATTCATTAGAAAAAATATTCAATACGGAAAATAACATAAACAAATATATATATATTATGTTTGTTTATATATTTTGTTGATAATTAATATACGTAGCTCATTAATATATACATTTTTGAATATACCTGTTTCTTTTTATCAAAAAATATAAACCTAAAAGCTAAAAAACTTTTCTTTTTCTGATAAAAAATTCAAATTTTGGAAAAAAAATTTAAATAAAATTTAATTCTTAAATTTGAGTTACAAAAAAAAAAAAAAAAAAAACATAAAACCCACAAACCTTAATCGTTGTTCGAGTTTTTCGCCATTTCGACGTCTCGGTCTCAGTCTCTGTTTCCATTATTTCATCCATAGCTATTGTTTCCGATTTGTGTATTTCAAAACGAATTAATCCTTAAATTTCGTCTATAATTCCAGTATTAAGTGTGCTTTATAAATTATTTTAACCTCACATTAACTGCATTGAGTGGAATTTTTCATTTTATTTATTTTTTTGTGTTGTTATTTTAATTTAAGGTATTAAATTTAGAAAACAGAGTGGGAAAGAAATAAAATAAATATTTTTAGATTTTTTTTTTATTTCAATCTCAATCTTTTTTCTTTTTATTTTTTTTTGAATTTTATTTATTTATTCTCGAATCGAAATGAATTTGTGGAACACTTTAATTTTGTTGGAGCTTAAAACTTTTTCCAGATTTTTTATTTATTGTTTTCAATAAATGCTTTGTGCAAACTAAAGAAAACAATCATCACTTAAATTCTTTGTGGTTATTTCGTAATGTGTTGAAAATTTATCAAAATTAAACAAAAGAATTTTTCTAAAATTAAAAAAAATTATTTTTCCATCGTTGGAATATTGATATATTTTTAAAATAAGACAATGGGCTATTTTTAAAAATAGATTTTCACTTGATCTTGAACAAAATAGAACGATGTGAAATTTTTAAATATATCTATACTCTATATATTTTAATTTTGATTAATTAAAAAAAAAAAATGTGTGATTTCTTTTTTTTTAATCAGATGAAATATATTAATTAATGCACTGCATAGAAATTTGTGATACATATATATTTTTGTTTGTTTAATTTTGTCACTGATGTTTAATTTATTTTTTGTTTCACTGTTTTGTATTATTATGATTTATAATTGTGTTGTGTATCCGTGTGTTTATATAGTTTTGATTTGTGTATTTTTTGAGAGGAGAAAAATTAGTTTTTTTTTTTTTTAATTTTTTTGTAATCCTTTTTGAATGCAAAAATGTTTAGAGAATTTTGATTATTTTTCCAAATTAAAATTTACAATAGATTCCCAGCATTTTAGACGATTCGTATTGAAATCGCGAGAAAGATTTATCCCATCCACACACACCGAACACCAAGTGGTCTGAGGTGATTCTGTGAAAATATCGCAAATTAGTTAAGACCGGACACCTACCCGCACTTAAAATTTCGAAATGATGAACCAAAATTTTCGGTGGAATAAGCATTGCCAGCCTCCACTAGGAGAAGAATCATCGCGCTCTGATATTCAGATAGATTCACAAAAGATTCACAAAAATATGTATTTTTCTTTTTTTTTTTTGAATTTATTAAAATTACTTAAAGGTGAAAAGTTTATGAATTTAATAATGATTATAAAAAAAAATTTAAAATGTATAAACTAAGAGAATTCGAATTTCGAAATGAAAGAGAAAATTTCTAAATAAATATGTATCTTCATTGCGACGACGACGACGGACGATGAAGAAGTTTACACTTAGTCCAATGTTGGCGAAATGAAGTGATCGCGGAGTAGGCAGATTCACGGATAGTCTGTCAGTCCTTTTGTATGCCTCGAAAACCCGACCAGAAGAGTTTTACAAAAAAGATACCAAAATACAAAAAATCACATAGAAAATAAATGAATAAATAAAATCACACACAGGTCTTTGTTTCGATTACTTTTGGGATTGGGGCGATGATCATCACAATTTATACATAATAATATATATGTATCTATATTGAGTGGTAGAATCAAGCAGTCGATTTGAGATTTTTGTTCATTTATGTGTCACACATGGTGT
The DNA here is from genome assembly GCA_947049315.1 of Epistrophella euchroma. NCBI lineage: Eukaryota > Metazoa > Arthropoda > Insecta > Diptera > Syrphidae > Epistrophella > Epistrophella euchroma. The sequence goes on from OX346246.1 coordinate 21,892,203, forward strand.
CTAAGTTTGTTGATTTCTATCCTTTTCTTATAAGCTACATTTTGTTTCGACTGAAAAACAGATTTATCGGAAATTGAGGAAAAAAAAAAGAAAAGACACGAGAACTAATTACCTACTCACAAATTTAAAATTATTGTCAAATAACCCCAAGGCTGCATTTTATTTCATATTTTTTTTTAATTAATTTTATTAAAATTAATTTGTCATCGTCTTAATAGCCATCTTCTTTGGTGCAAATTTGCAATCTTAATACCGAAAAGTGAACAACTTTATATGCATGCAATTTGCGGGATTACAAAATGTGGGGGTTTTTGGCGTTGCGATGAAAATAATTTATCAAATAAAGGATACAAATAAAGAAAATTTTAAAATTTATTTGTAATACACTTAGGTGGTTTAAAATTTTTGAATGAAAGAAAGAAAGCTAAACCTTGGGAGATTGAACATTTAAATTCTTCAATATATACGTCAAAAGATAGTTCATGGATATAATTTTTTTCTATTTTAAGACCGAGAATGTAATGTTTTTAGAAAACCGGTGAAATTGTTTAATTATTTGTTGACAAATTTTTGAAACCATTTGTGATAATCGGTCGATTAAATTTGATATATTTTGTATGATTGTATTTAATTATTTCATTGTTTTGTTGTTATTTTTATTTATATAGCCAAAAATACTTCAATTATAAATTTTTAAAAATTCTTTGTGCTAAATTAAATATGTATGTAAAAGTTTAAAAAAGACTTACGGGCATTAACACTTTTTTTTAATGGGGCTTACCTGTAAAAAATAATAAAATAAATATATTATAATTATGTTAAATATAGTTTCATCAAAGATATATAAAATTGTCTAGTTTTTTTTTTTTTTTTTTTTTTTTGTGAATCACAAAATAACTTATAGTTATATTCAATAACAAAGGCGTTTTTGACAATACCTTAAACCCTTTAAATAAAATAGATTGTCTTTTTTCAAGGATTTGCGTATTTGTTAAAAAAAATATTAACAAAATTTTAAAAGAAATATTTTTTTTGTGGCCTACTTATAGACTCAGCAGCATAATATTGCAATATTATAACAAAGAGCAATAAGTAAATGGAAAACTTTAAGATAATGCAAATTTCTCAAAAAACCTCGCATAACCCTGTTTCCGTAATGCGATTTTTTTTAAGCAAAAACCTAAAACACAAAAGAATGCATCAATTCCCCAAAAGATTGCATTCAATGATGATGATTGCAGAAATAATTGTAATTTTTTTTTTTTGATTCAAATAAAATTTATTTGAATCAAAAAATATCGCAATCATTTTTGCAAATGATGATTGCATAGTTTGAAGTATGTGATGAAGTCTCAAAGTGAAGTAAATGAATGCAATCTTTTATTAAAGTCATTAAAGGATTGCATTCAAAAAAGATTGTATTCTTATCCTGACAAAAGGTACTTGCTATACGAGATTCGCAAATGTGAAAAACAGAACTTACTACAGTTGAAGACAGCACCATTCCTGCAAAATGTTGAAATGAAAGTCGAAAATTAGGACTTAATAAGCTTTGTTTAATAAAAAAATATACCTACTCAATCAACTATTATTTTTCATAGTTTACATTAGATATCTGATATGTAGACCTACATCAACTTAGCAGGTCACTTTTTCCGTTGCAGATTGAAAACTATATAGTAATTAGTTGCTACTTAGTTGCTAATTAGTTACGCAAAAAAAAAAATTAATTACTCGCCAATTGCTATCAATTATTTGGAGCTCTTCTGATTGTTGTAGAATGATAAAATTTGGTAGAGAAGTAGGCCTTATAATTCGAGCACAGAAAAAAAATTTGAATTTAAAATTTATCATTCAGGGGGCGTGGCATCCACCCACTATTCTGAAAATAGTTATCAATTGCATGGAGCACTTCCCGACACCATAGAATCTTGTAATTTCGCACATCGGTAGGCTTTGTGGTGTATAAAAAGGAAAAACACCAAAATTTGGGATTTTCCATATAGGGGGCGTGGTATCCGCCCACTTTCACTCAATTGCTATCAATTATATGGAGCACTTCTGATTGTTGTAGAATAATAAAATTTGGTAGAGCGGAAGGCCTTACAATTTGTACAGAGGAAAAACATTAAAATTTATCATTCAGGGGGCGTGGCATCCACCCACTATTCTGAAAATAGTTATCAATTGCATGGAGCACTCCCCGACACCAAAGAATCTTGTAATTTCGCACAACGGTAGGCCTTGTGCTATATACAGTGAAAATAATCAAAAATTTTGGATTTTCTATATAGGGGGACGTGGTATCCACCCACTTCCTCGAATTGTTTTCTGATTGTTGCAGAATGATGAAATTTTGTATAGATGTAGAGCTTGCAATGTGTGTAAGAAAAACAAAAATTAAATTTGAGATTTTTCATTTAAGGGCGTGGCATCTACCCACTTTCTTAGAACTTTAATAGAATTATTATTGTTTGCTGTACAATGATGATTAGTTAGAGTGTTCGACCTCAGGTGCATTCGAAAATTGAAAATTCAAGATTTTGTGTTAAAAAAAATTCTTTGCAAAAAGGAGTGAAATCACACCAAAAACATAAATGTTAAAAAAGAGCCAAGTTCTCCATGTATACAAAAAAACCTTTATGTAACAAGTCAGCCATGAAAAGTAATGAGATCTAAAAGTACGCCCAAGTTCTAAGTTTATGAAGGGTTTATTATCAAATATTTTAAGTAGAGTAATATCGTAATAACTCCAAATTATAAGAGAAATTTCTTATTTAATGATAACTGACTAAAATTTGGTATGTTTACTTGGCAAGTTTTCTTTTTTTCCATCTGATTACTCAAAATTCAAAATGTTTTAAAAACTTGTTGACAACCTGATAAATTCACATCCATAACAGATCAGTGTAATGATTTTAGGCCAGATAAAATATTTATATACAGCAGATCTTGGAAAAAAAAACTTGGAACTTTAACCACCAACACTTGTATCATTTTTAAGGACGCACATGACATCATTTATGCATAGGGATAGAGCGCATGACACACACGATTGACCTAATTAAAAAAGTTATAAGGTTCAACACCTAAGGTCGCCAATTGATCATTAAGTAAAAACAATTTTCTTGTAAAAAAAATCTTCAAGTCTATCTTCTGAAGGATGGCCGACGTGGTGGGGCGGCGCAGTAGAGAAAAAGCTTAGACCAGGGGGCTATAGCGCACGCAACTGGAATGGGACCCTAGTGCTCAATCTACTTGGCATTTAAAACTATAGAAACAGATAGCTAAGGCTCTAGAAGGCTGGAACAGCTTGTTGGTTGAGATCTACATTCACTTGGCTCCGTGAAATAACTCTCCAATGAAATAACCCCCCCAATCCAGAAATGAAATAACTCCCCAAAAGCCCATGAAAAAGTCCCCAAACAAAAAATGAAATAAGCTCCCAAAGAAATAACAAAATTATGGCGTATAAACAGTGCGGGGATGAAGTAAACCCCCAATTTCTATATACATTTTGGGGATTTATTTAATTTTTTTCAGGGAGTTATTTCATTGGGGAGTTATTTCACGGAGCCGCTACGCTTCCTTAAATTACGTGTACCTATACCTTATTTCAAAAATTCGACGTAAGGAATTTTTTTATAACGTGACTTTGACATTATTCTGTTATATTGTTATGTGGAATCTTAACATTGCTTGTCAAATTTTTAAACACCTTACACTCATTCTATTAACTCTTATAAAAAAAAGCTATTAAATATAAATTTTCAACGAAAATATGTACATAAATCCCATTATACAACTGAAAAAAGTCTCCAAATTCATATCAATTGGTGATTCACGTTTTCTTTGAAATAAGTTCAAGGAAAAAAGTGAATTATGTATGTTCAGCACATACATATATGTACCTACATACATTCCCAAAAGTAATGTATTCATATTTTTGTTTTGTTTAAGACTTTAAGTTGTAAACAACGCATTTTTTTTTTAGATTTTTTATAGATGTTTTTTTTTTTATTTAATATTTTTTAATTGTACGTAGATTGTTTAAGCTGATTTCTATTTCTAAAAACTTTAATAATAAATCTGCAAATATAGAATAAAAAACTAGAATTTTGATTTATTTTGTCTCCATATTTCTATTTTTTGTTTACATAAACTGATAACTTTTGAAGGGCTATTAACAAAAAAAAAACTTCCAAAATAAAACATCTTTTTTCCCTCGAACAAATTTAAAAGAATTTCGCCTCGAGTGAGGTCAAACTGTTGAGCTACATAAGAAAGAATACTTGTATACAAAAAAAAAATAATTTTAAAACTTTATTTTTAGAAAAAGTTGTCGCTTCATTTAGAATACAAAATAATTATTTATATGAAGAAATTCATACGAGAATAAACTTTTATTAGCTTGTAGTAGTGTGCTGATCGTTTTGGTTTGTGTCTATGATATAAGTGGCTGGTGGAGAGAATTTTCGAAAAATTAAAAGTCTCCAACTTAAGTGGTGCTTTTATAAAGAGTTGAGAAATTATTTCAATTTAAAATTAATAACAACAAAAAGGTGTTGATAATAAATTATGTTTCAAAACTATTCGATTGGGAATTCTGGAAGGGTACAAATATTTATTAAAGATGTTCTTACAATTTAATAAACTTAAATTTGTGTATTTTCAGTCTTTTGATTTTGAGTAAATTTTACTGCCACAAATGTGTGAAACTGGATATACCACGAGCTTGTTCTTGTGGTAAAATGATAATGTAGCTAAGATTTATGTTAGGTTCAAAAACGCGATAATGAGAACATGTTGAAAAGTCCAAATAATTTTCGTAAAATTTTAGTCAGTTTGGAACGATGTTAAAACATCTTAGTTAGAAACTAAGAGTTAAAAATACGATTTTGCAAATTGATGATTTTACAAAAGATGGCTTAAAAATAGAAAATCATTATCACTAAAATTATTTTTATTATTATAATTCTGTATCAAACTATAGAGGATGAGATAGAATCATTTCAAAAACGTAAATTAAAAAAATAATATATTATATCTTGCATGAGAATATGCTGTTTTTTAACAAAAAGAAAAAATCATTCAAATTTCAAACAAACGGCCGTTACTCGAAAACCGTTATGATTTGGTAAGAACAAGATACTAAATTTTGATAGGTCATAAAACACGTGAAATAGTTTCAACGTAAATTTTTACGTATATACAATTTAAATTAATTTTCTTAAAGGAATAAAGGACGTTCCGCTATTTTCTTTCAGTGTAGAGACTTTAATATTGCCAAAATATATGATTTAAGAATTAAACGATTTTTTAAAGACTTTTCAAAACAGAAAAAGTAAAAAAAGAACTCTCAAAGTCCCAAGATTTGAAATACATATCCTGAGTTCTGTTAATTTAATAATTTCAATATTAATGTCTTTTAATTTCATATCCGATTAAAATGTCGACTTTCAAGAATGAAACATCTGAAATTGAAATTTCTATTTTTTTCAAAATCAACATCGATTAAATTTTTTTTCGATTTTTTGACCGACCGACACTTTCGACCAGTCGATTTTTTATCGTTATTATAAAAATTGGCACTGTAGTGTCGATATTTATAAAATAATTCTTACCATACTAAAAAAAAAAAAGAAATAAACGAATAAATGCTTCAAGGCTTTCGTATTCGATATCACGATGCATATACCAAATCTAAAACCTAACATCTAAAAATTGTGCGACTAATTTAACGAAGTATCATGCTGAATTAATATGATGGCATTGGTTATGTTAACACCAACTGACTCAACTTCGCACCACTCTCTACAATGATCAAAATACAAAAAATATATCTCTGACTTAACTCACATGCAAAATTATTTTGACTGAAGAGGGGTTTGCTATTCAAAATATATCTCATACCAATTATATTAAACGAACTGTAAGGCTGTGATGCAGATTTTTAAATCTAACTAATATATTGATAAAAAAAAAAGTACGTATACGCCACAGTGACTCTGCTAAGGCTTATTTTGTCTTATTTAATATAAAAGGTCTGCAATGTTATAATTATACTTAAAACAGGCAAAGATCAATTAAGATGATTTTTAAACCTCTACCTCTCTTCTTTCTTATATCCACATGTAATAGATTGTAAAAAATAAATAACTTTTGTGGCACAACAGCTCATGAAGAACTAGGGTCTAGTGACTTACAAACTCTCAGCTATTCCTAAGAACGGGTGTGGGGGAATGGAGGGGACCTACAGTTTATTGCCGAGTCCGAACAGCTAAGTGAGCGGCACTTTTTAATGACAGGAGATATACTCTTGGAGGATTTGTCTCTTCCTCGCAAGAGGCAGTAGCCCTGAAAAAGATTTTTAGTGTTTAGGTGACAGAGGCTAGAATTGATCCCAGACCTCTGGCATGACAGTTCAACGTACTAACCATTACGCCATGGGCTACTAATATATTGTAAGTTCCCAAAAAAAAATATACTTCCTACCAGTTTGCCAGTAGGGTGCGATAGCGCATGCATTTTTCGACAAATTTCAGAAAAGAGACTCCGATTTTTCTCACAATTTCAGGAAATTTTAGATGGACTGTGTGTGTTTTGTCAAAATTAGTCTTAAAGTTTGCCAAATATTTGCAGTAGTGGAAGCATTTCTCAGAAACCACTGTCCAAAATTCCTTTTTTTTTCTGTTTTAAATGTTATATTTAGAGGATGGCTTTCAATAAAAGGTAAAGGTAAAGGCGACAAAAAAAAATGTATACGATCCTCAAAAATTATTTGGTTTTTGAGACTTGGCATTGAGGATCGGGGTCCAGAAGTTAAATAAAAATATCAGTTTTCTTACAGATGCATTTTAGAAAATATAAAGTTTAAACATTTTTGCAAATTTTTCTTACCCATGCCTGCTTTGCTTATATCTTTTAGTTGAAAAAAGTTGAAACTTTTAAATAACTGAAAATAAAGCATGACATTTTTTATTTTTTTTTTTCTGCAAAAAATCCCTATATTTATATACATATATGTATGTAATGTACATATACATATAGGTTTTCAACTTTCTGCATTTGAAACTATATTTTTAGTAGGTACATAATATTGGCTGTGTGATCTTAGCACCCCATATATGGGATGTTCGCAAAAAAAAGTATGCAGTCTAAAAGGTCAGTAATTGGTCATAATTTCAGTAATTGGTCAGGCATAGGTTTTTTTTAAATTAGTTTTCAAAGTTTTTTTTTTGTCAAGGTCATTACAAGGTTATAGAACTTTTAGCACCTCATTTATGGGTGAAAGGTTACCTAATCCCCATAAAAGGTCAGATGGTTTCAGTGAGATATTTTTATGAATTTTTAAATTTAATTTTTTTCAAGGTCGTAGGGATTTTTATCACCTCATTTGTGGTATTAAAACAAAAATATTTATTCCATCTGAAAGTTTACTGAATCCTAAAAAAGGTCAGCTAGTTTCATAAATTGGTCAGACATATGTACATTATTTTTTTTATAATTTTTATAAAAAAAAAAATCAAGGTAAATATCATTTTTTTTTTTTTGTTAAACTCATAACTAAAAACCTACACCTTTCCAATTTCTGAAGCTGCCTGTTCTTTTATGAGGAATAAGTAACCTTTCAGATGGTATCTATGGTAAGAAAAAGACACACACAATTAAATTTTTTAATTAAGAATCATGAATGGAAGATGCTGTTGTAAAAATTACGTACTTACTAATGTTGAAGGATCTCTTGGCTCAGTTCTAAAAAAACTTGTGCGTACTAAGACAAAATGAAGGATTTTCAACAATGAAAAATATGTTTTAAGAATTCGCATTGAGCTTCAATGTTGAAAAATTAATGTTCTGAAAACTTTACTATACCGATGAAGTTAACGTAGAACGTTTTTTTTTTTTTTTTTCAATGTATGAAACAGCGTCCAGATCAATAAAAATTTTCATTGTGCGCAGCCGTACGTACGTTTTAAATTTTGTATTGGCCCTAAATATTTTTTGCGAAAAATTCGAATTTGTTTCCAAATAAATGTCTATCAAAATACATGTGCACCGAAAATTTTTTCGTATGCGCCGAAAATCCACCGGAATTGGATAGCGTGCATTAAATGTGACGCAAAAATTTGTGTGCGCTCGGACGTCCGCACTGAAACATTTTTTTTTTCGTCTATGCAAATATTTGCGCCGAATACGACTCACAGCGCAAATTTGTATTGATCTGGCCGCGGCTTAAAACATTCCAAAGTTTTGCTTTTAAAATAAAAATAGGAGTATAGGGTAAAATATTATGGCGCAAAATTTTAGACGATTTAGTATGACGTTAAAGCATTTTTAGTATGATGCTACGTTAAAAACAGGCTTTTCCAAATTTTAAACGAATTAGCATCGTATTATCTTTTTTAAATTTTACTAAAGTTAAAATCGCCAAATGCCTATTTTATCTTTTTAGTATCATACTAAATCCAATTGTCACTTTGGCCAGCTACAATTGCAAAAATGGGTTGAACTGTCACTGTTTTAGGCGTGTTCAGCTAGAAAAATAGGTTTAGTATGATACTAGTTAGAAAATGTTTAAAACTAAGAATATTTTAGTAAAGAGTTTTATTGTTAAAAAATTGTTAAATAGTATCGTGCACCTTAACATCAGGCTGTTTAAAATTTTGCGCCTATGTCTTTAAATGCATATTTTAAGTGCATATTTCTCATTTTCAAGAGCATATTTTCCGTTTTTTAGTGCATGAAAATCCTAGCCCTAATCATCAGACTTCAGAAGACTATACCGCAGATCCCTCATTTATTTAAATTATATAATAAAAAAAGCAACATTTAGAAGAAATTCCGTCAGTTGAAGTAGTAATAGTAAGAGAACGTAGAGCCAAACCATCCGCTGGGGCTACACTTTGCCTAACTTTAAGTTTTCTACAATTTTTTTTTTATTGTTTTTTTTTTTTTTTTTTAATCTTTATTAAAATATTCATTGATCATAACGTAAGCTGATTTAAATAGTCCAGAGTTTGAAATTAAGTTTTAAAAAAAAAATTAGTACAAAATTAATAAAAGGAGATTATTATTTATTTATTTTATTTCTTGAGTCACATTAAATTTTACAAGCTCTGCCAACAAAATAATACCAAAAGACTAATTTAAATTTAAATTCCTGGTGCATGAAGTAATTTAATGACATTTCATATGTCAAATTCTTGACAAATTCATCATAATCAGAAATGACAATTGGCTTATCCCAAAAATCCCGGAAGCGTTCATATGTATCTCAGGCATTCGATCTTAATTGCCCAGATTTACGCGCGAGATTAACGCACTATAATTTACTTAACGAAACGGCATCAGTTCAGCAAGAGAGCACTAGTCTGACATCAGTTTGTCTTATTTTGGTTTTTGTATTTGTCTTGTTGGTTTTATTTTATTTTTTATCTTTTTCTCATTATCTCATTCTTGATGAGGAGGTTTCGAGGAGAATAGAATGTAGTTATAGGTTCTGCATACATCAGTCTGTCGTATAGAAAATTCAAAACAATTTGTTGAAATTTCGCCAATACACTGCCTGATGTTTAGGTCGTCTTCGTCTACATATTCGGCTGATGTCGCTTTTCACCGAGCAGCAATTGGTTTGATGCACGACTGCGACTGGCTGCATCTGCTCTTATTGCCAGCAAGTGCTTGTTTCTGAATGTCTATTTTGTGCCAATTCAAGATGCACTGCTTCTGCAACGACGACGTCTCTTCTTGTAAATATAGCTACTATCTTGAATCACAACAAGGAAATCAGCAGTGGACATATAAGAAATGACCAACCGAATGCTTAATTATGATTTCTGGCAATTAAGCCAAACTAATTGGACTACTGGCAGAGATTTGGCCAAAATCAATTAATCAGTATTAGTGGTGAATTAATGTAAACCTCAATGAACATTCTGATGGGTAATATACGAATACGTCATGATAATGATGTCGATTATTATGATATATTGCCAAATTTTTCTAATAAGGCTTTGATGTTTGCGTTTAGTTCTCTTTTAAAGTCTTTTAACTTGCTCTATAAAGGGCTTAGATTTTAATCAAATTTAATACTAGAACGATCAAAAAGATCTATACGACTACTGCACTCCTACTCTGGACCTCAGTTCGGATTTTAAAGTTATTTTTCCTACCAGGGAGGAATGGAAAGATGACCTCGTGACGAGAGGCTTCGACACAACTATCTTCACTGATGGTTCAAAGCTGGAGTGTGGAGTTGGTTCGGGTGTTTTTTCCGAATCTCTGAACATTTCCAAATCTTATCAGCTTCCTAACTTCGCTAGTGTTTTCCAGGCGGAATTGCTGGCAATCAGGGAAGCATGCAGGATACTTAAACAAGACCCTAACAAGAATCGTAATACTGCCATCCTGACAGACAGTCAGGCAGCCGTTAAAGCTATTGCTTCGCCACTTTCGTCTTCCAAATTGGTTCGACAATGTCGTGATGAGCTCACAAGCCTAGATGGGAACCTCAGAGTCTCTCTTATCTGGGTTCCAGGTCATCGTGGCATTGAGGGTAACGAGCGGGCAGACGAACTGGCCAGGCAAGGATCAGCCCTTCATGACTCTCTTGCGGAAAGAGTTAACATTTCTCTTAGGGTTATGAAGGGCAATATATTCTCAATTTTTCTAAATGAATCCAACCGTAGGTGGAGCAGTTTAGCTAACTGCGTCATATCCAGAAAGACGTGGCCCACCTATAGCAAAAACCGAACAACTGAACTTTTATGCAGACCCAGGCGAGACATAGCCAGGGTCGTGGCGACCTTTTCTGGGCACTAGCCCATCGGAGAACATGCGGTGAAGCTGGGCATCCCTCACAACACTCACTGTCGTAGCTGTGGGGACCAGCAGGAAAGGGAAAGTGTTTATCATTTCCTGTGTAAATGTCCCGCTCTGGCCAGAATCAGAACACAATCATTGGGAAAAGCCTTTTTTGACGATCTCAATGAACTCTCCGAACTGAAGATCAAAGACTTGATCTCCTTTCTCAACGGGTCGAAATGGCTCTAAGATGATTCTTTAAGTAGCTACTACTACTACACTATTTCCCCCGTCAGAATCCATAGACTACAAGCAGGTGGTAAATGGACTTCTGAAACCAACAATCTGCCTAGTCTGGCATTTTGATCCGTAAATCCCTCTTATAACACCGATTCTTTTTTATATAGGTCACACGAGTTATGGTATAAAAACGGCGCTCCTCAGCGCTAATTGGGTCACCGAGCTTAGGCTGCTCGGGGCCGCCATTTCTACCTACCTACCTATCCTTAGGCACACCATTGGATTAGACACGCCTAGGATATTGGTTGAAAGTTGTAGGTCATAGCTTTTCCACGAGCTGTCGTGTAATTTTTTATGCGGATAAGAAATAAATTTTTGGCTTAATGAATTTTTGAATAATATACATTGTTTCCATCAATTTTTGGGGTTTTTTGATTTTTTTCAATTTTACCCGCATTTGCATTTTTATTCAATTTTAACCAAAATACAGGGTCATTGAATTTTGAACAACAACAACAACTTAAAGGTGCTACCACCAATTGCTTACGAATTAATTTTGGGCATTTTAATTCGTTTTATTTTTGTTTGGCTAGAGATATAGCTATTTAAAGGGGTGCCAAGCCCTATCATCAGTCTCCTTTATAGTGGTGCTGAGCTTTAATCCAATTTTATTTGAAAAACTTTCTACACATCATGCGGTATTTGAACCCGCGCATCAGATTTGCTCAGTCTTCGGAGCTGTGTACACTACGTACTCTGCCACCGTTGACCACTGACGTCACAGGTCTAGATGTGCTGTTTGTTTATCAATTGCATTTGGAGCATCAGCATTTTTATAAGCCCCTTTAAGTATGCTGTCTTGTTCCGCCTCCATTTTTCTCCGAACCTTATTTGATAGACTACAATTCGTAGTACGTATCAAAGGGGGAGAGGTTGGAAGATCGGTAACAAACCAGACTATTAAGTTATTAAATAATAACAAAATACAGGGTGTTCGTTATACGGTGCACCAAAAAGCTAGAGCGAGTAGGTTGGAGAATCGTATGGGAGGAGGGGTCTATTTCCACCGTTTAGGCGGGAGGGGCAATTTTCTAAAAAATCGACTTGAAATAGAAAAAAAAAATTATTCAAACTCAAAACTTTGAAAAAACAAGGAAAATAATTGTATTCAAACTAATTTTTTTCAAAGTTTTATTTTAAGTAATATTTTTGGGTTTAATATTTAATGCTTCCATCAATTCTCAGCCAAACACTAAAAATCTGATGTCAAACTATATTCCAGTTTTTGAGAAAATGTTACTTAATAACGTAAAATTTTGAAATAAATTAGTTTGAACACAATTTTGTTGATTATTTTCTTTTTCAAAATTTTTCAAAAACTGTTCTCTCAAATAATTTAAGTTAATAAGAAAATAAAAGAAAAAAGCTTATGGCTTTTAAAAACAGTTAAGCATGACATTTTAGGTGTAGCCGTTGTTTTTTTAATTATTTTTTTTTTCTATTTCAAGTCGATTTTTTTTAGAAATTTGCCCCTCCCGCCTAAACGGGCGAAAAAGACCCCCTCCCATACGATTTTTTTCTTGTCTTAACCCATCCTATACGCTTTAGCTTTTTGGTGCATCGTATACCGAACACCCTGTATAAGTACGTGGGTTGATGATTGGTACTAAGTATTGTAATATCGACAGAATTTTGTTCAGCTTACTATTGCTTTGAGGAGTTTAAAATGGTGATTTTTCCAATTTTTTTTGTCAGGAGTATAACAACTTACATTTTTTTCTCGCCATTTTCATGTCAAGTTAAACCTGAGTTAGTTAACTTTGGTCTGAACAAGAAACTCAAGAAACTGTTTTTCAAAAAAAAAAAAAATAAAATGGGAATTGGTTGAAAAATTTTGAAGGATGAACTATCGGGAACATCTGTTCAGTAAATCCCAAAACTCACCGAATTTGATGAGTTAACTCGGGTTTAACTTTACTACCACGCCTTAAAGCTAGGGCTAAAAAGGGTTAGGACCAAAAATTGTGGACTTTGTGCAATAATTAATATCCTCAATAAAACGTGGGAAAAACCTTACAAATTTGATAAAAAACAAAGAATGCAAAAATTTCATAAAAATTATTCGTCGTTTTTTTTTACCGAAGAAATTTTTTGAACTGAAATATGTAATAATTTAATAAAATCAAAATAAAAAAAATGTTTTACTGCTTTATGGAATTAAAGCGAAAGATTATACAATAAAAAGTTGAACTTCTTTTCAAATGAAGATGACTCTATATTCCTTACAAAACTGATAAACTATTAAGTATTAGGTTACCTACGTCAAAAAAAAAAAAAAAAAATTTCCTCAATTTTCCTGTCTTGCCTTCTCTATTCGCTGTTCAAGGGTTATTTTTTGTGATAATTTAGTTTAAATTTGGAAATTGAAAGTGCATCGACTTTTGCTTCATTTTATTTTTCCTACGTGATTCTTGCGTAGTAGCCGTGGCGTGATGGTTAGTGCGATGGACTGTCATGCCGGAGGTCTAAGGTTCGATCCCCAGCCTCGCCACAGAAAGTGCCGCTCGTTAGCCGTTCGGATTCGGCAATAAACTGTAGGTCCCCTCCATTCCTGCAGACACGCACACAGGAATGGTTGAGAGTTGTAAGTCACTAGGCTCTAGTTCTTCATGAGCTGTTGTGCCATCAATTTTATTTATTTTTATTTACGTGATTCTTGCAAGGTCAGATCTAAAAACAAAATGTTTTCTGTCGCAAAATCTTCTTCGTATTTATTGTTTTTAATTGTCTTACTTCCAAAATAAATTTCGTAATTGTCCTTTTAGGTCATCCAATCAATAAGTATGTAGTAGATAGATAAGAAAATATAGCTAAGACAATTTAAAATTGTTTTCATTTTCCCTTAGAAAACAAACATAATAAATAATCAAAATATTTCATAAATGTTTCCAAAAATATTCCAAGGAAATGTAAATATCACCAACGACCTGTCCCACCCGATCCAGCAGTGAAAAAAAAAATTACATAAATTGATTTGAACATTTAAAAAAAAAATATATTTTTTATATTTGAGTAGGTAATCGGAAATGTCAAAATTTATCATTTTATTAAATCCCCCTCGGTGGAGAAAATAAACAAAGAATAAATAAATAAAAAAACAAAACAAAATATATAGTGACACTGTCTAGAACACATAAATCCTTGGCAGTGGCTGTCTGATTGAAAGATGCGTTCGTTCACAGACTTAAAGAGACATTATACCTACATACTCTCTCACCTTGAACCACACACCTTTGAAAACATTTCCATTGACAACTTTATGCACACCTTAGATTTTGCAGCTGCTGCCTGCTGGCTGCTACTGCTGCTATTTCCCCCCTAAACTGCTATTGGCTGTGATGACGGCAAAGTGTTGGCTGAATGAAGTCTACACAAACTTATGACTTTTGTATAAATTATAAAGTATCTGTATCTGTATACATTATAAGCTTTTTGTAAACATTAACGATAATTGAATTTTTCTTTGTCACTTGGTAGCTATAAAAAAGTGTGGTTTTGATGTTTTTTGTATAAACATTCATCTTAAATTAGGTATACAAGAATAAAATAAATAGATACAAGTTTATAAGACCGCACTCGATAGAATTGCAGACATTTTTATTTAGCAATCTTGTGGGATGTGCTCCAATTATAATTTACAAAATAATTTCTCACTACGTCTCACTTCTCACTCTTCAACTTGACAGTTTTTTTTTTTTTTTATTTGTGAATTTTATTCATTAATGGGGTCTTGTACATTTTAATATGATATTATGTTGTTTGGTAAATATTATTTTAGAAAAAAGTGCATTCGAATTCAATATCTTAATAAAATGCATTTCTGATGCCTCTTCTACTGTCATGAGTTTGTGCTTAGGAGGTGGAAGGTTACTAAACAGTGTTTTTATTTGTCTCTTCTATTTCACACTTCACCCCCACCAACCGAACTATTTTCTTAGCTCTAACGAATCATCACTTATCAAGGGCGAGGTATTTCTTACCCAAGTTCTCTGGCCCCTTTTTACAAGAATCAACTGAAGCATTTAGCAAAGCAAGTAGGTATAACTTCAAATTCGCCACATGTGCTAAGCTAGGAAATTTTATTTAGTAATCATTAGCAATCAATTCTATCGTAATTTGAGGTTGTTTGATTAAACCTTCATGAACTCAGAACTTGATGGTCCTTGATGCACTTGTTACACACAGTTTTTTGGTTTTCAGGAGAACTGTGCTCTTTTTTTAAAACTTTTATTTTTGGTGTATCAATTAGTCGGAATTCAATTTTGAAATAAAAATAGTCGTAAAAGATCTAAAAAATTATAGAAAAAATTTTGTTCACTCCCTACATTTAACCCGAAAAACGTGGGTTAAAATTGTGCTACAAAAGGAAAGTGGTCAGCTGTAAATTTTTAGTTATGAGTTTACCAAAAATAAAGAAAGGTCATTGACTTAACCTTGAAATTTTTTTTTTTTTTTTAAATTATAAAAAATCCATCTGACCAATTTCTGAAACTATTTGACTAAATCTGTGCCAAAAATCGCTGATGACCTTTGAGAAATTTTGAACCTATGTAGATTGAAAATTTTTTGATAGCTGACTTTTATGACCATAATTACTGACCTTTTAGATGACATACTTTTTTTGCGAATATCCCATACATAAAGGTGATAAGATCCCACAGCCATGATGCTCTGGGAAATAATTCCAAGACCCATTTTTCCTTTGTTGTTATGAATATTGTTTTTAAAGATTATTTTGATTTTCGAAAGTGACGGCATATTTTTGATCCCAGAAAAAAAAAATTGTATTACAAACTTTATATAGCAACTTTAATTTCCTATAAAGTATTTTATGAAAATTTTTTAGATAATTGCCCCCGTTTAAAAGCTAAAATGGATTTTGCTGTAAAAAGTAGGGACTGACTTTTGTAAAAAGTAGGGACTGAGAGTATTTTGTAGGAATTTAAAGTTGCTACAAGTTTGCACTACAAGTTTTTTTTTTCTGGGATCAAAAATATGCAGTTAATTTCGAAAATCAAAATTATCTTTAAAACAAGATGGCGACCGACAACACCAGGTGCAACTGTGGAAAATGTGGGTTTCGGCTTGTGAACTGATAATCTTTCAAATAGGTATCAAAGGAAAATAGGTCTTGGAATTATTTCCCACAGCATCATAATAATATCTAAATACCTCGTACTAAATTGTATGATGAATGTGATATTGCAAAATTCATAACTTAAAAAATTGTGTAGCGATTTTGAAGAACGATAGCTTGTTTAAATCATTTTAAAAAGCACTTGAAATATAAGTATACTTACGAAAAAATAGTACCTAATGCAAACTGTTGCCAAAAACTGTCTTCGAACTTTAAAAAACGTGAAAAATTAGTGTTAGTTTCAAATTAACTTTAAAAAATCTACACATATTGTTGTCCTTACTAAACATTTATATTATCGTTGGAAAGGACTATTATTCTTCTTTTAAAAACCATTCATTAACTATAAATCGGACAAAATATGGCCGGGTTAAAAATCATTGAGATCGTGAGATCGCTCGATCTATAGTTTACAATTATATTGATGCACTAATACGATCACTGATTCAATTAATACGCATATTAAAACAATTATAAAAGCTCAACTACATTAAAAACTTTTTGCAAAACTGAAAAAAACATACATACCATGATGTCAGAAGACAATACTGCTTCTCTATAAGCAACTTCTAAGACCGATCATCATAACCTACCGCTTTCCCATCTGGTTTACTATTTCCAAAACCAGCATGAAAACGCTTGGAATGTTCGAAAGGAAAATACTGCGGGCCTGCACGGGACTCCATTTTGACCAACGGCGACGAAAACATTTTAGCAACAATCGACTCTACGAGGAATCCGGAATAACGCCCCTGGGCAAATATATGATCAGTGCTGCCAAAAAACTGACGAGTATATCTCAGCAATCATCCAAAACCCCCAAACCCATTAGTGACAACCATCACAAGTGAAGAAAGACAACCCGAGCCACAATACCTATATGTAACGGCACTACTGAACTGAACGAAGGAGTTATTTCTATCAACGACGACGAGACAATCCCATTCTACGAGGACGCAACGTTAAACTACCACTGTGGCTAGAAGCCACCCTTGCCCCATATCCAACCACAAAGACAACCGGATTTGAACAACCCGACAGGACGCATCTACAGTATTAAGTATTTTACTTTAGATGGCGCTCACAGCCCAGGATGGACTACGGCCTCATCGGTCCCTATCTAGCTGCCTACAATTACGAACTCCAAGTTGGTTGAGGTCATTCTCCACTTGTGTGCGCCACCTAAGGTAGGGTCTTCCTCTGCTGCGCAGACCGACAGGGGTAGATTCGAAGACTCGTGGGGATGGTGTCCATACGCTCCAGGTGTCCCAGCCATTTCAGCCGCTGTATTTTCAGCTTTTTGACCAGATCGACTTCGCTGTAAAGCCCGTAAAGCTCGTTGTTCAATCTTCTGCTCCATACTCCATCGATACAGGCTGGACCGAAAATCACCCGAAGAATTTTTCTTTCAAAGCACCCAAGCAGATTCTCATCCGTTTTTGACAGGGTCCATGACTCTGCATGACCGGGATGATTAGGGGTTTATATAAGGTTCCCTGAGAGAGGGCTTTATTACTCAAATGGCTCCTTAGCCCTAAGAAACAGCGATTGTGCAAGAGTAATTCTTCGTTTGATCTCTGCGCTGATGTCATTTTGCGATGTTATAGTGGAGCCCAGGTAGACAAAGTCTTTGACGACTTCGAAGTTGTATCTATCCATCGTGACGTTTTGCCCGAGCCGACAATGATGTTGAGATTCCTTTCTCGATGATAGCATATACTTCGTCTTGTCCTCATTAACAGCCAAACCCATTTTCGCCGCCTCCGATTCAATACTTTCAAACGTGCCGGTAATAGCTCGCTTCGTTCTCCCAATGATGTCAATATCATCTGCATAAGCAAGTAGTTGAACAAACTTTTGAAAAATTGTACCTCTGTTGTTGACTTGCGGTTGCTTACAATTGCTTCAAGAACGATGTTAAACAGGTTGCAAGATAACGCGTCGCCTTGCTTCAAACCTTTCTCGACATCAAAGGGTTCGGTGGTATCATTGAATAAATATAAATAGAAGTGGACACTGAGAATCTACAAGCGCCTTCAATTTCGTGGTCATTATCGGCAACATAATAAATTGTTGTTTGGTTTTAAAATTCGCTAAACAGATTCACATAGGGATATTTTAATTCCTTTAGGGAAATTCACAATTGTACACAATGCACATACATACGGTAAAAGTTGGAAAAGAAGGTATTAAAACGTTTTTTATTTGACATGAACAACAAACAACTACGAGAATGCCAGTCAAGGTCAACTGAAAGCGTTCGGTAGTATAGGTAGGTAGCTTCATCAAGGATTGTTTTTTGCATTTTTTGTGGTATCTCGCAAGTAAGGAAGGTGACGGTGAAGATATAATGATGTTTGTTTGTTTTTGTATTATTATCTTAAGTTTAATAAGTAAGAAAGAAGTTTCAACATTATGTAGGTATGTACTTATGTATGTATGTTTTTTGAAAGATATTTTTTATTTTGCTTTGAGATTTGTAGACATAAATCTTATTCAGGTATAAGGGTAGACACAGGTACCTACCTATCTAAAGTTACTTATCTAAAGGTTTCTTTTTACGGTTGCTCAAAGGTTGATTATTCGATTGTTAAAAATTAAAGTTTTTAAATATCGTCGGAACACTAATTTCGGAGTTTTAGGTTTTTATTACTGAATCATGTGTTGAATGGAATCTCGAACGGAGATTTAAACAGGTTGTTTTATGTAAGATGCGACAAAAGGCTA
The DNA here is from genome assembly GCA_947049315.1 of Epistrophella euchroma. NCBI lineage: Eukaryota > Metazoa > Arthropoda > Insecta > Diptera > Syrphidae > Epistrophella > Epistrophella euchroma. The sequence continues at coordinate 21,911,173 of OX346246.1, forward strand.
GGGCATGTAAGCAGGTTGTTTTAAAATCAAGTTATTCTAATGAATAATTTAATAAAAGTAATTTTCAAGCTTAGAATTAAATTAAATTAGATACTTTTTGTTCAAAATTTTGATTGTACAAAGCAAAAACATTAGAATGAATGATGAATATACTATTACAATCATTGAAATGCGCATTTAATAGTTTAACATTGAAGCCAATCAAAAAAATATGGAAACTAACATTTTCAGAAGAAAAACTAAAATTATAACAACAGGTATGTATGTACAGTGGCGGATTTAGGTTTGCTGCCGCCCTAGTCCCGTTTGAGTTCACCGCCCCCCTTGTTGATTTTTATTACCTTATCGTTCTTGCCGAGCCTTTTTTCTGTACATTTTGAACACGCTTTTATTTAGGTTGACCTACAATATGATAGATATGTACAAATGTATGTAATGGAATCTGTGAACTTAATTTTCAACAAGTTCTAAGATATTCGTGTTGTGTAGGGTCTCCAAGTTGTGGTATATGTTCATGTAAAATGAATAAAATAAAAGGTATTAAAATTATTTATATATTTAATGCTTTATTATTTATAAATAAAACTAACAAACATTTTGAAATTGAACGAAAAAAATAACGAGGTCTGAGTTTTTTGTTTCTCCTAAAAATTTTCAAAACATTGCCTATATTTTTACATCAAAATATCTACCGATTTGACTTTCTAAATGTCCCTAAATAAACAATTAAAATTTTCAATAATAGTTTTCAATGATCGCTATAACTGGCCCCTTAATTCGAATTTTTTCCAAATCCGTAGTACTGGACAGCTTGATAAATGGCGCAACCACAAAATGTGAACTTGTGACTACTATCCTTTTTATACACAAAATTTATTTACGTGCTTTATCGTTTATTTCATAAATTCTCAAACTTAAATCATTTATTGTTCGCTTTGAAAATTAATTATTTTTCAGCGAACCCAAAGAAAGAGATAAAATAAAAAATATTATTTTGTAATTTTTTCAATAAAATTTAACTTACTCAACAAATTATTCATCGTCACCATAAACTACTTTTTAACCAGTAAATATTCTCAGGTCTGTTGCCTATCCCCTGTGGCCCACTAGCGCCCACAGGGCACTTTTAGAATACCTAAATTATTTTGCAGCACCCCAGAAGAAACAAAACTACAAAAATTATTTTGTCATGAACACAAAACAAAAATTTTCAACCATGTCTTACTTATATTATTAAGAACAAAAATCAAACTTATAAACTCTAGAGCTACATAAGTGTTCAAAGAAAAAATTGAAAAAACTGGACATAATAAGACATATTTAAAAAACAATTATTTTTATTTTTTATAAAGTTTCATTGTATCGATAAATCTAGCCTTTAAGAAGTTACTTATTATTACTTTATTTATTTAATTTATATCTATTGAATTTGAAGTTAATTCCCAAAATTATTATTTAATTTCAAAGCCTAAGAAACTTATTTTTGAAACTTTCACTGGCCTATATCTTTTTATGTTTTTTTCGAACACCTATATGTCTTAAAACTTTTTTCTCAAACAAAACGCAATTAAAAAAACGCATTCATTGTTTGTACCATTTATCCTTTTTTATTGTGAAAGACAAATTTTTTCTCCTGAAAAAAATTGAAAAATATAAAGTTTTTTATAATTATTTATTAACAAAATTATAAATTTTGTTCAAAATTTTACGTTAATAACCCATTTGCTGAAACGAAACTTCCATGTTTATGTTCAACTTAAACGCTTATGTTTTTCCTTTTTCCTCAGCGTAAACTGTCACATAAGCTCTTATTTTAAACTTAAATATTTAAGTTTCGTTTCAGCAAATGGGTAGTAGCCGTGGCGTGATGGTTAGTGCGATGGACTGTCATGCCGGAGGTCTAAGGTTCGATCCCCAGCCTCGCCACCTATTTATTTTAAAAAAAAAAAACGGCTACTGCCTCTTGCGAGGAATTGACAAATCCTCCAAGAGTATCTCCTGTCACAGAAAAGTGCCGCTCGTTAGCCGTTCGGATTCGGCAATAAACTGTAGGTCCCCTCCATTCCTGCAGACACGCACACAGGGATGGTTGAGAGTTGTAAGTCACTAGGCCTTAGTTCTTCATGAGCTGTTGTGCCATCAAATTTATTTATTTTTTATTTATATTCAGCAAATGGCACTAAGTAATATTTTTGTTTTAAATATTCAATGCTCCTATGAATTTCTAGTTAAGCACTTAAAACTGGAAATCCAAATGTCTTTTAATTTTTAAGAAAATTGAAAATAACGAAATTTGCTTTACAATTACAACTTAATTAAAAGAAATAGAATCCTTGAAGCAACAAAATAACGGATGGAAGTCGGAGAAAACTTACTTTTGCAATTTCAATTTTCTCAAAAACTAGAAAACATTTTGACATCTGGTTTTTAGCGTTTGACTAAAAATTGATGGGAGCATTAAATATTTAACACACAATTACTACTTAATAACATAAACGCTCTAGCTTTTTTTCACAACTTACATAGGTGAATCACCCTGTATATGTATTGTATAGTATCGTTTAAATACAATAAAATTAAAAATATATAACAAAAATACCGGTAGGTAGGTACCTGTCTCTATCGGTTTTTAAAAACTAAATTGTGAAAAGTTACTCTTCTTTGATCATCTTTAAAATTAGGAGCTTAAAAAAAATATTTATTAAACTTTTTCAATTGGTAAGGTACATTCCTTCCTACCTACATAATCTATCCACATATAGGTGCCTACCTATCTACACAATTGCAAAACTTTAAAATTAGGAGTAAGAAAAGTTCATACCAAACTCATAAAGGCCAAAAAACGCAGAAAATTATAACATAATTCTCATCATCCCAAATTGCATGAAAGCACCAACAACAATATCAACACAAGTAAAAAAAAAAAAAACAACCCTTGAATGTACATTTCGTCCAACAAACGTACTTTGACCTTGTCTGGCATGGCAGACAACAATTCAACTGCAAAACCAAAGTGGGTGTTTTTGTTGTTGTCTCCATTTCATTGGAATAAAAATATCCCTCATAATTTCCTCAATCATATTCATCAATTTTCCAAACCCTCAACATTGAATTTTGATTTCCGTCCATCTAGCGGCGGAAGAATCCGGTGGCGCTTCTATTTGTATTTATTCAATGGTGGTATGCTTGCCGACTTTGAAGGAGCAGCGAGATTTCTCCATCGTCATCCTGCACAAGCGGACGAGTTTGGCAGGGATGCCGAGATGCGACATAGCTCTATAAAGCTCGTCTCTGTCTACGCTATCATATGTGACTTTAAAATCGATAAAGAGGTGGTGTGTATCGATTTGAAACTCTTGGGTTTTTTCTAAAATCTGTCGGAGTGTGAACATTTGATCGACGGTTGATTTACCGGGCCTAAAACCACACTGACAGGGACCGATCCGATCAGAAGTATAATATTAAGACAGTAATTAATGACAATTTAAAAAAAAAGAATATGTAAAATTAGGCCCCTTATGTGCCAAAAACAAATTAGAATGTCAATGTACTACGAGTATAAGAATAAAGTAGATTTAAAAATCAATTTTATATATTTTAGTTCAATAAATAAATTATTACATATATTATTATATGTCTCAAGTGCAAGTTTTCTTGTGAAAATATTAAGAAAAATTAATGCTTACCTGATCTTGAATGGCCATCTTAGATGAACTTTAATAATATAATAATAATCCAAATAATTTTGCGAAAGATTGATCCAAAAATGGGCAGTAAGTAAATATTTTTTTCTCCTTCCCAAACTAAGGATTTTAGTTTTTGTTGTAATTTCCAAAAATAACATACACAAGAACAAACACTAAAATTTATTTAAAAACGAAAATATTTTCTCCGATATGTATTTTATAGTATTTATTGCTTAATTTGAATTTAGAGTAATCGACAACAGGAACAATCTATACTCATATAGAGATAAGCACAGAAATGATTTTAAATTTAAATTTTCACCAAAATAATTTTTAATTTAAAACTTAACTAATAATTATTTATTACAGGCACATATGTGAAAGGTTTTTTTTTTCTTTTTTAATCCCAAAAGACGTCTTAAGTTTATACGAAACAAAATTTATTTTTCCAAACGAAATAATATATGTATATATATATATTTTTTTTTTTTTGGATTATAGTTATTATCTTTTCGCAAAACTGTATTAATTTAGGTCAAATTAAAAATTTTTCAGCGACTTCCTCGTGATAAAACACCGGACTCAACTGAATTTTATCGGTCATGATCAATTCTTTTTTGTGTAATTTCAATTGCATTTCAATTATTTGTTACAATTTGACAATGATTTTTTTGTATTTTATTTTCTTGTGCCAAAAAAAAAAAAAAAAAAAAAAAACGAAAAAGTTAATAAATTAAATAGATTAAATAGATATGTATATATTATAAACAAAAGAATGACAATTTTCGAAGAGTGATGATTTGGTATTTGGCAGAAATGAAGTTAATTGTTGCCAAAAATCTTAGTCTATTTTCTAATTTGTTTTAAAATCTAACACATATATATATTGTTGTATTAAATTGTTTACGTTGAGAGTTCATTGATTGGTTGAAATCTCAAAAAATCAGACACACGACTGGATTATAACCTAAGATCTTGTTCTAATGGTTCAAGGCTAAACAGTGGCATTTTGAAAGAAACAAAAAAGAAAGGAAAATAAAAAAAACAAATCTTATATATGCATTGCATATTTGTGACCCTGAACACCTTCAGGAGGAAAGGATGTAGACATGACGCAAAAAAAGAATGGTTATAGCCCCAAACAAAGATCCTGGCAGCCCAAAGAGAATCCATCGCAAACTTCATCACCCCCACAAGTAGAAAAAAGGGCCTTTCTACCTTATATTAAAGGAATTACGGATGGCATTGGACGAATTTTGAAAAAGTTTGGTCTAAAAACTATTTTTAAGCCACCAACCAAAGTTCGTCAACTTCTAAGATGACCTAAAGATAAAATTCCGCTCCAAAATCCAGGAGTGTATTCGGTTCCTTGCAGCTGTGGGTTATTTTATATTGGAGAAACAAAGAGAGGTAAAAAAAAACAGATTGAATGAACATGTCAAAGCCCTCAAAAACAATTCCGTCACAAAATCGGCAATCTGTGAACATCTGGCTTATAACGAAGATCATTTTATTTGTTTTGATCAAGCCAGATCCATCGCAGAATAGTCTGAGAAGCGATAGAAATAAAGAAGCACAAAAACTTCAACAGAGATTCAAGCTTCAAACTGTCTACAACATGGGATCCTCTAATAAATAAAATGAAAATAAAGAAAGCTACCAAACCAACACCCGATGTCGTAAGCTTTGCTTGCACGCAGGAATATATTAGCTCGACACAATAACTAAATCTACCACCCACTAACAATCAAAGTGCAGCATCCACGCACCGGTACTGCTTTAGAACAAGAGCGAGTACAAGCAACAACTAGAACATCCATCAAATCTCAGTATTATCCCGTGACCACGAATAGTGAAACTTCTTCGAAACGTCGGGAAGAAGAAATAGTTAATTTTTCTTAAAACTAAAACATATACGTATAAAGATATGAAGGTACCCGCCTGGAAAAAGAATCTAGTTTTCAATAAGGCCCTGGCAAGTTCTTTATAGTTACTAACAAGGTTTTAGCAAGGGCTACTATAGGCATTCGCTAGGCCCTCGCCAGTTATGTACCTTTTTGCCTTGTCAGTTAAATTCTGCCTAAGCCCTGACTAGAAAAACCAGATTTCAACTAGTGTCTGATACCTACAGTTGCTTCTAGTAGGCATTGTCGACGAAAGACATTTCCTTGGCGACCCACGGCGACGGCCAGCAGGATGATACAGTTGGTGCCTCCACGAAAATTCTCCATGGTTTTAATTTCAACAGGCACTTCTCGTTGTTTGTTATGTTGATTTCTTCGAAAACTTCAGTGTACTTACCACGTTCCACCTTGCCGATAAACTGATGGTTGGTCATGTCCATTACAAAGTTCTCATAGTCCCAATATTTGTGCCGTTTGTGTGCATTTACGTCACGTCAGTATAAACGCATGCAGCGCCCGGTAGTATCATCGTTGGTCTTAGTATCATCGATTGTGCTCCTGCAGGGGTGCACTTTTTTTGCTTATTGGGAGGTATTCAAAACACATTTTTATAACGATATAATAAGATCCCGCTTTTTTAATTTTCATAAAATGACTTCACTATTACTTACATAGTTAGTAACTATCAAGAGCCTCATCAGTATTTTATTAAAAAAATGTTCTCAGCGAGGTACTCAAAGGGCCCTATCATGTTTTCCTCGTCTAGGTTTCCCTTACCGAAATCTTGCCAGGGCCTTGCCTAAACTAGCCAAAAACTTGCCATTTTTCCAGGCGGGTATGTATCAAATTAAAAAAAAATCTCACTCCTTTTCTAGTTTGATCGACGCATAGACTAGACACAATCTAATGGACAAAATATCAAAAATCTAATGACGGTTTTCAATACACACACACGAGCTTTTTATGAAAAAACAAAGTTTGAATTTTGTTTAACTTTAAAAATTTTCTGACAAGAATTTTTTAAAGCATTTTACTAATTTGGGGAAGAGAGAAAAAATTACTTAAATTAAGAAAATTAAGTACTTGGTCTTCAACAGAATTATGAACCAACATTTTGAATTTTGTATTTAAAGAGTTTAAACGGAAAATAAATTAATCCTTGAAAAAACGTAGACTTGGTGGCTTAATACTATAATGGGATTGGGATCCTTATTAAGGATTTGAAATGTATAGGTCTATATTTATGTATTGGTATCTACCTTAAAACAAATTATTAGCTGGTTTAAAAAAAAATTTAAACGTAAGTACTAGATATGTGAGCTAAATTCAAAATTGATTTGAAATTCTCATTTTTTAAAATACAAAAGTTGATGGAAAATTTCTGATTTGTGGTTATATTTCCATATTGTGTTTGTTTATGGAAAATTATTAAAGTAGATATAAATTTTATCAAAAACAACAATTTTATTTTATTTTTAGGAGTGTTTTAATTTATTGCGACGCATTTCGGAAAACTTCCATCATCGAGATTTTTGTTTGTTGTTGTCGTGTTCTTGTTTCCAGTTTAGTTGTCATTTATTTGCTATTAAAAATTTGCAAAGCTATTGCAATGATTCATAAAAAAAGAAAACGAATTTGTCGTATTTTAATAATTTCACATACAAAAAATAGGTTTTTTAAACGATGATTAACTTTTATCTTAAGAACAATTTAATGTATGTATGTTGATGTAGGTATATTAGAAGTTTTAGACAGCAGAAAACACACCATTTATAAGTCATTCCATTTGAAAAAGAGTAAAAGAAATCAAATTTATTTCTTCACTATTTTTGATTTTGCTCAAATTTTGTGAAAATCTATTTTGGGGTTTTAAGAATAGAAATCCAAGCTCCAGTCCTCCCCTGCTTCCTTTGAAACATTAGGAAATCGTTATTTTTATGCTTTAATGTTTTTACTCCTTGAAATGTTTCTATTAAAGATTTTTGCACGTTTAAGATGTCATTTTAAAGCTAAAAGATAAAAGATAGCAATTTTTATACAAAAAAAAAAATTTATTTACATAGTGAATACCAAACAATAGCAAACACAGTACTGAAAACTCGTTTTTTATTTGCAATATAGGTACTATATGCCAAGTTATGGATTCGTAAAAAAAATTGAACTCGAGATAACAATCAAACTTGACATTACGATGATAGGGAAGACGAAAAAAGTGGGTCTCGCCATTCTGTTCGTCTGTCTGTGGACTCGCCTACAGCCTAAACCCATGGGCCGATTTTAATTAAACTTGGTATAAGGTGTTTTGGGGATATTACCCCGACACTTTTTTTCCTTTTATTTTTAGGAACAAAAATAACGGTACCTGCCATATAATTTTTTTTTTAGCATTTTTGGAAAATCTTATTTTTCTCAAAAACGGCTCGACAGATTTTTCTAAAAAAAAATCAATAAATTTAATTAGGTATATGCTACCTTTTAGTAAAAATTAAATTTCCAAAAAATGGTTTTAAATGGTACCTCCCATAGAACCATTTTTTTTTATTTTCGTTTTTCTAGAAAAGGAATAAACTGATTTTGATAATTTTTTTATGCAGAATTTTCTGGAAAATTTAAATAGTATTGTATACCAAAATTTTCAAAAAAATTTTTTTTTTGATTTTTAAAAAATGTTTCAAATTTTTTTTTGAAACCCAAATATTTCGAAAACGAATTGGTTGATTTTTATGAAACTTGGTAACAAGCGGTTTTTTAACATTATCTAACATATTTTGTACAAAAATTTTTCTTATAGTCAAAATTAACGATACCTTCCATATAAATAAAAAAAAAAAAAAACCGTTATATAAAAAAAATTAATTTAAAAAAAAACCGCTCCTACGATTTAAAATTTTTTTTCTCCAAAACTAGAATTAGTTAAAGAAATCAGATGGTGTACTTTTTTTTACCTCTCAAAACAATTTAAAAAGACTTTTTTTAATAAATTTAATTCGAATTATGTTGATTTTTAATAATTTTTCAATTTTATAATGTATAATATTAGTTTAAACTTAAGGCTCCCATAAAAAAATTATTTACTTTTATCACACTCAATCTTTAAAATTCGAAGAAACTTTTACTACAAGAGCTAGTTTGTGCGATCCAGTCGTGCGTTTTATGTTAAAGTGGTTTTTCGCGATTTTCAACTGATTCCAGTACATCCAATGTCTCGACTGTCAAATATAACTAGCTAATATATTGTACCAGATAATAAGTGCACATGTCATAGAAGAAATGAAATAATGTACAATGGGTAATTTCGGCCTACTCGTCTATCATATTGAAAATCTGAATTTTCGAAATAATATCAATGTGTTTGGGACCAGATGACAAAAATATAAAACTTTCAGGGCATTTTGCTCCTACCGTGAACTTAAAATCCTGAAAAGTTCGTTTTTTTTTCATCAAGTTTATGTATGTTTAGGGGGTTTAAAATTCATTAATTTGTCATTTTCAAACCATTATTTTTGATGAAGAAACTCATTGGACTTAGTATTTCATATGGATTGATTCTTATAAGTATGAGGAAAAGAGTCGGAGACAATACATATTCCTGAATAACTGATTATAGTTGCTGAGTTTTCTTCTCGGTTAGGTGATTCAACTCGATTCAATACTTCAATCTAAAGCGTTCCGATGACGTGAAAAGTCGTTTAACTTTTTTAGTTTAGAGCTTAGTTCGAACTGTCAAACAAAAATGTTTCTTGTTGACTTCAGAGCGCTTCAGCATTCAGCTTGGAATTTGTGTTTCTTTATTCATTTAGAGTGCGTGCAGAGCGTGCTCCACGAGGTCAGAATAAAATAACCGAGCAGACGGAGTAAAAACTGAGCGCGGCAAACTTCATGCAGTTTTTTTTTTATGTATAATTTGACAGATATGACATTTCAGTGCTCTCGTGTGTTTCATAATTAAATCGGAGTGCTCTGAACACACTCTGCTCAGAGTTTACTCTGTTCGCTCAGCCTTTGCTCTGAATTCAAAAGAAAAATGCCTATAGTGAAATCTTCAAATAGTTAGGTTAGGTATATGTTCAATGAGCTATATCGATTTGTCAATGCTCCGACAATTAGCTGCCGGTTAGTTGACAATAGCCAAATACATTACAATGCTAAATTGTCACACGGTTGGCACATTTTGCCCCAAAGTCTTTGAATTTCGATTCCAAATAACTTTTAACGGCTAGTTCATAAAAATTGGCGTTTCGTCCTGGCGATCTCACTTGGACTCATAAGTTGACTAGTGAGGGCCTTGTCAATACGCGATTTCTATTAAGTTCAGTTCATCTATCATCTAGGGATCGTCTAGGTTCGATCCCCAGCCTCACCACCTAATAACTTTTAAAATTAAAATCGCTACTGCCTCTTGCGAGGAATTAACAAAAACTTCAAGAGTATCTCTTGTCATACAAAAGTGCCGCTGACATTAGCCGTTCGGATTCGGCAATAATATGTAGATCCCTTCCATTCCTGCAGACACGCACACAGGACTGGTTGAGAGTTGTAAGTCACTAGTAGGCCCTAGTTCTTCATAAGCTGTTGTGCCATTAAATTAAATTTTTTATTTTTTTTTTTTACTGACAGTTTTGATTATATCGTAAAATCTACCAATTGTTTGTAAATATTGTTACATAACAAATGTGCTCCTCGTCCCCCCTAATACTCTTACAACTAATTATTTTCACCTCACTTGGTTTTTGCTTATCAAATACCACAGTGTGTCCACTGTCAACCTCTTTAAGTATTCTCCATTTCATCTTCTGTGAAGATGGAGCTGGAGAACTACCAATAATGATAATTATCTACCTAGCAACTAAGTGACGCCTTAGGATTAGACAGAGCTTTTGATCCAGTTTATCACTAGCTTGGCTTATCTTGTTCTTTAATCCTTTGTTCTTATCTTTTTGCCTACTTTACCTTTTCTTCTGATTCAACTTGCGGCAGTCAAGATCAGTCTGTGTAACATTCGTGTTTAACGTACTTAAATGTATAAGCTATTTATTGTTAAAGTTAACTTATAAAATAAAATAAGAAACTAAATTTAACCTAATAAATGAAGAAAAAATAAAAATAAACCAAATCTTATTTCTTTTTTAATCTGAAGATTAAATAAGTAAGTATATAGCTTCTTAAAATTAATAAAGGATTTCCGAAAAAGTAGCCTAAATTTGGACCAGGACCAGTACCAGGATTTTTTCGGATAATGGAAGAAATTCCGGTTTTTTTCATATCATATCAATAAATATTACTTTTTTATTTTTTTTCTTAGAGCAACAAATTTTAAAGAAAACATGTTTAGTTAATTTTTTTAATTTTTATTAAAAAAAAAAAAAAAAAAAAACTAATATGTAGTTTTCTAGATGTCAACAAGAAACAAAAAAAAATTTTAGCCCTTGTCTAAACAATTAGTACACTCACCAATAATTTTTAAAATTAGAACTTAATTACAAATTATAATGAAGATTTTATTTTTTTTTTAATAGATACCTATCTCACCATAAACATTATTGCTTACATTTATATACATAGTTGAATTCATTTACAATTTTTTTGTATGCAAAAAAAATTAATATTAAACAGTGTTCATATGTACGTATATGTATCTATTAAAATTCTCATTCTTTCTATAATTTTTATTAAAAAAAAATGTTGATTTAAAATTTATTTGAGCCAAAATCTATATGTACTACAAACTCGTTGTTCTATTAACAAGCGAATAAACATCGATTAAAAAATACACAAAATATTATGTACCTACATAAATATACATATGTATGTATGTAACGTCCAAGTAGGTATATACATATGTATGTATGTATTTATTTATTTGGCAAATGCTATAGTACATAAAGATATTGGCGGCCTAAATTTCGTTTCGCTCTTTGGTCGACATTTAGTTTATTTTTAAAATAATCATTTCACATTCAAAAAAAAAAAAAAAAATACACACAGTGTTCGATCGAGCACACTGACATTTTGTTGGCTAATGTGCGGTTTGTTTGGTTTTTGGTTTATTTAATTTATTTTTTGTTGTTTTTTTTTTTTCTTCTTTTACTTATTTTCGATTTGTTCACTTTGAGTCGAATCACCAACTTGCAAAAAGGAAGCAGAACGTTCGTTCAATGATATTGACGTCATATTGGAAAATTACCGAAATAAAATTATTTACTCGGCATAATACGCATTTCGGGTTTGTGTCTATCCAGTTGGATGGAGAAATGCATCCTCGACTAAGAATATTCTCTTCGTCTATCGGGGTGAGTCATCTATAGTATTTTGATGCAGCTTTTTAAATTCTCACATTTCCGCTGGTTAAAATTATAAAATTTCAAACATGAATCTATAGTAGGAGTTCTCATAAGCGGATAAGTACATGTTTCCTCAAACGAATTAAAATTTTGTAAATATTTAACTTAAAATAGCAAACGATAAGGGAAAATTTTAAGGGGGTAAAATGTAACTTATTACCTAGGTCTATTATATTGAATATATGTATGTATACACATTAGGGTGGAGCTTATTTTGGCAATGTTCAAATTTCTTTCGCCCCCTTACCCCTAAAAGTAATGAAGCCAACTTAAAAAAGTTCTGTGCAAAATTTCATTGAAATCGGTTAACGTTAACACGTGCCAGCACCGAGCACTTGAAATTACCCATGCAAATTACAAGTAGATTTTTAGTCTTTTACTAAAAAATTCCGCAAAATTGTAATTGTTGATAAATAAAAATGAAACTTGGCAAAAATCTTAAAAACATGGTAAAAAGTATAAAGGCTCTCCCAAACCAATGCGAATATTCGGCGCGACGAACAAAAACAACAATAACAATACGTGGTTGTCAAAAAAAAAACAACAAGTTGTTATTGTTTTCGTTCGTTGTGCCAAATATTCGCGTTGGTTTGGGAGAACCTTAAAGAAAAAAATATTTTAACATTAATTTTACAAATTTTTTTTACCCACTTAAAAATAACGATGGAAAACAGTGATTTTTCGTTTTTTACATCTTTCGTTTTATTGTAGCCGATTGAGGATGCTGTGGGTATATTATTATATTTTTTATTTTTTCGTGAAGTTATCAATATTAATACTACTTATATGATCAACAAAATTTAAATAAGAGAGAAAACAGGGTTCCACTATAAAATTCATTGGATTATTTCCTCCAACTGGGATTTTGAACAAAATTAAGAAAGTTTTTTCTTTATTGTTAATTCTTATTTAAATTTTGTTGGTCATTATGTATAAGTAATATAATATTAAAAACTTCACGAAAAAATAAATAAATAAAAATATACCCGCAGCATCTTTAATTGACCACAATAAAACGAAAATGCAAAAAAAAAAAAATGCAAAAAAAAAAACGAAAAATCACTGTTTTTCATCGTCATTTTTAAGTGGGTAAAAAAATTTTGTAAAATGTAAAAATAGTTTTTCTTGATACTTTACCACGTTTTTAAAACTTTTTCCAAGTTTCATTTCGGTGGCACATGTTGACGTTAACCGATTTTAAAGAAATTTCGCACAGTAATTTTTTAAGTTAGCCTCATCACTTTTAACGGGGGAGGGGGAAGAAAGATATTCGAATCGAACAGTGCCAAAATAAGCGCCACCCTAATGTGCATAGATACGGTCAGTATGATACGTGAGTAACATTGCTCAAGTTTTTTCTTTGAAACAAACTCCCCCTACGCACAGTTTCGCGAAAAAAAATAGAATATGTACAAAAATTATGTGCTACTTCCTTTTTGAAAAGTTTAAGAAAACTTTAGAACAAACACAAAAGAAGATATCTATAACCGTCAAGAGGCACATTAGAAGAATATTTACTGTCAGACTTTCAATTTAAGTGATTTTGCAGTTAAAATCAGCGTAAGAATAAATATTAAGCATAAAACATATCGTATAAAACGTCTTAAAGCTAAAAATAGCAGCTGAATCCACTTATATTACACATATTATAGCTGATATTTTTCACAGAGAATCCAGCATCCACTGGGATAAACCATCCAATTTTACCTTCAATAACTTTAGAAGGATTGCGCTAATTATAAGAAGTAAAGGACATTTTTAAAGAAAATTAAATTTGCTTTAATAATACGTCTCAATCATTTCCGTACGATAACCGGTTGAAAAGTTATAAAATAAAGAAGCAAACAAAAGAAAACTTTCCGTACAATTTGTATGGAAAAAAGAAATTAGCGATGAGCGACCTCTAAATATTAATCTAAACAGCTGAAATTTTACGAGGCTTATTATATGACTTAACTCTAACTAAAAAGCTAGTTGTATTGAAAATCGGAGATATTTTAATTTTTTTGAATCAGTCTAATGTACATAATATAGCAAGTCTTGGATTCGTGAAAAAAATCGAACACGAGATTTTGATCAAACTTGACATTACGATGACATGGAAGACGAAAATCGCTGGTCTCGCAATTCCGTCCGTCCGTCCGTCTGTCTGTCTGTCTATCTGTCTGTCTGTCTGTGTGTTCACATACAGCCTAAATGCATGAGCTGATTCTATTAAAACTTGGTTTCTAGGGTTTTTTAGCAATTCCCCCCACACTTTTGTTTTTTTATTTTTTTGGATAAAAAAAAACGGTAGGTACCTGTCATATAATTTTATTTAGCATTTTTAAAAAATCTTACTTTCTTACTTGTCTCCACATGTTTTTATAAAAAACAAAGTTCAATGAATTTTTTTTTTGTATAGACTATCTACCTTTTGTTGCAAATAAAATTTCAGAAAAATGATTTTAAACGGTACCTCCCATATAGAACGTTTTTTTTTTTATTTTCGTTTTTCTCGAAAAGGAGTATGTTGATTTTGATAATTTTTATTGTGGAAAATTTTCTGAAAACTCGAATAATATTGCATACGAAAATTTTCAAAAAAAATATTTTTGATTTAAAAAAAAAGAAAAATTTGAAGTTTTTTTTTTAAGCAAAATATTTCAAAACGGACTTTGTAAATTTTTACGAATCTTGTTACTGAGCGGTTTTTTAACATTATCTAAAATATTTTGAACAAAACTTCTTCTTATAGTCAAAATTAACGGTAGGTATCTTCCATAAAAACTCTTACGATTTTGATTAAAATTGTTCTGAATATAATATTTGAACGGTCTATAATTACCAAAAAACTAAATTTACAGTTAGCCATTATTAACAGTACCTTTTTGAATTTGGACTATCTCATCATCACTGTAAAACCGATTTAAATAAAACTTTTTTTTCTCAAAAGCTTCTAAGAAGATTTTTTTTTTTTAAATTAAATTTTGTTTCAATATTTCAAAAACGTGTGAATATTTTTTTTTCTAAATTTAATTTTTAATTCAGCATCAATAAATACTCAAAAATGGTGTACCAGTATTTTTTCTTCAACTTAGAAAACTTAGAAAATTTTATATATAAAAATTTATTCAAAAAAACTCTAAGATTTTGAATTTTTTTTTTGTCAAAAACTAAGATTTTTTAAAGAAATCAGATAGTGTACTTTTTTTTAGCTTTCAAAACAATTAAAGAAGATTTTTTTAATATATATTAATTTGTAATTATGTTGATTTTTAATAATTTTTTTCAATTCAAGTATAGTACTACTTAAGCCTCCTTAATTATTTGAATAGTTTTATGTATTCAGACTTTGAAACCACATTGTTATCGAACATAAGAGCAAGTTAGTGGGACCCAGTCGTGTATTTTATTTCTAGATGTTTTGCGTGTAAAAAAATATTTTAATTTTAATTTTTAATGTTAAACAGCGATTTAAAGAATTGTTTTGTTTTTCTGAAAATTTTAAATATTCACAAAGAGAGCTTCTACTGTATATACAGCTGCGTTTCAACTTATAGGTCTCGCATATATTGCTCCGGATGGTGGCAGGCGGCAACGGCGACGCGGCAGCCGTGTCATGGTGTATGTAGTTTTATGTTTTATGTGGTTCGAAAAATGTTTGCTCTAATTTCGATGTCATAAAACATTTATCCGCATTTATTATTGGGAGAAGAATTAATTAGCGAAATTAAAAGCAAATGTGAGATGAGTAAAGGAGTGCAGTGCGGTTGGCCGGGTTGATTTCGTTTCGGTTCGGTTCGGCGATCACAAGGAAGTTCTTTAATTATACGTGGCGAGATTTAAGGCGACAGGTGAACTTGACAATTAGTGATGCGATGAACGCAAACAGCATCGTCAGCATCAGGACCGTGGGCGATATACAAATATATAGTGTTTGTGTCTTTTTGCATGGTTTTCCGGCCTAAATGAATGTATGCATACATAAATATAATAATTATTGTTGTGACCTACAAGTTACAAGAGTATATAATATTTTTCCGGGGAAGGCATCATTTTTGCATCTTCACAAAAATACTAAAACAACGGGGCTATTAAATATATAAAAGAATCTTAATTCATGAAGTGTTTCGTTGTATAGGTATGAAATATTTCAAGAATTTTTTATAAATTTTTTACGAAAAGTAAAGTATTCTACAATGAAACTGACCAAAACTTCGTGAGTGTTTTGGCAATTTCATTGGAAGGTAGTTTGAGCGAATAGCTGTTCGGTATGGCTAATTACTATGTCGTATTTTTCGTAGTAAATATATAAGAATTTTGTATCAAAACATTTGTAGGAAATTAAGAGTAAGAAAATTGCAGATATTAACAAAAAAAAATCAACATGCACACAATGTACACGTCTCGTTTGAAGGGTTTAAAACGTATTTACAAGAATGAGTTTGACGTAGACGAAGTTCTTGCTTTAAAGGCTAAATTTAAAATAATAATTTAAATTTTTATATTTTTTTTTTTTTAATTTTAGATACCTATCATTTTTTCAATTAAAATTAAAGAAAATAAAGAATGGATTTTTTGTTCCAAAAAAAGGTGTAGTATGAAAGTGCAAGTATAGTATTGCCGTGGGTTTTTAATGATTTTTTTTATATTTCATGGTTTTTAGTCATTTACATCTCCTACGTTAAAAGGTCCAATAGACCACCTTCCATACGATTTATTGTTAATTCAATTAGCCTAAGGTGGAGTGTATATTTTTGTATCCTTTTTCAGATTTAAAATGTAATAATAATATTTATTTTTTTGTAATTAAACAAAAAAAAACTATTGGAAATTATCAGAAACAAATTACGTTGATTAATTTTGGAGAATAGGTATCTCATTAATTTGAAAGGACTGAGAGCTTGAATTAAAAAATTATTAAAAATCGACATATTTTGAGATTAATTTAGTAAAAAAATCTTCTTTAAGATTTACTGTTAATTTTTGTATTCGAATAACGGGTTTTGCGCACTTTAATATCAAACCTATTTCTTTGCATTTTTTTTAGTTTTTTTTTACGTAAATAATATTTATTTACCATTTATAAATTAAACCCTTTTTACTTGCGATATACAGGTACTAGATGGCAAGTTTTGGATTCGAAAAAAAAAATTGAACTCAAGATTTTTATCAAACTTGACACGATGATAGGGAAAACGAAAAAAGTGGGTCTCGCAATTCCGTCCGTCTATCTGTCTGTCTGTCTGTGGACTCGCCTACAGCCTAAACCAATAGGTCGATTTTAGTTAAACTTGGTATAAAGTGTTATTGGGACATTCCCCCGATACGTTTTTTTTTTTTCATTTTTTTATAGGACCAAAAATATAATATAATTTTTTTAGCATTTTTGGAAAATCTTTTTTTTTTCTTAAAAATGGCTCGACAGATTTTTCTGAAAAAAAATCAATAAATTTTATTAGATATATGCTACCTTTTTGAGGAAATTAAATTTCCAAAATGTGGTTTTAAATGGTACCTCCCATAGAACCATTTTTTTGTTTTCGTTTTTCTCGAAAAGGAATTTCTTGATTTTGATAATTTTTTTTATGGAGAATCTTCTGAAAAATTTAAATAATATTGTCTACCAAAATTTCCAAATTTTTTTTTTTTTTGATTTTTAAAAAAAGTTTCAAATTTTTTTTTTTTGAAAACCAAATATTTGGAAAACGACTTGGTTGATTTTCATGAAACTTGATAACAAGCGGTTTTTTAACATTATCTAAAATATTATAAAATTATATATAAATATAAATGTTAAAAAACCGTTAGGTACAGAAAATATAAATTTTCTCGAAAACGACTCCTAAGATTTCGATTAAAATTGTTTCAAATAAAAATCACAATTTTTTTCAAATATTTTGACTTTGAAATTTGATTCTTCAAAAACTATTAATTTTAGAAACTTGGTTTGAAAAACAGATAAGAGAATGGCATATTAGTTTATTATTATCAAGAAAGCTGGTAGCACTTTGTTGTATGTGGTTTCGTTGATTAAAAAAAATAGTTTTTCATTTTACAGAAATTGATGCCCCGGCTCAAAGAAGGAGAGATAGTGTTTTACCCCATACAATTTTTTTTTCTCAGAATAATGTCAGGAATCATATTCCGCATGAGTTAAGTGGTCACCATTTATATTAAATCTCAAAAAAATATTGCTAATGTTGTTGGATTTCTTGCTTAAGTCTACATGAAGAAACCCACACTTTTTTTTTTTTTGTAAGAAAGTTGTAAGTATGATAAGTTTTAAGCCAAAAAAAAAACTGAAAGGCGAAAATTATTTCAACAATTAAACCCTTTTTCATAAATGAATGATCCTTAGTTTCATGAAAAAATTGGGATTACAATATACTGGGAAAACACATTGACATTCTATGACGAGTGATATCTGATTATACGATCCGATGGAAAAACCCGGTGAAATGAACATCTAAAAAAAATACCGAACTGGCTGATTAGTTTGACACAGAGTGTTGACAACTTTTAGTATAGATGATGATCAAGCTGTGGGTGTGTTAACGTATTTCTCATTATTTTTGATATCACCCCCAGCCCCAAGTCACGCGAGTTGTGCTATTAAAACGTGCGTCGTCGCAATCTGGGCGCCAACTGTGTCACTTGGCTATAGGCTAGGCTGTTTAGGACCCTTCATTTATGCCTGTGTCTACGTTTTCAAATCAATCACCACTTAATTTATAAGACAATTTGACACTTTTCTATAAATACAAAATTGGCTCCCCATAGGATAATTGAATTGACATGTGTCTGGATAGCTATGTAAACTGCATTGAAATATCTTAATTTGAAGGTACATCAAGATATTTACATTTTTTTTTTTACATATTTTTTTTTTTTGTTTAAATATATTTTTAATTGTATTTTTAAGCAGCAGTATAATAATAACTTTTGTGACTCGAGGGCAAACTCAATTTGTGAGTGACGATCAAAATGCATTTAAAAGTTTAATTTTCTGTGCAATTTTCCAGAAATAATTTCGATTTTTCTTTTTTTTTTTCTTATTTTTCGATTTCAGCCTCTTTGCAAAATCAGTCTGTCAGGTTGAAAGCTGTTTGAAGGTTCTCTTTGTGGATCCTATATAGGAGTGTACATCTGTACATATTCATGGAGCGTGCAATCGCGATATTCTGGTGATGGTTGCAAAATAATGGCAAAAAAGTTGATTTTTTTTTTTAAGTTGAAATAAATTTTAAGACAAAATAAATTTATTGTCTTCTCATTTAATTTCCCAAAATTTTCTTTTGAATTTTCCACAAGAAAAAAAAAACACAAACAAAAAATAATAAATTTATTAAAATTTAAAAAAAATTAAGCTGTCTCATTTGTTCACTGAGTTGGCACTGTTTTGATGTTTTGTAGCTGCTGCTACTCCTGACCACCACAGAAGAAAATAAAAATAGCCTCATACTATGATATACCAAAACAAAAACACAAACAACAACAACAACAGCATCTAGTTTCTGAATTAAAAATATAAATACAGAAAGCTTTTGCTTTCAAGATGTCGACAACAAGTGATTCTACATAAAAATTCACTTTAAGACAAAAATTGATCTAATGGCCGACACGGTGACTATGACTATGGCCCTACGAAACATACACTCGGGGGTCCTATTTAAGATTTTGTTGCATTTAGTTGCGTGTGGCATTTGATTTACGCAAGGCCGAACCCAGCTAAAGAGGATTTTTAATCATTTTTAGTTTTTTTTTTTTTTTAGGTGATATGTCTTATGGCATTAGATTTAAAGCCGGAAAAGTTATAAGATGTTGTGTGTGTTATTTGAATGCCACTGCCGACAAATCAGCCGAAATTTTCATACAATGTAGTCTCTGATTGATTTGAAGGAAAAGGTTACTCATACGCCCCGTGTCCCGACGAAAATAGCATCATCAGTGAAGAGAGCACTTTGTTCCGCGATTCGGAAACAATATCTGATGTAAGATTAATGTAAATGGATTGGTTTAAGAAATTGGGAAAAAATAAGCGAAGGGTGACTGACGTATGTGTGTTCCAAAAATGAAATGATTTTTCATAGTAATTGGCTTTTGATAAATAAATCAATTGAGTTAATAATTAAGGCATTAGAAATAAAGCTGTTGAGCTCTCTTATATGAACGAAAAGCATTTCAATTTTAACTGGAAAGGGTAATTGAATTATCGCGTTGACTTATCAAGACGTAATAAGAGAAAAGAATAAAAAAAACTTGATTTTCTTTAAAGTACATGAATGTTAAGTTTTTTGTTTGTTTATGAACAATATATACACACGTTTATAAAGAGTTGTGACAAATGTGATTAAAAAGATTTAAATTAATTGAAAGTAACTTAAGAGAGCTAGTTTACGACAAGGTAGCATTTAAAAAATAAAAGGATATACAAATATGTATAAAGAAAACTTATTAAAATCTATTTTTTATAATTTAAAATACTTAGTTCTGAATTTGCTTTTAGTACTCGCTTCGTGGTCTTGTCTCTTCTGGTTTTAGAGAAAACTGACAATCCCGACCAAAAACATTTCATGTAAATAAGGTCGCCAAGACTCACATGCACATAACGCTTTCGCTGTGAAAAAGTTATGAGATCTCATGAAGAGCCAAGCCCATAACTCTACAAGGCCTATCTCTACAAGCCCTAACTTTACCAACCCTACATATACATATAAATAATTCCACGACACGACAATTTGTGTCACCAATCGTGGTGAAGATCATACAACACATAAACAACCCTTATTTCAAGCAAAGCCATAGGTATATTGTGCATTGTTTTTTGTACTCAGAAATGTACAAAATAAAAAAAAAACAACCCTTACATCAAGTTAAGGCGAGATATATGCACTGTTTTGTGTGATTTTGAAAATTGTAGTTGTTTTAAAAGTTTTATTTTGAACCCCCATATTTGGGGTGTTGGAGGGTGAAAGTTATAGATTTCTTAAATTTTTTGTTGTTTATGTGCATATTCTAGCCCACATTCGAAATTTCAGCTTTTTTTAGGACTTCGGGAGGTACCCTTTAGGTTTTGATAAGTGAGTGGTCAGTGACAAAATCTACGTTTTTTGGGTGTGAATAACATCCAAAGTATAAAAGCTAGACAAATGAAATTTAGTGTGTTTAATGAGTCTGTAGATAACATCTTATCTTGAAAATTTGAGCTCTTTAGCTTTATCTAAACCGAAGTTATGAGGGCTTGAAAATACGGCGAAACGTTTCGAGAAAATATAGGTAGTGCCCGCCGCTCGTTTTGCTCGTATTGGCAGGGGGCACTACCGTGCCCCGAGATTCAACGACCTTATCTTAACCAAATATAAAACAAAATTTATTTTCTTTGAAAACCTTTCGAAATTATATTTTGTTTCGATTTCGATTTGCATCTCACTGAGAGTCATAAACTGGCATGTTCAGTTCTTTACTTTATATCTTTAGTCTTTATTATAATATACAATAGAGAATTGCTGTATTCAGTCAAATTAAATTTAAACCTTTATTATGCTTGTGATTGTTTTAAGTTTTCGCGATATACAGGGTGGGGCAAAAGGTTTGAACCGGTTTTGACCGGCTGGCGTTCGGCCTGTGGTTTTAGTTGGAAAAGGGGATGGATCTCGTTTTGGCAGTGAGAAAGTCTAGTTTTCAGTAGCAATTATGGTTTGGACGGGAGAGCATCGTGGGTTTGCTGTTAGGACTTTTTTTTTTTTAATTGCCGTTCTGTTATCGCCACGCAGTGAGCCTTCCGACAGCATTTCAATATCCCTGTTGGGGGAAACGTCCCTAGCGGTAATACAATACGTTTGGATATAGGACATTGAAAACACTGGTTCAACAGCAACTCCTTGGCAATTGGAAGACCCAGACTGTAAGAACTCCTGTCACCGCTGAGCGCTATGTGACAATGTTGGAAGAGTTTTTTGAATCCGATCTGGAAGAATTAAGTGAAGCAACTAATCCTGAAGACATCTGGTTCCAACAGGACGGAGCTACATCCCACACTGCTAGGATTTCAATGGCGAGATTGAGGCAAGTGTTCCCCCAGCGCCTCGTCTCTTAGAGGGGTGACGTGGAGTGGTCTGCGCAATCACCAGATTTGAGCACTAGTGATTTTTTTCTTTGGGGGTACATAAAGGAAAAGTTTTTAAACTTCGTCCACATACCCTGGAAGAACTTAAGGACAGAATCAAAGAGGAAGTTACGGCAATACCCATCGAAATGTGCAGAAGAGCGGTTGAAAACTTCAGAATTCGCTTTCAAGAGTGCATCGCGGCTGACGGCCGTCACTTACGTGATATTATCTTTAACTACTAAATTAAACAATATAAACATAATTTCTGTAAGTCGAATGGTTTTTGTTTACCATCCCTTTCAAACCAGTTCATACCTTTTGCATCACCCTGTACAACCAAATATTTTTTTCTTTTTATTTATAGGTATAGCCAACAAAAATTTGATATGTTAATCCGTGAACTACATTCAAATATACATATTTACTCAAAAATTCAATTTCAAAGACAGTTTTTTTTTTGTTTGTATTTCAAATGATACTTTGACAGACATTTTATTTCAAACAATATTTATTTATAGCTTTTAAAAGATCTGTCGACACAGTTTTGATCAATTATGTTCATGTGTGTTTTTTTTTTCTACTGCATTCTTTCAATAACAACAAAAAAAAATTATTTTAAAAATACCTTCGACGAAAAATAAAAACTAAATGCTGACAATGCGCATTCAAATTTGCCATGGAAACCATGAAAGTCACTTTCAATCATGCATTATTTTAAATTTTAATAATATTTTAGGAATATTCTTAATATTTTTATAGTAAACGATGTCGTATCAACTTGTTTCTCAATTTTCCTATAACGAAAATCAATTCCTTTAAAGAACACGGAATGAGTTTGTCCTTAATTAACTTCTCAATTTCATACTGTTCAATTAACAGCCATCAAGATAATGATATCAACGAAAACGAATTTCACTGACGCAACTAATCGGACAATCAAAAGAGACAATTTCCTGTGGTCAAGACGGCGGCGCACGTACTAAAGAAAATCGTGTTTTTATAACATTAATTCATTTATCACATTCATGTATCTCTCACCTATGAGTTCATCCGTACGGGTAAATACAATTAAGTCAAAAAGCAAACATAGCTTTTTCCCTAGGATGTCCTGTGTAAGATAAGTTCATACCGTGATCCAAAAATAAATGCGTTATTTATGAATCATCATCATCATCAAAACAAAAAGTTACCAGAAATTATTTGGAAAGTAAACTCCTTAATCGATTTGATTTGAACTTTATTGGCAGACGCAACACAAAACTTCGACATGATATTGAGGTTGAGGTCTGTCGAACGTCCTCAAATTAAAAACAAATGTACCATTTAAGTGCTCGCATTCATCGATCCATCGTCACTACTTCAGCAGCTTCGACCGACTTATTATTTTGTTAATGAATAAAATATTTCGTGGTTGATTGTCGCAGAGTCCTTGATGTTTACGCACATAAAAGTCAATGGAACATTCAAGCGCAATCAATTAATTATACCTTTCGCGTAGAACGCACTAAACCGTAAAATGTTCAATTAAAGCGTGAAATGAAAAGTGAGCTATATACGATTCTCTGAACTCTGATAGCTACACTCATTATTTTTAGCAGATTTTTTTTTTTTTTATTTCAATAATAATGCTTTGCATCCCAAAGTCAAAGTCAGGGCCGTAACTCTGTTGTTTGAAAAAAAAAATAATTAAAATTTATTTTAAGCCTCATTTTAATTTTAGTTTATTTTTACAAAAAAAAAAGAAGAAAATAAGGAAAACTTATTAAGGGGTTGATTTTGTTCATAGTTTAATTTTGCTCAATTTTTGGGTTTGCATTTATTCTGCCAGGAAAAGTGGCAATCAAATTTTCATACATGCAGTGAATATTTATAATAAAAATGCTGTCTTTATGGTCAAGGCGATAAAATAATTAAATTTTATGTTTATAAAGAGCTCTGAGATTGCGTATATTTGGATTGGCTGGTCTGCTACACGTTGGCGAACACTATATTAGCAAAAAAAAACAAAAACAACTTGAAGAGGTTGATAAATATCAAATTTTAATGAGTGACATGTGTTTTTAGAGACATTTTTAGTATTAAATCTTATGTTTTTATTAGGAAAAATAACATATAATTAATGGTCTTTGGCATGAAAATAATTTGGTTGTAAGATTTATTTTTTTAGATACAGGCTACTGGAGGGTTTGTGATGGGCTTTCGAAAGAAACAATATTTTTCTTTTTTATATACATATGAAGGGTCTAGGGGAAAAACGACAAAAGTCCATTTTTTTTTTTCAAAATTAAATTAATGATGGCATTTTGTAGCTTTTTATGCGTACTTTATGATTTCCGTATAACTTTTCGAAAAAAAAATGGTTCTTCTACAAGAAAAACCGTTAAAAAGAAATGCCGTGCTGCGGAAGAACGACACAAATCCAAAATATTGTATGGAAGAATGGGCACAAGTCCATAGACTTCATTTTAATTTTTTCAAAAACAAAAATACAAAAAAGCATATTTAAACATTTGGTTTTTGATATTTGATTAAAGATTAATAGGAGCATTGTAAATTAGGTATTTCAGCACGATTCATATAAATTGGACTCATTGTCTTAGACCTCCTGAGCATGAAATGGTCATTCATAATCTCAGCCCATACCTTTTGGGGAATGGGGGGTCACAAAAGTGGGTTGGGTATAACTCATCATGGTCGAACTCATCATGAACCAACTCAACACAGAACAAGTCATCATATTCGCAACTCATCATAGGACAACTCATCATGGGACAACTCGTCATGGGACAACTCATCATGGGGCAACTCATCATGGAACAACTCATCATGGGACAACTCATCATGGGACAACTCATCATGGGAACAAGTCATCATGGCAATAATATCCATTTTCAGAATGAATTTTGTTTGAAGGCATATTATTGGTATGTTTTTCGTAGCGTGAGGCTGGTTGAGGGTTGGTACTTTGTAGTTTGTTACATTGATAACCGCCAATATAAGGGGTCAAAAGTCATAAAAATTAGTTTTTTGCAAATATCTCAGAAATTGTTTGTGCTAGAGAAAAATTTTATGTTACAATCTTGTAGCTGAGGCAATTTTCCACAAAAATGGTACCCAATATTTCTTTCGTAGAATTAACCGTTAAAAAGTTACAGCACATTTTCATAATATTTGGCCCCTTTTCAGAGATTTTTTGACTTTTCGATTTGATGTAACTTTTTAGCGGTTAATCCTACAAAAAAATAATTGAACCATTTTTGTGGTGAGATATATGCAAAAAACTCATTTTTATGACTTTTGACCCCTTATACTGAGCGGTTATCAATGTACCAAACTTAAAGGTACCAACCCTCAACCTGCCTCACGCTACGAAAACAAGCAAATATAATATGCGTTCAAACAAAATTCATTCTGAAAATGGATCCTATTGCCATGATGACTTATTCCCATGATGAGTTGTCCCATGATGAGTTGTCCCATGATGAGTTGTCCCATGATGAGTTGTCCCTATGATGAGATG
Organism: Epistrophella euchroma; assembly: GCA_947049315.1. NCBI lineage: Eukaryota > Metazoa > Arthropoda > Insecta > Diptera > Syrphidae > Epistrophella > Epistrophella euchroma. Next base: position 21,936,717 of record OX346246.1, read on the forward strand.
TACCCTATGATGAGTTGTACCCTATGATGAGTTGTACCCTATGATGAGTTGGGTTGTGATGAGTTGGGTCATGTTCAGCTGCGGCATGATGAGTTAGATATGACGAGTTGCGATGATGCCCACAAAAGTACAAAAAAATCGACCTCTAAAACGTGATAGCAGCACGTATATGCCTCTTTGATATGTTATTCAAAAACACTAGTGGCAGACATCTGCTGCAGTACCTACGGAATTTTGAAAAAAATACCACAAAGATCTTCAAAAAAAAAATTACGTTATTTTTTGGAGGTGAAAAAAAAGTACTTTTTCGTAAAGCATTGTCTGAATTTTTAAAATATTAATTTGTAGTATATATTATAAAAAAAATTTTGGCAGACACCTAGCGTAGGATCTACCTTTTGAATGGAATTTTGAAAAAAAAAAAGTCCTTCAGAATTTCCAATCAAAATTCACTGTTTCTTCCAAACGAAAAAAAAGTTACTTTCCTTAAAGCAATATGTTTTGTTTTTACATATCGTCGGTTCGAAAAAAAGCGACACAAATCAACAAATATCATTTTTCTAATAGTCAACAAAGACCCAAAAACATCAATTAAATTAAATAAATCGTGTAGTCGGGATTATTTTTTTTAAGTGGTAGGGGTGACCCCCAGGTACAATATACTAAAAGTCGCCAGCCCAGGCCCATGAGATTTGGACAGGAGGGGGGTGGGGTTGGTTTTCGAAATATTTACGAAATACTACAAAAGGGGATCTTTACCCCCCGTTCTGGCTTAAGCTCGTGGGCCTGCGCTGGGGACTTTTAGTATGTTGTACCTGGGGGTCACCCCTACCACTTAAAAAAATAATGCAGACTACATGATTTTTTGAACTTATTTTTTTTTTTTTGTTACAACATTGACCGTTTAAATGCATACTAATTACTCTACAGAAATAATTTTCTAAAAAAATAGTAGCTTTCATAATATTCAATTTTCTCTAAAAGTAAAACAATAATAGCCATCTCGTTTTTAGTGTTCGCATAAGGATTAAAGACAGTATCCAATACTAAACGAAAATCTAGTAGGTACTTTATAACAAAAAAATTTGAAAAGAAAATATTATTACTTAACTTTTTTTTTGTTTTTTTTTTTTTTATTTTTGATTTAAAGTCAATTTTTTCAAAAACTTTAAACTAAAATTACTTGTGAAATAATAGAATAGGTTTTTGCATTTTAAAAAAGCTATAGTATAGCATTGTAGATATTTCCGTTATTTTGAAATGATGACTTATGCACTTTAACCCAATTTTTTTTTCAGAAAATGATCCCTCCCGTATAAGTGGGGCAACAAAGTATTGGTCAATAACTTGGAAATACATTGCATACTTCTGAACTTTGAAGATACAGTGTTCTTCATATGACAAAAAACACTGTATTAAATAATTTAAATATGGATATTTTAACTCTCACCACCTTCTTTAACCCAATACCAATGTAAACTCAAAAATTTCATAGTACCTAGTTCAATTGGTACCTTTTTGGAATATAATGTAAACGATTATGGATTAAAACAGCTCATGCTTTATTAAAAAAAAAAAGTACTGGCAGACACCTGGGGCAGTTTTTATTTTATAACGGAATTTTAAAAAAAGGACTCGTATAATCTTCATACAAATTATGCTAATTTACCAAAAAAAAAAAATTGCAGTTTTTGATATATTAATAAATATAGTCCATTTTATTAAAAAAAAATTCTTGGCATACCCCTGGTGCAGTAAATTTACAAATTGTAAAGGCGATGACTTATAACAATAAGGCTATAAATTATAACAAAAAGAACATAAAACAAAGCAAATAAGCAAAAATACGTAAGTGTAAATGTGCCAACAATCAAACAATGCCATTTTTTTTTTTAATATATTGGGCGATGTGAGTCATTAAATACTCAGCTACTCAGCATCACAATTTCGAATTTGTCGTTCGATTTTTATTATTTTTTTTTTGCTAATTAATAACAAGCTAGCGAAGCACCCCTTGAATTTCAAATTCATGAATGAAATTGTTTTTCAAAATTGTAAAACTTTTTTTGTTTACATACATACATATGTACATATGTATTTTTCATGCTCCTGTCAGTTTTAAGACGAAATTACCAGCTTATTAAAAACCAATTATGTACATGAAGAAGTTATAAATCTTAAGAAAGTAGGAGAAATTATAAAAATTTGTCTTTAAACGGAATTTGACAGTCTTGTCTGACTGATAGAAGATAATAGCCGCGTTTTGTTTTTTTTGTACGGTTCTGGATCAGGATCATTTTTTAACATGTAATACAAAAACAATTCGGGATCCTGATCTCTATCTGGATCTATTTCAAAGATCCAAAAATTACTTCTTACTCTGGCGGGTAGATGGCTTTGATGGTAAGGTAGTGTTAATTGCAGAGTGAAGAAAAAAGACAGGAAATAAACGAAAAATAACAAAACGTAAGTAGAAAAGAGATGCTCATATATCACTGCTGCCATGATGATCCGTATCGTTTTATTTTAAAGGGCTGATCCTGATCCAGATCCGTAGATAATAAAACGCAACTAATAACTTCAAACCTTGACTATATTGACAGATAGGAAACGAACTATGTACCAAGGTCGTACGCAGGGGGAGGCAGGGGGGGCAGTTGCCCCTTCTAATAAATATTATTTTACTACAACTTTTCGTTGAGTAATGCACAGTACCTATTAATTTATAAAACTGTCTTCGATGTTAAAATTTTTCTTCCAACATGTAGTTCGTCATTACATACAAAACGTTTCAATAGTTTCTTCAAAATACAAAAAATACAAGTTTTTGGTAGATTTCTGTACTAACTAGGGTGTCCGTTGTTTTACAAACCTATTTTTTTGATCAGGCACCCCCTATATCAAAATTATATGCCCTACAAAAAATATATTTACAAAACAAATTCCGTAAAAATTTGTATGGGAAGATTATGGCTTTAGAGGCACGGGTTAATGAACTCGGCCAAGGTTTTCTTTTGGTCCATAAATTTATTGTAGGACATAAACTTTTTTATACATGGGTTGTCTGATGCAAACAAAAAAAGAGTTTGGGAAGAAACGGGCACCCTAATGCATGAAAAAGCTGTTAAAATTTACATTTTCAGTCAAAATAATGAAACGGAGTTTTTTTTTATAAACACTGAGTATTAGGGGCCAGTTATAGCTATCATTGAAAACCATCATTGAAAATTTGAATTGTTAATTTTGGGACATTTAGAAAGTCAAATCGGTAAATAGTTTGATGCCAAAATGTAGGCCATGACTTGAATTATTATTCTAGTCGAAAATTGAGCCATAATTTACTCTTTCTCATTTCTTCGTCCTTGTCTCAACAAATTCCAGTTTCAATTCCGTGAGGTGCACTTGAGGCGCTCTTCACTTTCGAAAGCAAAAGTTAACGAAATTCAAGAAACCGACATTATGGGTGCATCATATGATTTTTTGTATTCTCTCATTTTCATTCGACAACTGCCGTGAGCTTGCGGCTATTACCGCCATATTATTCAGTCGTTTAATCCAGATTAAAACTTTAATCGAGATGTATTCACTTATTTAATCCAAGAATGAATCCTATTATGTTTAATCTAATGCCAAATTAATCCATTTGGACTAAAAGCTCATTTTAATCCAAGACTGAATAATATGACGGTTATAGTTCTACCTTAAAACGTGAATCGTGTACCTATCTAACATTTTTGTATCGTTCCGAGAAATATGTCTCTGATCTCGCATTGGTTTGGAAGAGGTTCTCAATTTAAAAAATAACTTCGAAATCTGAAACACGTCTAATCTGACGTCTTATTTGACAGTTGACGTTTAATGAACACTTATTATTATATTATTATAATTTGTACCGACCGATATCTTAAAAAAAAAAATTGAAATTTGAGTTTGATCCCCCCCTCCCCCCAATCGAAATCCTGCGTACGCCCTTGCTATCTACTTAATTGACATACTTATTTGTATACAGTAATCAGTTTTTCTAACGCTAATTACTAAAACTAGTGGCACTGCATATGCCTCAGTGAACATGTGAACATTGTGTGCACTGATGATTGTTTTTGTGACGTCAAAAATTCAACGCATTGCTTATTTACATTGACCGTCTGAACGTTGCTTATTTATTTTCTAAACCACCACTCGTGAAAATAAAGCACACAATTAAAAAAAAATATCAATGAACGCATCCTAAAATATTTCTTCAAAAAAAAAAAAAAAAACCTTCCAGAGTTTTAAACTATTCCAGGCATTCCAAAACTTATTTATCTCAACTATGATATGCACTGAATTTAAATGTAAAATTTTACTACGCTGCCTGTACACATTCACCAATAGAAAACGTCTTATATGTTAATACCGCACCGGTTTTTTTTTTTAATAGGAAATAGCTTTTTCTCATATTCTTTTTTTTGCATCAAAGGTTATAAATTCAAGGTTTTCCAAAACAGTTAGGTACAATTCAATTAACATAAATCAACATAACGTGCACAAACAAAAATTAAAACACTTTTTTCAAGTTTCAATACAATAAAAAAAAAGTGCGTATACGCCCCAGTGAACCATGATTTTTAATCGAATTAATTTTATATTATTTTTTCGTGAAGCTTCTTTTTTATTAAGTTAACTCTTTATTTCGTATAACTACAGAAATAAGTTAAAGTATATTCTTTTAACATGACAAAACCCATATTTTCGTACATAAATTTTAACTTTTTTCCCCAATTCTTATGACAACGAAACTGAGATATTTTTGTGAGAAATAATGCGAGTGTTGATTTTATGCCCAACAGATGACGCTGTTTAAAAAAGTTAGCATAAAAACACGCTCGTATCGGAGTGCAATATATATTGTCAAAATTTCAAAGCAAGCGGTGAAGCATTTTCGATGGTTTGAGATTGAGGACAGATAATATAATATACAAGTACAGTTTCTCTACCTTTTTTTTTAAATCTACCATGCGAATTTTGTTTTGGTTGGCAATATACTATTCTACACCATAAAATTTCCAAAAAGTCACATACTTGACCTTCACAGCATTCGGCTATTTCAATCGAAAATGCTTACATCAATTTATTGCTTTATTTGCAGGCCAAATGAATCAAATAATTGAAAATGTTTGCACAAGAAAAAACACATTTATTTTATACAATGTAGTATGTAAGGTAATCCTACTTTATAACAAAGTTGAATCGCCTATACAAGTTTGTTGGACATGAAATACAAATTTAATTAATTAATCTCCATTCACTTCCATTTCCATTTCCATTACTTCTGAATGCTTTCAAAACGTCTGCATTGCTTTTTAGAAAACAATAACAGGCACTCCTCCGCTCTACTATGAGTTATTTTGATGCTGTGATGCATTTTACTTTCTTGGGTTGGTAAGAACATTATATTGGCTTTGAAAAAAAGCCATTAAATCAGATTTTTATATTTTATATCGAAACAGTGTGAATGTTTTGTTATTTTTAAATTGGCTGTCTATTAATACAATTTTAACGACCGACATCCAGTGTGGAGTTGAAGAAGCCTTGAGTGCTTTTTAAAGATTCCCCTTTTAACATTTTACTCACAATGCATTTTTGAGTGCATTCAAATTTTCATCTAGCCAATATTCTATTGTTTTCGATGGATTCAAATTGAAAATGACATATTAAATAAATATTAACACCGAAATTCGGTCTAAAAATAAACAAGATCTATATTCATTTACAGGTCGCGCCTCAATTCGCCTCTAGGCACCTATTAATTTTCATGGGCAATAAAAGATACTCTCAGATTCAATTTACCATCAACAAAACATTCTTTTGCCTCGCGGGAATTTAATTTTGTATTCTAAAGAAAAAAAAAACCAAAATAATTCCACGGCTCTGGTTGTATAAAGGCCAGAATAGAAGCACGTTCACGCCACCACCGCCGCCGTGACATTAAATAGAAACTCACACAAGCCTCGAACGCAGGACACTTAACCGAAGATAAACATTTTGAATTCCCTGCAGTCGCAGATGCCTGTCCTAGAATGTGTTTTTTTTTTTTTTTTTTTGTTCGTCTAAATTGTGACGCCTATAGATTTATATTAAAATCTTTTGTGCGTGCCTGTTGTTATATTTTTCGATTTATATACCTTTTGATAACAGAGACACCTCAGACACACCACACACCTGCCTAAGGGCAACTTTAAGTATTATGGCACGTTATTCGCTGCAGACAATAATTTTACATTGTGTGCAGATGATGAAGTATTAAGATACAAATATTATAGCCCTAATCTGTTTGCACTTAGGTAGGTTAGGTAGGTAAGATACTTTGATTTAAACATAATCAAATAAAGCTCTGGAAATTTTACGACTTCTGAGGATTGTCACTTTAACCTATGAACTTAGATGATTTTAAAAAGATTAAGTACCTATATATTTTTATATAAAAATATTTTATTACTTTAACATCAGCATCGACATAAAAGTGATGAAAGATTATGCAAAAGTACATTTTTAATGAATATTTGTATTTATTTTTTTATTTTTCTAGATACAGCGCTTAATTTATACAGGGTGATTCGCATACGGTATGCCAAAAAGCTAGAGCGTATAGGTTGAGAGGGACAAGAAAAAAATCATATGGGATGGGAGGTCTATTACCCTCCATTTAGCCATGAGGGGTAATTTTCTAAAAAAAATGACTTAAAACAGAAACAAAATTAAAACACAACGGTAACTCTAACAATGCCATGCTATATTTTTTTTTGTAAAGCCAGAAATCTCTTTTTTATTTTTTTTTTTTCAAATAAAGTTGTTTTATTGAAAAGTTTTTGGAAAATTAATTTTCAAACTCAAATATTAAATAAAAAAATGATTTCAAAAATTGTTCAAACTGATTTTGTTCAAAATTTTACGTTATAAAGTACCTAGTATTTTTGGGTTTATTAAGTAATGCTCCCATAAATTCTAAGTCAAATACTAAAAATCAAATGTCAAAATGTATCCTAGTTTTTGAGAAAATTAAAAATAACCAAAAATCTTATTTCAACTAATTAAGTATAGTAAATTAGGTCACACCAAAAACATATAATGTTAAAAAAAATCTGTATGTAATAAGTCAGTCGTGAAAATTGATGAGATCTAAAAGTTCACCAAGTTCCAATTTTATGAAGGTGTAATATCAAATATTTTAAGTAGAGTAATATCGAAACAACTCCAAATTATGAGAGAAATTTCTTATTTAATGATTACTGACTAAAATTTGGTAGATTTACTTGGCAAGTTTTCTTTTTTTTCTTTTCATCTCACAATTTAAAAGGTTTTGAAAACTTGCAAAGTGAACTTACCAAATTTTAGCCAGTAATCATTAAATTATTATTTGATTCCCATGAAACACCTTTCGGAGAGTCATTCCTATAACGTCTTTTTCATGTCATTCCCCTAACTTCATGCTCTATTGATGGAATTAGACAATTACTTATTGCTCATTATCAATAGGACATGAAAATAAATCGAACCGGACCATAAGTAGGAGAGAGTGGGGCTAAAAGTGACACTATTTACTAAAATTAATGCTGTTCCTAAGATAATAAAAATGTGTTATCCAAACATTTTTCTGTTGAAAGAGCAATATTTAAGCTACGAAATCCAACAAAAAAATCCGAAAAAATACTGATCAAAATTTGTTAAAATATAACGTATAGACAAAAAAAAACGCATTGTTACGAATTACCCCATGCGGGGAAAGTTGTAACATAGACAGGGGTAAATTGTAACAAAAATTGTATTATCTTTTTTTAAGAAAACCATCATTTTATAAACAAGATAAACAACAAAAAGTATAGCACATACACCACTAAAACTTATGAAATTAATATTGAAGTTTTACAAATTATTTATTAATTCAATAAAATAATTAATTAATTATTTTTTAATGTTCCTAAATTAAACAAACTAACAAACAAACAATTATAAATATTAGAAATGTAATAAAATACACCAAAACGAGTATTACTTAGATATGAAATGCATAAGAATTTAACTAATTAGCAAGCCAGGAAAACACATGAGCGACCTCTTTTCTCATCAGCGTTTTTTTGACAACGATAACCGTCAAATGGACTTTTTTTTTACCTCAAAATAATGAAAAAAACTAACCAAAACGAAATACAAACATCAAAAACCATTTTCCATCGTTTTGGTTCCTAAAAAATGTGTTTGAAAATATGAACCAAGTCTGTTTTTATGTGTTACAACTTAACCCACAAAAATGTTACAACTAGCCTCACCATGAAATTTAACACAAATAACTCAATTAAAAAAAAAAAAAAAAAACTGAAAAACTTTCATCGCTCAGATACATAATGTAAACTTAAAAAGTACATAATACGTATTTAAAACAAAAGCACTGTATCTCTTCCGGGTAAAGAGGAATACCAAAAATACAAAGAAAAAATAAAGTTACAAACGTAACAATTTTGGGGACTACCCTCATAACTTTTCTTCATGATGTGCTATTCACAGCTAAAGTATACTTGACGTTAGCTTTGAAGTAGACGAACATTTTTTTTTCCTTGATGCATTTCTTAATTTTCAAGGAAACCCTTTTATTTTTAGCTGTTACTTTTTGCCCCTGTTAATACTAGCCCCGCTTTCCCCTACCTGAGTTTTATATCTAATCTATTTTTTATAAATTTTATTTTTATAAATGGCTGTATACCGCAAGTATTGAATTCGTAAAAAAAAGTGCTTTAAAACCCGTTAGATTTGATCAAATCTCGTGACCCCTTGATGGAAAGTTATTATTATAGAGTTGTAAATAAGTATAAGAAATAGGTTATTTTGCTATATAAGTTGTTTTCAGCGAGAGTTAATTTTTGAGTGCAAAATGTTAATGTTTTGAAATATTGAACCATGTACAGGGTGTCCCGAAACTCAACGTCAAGCGGTTACCGGGTGATAGGGCAGGTTGTGCCCGTTCTTTGAAAAGTATGAAAAAATAATCCATCTCGCTTGGTTTAGTAGTTACAGCCATATTAAGAAAAAATATGAAAATCGATACCCTAGCTCACATTTTTAGATACAGTGGTTACAAATTTTAAAATTTAGCTGTGTTTTCTTTTTTTGCGTAATCCTTAATAACCATGCTATTGATCGCAATCACAAATCCAAGAATTAATATTGTCAGTTTCATAAGAAAAATAAAGTTTGACTGAGTCATTGTTCAAAAAACTTTTGTGAGCTAACTTTGACACTTCATATTTTTAAAAAAATGTACCACACTACCCTCGGCAAGTTATTTAAAAAAATGGCCCGTTTTATCAAGATTTCAAAATGGTACAACACTTGCTTCTTATTTACTCGTAAAAAATACGATTGCTATTTTATTTGCAAAAGAACCTCAGTTCACTTCATATCAATTTTAAGTAAATAATGCTTTTTTATGCTCAAAAATCGGTTTTACCGGGTGTATGTAAGATAAATAGAGGCACTTGATTAAGACACTGTTTGCAAAAAATTAGAGTGAGACAGATTGACATTACACACGGTACGCTACGATCTACGTTCTGTGGGCTTTGTTCCTCCTTTTACTAGCAATTTCTCGTAATTGTGCGCCTTTGTGTTACCTTGGACTCAATTAGTGTTGTGAAAATTATGTTAGTTATTTTTTAATAATACGTAGATACTAAAAACCTTTCACGAATAGCGTATTTGTCGAAGCTCAAGAATATAAGAACATACATATTAGGTCATTGAAATGTAACATTAGCCTGGCATTTTGTTCAGGACTACATGTTTTTGATTTATGGGAGGGATAAGTTAGTGTTAGTGTAAAAAGAGATTTTCGGGGCTAAAAGCCCCTCCCTCTTTTAGGCGCCATTTTGGAAAAGTTTTTCGCTATATCTTGAGAACCATGCGTCTTACAAAAATAATTTTGCACATTTGTGTATGAAATTGAATTCTGTACAATAAATGATAAGGCGTTTATCGTAAAATTGAAAACAAATTGAAATTTAAAACAGATGAAAGTTTTAAGAAAATTATCATTAAAGGGATATAAAATGCCAGGTTACTGTAACTTTCAATGGAAAATTAAAAAAATAAAAAAGCAATCGTATTTTTTACGAGTAAATAAGTAGCAAGTCTTGTTCCATTTTGAGATCTTGATGAAACTGGCCATTTTTTTAAATAACTTGCCACGGGTAGTGTAGTACATTTTTTTAAAAATATGAAGTGTCAAAGTTAGCTTACAAAATTTTTTTAAACAATGACTCAGTCAAACTTTATTTTTCTTACGAAACAGACAATATTAATTCTTGGATTTGTGATTGCGATCAATAGCATGGTTATTAAGGATTACGTAAAAAAAGAAAATACAGCAAAATTTTAAAATTTGTAACCACTGTATCTAAAAATGTAAGCTAGGGTATCGATTTTCATTATTTTTCTTAATATTGCTATAACTACCAAACCAAGCGAGATGGATTATTTTTTCATACTTTTCAAAGAACGGGCACAATCTACCCTATCACCCGGTAACCGCTTGACGTTGAGTTTCGGGACACCCTGTATATAATTTTGTAAAGAAATTTTCAGAAAATAAATTCGTACCCTTATCTTTAGTATTTTTATTAGTATAGATTTAAATTCAGTTTTGACTTAATTATGCACAACAAATCTTAAAAATATATATATTTTTTTTTTTAATTTTTGAAGTGAAAGTTATCACAAACAATTCTTAAGTTGAATGGATAGTGTACACCCTTTGGGTGCATATCAGTATCGGCTCAGTGTTGAAACTACATATTAGTGAAGGAAACCATGATCGAACCTTGGCGTTAGCAGAGCCTATATATGATTATAATGATGATAACAAAATTAAAATAATCTGAAATTTTTTTTATATTTGATTCTACTTACTCGTACTATTTTAAATTTAAAATCATGTTCACTTCAGCATTTTTGTAAGTAAATCAACTAAAGTAAGTAGAGGTATGTACCTATACAATACATACATATTATGAATTCAAAGAAAAACCAAAAAACTAAATATTCTGTTTACTAATTGTATATATTTTTTAAAAATGTATTTTCCACAATAAAAAAAAAATAAAAAAAACAATAATGCTTGAAAAATACTCTTGAAGTCTTTAAATACCACCAAGAACATTATTTAAATATATAAATCCATGAGGAAGAAAAATAGTATCTTATGATGTGTGTTTACTTTAAGTTAATATCTATATAGGCATTGAATGAACAAATAATTAAATTCTAAAAATAGAAAATTCAAAAATCAAACCGGCAAAATTGCACCATTCAAAAAATACATTTACATTTTCGAAATAACCGGATGTTTTCGCCACGTTTGTAATTGATTTTTAAACATAATAAAAAAACATTCCTGTTGTTTTGAATTATAAATTTTTCAACTTTTTTTAATAAAAAAAAAAAGACTTTAAATTAAATTATAATTTTATCAAAAAAAAAATACTGTTCAAAATTTATGAGAAAATTCAGAAATAAGAAGCGAGTGAATTATTATCATTTGAAACAAATAGCCTTGTCTTTATACAGGGTGTTAAACACTTTGAAATTTAATTTCTCAAAAAGTATCCACTTAAAGAACTTAATATAAGGAGCAAATAAAAGAATGGAATATTAGCTATAACACATCATCGTATGTCCTTTATTTGATTGATCGAATGTTAGCGTCTCACAAGTTTCTTCTTAGAATGATCTCAGAAATCATTCCCTAACTCTTCAATCGCACCATTTAGGTGACACCCTCTACATATAAAAGTTTATATAAAAACATAGAATAATTTAAAAACTCTTGTTTTTTTTTTTGATGAATTCAATATAATTTCTTTAATTTATTTTCAGGTCAAAACATGCAGAAAATTTTTTGCCAAAGCAAAAAGAAATTATGTTTTCAGTTTGATTACATAAAAAAAAATTAAACAAATACACATAAACAAATTACAGTACGGCCTCGCTAATTCGAACACTCGGTTATTCGAACGTTCCACTAATTCAAACACCTATTTTGGAAACACTTGTAAAAATTGGTACTCTATAATGCAATTTTTTTTCCATTATTGCTTTGCTTATAAAATACATTTACAGTTGTTACAGACTAGGTGAATGTTATTTTTCTAGAAATATTAGAGGAGTAGGTAAGCATGTTTGTGTCAACTGCGAATGTTTTATTATTTGAATAAAGCCGGATCCACACATGTCTCATGTGGTGTGTTGTGGAGTGTTGCGGACTGAGTACACTAATCAAATCAAGCATGCTATCTTACAAACTGACATTTTTTATATTTCATTATTCTGTTTTCAAGAGCATTGTTTTATCTATCCCGCACCGCACATTAAAAAAATGTCTGCGCCATAGCGTGGTATGGCACAATCGTAACAAAATAGACTTCGACACAACACACCACTCCACAAAACATGACGCGAGACAAGTATATGGCTCTACGCATATGAAATACATTACTCACGACTCCACAATATACCACACGAGATAGATGTGGTTACGACTTAAAAAAACATTTTTAGTTATATATCATGCCTTATTATCAGACCGAAAAAATGTCTAGTAATTCGAAAACTTTCTTTGTTAGGATATATTAGGTATCTTTATAGTTCGAATTAGCGAGGTCATACTGTATAATGATATTTCTTAGGAAATGTATTTATTTAAATTTTTTTTGTTTCTGCTTCTCTAAATACTGCTGAGCGTATTGGTGCGGCAATCTCGAGGCAAAAATGAAAAATTAAAACAAATTTAAAAATAAATCTTAAGACATCTATAGTTTGACCGTATTTGTTTTAGGATAGAATGCAAAGTACGATCGCCCCGTCATGATAAAATGAATTAAAAACATAAATTTCAAAACACAATGCCAGCGAAGACATAAAATCGAAATGATTGTGTTGTTGTTTTATATATAAAAAAAAAAAGAAGCTCACCTCAGTGATTTTCATTGTCCGTTTCACCACCTTACGTGCCACCTGAGTGGTCTCTTCGTAAACGTCACCATTCTCATCAACAATTTCCTGCACGGAACTATCCGGTTTGAGTTCTTCCGTTTCTTCCTTGAGCAATTCCTCCTTGACCTGCTTCGAGGGCTCCTCCTCGGTAATATCCTCTTTGGGAGTACCCTCGGTTAGGTCCTCGGTGGACATTTTCTCAGCGGAAGTATCTCCAAATACATCACTATCGGCCATATTGATATGAAGCTTTTGCAAAGCAAAACTCTCAAACAATTCGTTATTATTTAAAACACAAAGTTAAGAAAAAAATTAATAAAACACTTAAAACGATTTTGATTTTTTTTTCAATTTTTTTTTTAGGTTATGCAAACAATTTTTAGAGGTTATTTGTGTACTCCTTCCCTCGCACTTAAATCTCACTTTCAATATCACTCTTCGTGGTGGTTCACACTTTCTGAATGAATTATTTTAGAAAACTTCTCCAAAAAAACGTATTTTTCTGGCACACTTTGGCAGTTAAATAAAAAAATATAAACGATGAAATATTATTAATAAAAAAACTGGGAGACAAGTAGTATCAAAAAAAAAAAAAGTCTCTCAAAAACGCACACAATCTGGATGTTAAATTTTTTTTTCCTAATTTTTCGGTTTCGTTTACTTCTCTGTAAAATTTAATTATATTTTTTTTTTTTCGAAAATGCTAAATTTCTGAAAATTCTCAACACAGCACGTCGTCCGTCGTTGTGGAAATCCAAATTAGCAATTTACTTGGAAAATTCGTTTTGAAAATTTTAATAATGAAAATTATTATGAGCACAATATATTTTAGTCGCGCGACTCGCCGATCTAATTGCACGTAATTTTGCTGCAAAAATGACGACTACTACGGCTTGGATGATTATAACGATGATGGAGAGGATCTTTGTCAGTTGATCAGATGGCCGAAAGATCACACAGAGCATTATTTGTAGTACGTTTTGTTCTAGTGTTTGTATTTTTTTTTCTTCTTTTTTAATTTTGTTTCTCCAATACAATCACAAAAGTGTTCCGAATAAAAACACAGTTTCTTGCTATACAAAATATAATGGGCCTATGTTACTTTATTTTTTTTTTCTTTCATAGAACTTCAACGTATTTTCGAATTGGTGGCTAGCTATTCTAAGCAAATGCATACAAATTTCCATCCGAGTGGTGGAATATTTTTGTGTGTTTCTGTGTTGGTATAGTTTGTTTAAACAACTTGTGCGGATGCTCTATGAGATGTGATCTCTAAAACTAAAACAACCTGAACTTTTCCGACAATAAATTTTATTTTTCATTTTTCCGATTTTCCTTTGTTGTATTTTCCAAGTTTTTTTTTTTTTATTTTTTCTGGTTTTCATTGAGTGAACAGAAAATATAGAGACAGTGTGACATGCAAGAGTACTCCATTTGATATACTCAATTATGGTTTGTGTTTAAGAGATAAAAAGCTTAAAGCTTTGTTTTGTTAAGTAAAAGCTTTCCTGCTAACATTTTGATCTAACAAAATTAAATTATAATTAATTTTATTTTTATGATAGACCTTCAGCAAAATGATGCGGAACACATCTAACAATAATACGGAAATCTTGCTATGTTTTTTCGTTTTTTTGTTCGGAAATTATTTTTGTGTTTAAAAAAGTTCTTAGGGGACGACCTTAATGATGATTTTTGTTAAAAAAAAAAACAAAATGTTGCTCTTAAAAGGGTGAAATGGGGTAAAACAAAACAGTGGTATAGGTACGATCTAAAAAATATTTTTTTTTTTGAAAAGTAATAAAACTTGGATCAATCAAGGGATATTTTCTAAATTTTGTATTTAAAACGATGACTATGAATAATGAATTTATTTTTTTTTTGATTTGATCTTTATTTAGCTTCAGCTATTTATAACAATTTTAACTTAAAACTAGTTAGAAGAAAAAACTTAACAATTCACAATATATAGTTTTTACAATTAGGTATAGTTCGAATCTATGTAAAATTTGATTTTACATACGCGATCAGTTTATTTTTAAATAAAATTACATTACTGACTTTAAGTCTAATGGTAAAGAATATTTTGAGATCTATTTGTTCTGAAGAACGGAAGTCTAAGATCTCCTATATTTCTTAAATTATATGAGTAAACATCAGATACATATACGATTTCATTATAAAGATAATTAGGTAGCATATTATTTTTCATTTTGAATATAAAAAGAAGTACATTCATTATTGTTCTTTGCTTAAAAGTAAGCCATTTCAAAGTGTCTAGCATAAATTGTATATGGGTTAATCTACCGCACATCATAATACCTCATTCCTCTGTTTTGTAATTTTTGCAGCCTATCTGACATTTGACTAGATCCTAAAAATAGTATTGTTGAACAATATTCAAAGTGTGGTTTAATCATTACATTGTAAATCTTTATTGCACAAACTAGTGATACTTTACTCCTTATTCTCTGAAAAAAAAACAATTTTTTTAGCAATTTTATTACACATATGTAGTTTATGTGACTTTCAAAAGTTAATTTTTTATCTATAACAACTCCTAAGTACTTTATTTCATCAACTATTTTAATTGCTTTTTCACTAATTTTAATATTTTGAACAAAGTTTCCATTTATTATAATAGCTTTTGATTTTGCAGTATTAAGCTTCAGATTATTCATTTTAAAATATATCTCAATATTTTTTTAAATCTAAATTAAGTTGATTGATGCACTCTCCCGCAGAACTTCCGGAAACATAAAGCAGAGTATCATCCGCAAACAGCCTAGCCTTTGCATGTCTGAGTACACTTTCTAAATCGTTAATATAAGTTATGAAAAGAAGAGTCCCCAACACAGCTCCTTGCGGTACACCCAGGGTAACAGTCAGAACTTCCGAAAATTCATTCGCAACTTTGGTTCGCTGGGTTCTGTTTGACAAATAACTCTTGAACCATTCAAGTTCTACTCCTTGAACACCATATCTTTTCATTTTCTCAAGTAAAATATTTCGATCAATAGTTTCGAATGCCCTTTGTAAGTCCAGAAACACCGCAACCGCAACTATAACCTTCTTGTCGTGAACCTCCGTTGTCCATTGTGTTACTACGAGATTCAGTATTGATTCACAACTGTGGGCATAGAGTACCTATATTATCTAGAGAACCGACTCGTACCCCTCTTGCCTGAAACACCCGCAAATTTTATTTGAATTGAGTAAGAGAAAACTCTCTTATTTTACACTTCAAATGCATGGGACCACTAATACATGCTCAAAATATAGGCCAAACTGTATACATCTATACATATTGTGGTTGGAGAGTTGGAGTTCCATTTAAAATGCACGGGACAACTAGCCCATACAAAATCTAATGGGCAAATTCCCGCAGTACAGCTTGTAGGGTGGAAGAGAACAACAACCTTAAGTCGGTTCTCTAGATAATATAGGTACTCTATGATTGTGGTGTTGTCTGAACCCTGACTGGTAGTCCGTTAGATAATGGTTGGCTTCCATATAATTTTGAAGTAGTTTATGCACCACTTTCTCAAGAATCTTACTCTCCGTCATAGGCATATTGACCGGGTAATTCAGCTGGGTTAACAATTTTTTTAATCTTTTCTATTGGCACCACTAATGATTCTTTCCAATGGCTAGGAAAAATACCGGTACGTAACGATTCGTTTATTATACTTAAAAAACAGGGTCCAATAATATCCAAAGCACACAGCATCATCTTTGTGGACAGACAGAAATTATTTCCCATTCATGTAAGTTCTCTTCAAAAAACGTTATCTTTAAATATTAATGATTGTATAATTTTTTTAGTACATATTTTATTAATAAAGCTTGTCTCAATACAAATTTCTAAGGATTCATGGTCACTGATTTTATAGTTTTTGTTTACTTTTGCCTGTATTTTATCATGATTCGTTATGACATAATCTATTAATGTAGATGAATTTTATGTAATCCTCGTTGCTTCAGTCACTATTTGTTTAAATGAAATGTCTGATATATTTTCAAAAATTTGTCTTTTATGCGTACTATTCGAAAACTAATCTATATTGAAATCCCCCATTATAATAACTTCGGCATATGAAGAGAAAAGATCTTCTATTTTATTTTTATTTGATCATTAATGGCCAATTTCGTAAACAAACATTAAAATCTACTTTTATCTAAACTCCTTTTATATAATACAGTCTTTCAAAATATTTCAGTTTCATCAATTTAAAAAAGGGAAATTTTAGGGAAATTTTAGTTAAAATTGAGTTTGCCTAACATCCCTGGATACAAAATAAAGGTTGTTTCGCTCTAGCATACCAAGTGTATGAAGAATTGTGAAAAAGCATTATTTGTAAACTCAAATGTCAAGAATTGCATCACAAACATAAAACCTAATATTGGTCCTACAATGTATGTATAAAGAAAATGGTAGGTAAGGTATTTCTTTTTTACGTAATTCAAGTTATTTTATAGAATCAGTGCGCATACGAAATATTCTTGAACGTATTTATGCAAACAAAAATCCAAAACATCATT
Organism: Epistrophella euchroma; assembly: GCA_947049315.1. Taxonomy (NCBI): domain Eukaryota; kingdom Metazoa; phylum Arthropoda; class Insecta; order Diptera; family Syrphidae; genus Epistrophella; species Epistrophella euchroma. Next base: position 21,954,279 of record OX346246.1, read on the forward strand.
TCAAATGGCTCAAAAGTTATACGTATTTTGACATTTATTAAAAAGAAAATTACATTTTCATAATTCAAAGATAAATAAAAGATAAATACAATTGTTTCTAGCATTAATTCTCCGCTTAATGGAATTTTTAGATCCGCTTAGGTAAATTTTTTTTTTTACTTATCCGGACTCCGCTTAAGTGAAATATATTTTAACTTAAGCGGGGTTCGTTTAAGTGAAAAACCCGCTTAAGTGAAAGAAAGACTGTGACATTTTGCAGTTTCTCTTAAGCGGGTTTTACTGTACTTGCTACTTGTTCTGATGGCTGTAAAACACGCTTTTAAAATTTACTGAGACAAAAATGAGCTTTTAGCTTATAAAGGCTTTTAAAAATATTTTAGATTTAAAAGCACTTTGTGAAACCAAAAAACCCCATTTTAATGCTTAAATTGGCTTGTCCGATGGCCTGTCATGCCGGAGGCCTACGCTCGATCCGATCCCCATCCTCGTCCAACTCATAATAATTAAAAAAAAAAAATAAAAATAAACGGCTACTGCCTCTTGCGAGGAATTAACAAAATCTCCAAGAGTATCTCTTGTCATACAAAATTCCAGAGTTTCAAAACAAAGGAACAAAAATGGTATATTCTCGACACTAAAGGCGAAAATAACTTTTGATAAAACCAGATCACAGACAAAAATATAAATTCAGGGGGGGTCATTCCGTAAAATTAAAACGATCGAACGATATCGTTTCTACAATACCCCTATCTATCATATCTGTGAAGAAAACTAGCGACAACAATCATCAAAACGATATCGTTCGATCGGTAACGTTTTACGGAATGACTCTCCAGATTTAAAATCTGAAGTTTGCGCAACAACTTCTCCTTTTTTCGGGAGTTGAGAAAATCGAAAGCTGATAAACTTTAGTCTTGAAAATTGGAAGTTGAAACTGTCAACTTTGAGTAAAGAAATACAAAATCACAAGTTGAAAATAAATATCCTCAAATTATGTTCCACTTCGACTGAAGAAAATTGCCCTTCGTTGTTTGTTAATTTAACAATTTGAGGAACATATTGCCTTTTGTACAAATCTATAAGATGAACGTTCTTATCTAACTTCCGTAGAATGTCATTGACGGTTTATCTTCCAGTTAAAACGATATTGCCAACTTAATGAAAATTCATTTTCAAGTGCCTCGGCCATTTTGCTTATATTTCTGCACAAAGTTTGCTCTTCTATCAACAAGCTGTCGAAGGACTACTTTTGAAAGACGATGATTTGGAAGTTCAATTGTTCTTAAAATATACTTGAAATTGATCCTTAACACAAATAACAGAAGTCTAGTTTCGATATTAAGCTAGGTATGTTGGTGAATTTAATGGTAACCTGAAAAGGGGCTTCAGGAAAAATCTTTGTAAATTTTCTACTTCCTCACACTTTATGTATACTACGCATAGCTCAAAAAGGACCTAAAAGTTGCTTCAAATAGTTTATATATCGAATTGAATGGTACAACTTTTCGGTTAAGTAAATTTTTCCATTAGCAGCTCAAGGCTTTCTTTGACTCGCTTTTAAATTGTTTTAAAGGTCAAGCTATAAACGAGGTAAGTTAAATATAGGCATAGGTCTAAGAATAACTCCGAGGTAGCGGTATTCTCTAACTACTCCAAGCTGGTTGGACCGAATCTCCAATTTCATAGAAATTTTATGGTCAAATCAGTATTTTGTTTGCGCTGAAGATTATTAATATGGGCCTAGCGAAGCAGTTGGGTAACAGCTATAAAAGTCAAATCAAAAAGGACTTAGGTTAGGTTAGGTAAGGAGGGGTGTACCCAGCTCTGATGCTGTTACGTACACGGGGGCCTGTTGGTCCATTGCGATCCCCTATAAACAGAGACAAAACCTAAACTATCGGTTGACATAGACTGGTTCATTTACGAACCAGTCTGTGCTTTCTATGTATTTTTTCATGTTTTCCATTGAGACCTGCGCTAAATCGTCCAGTTCTCCAAAAAACCTGTTTCCACGGTAACGGAGGCGGTTTGTTTAGAGGCTTGGGCAGTCGCAGAGCAGGTGTTTAATGGTTTCTATTTCCTCAAAATCCTGACAGCTCCTACAGAAATGAGGTGCGTATACACCAGCGTTGCCATAATGTGCCCGATCGGGCCATTTGGTCCTCTGTTTTTCATTTTGGCCCTTGGCCCCGGGCCACCAAGAAATGGCCCGCACTTCGTAATTTATTTCAATTTCAATTTTTTTTAAATTTTTTGTATTCCATTTTCGTTTTATATTTATTTATTGCTTTGATATAAATTACAATGTGGCTGTAAAACGAACAGCCGTTTTGACCAAGATCCAGATGTACAACAACCGTGGTTTAGATTTGACTTTAAACTTTAAAGTTTAAACCCACCGATTTCAATGCATTATCTGAGGTTCAACACGGTTCAAGCATGTTAGTGCCAGTTGTACAAACGGGGTTAAATATTTAACCCGTCGTTCAGGAAATTTAATTCGCTGATTTCGGTGGATGAACTGAAGGTCAGCGATGGTTCAAGGTTCAAGTACATATGTGATATTAGCAGCTCATGCCTGAACCAGCGCTAAACGTCAGTTAATCCGCCACTAAAAATCTTGAACCACGTTTGTACAACTAGCCCTTGTTGGCTAGTTAAAATTGGTTAAAAATATAAGGTTAAAATTGCTGAGCAAAGGTTTAAATGTTTGAACAATATAAACATCTTTACAGTCGAAATCTCCGAAAAAAAATCTCAGCTCTTAAGTGAGATTTTATGTCCCCCTTAAAAAAATCTTTGAGCGCCCAGATGTTGCTCTCTAAACTAGACAACAGATTTTCTATAAAAAATAATTAATTTCTACAAATTTTCAGCGAAAATAATTCAATGTTCATATAAAAATATAAATTATGTACAAATTCGTAATTTTGGGCAGTATACACGAACAAAGCTAATGTAAACGTTGTTTGCCAAACTATTAGCGACCTACCTACCTACGTTTAAAAAAAAAATTCTCTGACGGATTGGCCCGCACTTTAAGGAAATGGCCCTCAAAGTGGCCCTCAATAATTTTTTCTTCGTGGCAACGCTGGTATACACCCAATCTAGTGGCCATTATGGCAATGCCACAATCCACAATGTACCGTCAGTACTACTATCAGGGGTCTAATATTCTTTTTACTCAGCGACAATATATAAGTACTGAGTTTCCTTTTCATTAATTCTAGGCCATAAACTTCTACAGATGGCGCAATCGTTCCTGGATATCCTGGAGTTATTGATTTTGCTATTTCGTTATTAGGTCTTTCTTTTTTTTGATCACGCCAATCGGGACAGCTAGTTCCGTATCTAATAAGTTACTACTCTCTCTATTTGACATTGACCTTTTCCTTTTCAGTGCACCTGCTATGTCATTCCCTTCTATATGACTATGTCCGGGAACCCAGCAGAGTTTGACTTGGTTAGAGTTGCAAGTATTGCTCAGTACGTCTCGACATTTAGCTACTGCCTTGGATCTTATGGTCTCACTGGCTATTGCTTTAAAAGCAGCTTGGATGTCCACGAAGAATGTGATCTCTGATGAGTTAAATTTATTCCTGTGGACAATTGCGGCTGCTTTTTCAATAGCATAATTCTCAGCATGAAAGACACTACACTCATATGGGAGTTTATATGATTCTCTAATATTAAGAGCTTCACAAAACACCCCAGCTTCTGTTCCTTCCTCCATTTTTGACACATTAGTGTTCACTGCGTAGTGAGCTGAAATCCCAACCAAGCCTTTCAGGTAATAAAACCGAGAATTTTTTCCTTAAATCTATTACGGGTGGTATGCATCAAGTCTAGAGTATCTTCGGCAGATAGGCCCATGACTGTAGGTGCTGTGCTTCGCGGAGTCCATTTCCTTAAGTCGAAGTGCATTCTTGGCTGCTGTACACCTTATTTACTTGTCCAGGGCTGGAACGTTGAGAATAATCTCCAGCCCTGCTTGTGGCGTGGACCTCTGTGCTCCTTGTTCTGTTCCCCTCAGCAAACCACTTTCACTCCTTTCCGCCATCCAGCTCCATACAGTCCTCAGAATTATCGTTTTCAGATGCCACCATCATGGCTTTGATGATTTCATTTTCTACAAGTAACCAATTTTTCGCCGAGTTTTTCCTATCCGGGTTGACGCGGCTTATTATGGCAACTTGCAGATTAATCGGGGTGGTAACAAAACTACTGGTCTTAGGCTTTTTAGAACCAGTGGATTTGTTTTCCTCTTTTAGATATTGTACGCTTCTTCCCAGAAGAGTTGCCGACCTGTGCTTGACCGTTTCTTTTCAGGTTGGATGTAGCGTTGGCCTGCTGTTTCTTTCTGGAATTCGCAAGTTTCGTTTTTGAGCTGGTGAGTGGATCAGAATTAATGGCAACCTGTACCAGATGCATCTTTTTAAGGATGGACTTGGATGTGGAAGCCAAAACTCTGCCGTTATCCAGTCTTTCAGTGTTAGGTTGTTGGGAGGAAACAGTGGGTTCAGTTGCGACTAATGTCAACCGACGTTCATAGTTCTTCACCAGCTTCCTATATTTTTTCAAAAGAGCCTTGTCTCTCGAATTGAAAGTAATTGGGTCCATTTTGTCCATTGCACTCACGAATCTTTTAAAGGATCTGTAGCTTTGAGGGGTGCAGTAGACTTCAGCATAGTCTCTTCGGGATTCGAGTCTTCCAGCAACTCATCCTCGGTTTGACTTCCTATGGAGGGAGCTCTGTTCCGGGTCTCCCCGCCCGGCCGCGCCGTCGATAGTCATGCTATTTAGAGCAGGAAGAAGAGCCGCTGCAAGGTTGTGCGTGTTCGGTTGTCTTGTTAATCCGAGTTGTTTTTGTGTATCGTCAGTACAGTTTACTATGTTTGTCATTGGCTACTAAGCTTCTTGCGAGGCCAAGCCCTCGCCGACAGCCGTGACTGCTGTCGAGACTTGAGTGTATATACCCACTCTTATTTCTTTGTCTCGTAAACTTTTGTCCATGTTCATGTTATTATATGTCTGGATACCATCCCTGTTTTGTTGGTTTTGCTTAGTTGATTGACTCTGCAGCTGGATTGCTGGAGAGTCAAACGTAAGCCCCCTCGCCAACGTCAAGGCGAAAACTATTGAGTTGCGACTTACTTCCATATTAAAAGAAAGGATCTCTTTTTCTGATCTATAAAACATTCACTTATCCAAAATTTCTCATGAATTGTTCGTAACTTTTATAAGAAGATGCAAAATGCTGAAGTATTTAAAAGGATTCATCGTGCCGAGAAAACGGTGTTATGGCCGAAAAAATTTTTGCTTATCGGTCCATACTTCTTCGAAAATGAAAACGAAATGCCAGATATAGCGGAGCAGCATCATTATTTGTGGTTTCATCAAGATGAAACTACTGCGCACATATGAAAGAAAATGAGTCACTTATTGACCGGTTTTTCCTCTTAAATATTTTTTTGTGGTATTGTGGTATTAAAACTGAAAACTCGATTGTCGCACTAACCGGTACACTAGCTCATGATTCATCTCTTACTAATCAATTTATTAATGATTTTAGTAGGTATCACGCTTTTTCTAAAAACTTTCCATGCCATATCGCTAAATAAATAACATAAAGCACAATTTTCCTTCCTCGGTAATTATAATGTATGGGAACCCGGGGAATAACGGGCACCCGGGGCATAATGGGTCCCCTTTGTATTTCTATATTGTTACATAAAACGTTCTTTTACGATTTGCCTAATGCACCCGCAATAAATAACTTTTCACCACACTTAGTATTTGCAAGGCAAATACTATAGTGTAGCACTCTAGTAAAGTTCAGTTGGTTACTCTCCAACTTTATCTTCTGCGAAGATGAAGCTGCAGAGTGTCCAATAATGATCATTAAATATTTAAGCCTAGCAACAAAACTGACGCTAGACGATTAAGGTAGTTGCTGTTACTTATATTTTGTCATTAGCTTTAGTTTTAGTTTTAAGTTGTGATTTTCTCAGTCGAATTCGGTTAGAGTAAGGGCGATGTTATTGCTTACCTACCAGCGAATGTAAAAATTTAAATGTAACTCTTATAACAATTAAATAAAAATTAAATAAAAATTGAAATTAAATAAATACTTGTGTTTAAATGTGTTTTAAATAAACACAACCTTAACTGGCGCAGTCGGAAAAACTTGGTGTGTGGAAGTTTTTGAGTTGAAATACACGTGTGCGAAAAAAAAAGTTAAACTCTCTTGCCTTTTTATGCAATTAATAAAGGTACAAATCCTCTAACAAAAAAAAACTTTTGAAGTGAAATCAAAAGACAAAATTTATGAAAAATAACTTAAAAAAAAAAAAAAAAGAAATAACATAAAAACCTATACAAGAATTAACTGCAAAAATTAGACACAACTGTACCTAAAAATATAAAAAAAAAAAAAAAAAAAAAAAAAACAAAAACAAAACAAAAAAAGTGCTCTAAATTTAAATCGTTACCAAACAATTCCGAATTTAATCAAATAAATTTACAAATTAAATTTACATGTATAATAACATGCAATATGTAAAACAAAAAAGAGAAATGTAACAAAAAAATAGTGAAAATCTAAAATTTTCAAGACTCCACCACCTACTTAAAAATAATAAAGACGGCTCCCTGGCTTATTATTACCAAAACAAAAAAAAAAACAGAACCAAAAACATTGAAAAAGATTAAAAAAAAAAAAAAAAAAAAAAATCACTGAACAAGAATAAAAAAAAAGACATTGAACCCAAACCAGCGGCGATTTACTCGTGAGGTACAACTAGTGAACATCATCCAACAACAAATATAGTTCCCGTGTGAGTATCAACCTATCAACAAAATTCAACACTGTAAAATGATGGAGGTTATACATCCTGTAGATAAATTTAAGCTTGTTTTAGAATTAATAACTAAAATACCAGAGTTCGATGGTAACAACAAATTTTTAGTAGATTTTTTGGACAGGGTAGATGCTCTTGTTTCTACCATTGATTCTTTTGAAGAATCAGCAAAAATTATTTTAACGGGCTATATTAAAGACAAAATCGTGGGAAGGGCTAAGAGTCAAATTCAGAGACATGGCAGGTTGAATACATGGTTAGAAATCAAAAATGTTTTAAGGAATAATTTCGGAGAAAGATTAACTGTTGATCAGTTAATTGATCATATTCGAACTTCAAGAGTTCAAACCACAATTGAAGACTATTACAATAAAATAAATAGTTTTCTCAGTCGAATTAATAATATTTATTTACTTGATAATAATTTAAATGGAATCAGTCAAATGATCGATTCAAACAGTAGAATTGCACTTGATGCATTCAAAAATAATTTGCCAGAACCTACAAAATCAATTGTGTTAAGTCGAAATCCTAGCTCACTTACTGCGGCTTTTCAAATAATAGTTGAAATTAATCATCACCGATTTGGAGCAAACACACGTTTTGTTTCAAACAATTTTAACTTCAATAGTTTAAATAACTACCATCCTCAAAATCTTAGTAATTCAAATATTTCAAGAGGTCAAATTAGTAGGCAATTTAGTAGAGGTCAACAAGGTCAAAACTATTCTTTTTCCAACTCTTCGCAACCACGACAGCAAAACAATTACATTAACAGTGGGCAATCACGTCAAATAAATAACAACCCCTACAGCGGGCAATCACGTCAAACAAATAACAATACTTACAGTGGGCAATCACGTCCAACAAATGAAAACTCTAACAGTGGCCAAATTCGGCAAACAAATAATAATAATTCTTACAGTGGGCAGTCAAGACAGACAACTAGGTTCCGACAGCCTAATAACCATGAGTCCATGGAAATTTCATTGAATGAGCGCAGGCAACGTGACAATGATCGATCTCAAAACCGCCAAAATTTTCCAATGGGTCCAGAAAACAACTACCCTATATAGTATGTCAAACTTCATTAAAACCTCTCAGATTTGTAATCGACTGCGGCGCTGAATACAGTATTATAAATAAAAACCTGTGTAATCCAAAGTGGGAGATTCCCTCAAAAAAATATACCCTTAGAGTCCTCGACCGTAATGTTGAAACAAGTACCGAATATCGTGTACCTCTTTTTAACGAATTCAATAAATCTAATAGTTTTGTGAATTTTATAGAGTTCCAGTTTCATGATTATTTTGATGGTTTGATTGGCAATAATATACTGATGGAACTCAATCCAGTGATAGATTATAAAAACCGGTTACTCAGAACAGACTCTACAAAAATACCAATTTATTTCAATATTGAAGAGGAAGTTTATGCTAAGGAATGTTATGAGGATGATTCCTTAAATGTTTTTGGTAACGAACTTTTTGAATCGGAAATCGATAGCAAAATTTTTGCAAAACATTTAAGCACTAATGATGCTTCTAAGCTTAAATCCCTAATTTGTTCTTACAAACCCATTTTTTATAGAGAAGGCGACGACCTTACCTTTACAAGTGAAATTAGACACCAAATTATAACTAAATCTGAAATTCCAATCTATAGTAAATTATACAGGTATCCCGAAGTTCATTCCAAAGAAGTTGATAGACAAATAGATGAGATGCTTAGACAGAGAATAATTGCACCAAGCAATAGCCCTTACAATTCGCCAATTTGGGTCGTACCTAAAAAAGACGATCAAGACGGTAAAAAACAATGGCGAATTGTAATTGACTACAGGAAGCTTAATGAGCAAACAATCGATGATAGCTTTCCTATGAACGGCTCAGAAGAACTATTTGATAAGCTTGGTAAGTGCAACTATTTTTCTGTCATAGATCTTGTAAAAGGGTTTCATCAAATCGAAGTTGAACCGCAGGACAGAGCAAAAACCGCGTTTTCAACTAAAACAGGTCACTATGAGTTTTTAAGGATGCCTTTTGGTCTTAAAAATGCCCCAAAAACATTTCAAAGATTAATGAATCACATCCTTAAACAATTTATAAACTTGATCTGCGTAGTTTATTTGGACGATATCCTAATATTTTCCACAAGTTTTGAAGAGCACCTACAAGCCCTCAAGAAAATTTTACAAACTTTAAAAGAATATAACTTAAAAATACAAATTAATAAATGTAGATTTGCCGAAATATCAACATCTTATTTGGGTCACATTGTTGTAAGCAATGGTATTAAACCAGACCCAAACAAGGTTAAATCTATAATCGAAATGACTTTACCAACCAACATCAGGGGCATCAAACAATTTTTAGGAATCACCGGATACTACCGTAAATTCATAAAAGATTATGCAAAGGTAGCTTATCCAATGATCCGATACTTAAAAAAATCGGAAAAAATAAATGTTCTTGACAAACAGTACATTGGTGCTTTCAATACTTTAAAAACGCTTTTAACTTCTGATCCCATTCTCAGAAGCCCTGACTTTAATAAAACATTTATTCTTACCACCGACGCATCAAATTATGCGCTAGGGGCTGTTCTCAGCCAAAACAGCCATCCAATTTGCTATGCCTCTCGAACCTTAAATAAGCATGAGCTTAGTTACTCTACGATAGAAAAAGAGCTTTTGGCAATTGTCTGGTCCGTGAAATATTTCAGAACATACTTATACGGCAGACAATTTATCATTAGAACAGATCACAAGCCCCTAGTTTGGTTAAGTCGGATAAAAGAACCAAATATGAAACTCCAGAGGTGGAAGATCATGCTAAATGAATATGACTTTACAATCGAGTACCTTAAGGGGAAAGAAAATTGCGTTGCGGACGGACTGAGTAGATACATTGAACCGTTTCAGGGTTGTCATTCAAAAAACAACAAAGAAGTTGATTTCAAAAACAACCTTGAAAACAAGTTAAGCGTTGTTGAAGATTCTTCATACTCTAACGAAGAAGTTAATTTCGTAGAATTTTTTAGCAACGAAGTGGTTTCCGTAGATAACCAAAACGAAAATGCTAGAACTCCCAATCCAATTGCACTTAATTATAACGATGATGTTATATCTACAGGCGCAACCATTCATAGCGCGATGGAAGATGAATCCTTACATATCTTTATTACCGAAAAACCCATTAACCTTTTCAAAAATCAAGTGTACTTGTCTTATGGTGCTAAAGAGAAAGTCACATTGAAAATAGTACACAAAAAGATTCAAAACTATGTCGAGATAGAAAAAAACAAAACTATCCTTTTGAAAATAATGAAACGTTTTTTTATAAACAAAGGACTCATCTGCATTCATTGCAATGATCTATCATTATTCCTTGAGTTTCAGGATTTGTATGTTAAATATTTTGCGATAAACACAAATTTAAAAGTATTACGATCAACAGTTCGACTTAAAGATATAACAGATAAAAATGAACTTATTACTATCATTAAAAATGAACATTTGAGCAAGAACCATAGGGGTATTAACGAAATATTCTCAGAATTAAAGCAATTATACTATTATCCGAAAATGCAAATTGAAATTCAAAAATTCGTTAATAACTGCGATATTTGCAATGTAGCCAAGCACGATCGGCAACCACTGCAGATACCAATGCAAGTTACAGAAACACCAAAATGCTTCAATGACATTATCCATGTAGATATTTGGTTTCCCGAACGAGGTAAGATGTACTTTACCACAATTGACAAATTCTCAAAATATGCGACACTGCATCCCCTTGAAGATAGAAACTGGATTGCTATCTTAAATGCAATTAAACAACGCATCCAATTCTTAGGGAAACCAAACAAAATAGTATCTGATGGTGAAACATGTATATTGCACTCTGCAGTGGAACAGTTTTTACAAGAAAATAACATAACATTTCATAAAACCACGGCATCAATAAAAACTGGAAATGCCGATATTGAGAGATTACACGGAACTCTCAATGAACATCTAAGAATATTAAATGCTTCTAAGGATAACTCGAAATTGAATGACAAATTGTTCCACATTATCACTATTTATAATAATACTATTCACTCCACGACAAAACTCAGACCAATAGACTTCCTTTGTAAAAACATGAGCAGGGAAGATATTGAAAAATATTGCGAAAACTTAAAATACCAAAAACAAAAAAAGATAGAAAATAAAAACAAAAATGTTAAAAGTAGGAATTTTGAGCAATGTCAAGATCTGGTTCAAAACAGAACAATTGTTAAAGCAAAACCAAAATATAGAAAATTAAATAAATTTACAGCCGACGGAAACTATATTATAGATAAAGCAACTAAACGAAACACTAAATATTACAGAAAACAATTGAAAAGAAGGTACAAATACCAAAACACCTAAAATTTAATTGCAAATATTCCGAATCTCAAATAAACATTCACTTTCAGTCATTTGTTTGCCTTATTCATACCACTTTCATGCACTTTTCCTTGATTTGAGTTTTTTTTTTTTGTTTTCTTGACAAATTATCCATTTAAGTATTCCATTTAATGATTATCTTCATCTTTCATTTGATTTGTTGTTAAAATACATTCCTTATTTCAATTTAATTTGATTTGTTTTACTTTTGTAAAGTATTTTGAAATTGCAACAGTAATAAAAATATAAAACAAAAAGTGGAACGAACATTTCCTTCCTTTTCATTTTCACCTGTCATGTTTATGGAAGCGTCCTATCCCTAGTGCGAATGAGTTCATTCAGTCGTTACTCGTTGTTTGTTTATTTTTGTAAACGCAGGTCGCGTTCAGTTTTATAATTTCTATAGTTTCGGTAAATTGTTATCAGTATTTTGTTAAATATTACTCCTTTTATGTACTTCCCTGGCCAAAAAAATAAAATTAAAAAAAAAAAAAAAAAAAAAATATATAAAATTGTTGAAAATAGAATTAACTGTAATTTAATTTTACCATTAAAAAAAAACGCATTAGACGAAATGAATAATTTTTGTTGTTTTTGCGAACAAAATGTAACTAAAAATTTTGAAATTTAACCTTAAAGTAAAAATAAAAAAAAACAAACAAAGAAAAAAAAATGGAATTATGAAGCAGTAAAGTTAAATTGTCTTATAAATAAAACGATATGTTTAATAACTTTAATAAAAAAATAAGTAACAAATAGTTGAGTTGAAAAGATTTAAGATAAGTAAAAATAAGTAACGAATATTAAAATAAAAGAAACGATTTATGTTTATGTGAGGAAAATATTGAAAGAAAATGTTATTTTGTGGAAAACCTATACTTTTCAAATTCAAATAACGAATGTAAATACTTTAAATAAGCGAAAAAATTAGTATAAAAATACCTATGCATGTTATTAAGTTCTGGGTGTATGCAGCGGACGTTGAAGAGGGTTTTTGATACAGACTTAACGTTTTTTTGGGGACCAAAAAACACTTGGTGGGGGAAGTGTTACATAAAACGTTCTTTTACGATTTGCCTAATGCACCCGCAATAAATAACTTTTCACCACACTTAGTATTTGCAAGGCAAATACTATAGTGTAGCACTCTAGTAAAGTTCAGTTGGTTACTCTCCAACTTTATCTTCTGCGAAGATGAAGCTGCAGAGTGTCCAATAATGATCATTAAATATTTAAGCCTAGCAACAAAACTGACGCTAGACGATTAAGGTAGTTGCTGTTACTTATATTTTGTCATTAGCTTTAGTTTTAGTTTTAAGTTGTGATTTTCTCAGTCGAATTCGGTTAGAGTAAGGGCGATGTTATTGCTTACCTACCAGCGAATGTAAAAATTTAAATGTAACTCTTATAACAATTAAATAAAAATTAAATAAAAATTGAAATTAAATAAATACTTGTGTTTAAATGTGTTTTAAATAAACACAACCTTAACTATATCTAAAAAAGGGTCAGATCCAAAATGTAATTTACCAGTTTAAATACATCGCTCTCTATTTTGAATAAAAATTGCAGTTGCTTTTCGATTTGAACGAAACAAAATTTTCGATAGTGTTTTTATTATTTTTAGGTTTTTTCAAGTGCATTTTTCGAGTAATTGGTCTTTTGAATATTGGATTCTCTTTATTTTATACCAAGATATGTGAATAAGTTAATATAACATAAATTTATTTTTCCATTAAGATTAAGTTTTTAATTTTTTTTTAGAATTTATTTAAGAAAACAGGTTTGGGGCAGAATAGGCATGGTTACCCATTTTGCCTCGTTCATGTTCTTAGTATCTATTTCTCTATGATTATATCAGCATGTTATACATTTTCTCAGATGTTTCGTAACTATGACAGGAAGACCAAGTGAAAAGATTAAAGCAAGAATAATGTGCTCACAACATTTGAGAAAAACAAGAAGGAAGCAAATTCAGAAGACGAGAAGTTCTTGTATTATGGGTATTTACATTTCCAATCCACAGAGAGATGGGTTTCCTGCAGAGCTTGTTTCAAGTGGTATAAGTTTTCTTGTGCTGGGAGAGGCTTTAAATGTTGAGGAATCGAACCAAACATGCTCACATTGTAATCCAATCTAGCTTCGTGCCCATTATACCCCACATATTCCCATTATGCCTCAGCACCGGGGCATAATAGGCAAATTGAATGACTTTTTCAAAGCAAAAAATATATACTAAATAATTTATTTTTAAAAAAACTTTCTTTCTTATACTTACTCCTTAATAAATTTTCTTTCTAATAAAAGTAATTTCAAAATTCTTAATTCATTTCTGCAGTTTTTATTAACGAAAATCTTTAAGGGGCCCGTTATGCTCCGTGTTCCCCTATTATTCTTCTATTTTTTGTGTGTGAAAGTTTCTATTCTTCTATCCTTCGGAGAAAATCTATTGTTCCAAAGGAAATACGTAAAAAGTGTGATCAAAATGAATTTATGAAATTGGGAATTAAAAAAGTAAACAGTAGAACGTATTAAATAAAAAATATAAATGTTGTAAAATAGCTATATTATTGTCAAGTAAATACACGAAAAGAAAAGAACTAACCTCGAAAAAATGTTAGTAAAATTAAATTCTTCGCAGTAAAGTTCATTAATATGTGCCACAACATATATTTACATACTCACATTCATATATCAAAAACTTATCACAATCCAAAGCCTAAACATAAAGCCTAGTTTATAGTTCACATGTGAAAAAAAATCGAAATTTTCAAAAAAAATTCCATCTAATTTGTGCATTATACAGTAGATGACGGATATAAGAAAGTCTCATATAAGAAAAACACGCTTATAAGACAGACATTCCAAAACACCATGCACATTCCCATAAAGATACGTGTTAAATAAACCTCATATAAAAAAACGTTTGTAAGAAAAACACTGATATAAGAAACTTATTCTGATACAAAATCTCATTCACTACATAGAAAATGAAACTTTTATAAGAAATTTTCCCGAGTAAGCTTCTTAATGATGCGCTGTGTAACTTTCACAAAAATTCTGAACCCACCCTTCATAATGAATTGCCAAAGAAGTGACTGATTGAAGATTGGCGAGAAAGAAAAAAAGCCCATACATTTGACATTTCTTATAGGCATTTTTATTTATATAAGAAATTTTCTTTCTTATATACATTTTATTAATATAAGAAATTTTCTTTCTTATATACAATTTTTTATATAAGAAAACACGGATATAAGAAAGGAATTCCTTGGATTTTTTGAGATTCTTATATCCATCATCTACTGTATTGCATAAGGTTAAAAGCGAAAAATGTTTGCATTGGCGTAAGGAAACCGCAGGGTTTTTAATTTATCTTGATTTAATTAATCAAACTGCTAAAATGGAAAACAATTATTTTTGGGTGCAAACAACATTTTCATGCAAACAACACTGTGAGAGGTGAATATAATTTTTTCGGAAGTGTTAACTGACCTTCTAAACCACACTATTTTCTCCTACACAAAACAATAGGGACCTTTACGAATCTGTCAATATCAAAAGTGACAGCCATAACTTTGTGGGCTTGATAGATGCGAACGTAAAAGACGGTATTCACATTGGACTCAAATTTACGATTTTTTTTGACAGAAGTCAGTCAGCTCGTGTTCAGACACAAAGTAATGTGAACACAACCGATTCACTCTGACGTTCAGCAGTCATTAAAAAAAACACAAATCTTTGCTCGTAGGAGAATTAATTAGAACTTTTCAATCACAAAATTGATGATTCACTAAATAAATTGATTTCCAATTGAAAAAACTTTGATTCTGTAGTATTTAAGCTCCAAACAAAAACTAAATACTGAGAAAACAAATGTCACAAAAGGAAACGTCAAAAAAAATCCTGCCTCACTTGCCCATCTCTTTCTCATCACAAAGTGGGAGCGAGAAGAAGTACATAGACGTAAAAAGAAATCCGAGGAGTAAGTCAATGTGAACACCGTCAAACGAAAGTGAAAATAAAAAAAGGTGGTTTTTTTATACTAGCAGTCATATTAATAAAAAAGGCTAATTGGGCTTTTCCAGAACCTGACTCTGTCTTTTCTCTTTCTAATTTTGACAGTTCTTTAATCGAAAAGAAGCTCTAGATGGGGGGAAAACAACAATACAAACAAATAGAAATACACACCGATACTGTTAGCGCCTTTAATAGTGTGTTTGTTTTCCCCCCATCTAGAATTTTTGACGTTTGGTGGAAGTTCTCAATTCCACCGTTATTTCACGAATTTACTACAGCATGGAATAAGAGTTAAGCTACGGATTAAAATTTTCCATTAATAAAAACAAAATGATCGTGGAATAGCAATGTGACGTTTACTGAAAATCCCTTAAGAAAATCTACTACAATAAGTGCGATTCACAAAGTTTCGCACCGTATGGGTTCTGACAGCGAATTGTGAAATTCTGTAAAAAAAAAAAAAACATCATAATAAAGCTCAAGTTACCAAAGACACCTAAGAATTCTCTTGTATATAGGCTCTCCCAAACCAACGCAATTAATCGCCGCGACAATAGAAAACAATAACAACAACGTGTTGTTTTGTTTGACAACCACGTGTTGTTGTTATTGTTTTCTATTGTCGTGGCGATTAATCGCGTTGGCTTGGGAGAGACTTATATCTGTCAAGACTATTATCATTTTTCAATAAGTCCCCTTTCACACAGGGCAACTGAGTTGCCGGCAACAATTAGTTCATTGGCGAGAAGGGCAGGAAGAAAGAGGGGAAAATGAAATCTCCCCGGTCAACAAATTCAGGAGATTTTTTTGACGTTTCTCTTCACACTACGTTTGTGTGCTTTCCACCAAGGTAGTTTAAAAGGAAAATAAAGAAAATCTCCGGGTTTTTGTTGCTTGCGTGTGAAAGGTACAAGAGATTGTTAAGGAGATTTAAAGAAAACGTCAAAAAAATCACCAGCAACTAGTATCTACGTGTGAAAGGGGACTAATTATTTGTGTTGTATCTGTTCCTTTTGTGTTGTTAAAAGTGAGATTCTCCTTTTCAACTGGAGATTCTGCCATGAAGTTTAATTACAGAAAGAAAAAGGAGTGTCCACCACTTACTTCCTAGTTTAGGTCATCTTCAACAATTGCTATATGAGTCCTCATATTTTTTCTTGGAAAACCTATATTTTGAATTTATCTGCTTTAACAATATTTTTTTTTTGTCGTTGATGGCTGATTGTCAAATATAGTTGCAAATGATTTAAGAACTCGAAAAATATAGTGGACATTATTATTTTAATTCAAAATTAAATTTGTAATCTCAGAATAAATTCACACATCTGGTTCTTATTCCTTTGCTAAACCACCTTCTTCGGTGGTTTAGTTTAGTAAACTTCACTTTGTAGAAATTTTGTTTTATTGATAACATTTTTTTACACTTAGTCCACGGAATAAGGTCTAATCCTTCGCTATTCCAGGTTTATTAATTTAGCTGTAGAAGTTTAGTATGTATGTTGTTTCGAAGTGAAAACATGTCAAGCCCACAATGTGATGATTTTGACGCACTGATCTCTATAAACACTGGATAGTGAATTCTCTGTATGTATAACAGTTTTTTTTGAAGAAAATTGAATTTGACAGTTCTCGTTCTTCCCACACAGTTTGTGTCTTTTTTAAACAAAAGGAAAGAAAGAGATAGATAGAATTGAAATTGTTTTCGTATTCGTACCCGCATAACCAAACAAAAAAATGGCCGCGTTCAACAGGAATTCTTAAATTTCAGAATCTGAAATTTCAGATTTTTTTCGTTTTGGGATAAATTTTTTTCGTTGAACGCAAAAACAATCTGAAATTTCAGACAAAAGTCATTGTGTCAAATTCCTGTATTTACTTGTAGAATATGCATTGAAGCGAAATAAAAGAGAACTTTATATATTCTTTAATTGATAATTTAGCAGGAGCTTTGTAGATGAAATTTTATGTAAAAAGATTAGCAACATTAAATTTCATTAAATTTGTTTGTTATTTTGCAGTAATTTGTTTTAACTTGAATGAAAAATTGTCCCAGAATAATCCGTTAGAGAATTATGGGAACACTTTTGTAAGAAATCTTTTATTCAAAGCGTCACTAAATAATTAACAAAAAGTTCTTTCATTCAAATAAGTAAGTATTACAATTTTATTATAAAGCCTAGTACGCAGATCGCGCTAAAATTTATCTTCCATACAAAATTCCTATTCCTAGAAAGATAAATTTTAGCGAGGACATTAAGCTAGGCAGTACGCTGTTCACGCGCTAAATTTAAAAAGTCTCCACTTATTTTAGCACGCGAAATAATGCTCAACGCATTCTTAGCAAACGGTTGTAGAGATAAGAATTGTAGAGATAAAATTTAGTTTAGCTTGAACTGCGTACCTGGCTTTACCTAGTACGCAGATCAGGAAAAGACTAATTTTATCTCTACAATTCTATAATCTCTACAAAAACGTTGTAAAAGTCACGCAAAATTAATGTTCTTCTTTTTTGTAAAATTTTTAACAAACAATAGTTGATCGTGCTTATGGAGCAAAATTATTGACCTGTCAAATTTTTTCCCGCAAAATAATGCTTCGAACATTATTTTTCCTGGCAAAATTTAGTGGAGACTTCACCCTACAACGGGTACAAACGTCACAATTTTGCGCGTGAACTGCGTACTGCCTGGAAAAAAACTGAAGACAAAATTTGTCCTGGGAAAAATTCCTTTATTGACTGCAAAAAATAAAAAAAAATTAAAAAAAACACGAAATTTAACTTTTTTTAAAAAAAAAATGTATTTTTATGTAAACAATTTAAAAATCGAATGCATTTCGAACTGGCATGCAGCTCATCATCAGCGAAACCTCGAAGTGTCGATCGAGATCAGTGGATGGAATCTACCCTTCTCTTTTTCACACACATAATATATACCCATCTCATTGGATACGCCATTCATTAAAATTCAATTTAAACAGGAACTTGGAGTGCAACAATTAAATTTTTTACCCAATAAGGGGGTTATATCATTTTAGCATGGATGCGTAATAATGTCACACATTGACAAAATATGAATTGCAGTAATAAAAAGTGTTTAAACACGCATACTAGTGCAATCTTATGAGTTTCACCACAGTTAGTGTTTCACCACAGTTAATGAAACTCATATGATTGCACTAGGTTGTGTATTTACACACTCACAGTGCAATCATATGAGTTTCACCACTGTTGGTTGTTCACCACGATTTAAGAAACTCAGGCGATTGCAATAGAATGTGTGTTTCCACGCATACTAGTGCAATTTTATGATATGGTGATGATTTTGACGTTTATGAATAAACGAGAGGTCGATCTTGCTATTTGATAAAGAGCTCTAATTTCTTCATAGCCAACTCTCTTTTATTTTGTGTGGTTTGTGTTCATTGTTGTTGTTGTTTTAGTGATTTTTTTGCACCTCCACTTTTCGGGTGTTGGAGGGTGATGTTTGTGTACAAATCCTATCCTACATTCCAAATTTCAGCTTTCTAGGACTTCGGGAAGTACCCTATAGGTTTTGATGAGTGAGTGATCAGGGACAAAATCAACGTTTTTGGGTATGAATTACACCCAAAGTATAAGAGTTAGAAATATGAAATTTGGTGTGTGACTTATAGTCTGCCGACTTAATCTAATGCAGAAAATTGGAGCCCTCTAGCTTTATCCAGACCGAAATTATGATGGCTTGAAAATCCGAAGAAACGTTACGAGAAAATATAGGTAGTGCCCGCCGCTCGTTTTGCTTGTCTTGGCAGGGTGCACTACCCAAAACGTCTTGAACATAAAATTTGATAATAAGGAGATTCTAACTAAATTTTTGGTGTATATAGTTCATTTGGTTACACCTCAAAGGAAAGAAGTTGATTTTCTGCAAACTTAAGAGCCGTCAGCTATAACATCAGTTTTAATTAAATCGCTCAAGGAACAACGAAGATAACATTTTTGAACCCGACCCCAATACTTGCATAAACACATGCTACAGCATCACGATAAGAGCTTTTATATACGATAGACTTATGCACTACGCTGCGAAGGCATTTCTTCTACTCCTGCAGCGGCAAGACTACATAAAGCTCTAGCAAAAGAGAAGGCACTAACTTCTTTAGCACTTCGAAACCCTGATGGTAGCTTTACGGAAAATGAGGAGCAAAGGTCCAACCTATTGTTAAATACTCATTTCCCGGGAAGCTTACCAGCTTTAGAAAACACAATAGAGAGAATACCTCTCAAACCCAACCGGAAAAGCTGGAAGATAGCATCAACTATCTGTTCAGCAAACAGAATTGATTGGGCGATAAACGCCTTTCAACCTTTTAAATCACCGGGTGTAGATGGCATTTTTCCAGCCCTTTTACAAAAAGGAAAAGTAATATTAATGCCCTTTCTCATTAGCATACTTCGAAGTAGTATTGCACTTGGGTACATACCAAATCTATGGAGAAGAGCTAAGGTTATTTTTATTCCCAAAATTGGGAAAAAAGATACAACACATCCAAAGTCATTCAGGCCAATAAGTTTAACTTCCTTTTTACTGAAGACTCTGGAAAAGGTAATTGATAACTTCATTAGATCAGAAGTGTTAATAAAGATGCCTTTAAACGTACGCCAGCATGCCTACAGAGCGGGTAGATCTACAGAAACCGCCCTGTATGAGCTCACAAACACCTTACAGATAGCTTTAGAATCGAAAGAAACAGCATTATGTGCCTTTTTAGATATTGAGGGGGCCTTCGACAATACCTCTCATGAAGCTGTAAACAAAGCTCTGGTAGGGAAGTGCGTACCCATCACCATAATCAGATGGATAAGTGAAATGCTAGGCACAAGAACGGCGGAAGCACACGCAGGACATAGTGTCCAGAGGGTCATCACAACAAGGGGCTGTCCTCAGGGAGGGGTTTTATCACCCCTGCTGTGGAGTCTTGTTGTAGATGAATTACTAGAAACTCTTACTTCTCAAGGCATACGCTGCATCGGTTTTGCTGATGATATTGTTATAACTGCCATGGGAAAGTTTGAAGATACTCTCTGTGATATAATACAAAGGGGGTTATCCATCACAAGGAAATGGTGCATATCGGTGGGACTAAATATAAATCCTACCAAAACAACGATAGTACCATTTACCAAGAGGAGACTTCTTCCACGCATGAAACCAATCCGGTTGGCGGGAGAAGAAATCGTGACCCAGAAGGATGTTAAATACCTAGGAATTACTCTAGACAGTAAACTCCTCTGGAACAAACACGTTGAAATTACTGTCGGGAAGGCCACTAAGGCCCTCATGATATGCAAGAGACTTGCAGGTAAAACATGGGGCTGTAAACCAAATATCCTAAGATGGATGTACACTATGATGGTAAGACCCATCATTACCTATGGTGCGGTTGCATGGCATAAAAGAACCGAACTAATCACAACTAGGAAATCCCTAGAAAAAGTACAAAGGCTCGCATGCTTATGCATTACTGGAGCAATGAGGACATGCCCTACAGCAGCTATGGAGGTAATCCTTCACTTGACCCCACTACATGTGGTCATAGAAAGTGCTGCTATGGGAGCCGTCATTAGATTCGCAAAGGAGGGTACTGGGACTGGAAAATTTATAGGTCATAGGGAAAGAAATTCGATCTGTAAGTCCTTAGTAACAAATCTTCTTGACATTCCAAGAGATGGAATGATTAAAAAATATAACTTCGAGAAAAAATTCCAAACGGAGTTAAGTTGCAAAAAAGAGTGGGTAGGTGAATCAGTCAACTACACTCTTAAAGCTAATGCCATCAAGTGGTACACTGATGGATCGAGAACAACTGTAGGGACTGGCGCAGGAATCTTTGGGCCAAGAACCAAACTTTCCTTACCGATGGGGCAGTCTTCTAGCATTTTCCAAGCGGAAGTCAATGCCATAGGAAAATGTGCAGAACAAAATCTCGAAAGGAACTATCGTAACCAAAATATTGTCATTATGTCAGACAGCCAGGCTGCACTTAAAGCTCTGAGCTCATACACCATTAGTTCTAAATTGGTATGGGACTGTGTGTGCAGACTAAACGAACTGGGCAAAAGCAACAATGTAACACTCCATTGGGTACCAGGCCATGTGGGTGTCCAAGGCAATGAAGAGGCAGACTCCTTAGCAAAAATGGGTGCAACAACACCCCTTATGGGTCCAGAGCCCTATTGCGGAATAGGAGAAAATGTGATTAAGAATAAAATCAAAAAACAAGAGGAGGCCAAAAGATTACAAATCTGGAAAGAACTCCCTAATCTAAGACAGGCAAAACTACTACTTGGGAGCTACAACCAAGAACGTTTCATATCCTGCATTAGCTTAAGTAGAAACAACCTTAGAATAATTACGGGTATCCTCACTGGCCACTGCAAGCTAAGGAGACACCTCAGGATTCTTGGCTTAGCAAGTAGCGCAACATGCAGATTCTGTAACACTGAGGAAGAGACACCGGACCATATTTTAGGTAGTTGTGAAGCAATTGTGCAACAAAGACATAGATATCTGGGTCGCTACCAGATAGAGGAGAGCGAACTGCCCTCTTTAAAAATACTTCAAATACTTAAATTTCTCAAAGAAATAAATTTGGAGGAAGAGCTGTAAATGAGCAACCTCATGCGGCTCTAAATGGGGGCACAATAGATCTTAAGGTCGCAGTGCAATATAAACCCCAAGTATAATTCATTCATTCATGCACTACGCTGCAAAAAAAACTGAGATGTAAACTTCCTGTCTTCCCTGTACTGACAATCTTGGTTGGACAGAGTATAGAAGGACAGAATCTTCAACGCACCGCCCCAACATGCGTATCCAAAATCGCTTATAATCATAATATCTCTCAAGGCTGTTTCACAATGCGACGAGAAAACGAGACGTCAGCGTGACGAGATCTCTTCGCAGTTTCTCTCTCTTAGAATTTTAAACAGTGCAATAATACAAAGTCAAGTATTTTTCGTCGCCTCGTCACGTCATAAAGTTCAAAAAATTGAATAAAAGATGCAACGTACCGAGCGACGTCTCGTTCTCTCGACGCATTGTGAAACAGCCTTCAGGCAGTTTCCCGGTGACCACGCTCAAAAATGTCAAACCTAATATTGTTTTGATTACTAAATAAAAATACATCGTTCTCGTTTTAAGCAAAGTATACTATACTATCAGTTGATAATATTACTCATATGAGTGATTTTTGCGCAAAAATATATAAAACTGTAACTTTCTCTGCTTTACGCTAAGTTTAAAATTTCATAAATAATAACATATGTTTAATAAATTCCCATACGTGTCATGACCAGGGCTGCCGTATTTCAGAGTATTTCAGATATTTCGTATTTGTGGGGAGTAAGCAATTTTTTTTTATTAAAAATAAATAATTCAAAAATCGTTTAAACAAATTAAAAAATCAAAATATCAATAAATGTTTTAAATGTGCTAAACATTGGCTTTCCAAAGGCGTTTTAAATTGCAAAACACATTTTCCCAGAACTCTTCCAAACTATAATATGTTAAAAGATTCACTACTGTTTAAAAGCCTCAATTCTTCATCTACTACCTCAGCATTATTACCGGTTAAATGATTTGCAAATATTTGTATAGGAGGAATTAGAGAAGGACTCCTATATTTTTGGTCAATAATGTTAAGTGCTTTTAACACTACGTCATTGAAACATATTTTCGATGAATTTTTGCAAAAGTTTTGGATATATTCGAGTGGAGTACAATTATAGTGAGGGGAGTATTGGAGTACAGTGAATGCCAGGGGTGCATGAATACTCCCTTAGTACTCATTTTGGCAGCCCTAAAATAAAAAATAAAATAAATTTGATGGCACAACAGCTCATGAAGAACTAGGGCCTAGTGACTTACAACTCTCAACCATTCCTGTGTGCGTGTCTGCAGGAATGGAGGGGACCTACAGTTTATTGCCGAATCCGAACGGCTAACGAGCGGCACTTTTCTGTGACAGGTGATACTCTTGGAGGATTTGTCAATTCCTCGCAAGAGGCAGTAGCCGTTTTTTCTTTTAAATAAATAGGTGGCGAGGCTGGGGATCGAACCTTAGACCTCCGGCATGACAGTCCATCGCACTAACCATCACGCCACGGCTACTACATTTACTATTACTTGTATTTTGGCAGCCCTGGGCATGAAAAAACATTCCAAATAATTTTGTACACTTAAAAGAAAACGATATTAAATTGAAGGAAAGGGTCATATAAAAGTCAAAAGAGAGATAAGTCCAAGCGAACAAAAATATTTATTATATAGAAAGATTACAATACAAAATGCAAAAAACAGTCTTTAAAGCACAATCTTAAAGTTTGGTAGCTTATAAATCGGTCTTATATAAATTATATACCTTAATATTAATAATTGTTTATCAAGGATTTATTGATTCGATTATATGAAATTAGTGAAATAAATTCAAAGTAAAATGCATCAACAAATCATATTTTTGTTTTTATTGGTTTTAACGTGTGTTCGGATTGAAGGTGAACAACATGGCGGAGTTGCACAGTAAGTTTGAAAAATTCCAGAATTAATTTTCGTGAGATTCTCATTTTAAAGCTTAAGAAAATAAGCTCACAAGGAATACAAAACAAATCAGTGAAAATATGTATGTAACTGTGGCTGATAAGACTTTATATAAAGTTTGTTCGGGGAATTTTAATCAACTATCAGGATTTTTTTATATCGAACGAATCTGCTAAGTTTTAGCAGATGATTTTGTTGACACATCAATGGTTAATTTTCCTTTTTCATTGACTTGCGATTTCATTTATAATTATACCTACATATGTGTAACAAATAAATAATAACAAAATCATCAACAAAAAATCTCATAATGTGTAAACAAAATTCTCTATAACTTGATAAGGCCACACTTCTTGTCGAAATGCCAACAGCTGATTTAAATTTGAACAGCTCTAAATTCTTATCCCGATAAAAAAAAACCGGGGTTTCGTGAGAGATAATTTGGAGCTTGCCCTGCCGAACCCACACCGAACACAGTGCAAATAACCTAGGACAAAAAATGTGCTACATATAACGCTTTAGATCGAGTTTAGGTTGACCCAGTGCACCTCAGGGCTAACATCGAACAAACGTATTATGTTAGCGTTGCCAAACGTCCTTGTTTTTTGAAGATATTTTTCTTCTATTTTCCGTTGACAAATTTTTTAAATAAAAGTTATTTTGCTCAATTTTAAATCTAACTGAATTTAAAAAAAAAATAACAGAGTGAATACTGCTGATACAATACAAATACAATTTAATACAAAAATTAGAAGAGTGTGAAGTGTATTTTAATCGATTAAAATTCTTACCAAAATTTTAGTTTTGACGTTTTTGAGGATACAGATTAATTTCATTGGTAAAAAAAATTAATCTTCGGATAAAATTGAAAGTGATTTTATATCAAACAGAAAATAATTTCGTCTTACGCACTTTTTTTGCTGTAACTTTACAGTTTTCTAAGCATTTACAAAACAAAATTAAATTGGTGTTTTATATAAGTTCAGTAAGTTAACAAGAACAAAACATAATATTTTAATTTTTTTTTTTTTATTTTTTGCTCGGGTGTTGTTCTACATTAAAGTTAGTTGGTCTCCTGGATTTAAAAACCATTTGTCCTAGGTAGGCTTTCATCGCCATAGCAACTCTATATTATGCGCATTAAAACTAACACTAGTTTTAATTAGGCAACTACATCTATAATAAGACTGCACGGATTTAAGGCTAAAGGCTGTTTCACAATGCAACGAGAGAACGAGACGTCAGCGTGACGAGATCTCTTCGCAGTTTATCTCTCTTAAAAAAAGCATTTTAAACAGTGAAATAATACATAATCAAGCATTTCTCGTCGTCTCGTCACGTCATAAAGTTCGAAAAATTGAAAAAAAGACGCAACGTGACGACAAGAAATAATTTATTATGTATTATTTCGTTGTTTGAAACTCGTTTTAAAGAGAGAACAACTTTGAAGAGATCTCGTCACGCTGACGTCTCGTTTTCTCGTCGCATTGTGAAACAGCCTTAATGTCATACGAGACGAGCGTCTTTTTCTGCGCGTCCATTTGTGCGTACCACCTGGGAATTAAGAAAACTTATAAAAAATGGGTTCACTTGTTGATTTCATCTGTTGTAAATAAGTATATGAAATTTACACAACGGACACACAATGGGGACATTGTCCAAATGGACACACTTCCAAATAATTTTTTAAGTGACTTACATTTTGTGGATAAATTATGTCTAATCTGTGTTGATTTATGTTGCAGAGAATAAAACTCAAACCGGTATTATTAAAGAAATGTTTAATGTTAAAGGTAAGCAAGTGAACAATATAATTTTAAAATAAGATTGGGCAGGTATATGTATATAATAAAGTTTACATAGGTTCTGTTAGGAGAAAGAGAGTATTGTGTTGGTTATTAAAAAATACAGGAATACACTGGTGTAAATAAATTTCCAACACTCCCCCAAAACGCAATACTAGTACATTTATCAACTCCAAAAAAAAAAAAATTAATTTATCAAGCCCATTAAAGTTACAAATCTTAAATGCTTAACTTTTGTCAAATTCTTAGTTAATACATCGGCCATCATTTCTCCCGTGGGTTGGCAATTCAACTTGATAATGTGATCTTCAAGCTGCTCCCGGATAAAGTGATAGCGAATGTCAATATGCTTCGTTCGGGGGTGATGCACCGGATTCTTCGCAAGTTGTTGGGCACCTATTATTGTTATTAAAAAGAACAATATTCGTCATGTAAAGACAATTATCTCCATTACATTTCAAAAACCCAATAGCATGCAAAACCAGAGTCAAGGTTCTTATTCCACGCTCGGCCTACCTGATTTGAGATGCTTGCATACTTTATCTGGATGTCGATCATCAACGAATCCTTCAGGCTGATACATGTACACAGTGTCTTCTAAATCACAATTCAAATATGCCGAAGTAACATCTAAATGACCGGGGCTAAAATTTTTACGGGGGATGAAAGGGGTTGAATTTTAGTTTTTCACTAATTTCTCAATAATTATCAATTTTTTTTAAAAAAAATGTGAAGGCAAAAGTTGTAGCTTATGTAATTTTACATTAAAAATGTTATGACACTTTTTTCTGTACAATCAATAGGTTTTGAGAAAAACGTGCTAGTAAGCGGATCTTCAAGGTTTGAGTCTTTAAATTAAGCCAAAATATGAGGCTTCATTCTTGAGTACAAGTTTTTGAGGAGGGTAACAAATTTCGCACGAGAGGGGTGTTTGAAACCGACATCAATTTGATTTTCGATTTTTAAAATGCAAAAGTTGATGCAAAATTTTACAATTTTAAGAAATTATCTTTGACAAAGATATTTCACCAACCCTCCTCGACAAAGTTGTCATGGGTTTTGATGGAGTAAGTGCTACAGGAGAGGCAGGAGGGGTGTCTTAAAGCTAAACACACTATTGAACCCCATTACATGCAGGTGAACTTTGACAGGCTATAACTTAAAGATGAAAAAAGTCCCAGAGATCGTTATTACCCCATTTTGTAGATATTTTGATTCTCTAAAAAACCCACGTGAGATATCAAATGAAAACAAAATGGCGAGCTGTTTCAATATGGCTGCTTTTTCCTAGCCCCTACCACCCCGACAATTTTTTTTTATAATCTGGAGATGTTCCCAAACACATACCATAAAAAAATATTTGCCCGTTAAAACATGCAACTTCAATAAATTTTTTTCAATAAATCTAGTAAACTATAAAGTTTGTGCACGTTTTTCTCAAAACCTATTGATTGTACGAAAAAAAGTGTCATAACATTTTTAATGTAAAATTACATAAGCTACAACTTTTGCCTTCACATTTTTTTAAAAACACTGATAGTTTTTGAGAAGTTAGCGAAAAGCTAAAATTCAACTCCTTTCACCCCCCGTAAAAATTTTAGCCCCGGTCGAAATTTAGGGTACTTTTTGAAAAATGCTTAAGGTACAAAAATAAACATCTCTACCAAAATTCAGCTTTGTCAGAATTTTTTCCTAGTGAAAGTCTAATTTTCCTGGGCTATTTAACAGTAAAAACTTGGTGATTTTCTGCGCTACTATTTCCTTTTTCATGTCGTCGGTGCTCCTCCTCCAATAACTTAATTTTTAAGTTTGCAAGTGTTGGCAAGCTATCTCGGCTCTCAATTGCAACGATAAAATTTTCATATGAATCTGGCATGCTACATAACAAAATTATACTGAGCAATTCATTTGGTATGAGCACGTCGATTTCATTCAACTTTTCAATTATTTCACAAAAATCATTGATGACCTGACATAGACTGATCATCATTCATCTTGGCATGCATTAATTGTTTAAAGAGACTCACCATACGAGCTGGGCCTTTAAGGCTGTTTCACAATGCGACGAGAAAGCGAGACGAGATCTCACAGTTGTTCTCTCTTTAAAACGAATTTCAAACAGCGAAATAATACATAATAAAGTATTTCTCGTCGTCACGTTGCGTCTTTTTTTCAATTTTTCGAACTTTATGACGTGACGAGACGACGAGAAATGCTTGATTATGTATTATTTCACTGTTTAAAATTCTTTTTTAAGAGAGAGAAACTGCGAAGAGATCTCGTCACGCTGACGCTGATGGATCCGCTTAATTTGTCCCATGCTCCCTTAGACTTCTTACAGTTTTTACATGCATTAGTTCACACGGTTTGCAAGCGCTTTTCCATAACCCGTGTTCCGTGTAGCAAATGATCATAAATCGGCATGCACTAGGACGCTTCTCATCTGGATTCTCCATGTCAAATAATTTTCTCCGCTTAGCTTTCAAATCTGAACTCATCCTTTTCTTTATTTAACAATAAAATTCCGATAAATTCAATAATCCGATTTGACAAAAAATATGTACATAAATAGACTGACTACTTTACTGTGAACAACTTAAGTTTCGACAAACGGGGAAAAAACGGCGAAACTTTCCCATTTTTAAATTATTTTATATGATGATTAATTAAAAAGTGCCGAAACTGGTGCACTGCGAATCTGGGAACATTTATGGTCGTCGTCGTACAATCGTTTCGAATGTTTCACGGTGGGATTATTGTCATTATTGGGAGAGCTTTTATCTAAGAAATAAAAAATAAGTTGATGTAACTGGACCGATTCATCAAAAAACTGCAAACTGACAGCTCAAATGCGTAGATAAGTGTCCTCTATAACCTCTGTCTATCAACTCCTAATCTCGACCTCCCCGTGGTGAACGTCGGGTGCCTAGTACCTTAACTGAAGATGGGGTTCCAATCCCTGTGGACGGTTTAGGCGGCAGCAAATGAGAGAGGGGGGGGAGGAGTGTTCCCACTAAGGCACTTCTCCTTTATCCAGGCGGCAGCGGAAGAATTCCCCAGATGGAATCAACGGTGGCGTCTACAGTTCCAGTCAGGTTTAACTACTTAGTGAACACCTTATATGGGCTACTACGACGTATTCGTAGCTCGGGCCTATAAGGAGCGGTTTATCCGGCTCCCCGTCCTTGGAGTTATAATAAGGATCTGGTCCTCCAGGCTAGGGGGTTGTGCGTCGGGGTGACTTCCCTACCACGGAAAAAATATCGGTTCCGAAACGACAACAAGCCTCGGATATGGATGATTTTAATGTTGACGACCCCAGCAAACGAAACAAGGACAATGAATTTCGGATCTGCACGTGGAATGTCCGGATCCTAAACAGGCCACGTGCAGCCGAACAATTAGTAGAGAACCTGGATAGGCTAAAGGCTGATGTAACAGCCATCCAGGAAGTGCGATGGGATGGAGAGGGCATACGAAGGATGCAATCGTGTGACATCTACTTCGGCGAGTGCTGTAAGGAGCAGCGACTCTTTGGTTGTGGTTTTGTGGTAAGGGGAAGACTTAGGCAAGAAGTCTTGGGCTTCAGAAATGTAAGCGAGCGCCTGGTCAAAATCCGTATCAAAGCAAAGTTCAAAAACATCACGTTGATCTGTGCCCATGACCCAACGGAAGAAAAGGATGACTCAGCCAAAGAAGAATTCTACGATCTACTCGAGGATACGTATGATAGGTGCCCCAAGTACTACGTCAAGATAATTCTTGGCGACTTCAACGCCAAGATCGGAAAGGAGGGCATCTTTGGTTCGATAGTCGGAGGACACAGCCTGCACGACAACACTTCCGGTAACGGACTCAGGCTCATTGATTTTGCGGCGGGGCGAAATGTCATCATAGCAAGCACTCTATTCCATATACACAAAGGGACCTGGCGGTCTCCGGATTAACGAACCGTCAACCAGATTGATCATGTTGCGATAGATGCCAGACATGCTTCCAGTATCCTGGATGTCCGAACGTTCCGAGGTGCCAACATAGACTCGGATCACTACCTGGTGGTAGCGCAAGTACGTATGCGGATATCCATGACGCCAAAACGACGAGTGGATGCTGTAAAACGATTTAACGTCGCGAAGCTAAAATCGCAAGAGATAGCTAAGACTTTTGCAAACCACGTCCCTCTTTAACTCTAAACAGGCCCGCCACAAGCATCATCTGTAAAGGACCAGTGGAAGAACTGCCAAAATGCCATCAAAAGTGCCGCTACTGATGTGCTGGGTTTCACTAGACCACCACAACGAAACCCCTGGTTCGATGAAGAATGCAGACTGGCGCATGAAGCAAAGAACGAGGGCTACCAAGCAATGCTGCAGACTAGAACCAGAGCTGCTGAGAGAGCAGCCCGGGAGCTCTACGGGCAAAAACGAAGGGAGGAACGCCGACTTCTCAGGAGGAAAAAGAGAGAGCATGCGAAGCGGGCGGTCGAGTCTATTGAGGACTGTAGAGGCAGGGGGGACGTTCGAAAGTTCTACCGCAGGGTGAGGCAAACTACCCAGGGTTACAAGGCCAGAACCGAAACCTGCCGAGATGAGAGTGGGAATATGGTGGTAGACACAATCGGTGCTGAGGATCTGGAAACAACACTTTTCTAGACTGCTAAACGGCGAAGGCCAAAATTTCGCTGTAAGACAGAACACTCCATTCAAACTGGACGAAGATGGTCAACACTTCCGTCCACCCGACCTAAATGAAGTGCGGTTAGCGATAGCCAAGCCTAAAACGGCTGCTGGTGCGGATGGCCTGCCAGCCGAGCTATTCAAAGCAGGGGGAGATGACTTGGTAGGGAGTATACACCAGCTTATCTCCAAAATTTGGTCGGAGGAAAGTATGCCCGATAAATGGAACCTCGGTATAGTGTGCCCCATCCACAAGAAAGGAGATGCTCTGACCTGTTCCAACTAAGAGGTATAAGTCTCCTCAACGTCGCATACAAAAGCTTGTCAGCTGTACTGTGTGATCGCTTAAAACCGTTTGCCAACGATCTGATCGGCCCCTATCAGTGTGGTTTTAGGCCCGGCAAATCAACCGTCGATCAAATGTTCACACTCCGACAGATTTTGGAAAAAACCCAAGAGCTTCAAATCGATACACACCACCTCTTTATCGATTTTAATGTCGCATATGATAACGTAGACAGAGACGAGCTATACAGAGCCATGGCGCATCTCGGCATCCCTGCCAAACTCGTCCGCTTGTGCAAGATGACGATGGAGAAATCTCGCTGCTCCGTCAAAGTCGGCAAGAACACCAATGAACCCTTTGATGTCGAGAAAGGTTCGAGACAAGGCGATGCGTTATCATGCAACCTCTTTAACATCGTACTTGAAGCAATTGTACGCAACTCGCAAGTCAACAACAGTGGTACAATTTTTCAAAAGTCCGTTCAACTACTTGCTTATGCAGATGAGCAAAAGCATGGACCTGGACCCTGACAAAAACGGTGCTTTGAAAGGAAGATTCTTCGGGTGATTTTCGGTCCAGTCGGTATCGATGGAGTATGGAGGAGAGGATTTAACAACGAGGTCTATGGGCTTTACAGCGACGTCGACCTGGTCAAGAAGCTTAAAATTCAGCGGCTAAGATGGCTGGGACACGTGGAGCGTATGGACACCAACGCACCAGCCCAACGAGTCTTCGAATCTACCCCAGACGCTCTGCGCAGCAGAGAAAGACCCCACCTTCGGTGGCGCACACAAGTGGAGAACGACCTCAACCAACTTGGAGTGCGTAATTGGAGGCTTGTTAATTGAGGCCGTAGTCCATCCTGGGCTGTGAGCGCCAACTACTGTAAGTAAGTAAAGACAGCTCAAAATTGCATTTGTGGTTTTATACTACCAAAAATATACATTATGTACATGTATATATGTATATGTAAAATTTATAAATAAAAAAATATTTTTCCAAAAGGAAAGTAAAAATAAAACAAATTGTTTTTATAAATTAGAATTTTATTTTATGAAATTGTAGTGTTTTTGGATTATTTTACGATTGTAAGTAGTGACTTTTTTGTGGAGAAAAATGGAGCAAAAACGCTGCAATTGTTGTAGGGTGGCAACGCTGATAGGGAGTATAAAATTATCAATCTAAACATTTTTGGAGAGGATTTGAAATTCAAGTTAAATAACGTATATATATTGAGACAAAGTTAAATCTTAATTTGTGGAACTGAACAACATTATGTGGTGGCTGCCATTTTGAAAAAAGCGCTAATGCGATTTTCTCGGATTCTATTTATCTTAGAATAGATTTATATGTTCTTATAGCGAAATAGGTATATTCTCTAATTATTTTGCCTTAAAACATTTGTGGCATCTTACTTACTTACTTAGATGGCGCTCACAGTCCAAGATGGACTACGACCTCAACCAACAAGGCCCTTCAGCCAGCTCGGTCCCTAGCTAGCTGCCTCCAGTTACGCACTCAAAGTTGGTTGAGGTCGTTCTCCACTTGGGTGCGCCACCTCAGGTGGGGTCTTTCTCTGCTCCGCAGACCGTCGGGGGTAGATTCGAAGACTCGTCGGGCCGGTGTCCATACGCTCCACGTGCCCCAGCCATCTCAGCCGCTATATTTTCAGCTTCTTGAGC
Source organism: Epistrophella euchroma (assembly GCA_947049315.1). Taxonomy (NCBI): domain Eukaryota; kingdom Metazoa; phylum Arthropoda; class Insecta; order Diptera; family Syrphidae; genus Epistrophella; species Epistrophella euchroma. The sequence continues at coordinate 21,986,625 of OX346246.1, forward strand.
AGGTCGACGTTGCTGTAAAGTCCGTTATTAATCTTCTCCTCCGTACTCTATCGATACAGACTGGACCGAAAATCACCCGAAGAATCTTCCTTTCAAAGCACCCAAGCAGATTCTCATCCATTTTTGACAGATACCATGCTTCTGCCCCATTTAGCAGGACCGGGATGATAAGGGTCTTCTCCTTGGATCTTTGAGAGAGGGCTTTATTACTCAAATACCTTATTAGCCCAAAGAAACATTGATTGGCAAGAGTAATTCTTCGTTTGATCTCTGCGCTGATGTCATTTTGCGATGTTATAGTGGAGCCCAGGTAGACAAAGTCCTTGACGACTTCGTTTTGGAACGAGTCGACGATGTTGAGATTCTTTTCTCGATGATAGCATTTTTTCATTCGTTTTTTATTTCGTCATTTTGACAGATATGGTGAGGGGTGTAGAAACGTAGATGAATTCCCCTTACATTTCTTCACCTCTTAACCGATCTGTCAAAAAGACGAAAGACGAAACAACCGAAAAACAGAATCGTGTAATCAGGCTCATATACTTCATCTTGTCCTCATTAACAGCCAAACCCATAAATCTGCGGTTGCATTGCACTTGTTAGAAAACGAACATGATGTAACGAAAGAAAATTTTAAGCTCATCAAACATGTATGTGATTGCAGATTCTTAGACGCATACGAAAGCATTTACATGCACAAAAACAACCACATCTTGATGAAAACAATGGATTCACCGATCAATTCTTCTCTTTTTAACATCATAAAAATAAACTAACTAAACCTTTATATTAAAGTTAGTTAATTGTTCTTCTTTCTCGCTCTATTCCTTTAAGGGAAAAAAACTAAAAAGCTTTTAATATATGTTAGACTTTTTAGTCAATAAAGAGAAGTGCTGAAGATGGCATTTACTGTGCCGAAATGCATACACAATAATTGACGTTTGTTTTTATTTTTTATTTTATGTTGTAAAAGTAAAAGTAAAAGTAAGCTGAAAAATAAAGTGAAGTCAATAAGGCCTTTTGACGTAGAAATTCTTTTATTGTTATTTATATTAGACTTCACGGTTGTTGTTCATAGGATCGGAGTTTTTAATTTCGGATTCCTTTAAAACTAAGCTTATTACTACCTTTTTGAAGTAAGAGTAGACGAAAAAATGCCAAAGAAAGGAAAAAATTAGTTAAATGCTGAAGTTTTACATGGACGTTTGTAATGGGCCTGTTCAAAAACTGAGAGAATTCCTCCCCGATCCGATGGCCGCTAGGATAAAAATCGACAAATTGGTTTTGAAGTATTGAATTTTTAAATGATAAAAATAATTGAATTTTTTCTTTTTAAATTCAAAAAATAATTTTTTAAATATTTTGGTAAAACTTGATTGGATCGGTTTCAAAAAAAAATTTGTTCAACGGGATGTGCTTCTAATAACCGTTTTTCGGAAAAAAAATTTACCTAAGTACTAATTAATTTACTATGTAGACAAATATACATAAATGCATTATATGTATGTACCTACATATGTAAATGTACTGAAATTTTTTTGGAAAAATGATTTCTGGTTTTCGAAATGTTTAAAAAAGCATTATATCTAAGCAATAAAGCACCATACATAATATTCTCAGTTTTTTGGGTCAATTTGATATATGGTTCATTATTTATTAGCCACGTAAACATTTTACGTAATACCACGGTTTATTATTTAGAGCCCATTCCATTATGGTCCATTTTACTGAAATATTTTAATCGTAACTAAATTTGACGAATCAGTTATATTGACGAATAACGCTTTTATTCCGCAGGGCGCCTCCGAGATGTCGTGGAGCGTGTGTTCCTCCTGATTGTAAATGCGATAATCCACCAAAACCCAGGTAGGTGTACCCACACCTTATTATATAATTTTAAAAGATTAATATAATTTCTTCAACAAAAGATAATGCCCCAAAAAAACAGCGTTGAATAAAAAATGAAATATGTGGATTGAAAGAGCATACATTCTAGATAACAAATACGAAATTATTTTCTTCAAAAGTTATCCCCGAGATTGGCTACGACGATTTAATATTTTAAATAACAAAGTAGGGGTTTTCACGTAAAAGTGCAAAAGTGTAACATGTTCTTAAACTCCAAAAATATACCGAAGACAATCTTACAACACTGGCAGTTTAACTATAAATCAACCCTATTCCAACAGAAAAATACAATAAAATACAGTAAAATTTTCAAACGTGTATTTTATAGCAAACCAAATGTCGTTCTTGCTGTCAGCTGTTGTTCGCAAGTGTATTTTCTGCAGTGTTACAAAGGAAGGAATAGTAAAAGTGCGTTCACGATCTAGTAAAAAAAAATAAAATTTTGAAATTTTACTAGAATTGTTGCACCGGATCGTGAATACCCCTAGTGTTTTCGAATGCAAACAATACCAATAATACTAGAAAACATAGGACGATAGGACCACGTCATAAATGCACCCCGTCCCGTGTCCTACCTATGGCTATACTGGGAGCGGAAAACCGCCTTTGAGAAGAAGTGGTTAAGTTAGTTAAAAAAATGAAATCTGAAGATTGGTCTCGATCTCGATGCTGAATTTTACAGTATATCCGAAGCCCAATAAAATCCCCGCATTTTGCAAAATCGCTTTCAAACAGGAGGATAGAGGGGAGGTGGAAGTTTATCAAACTGAAATATATTTGATTCAAAATAGCTTTCAACGGCCTTTAGTCCATAAAAATTGGCATTTCGTTCCTGCGATCTCACTTGGACTCATCAGTTGACAAGTGAAATATATTTGTCATGACTTTGGGTTACTTTTGAATTTCCAATCTTATGAAACCAAATTGAACACAATATAACATTATTTAGAGCTTTTTCGTTTGAAAGATTAGAATTTTCTGTCTAAAGCCTAGTTTATACATCGATGCGAAGTGAAATTCAAATCGATATGAAACATCAATAAATCTCACGTCGAAAGGTTTACAAAGAAAATAAATTCTGTTTTATATTTGGTTTAGATAAGTCCGTTGAATTATATTTACTTCGAAACAAATTTTTTCATCCTTGTCGCTTAAATAATTGCATTTTATTTTATTGTATTTTTCACGCCTGGGAAAAAAGCAATTTTTTTGTATGAAAATTTCACTTCGCTTCGATCTATAAACTAGGCTTAACAAGTAAAATGTTACGAAATAACAACTAAAAAGAGGAATAACAAAAATACATTTTTTGTTGTTGTTTAATGGAAATAGTATTGAATTAAATTCAAATGGAAGATTTTTTGCGACCTTTAGTCCAATGCGTTTCGCCCAGGCACGACTGATGAGAGCCTAACTGTCATTCTGTCATCAATGAGTTTCGCCCAGGCACGACAGTTAGGCTCATCACTGCATCAGTCGTGACTGGGCGAAACGCATTGGACTAAAGGTCGCAAAAAATCTTACATTTGAGTTTAATTCAATACAGTCCACTAAACAACAACAACAAATATTTTTCTTTTATTTTTGTTATTCATCTTCTTAGTACATTAGCCAAACCACGGGCATACAACAACAACATAAGTATTTCCTAGTAAGGTGCAAGAATATAACCATGTTCCCCTAGAATAATACAATTTGCAGTGCATATGCGCTGTAGATTTTATTAAGAGTCGGTAGTCATCGACCTAAATAATATTGCGTTTTAGAAAGGTACGTTAGCTTAGCAGCTAACTGATGAGCCCAACTGTCGTGCCTGGGCGAAACGCATTGGACTAAAGATAAAGGTCGCGAAAAATCTTCCATAGGAAATAATAACGGTATAATGATGGAACTTGGAACACACCAGTATCACAGTCATCGTTATTATACCGTTATAATTTTGTATTATTTTACTTTGTTTGCATACAAAAACACTTCGTTGAAGTTAAGAATTTTAAATCGTCATAACTTTTGAAGAAAATGATTTCATATTTGCTATCTACAATTTGACGTTGTTTTTGTTCTAATCAACTCATGGGGTTTTTTGTTTATATACATTTATGGGCATTCTCTTTTGATAATGACCGCAATAATTAAACATCTAAAATATTTTCGAAATTAATGGATACCTACATTTTGCAATTTTTTTTGAAAACATTTTATTGAGTTCATTGTAATAATTGATTTACATATGTATGTATTTATTAAAAATTGCTGGTACGCATTTATTAAATTTTTGCTACATACAAAAAAAATTGATTTCTATCATGATGCTTTTTTTGACAACTAACTACATAAAAATATAAAATGAAAATTAAGAAGCATTCGATCAAAACATTTGTGTTAAAACTGTATAGGGCTGAGCTCCTTATTTTACTCGTTTATTTTATTTCTGATAAAGCATAATAATTACAAAACTATATCAGTTCTACTAACTATATTCTTTTTTTTTTCTCTTAGTTCGGAAAGAGCCATTTGTAACAATGGAAAACAAACAAACTGTATAAAATTATGTACCGAGACTGTGAAAACTAATAATTGTATAAGGCGCAAAAATAAAAACAAGCTGAATTCAAACAAGTAATTATTTTGTGTTGTTTTCGTCTTTTTTGTACTACGAATTAAGTAAACTTTTTCCTTACCAAATTATTTTTTAGTTTAAGGACCCTAATACATGTACATACATAGGTTTAATAAAATTTGCTGCTTTTGCCTAAAAACTTTGTTTTTATTTTAGTTTGAAAATTAATTTTTCAAAAACTATTGACTAAAGAAGAATGGGCATAATTGTATAAATTACGTCCCATTGTTGTAGCAGTTTATGACCTACTGGCAGTCCCGCGTCCGCGTTGCTTTACAAAGTGTATGAAACAATTTGTTTTACTTAATAATATCCTATCAAAACAGTGCTCAAGGCTAATTGCAATTCCTACTATTATTGAAAAAAAAATTACGTTTACGTTTTAAGAAAAAATCAATGCGATCTCCTTAACCTTCCTTCCGTCCTCACACTTAGGTGTGAGATACCCCACACAAAATTGTAAACCGTGCCATTACCGCAAAATTTTTTTGTCGGCCATGCCATGCCTATGTAAATTCACTTTCACATTTTCTGCAGTGGTAGCAGGTCATTTTGAGATTTTTGAAAATTGTGTAGGTACATATATGTATAGTTTAGCTTTAACATTTGGTATGGGGTATCACACACCCCAGTGTGGGGTTTTCAGTGTTAAAAATTCATTTTTTGATAACTTATTCCCACAAACGTAAAATTTTAACACAATGATTCTTTAGCAATTCAAAAAGCATATGTAAACTATTTTTTAACAACTTTTTAAAAATTAGTCTTTTTTATTTGAAACTTTATTTTTGTATGATTTTTATCATTTTATTTCATCACTTTATTTTTAAGCTCTTTTTAAGTGAGTGCAATTTTGGATCGTATATTAATGTACTTAATTTATGAAACATGAATAAAAATTTAGTTTAATTAAAATTGTGTTGTTTTTAAATATTTTATGATTGGGGTATGTCACACCCCGGTGTGAAAACCTCGTAAAAAAAATATGTGTGAGGTCGAAAGGATAAAAATGGAAAGCTTTTACATTTTTTAAAAATTTCAAATATGGTTAGAATCTTAGCACCCCTTTTTCGTTTTCTCTTACAATTAAAGTAATGATTCAATTCGTCGCCTGAGAATTGTTTAGTCCGATACGCCATTGGCACTATTTCGAGAAAAACGAAGTTTAAGGTTTGCGTACTTGGTATGCCAAAATTGTGTGATAGAATTTTTTTTTTACCCAAAGTTCTACTTATAATGAGTTTTCCTACCAAATTTCAAAATGTTTTGCTTGGGACACAAAATTGTTTTTGTAATACGTGTTAAGAAATGACTCCGATCCTGATTATGGGACAAAGCAATTCTACAAACCGTTGTAATTACTGGATATGGAACAAAGTCGATTCTCAATATTTCAGGATTGGTAGTACATAACCCAAATCGGAGCACATATTTAGAAAGAGCATACCAAATTACCATAGAATCCATCTCTAACTCAAAAACCACAAAAGTGGCGTATGGAAAAAAACAATTCTCAGACGACGAATTGTTATTATTTGTTCATTTTTGTTTTAAAAATCCATGAATTACCTACTCTAAAATTCCTATGTACGCAAAAGAAGAAAGAAAAAAATATCCATACTTACATATAAATATGTAATTACTGTATCCGATCCGAATGTTATTAAAAAGTAAAGCATTGAGTGGAGTCAGCAAGCCAAGCAAATCAAGGAAATTGAAGGAAGAGTAAATACAAAAAACAACGAAGTTACCCCTCTTCTCTTACTTTTTAATTTATATTTTTTCTCTGTAGCACCATTCTTTAACTCAAGCCTATTTTGGTTTCTGTGATTTACTTACACTCAATCATTATACAAATGCAAAATATTTTTTTTTTGTTATTTTAAAGTGATTGACAGACTGTCACCATAATGTATGATTGTCACCATAAAGTATGATTGTTATCTCGCGCTTGACTTTTTTACGAATCCAATAAAAAAATCCCTTCTATATATAGATCCAAATCCAACTCAACACAAGTAAAACGCTCAACAAATGAGTGGAAGAGCTAACACTCAATTGACAGAGATTCAAAAGCAAACAAACAAAAGAAAACGCACCAAACAATGGAACGATAGTGAAATGGAACAAAGCAGTAAACCCAGACATTGCGAGTGAAATTGAATCGATGAAAAATATACAAAAAGATAAATTTATAATTTATTCATAAATTTATTTCTCAGCTTGTAAGTACAGTTAAAAAATGATTTAGGGCTTAACATTTGCATAACACTATTGGCTTTACACAAAAAATCTCATTTTTCTGAAATATCAAGCATTTAAAAAAAATACTATATAGATATTAAGAGAAAAACCCGTTTATCTAAAACACTTTCTTCATCCCCGAGTATTTTCGACCAATATCGTCGGATGATAACTATTTTGTCTCATACGCCTGTTTTGTGGTTTTTGAGTTATAGACAGATTCTATGGTAATTTGGTATGCTCTTTGTAACTCTGTGATCCAATTTGCACTATGTACTACCAATCATGAGTAATTGAGCATCGACTTTGTCCCATATCCAGAAAAATCAATGGTTTGTAGAATTGTTTTGTCCCATAAACCATTTTTTGGCGTTTGGGACACATTTTTCATACCTACAATATTCCGTAATTTTTTTGAGTGAATTTTTATTTGTCCCACGTGCATATGTGTTAAAGCAAAGCAATATTTGTGGGACACTGATCGCAAAACAAAATTAAGTATTGGTCTGCTGTACCACCTCCATTACAGCAGCTGCGTTTTATTATTAACTGATTAGGATCAGAATCATTTCTTTTTCTTTCTTTGACATAATTTTGTGTCCCTCGGGTATGAGACACATGTACAAAAAGTTGACTTTTACGTAAATTAACGTAAGTTCTAACTTTTGGTAAAAAAAAATAAAAAATAAGTACGCAAACCTTTAACTTCGTTTTTCTCGAAATAGTGCCAATGGCGCGTATGGGATAAAACAATTCTCAGACGACGCAATTACCTTTAAAACACTCCGCTTAAGCGAATCTCGCTGAAGTGAAAAACCCGGATACCTGAAACATATTTTCAATTCAATTTTATATTTTAATCTGAATTTTTTTTTTTCACTTAAGCGGGGTTCGTTTAAGTGAAAAACCCGCTTAAATAAAGGAACATTTGTGACATTTTGCAGTTTCTCTTAAGCTAACAAGTTTCATCTTTCTAAAATAAATTAATTATTAGTAAGAATTTGTTGCTAGAAATACTTTTTAAAAAAATATACCTTATTACGTTCATCCCAACTAACAATTCAGCTTCGGTTAGGCTTTCAAAAAGACATTTGTCAGTGTGGCAATCAAGAATCTGTGATATAGAATTAAGGTTCTCGTTCGTCAATAGTGCTGTAATACAGTTTTAATGTTATATTTATTTATTTATTTATTTAATTATTAATTTATTTATTTATTCATTTTAAAAATAATGTAAACCTGAAAGTTAAATTTATAAAAGAAAAAATGTGCATCAAAATAAATTTGTAATATTTCCAATTATAGTTAACTCAATAAATAAAACCCCTGAAGAAGTTGGAAAAAAACCAACGAAACGTCGGGAGAAAGGATGAAATAAGAGTTTTATTTGCATTCACAACCAAAGGATCTGTAAGCCCAAATATTAAAATAATAAAAACCAAATCAATAATTTTTTTTTGAAAAACGTGAAACTCGAAGCACCTATAAAACTAGTTTTTCAGTAAAACCAGCTTTGAAGAAATTCAATTAGTGCTTTTTGGCACGTTCACACAAGATTTATATGGGCCCAATGATTGCATTTTATACAGTTTCAATGGCCTTTTCCATCGACTCAACTCTCCAGGAGTGACGATCCGTTGTCCTTTTATGATTACGAGGCATGTTTATTGCTAAAATTGAAACAATTTCGTATATGTTGGTATGTCATTTTGTCCAAATCATACTCTTGACAAAATTTTGTTATTAAATTCAGTAAAACTTTGCTGTTATGGTCAATTGTGAGTTTATATTATCAATTTTGTTATAAACTATAGATATGGTCAATAAAACTAAATGAAAACTGCATAAACTCACCAAAATCCAAAAAATTAACCCAAACCAACAAAAAATTATTTTCATCTGAAATAATGTTTTGTTTTTTACGCCGACACATGGCTGTCAAATGAGCCAGAATTTTCAAAGGATTTACAAAAACATCAAAGCCGACTAGTTATATTGGACAAATTCTTAGTTTATCCAGCAAGTTTGCATTAAGTCCCAAGGTTCGTAGCCCATATGTTAGGGTAGGTAGAAACGTTAAGTGGAGTATAGTCTTACGAGTGTGCTTGCTTAGATTGCTTTCCAGAATTGGTTTATGTCCCAGTATTGTTTCCAGCAGGGTCGTTGCGTAGGGGGGGGGGGGGGGGTCCGCCCCGGGCGGCACTTTTAGGGGACGGTAAAATTCCAAAATAAATAATATACTTATGCCCAATTCCTTTCAGCAAAAAATTCGTTTTTTTTTTAAACGGAATCGATTTTTTTCTTCTAAACAATTCGAATTGGGAGCTGTTCAGAATTCTGGCTATCAAAATCCTGTATGACTAAAATTCTGTTTTTTTCTTTTTTTGAAAATACTGTACGACCAAAATTTTGTTTTTCAGAATTCTGTATTTCAAAATTCTGTATATCCAAATATCTGTATATTCAAAATGCTGTAAGTGTAAAATTCTATTTTCCAAAATGCTGGTTATGCCCAAGTTCTATATTTTGAAGAAAAAACTGTTTACAATATCATTGTTAAGCACGTACAAGTACAAATAGAATTTTTTACATTTACTTGTACAAAAATTAAAGTACGATCTCTTTAAAAACGGGTAAAAGACTTAATTTTAACCAACGCAACGTTTTATTAACTCTATTTTCGTGGAATATTTCTGTTAAACCTCGATATGTGGAGCAACGTTTTATTAACTCTATTTTCGTGGAATATTTCTGTTAAACCTCGATATGTGGAAATTGTAGAATTTAACCATGAAACTTAGAATTCTTCAGCAATTTTGGTACAAGTCTGAAATGTTTTATTTGCAAAATTCATTATAGAATTTGAGTATTTTGAGGAGATTTTACATTGACATCTTAATATGATCAATTTTAAATTAAAGGTACAAAATAGCTGCATGAAATTTGGCCCCATTAAAAAATAGCCCCAAACAAAAAATGAAAATTTTCCCCAAAAATTTACATACATTAAAGCAACAACAACAAAAAATTGATAATATTTTATGAATAGGGATCATTTTTTATTGTTTTAGGACTTCTTTTCATTTTTTTAATTTTCCAGTTAAATTTCAGTATGAAAAATGTTTTTTTTTTTTTTTTTTCATTTAGTTGGGGTCATTTTTTCATTTTAAAAATGGGGTAATTTTTCCAATTTTGGAGATATCTATTATATTATAATGTTTAGGGTAATTTTTCATTATGAACAAATTTTATGTAGCCGTACATAATTTGTATAATGAGGATTGAATGTAGCAACTTTCCGAATTTTGTTTTCCTTTCAATTTAATAGAAATATAGACAGTACAAGGAAAATTGTTGTAATATAAGATTTCATTTCATTAAAACTTTCAATGCTCATTCTGTATTTAAGTAAATCTGTATAAAGCTAAATTCTTTATTTTTTTTGATAATGTAAAAAAGTGCGCACTTTTTTACTTTCAAAACAATTTTTTTAAATACAGAATTTTGAAAAGCAGAATATTGAAATACAGAATTTTACTCATACAGAATTTTGACCGTACAGAATTTTAAAATACAGAATTTTGTGTAGCCAGAATTTTGAATTACAGTATTTTGAAATACAGTATTTTAAAAACAGTATTTTGACCCCAACCCTTCGAATTTTTTGTTGAAAGGAATTTGACATTAATAATATCTTGATATATGAACCATTTCATTTCTTGTCGCACCGATTAAAATGATTCGATTCTAGCTTACCAATGTCTAGAAAATTTTCGGAACTTATATAAGAGTTTTGTTGGAATTAATATTATTTAAAAATCTTATAGGCTGTTCATTCAATATTTGTGGCATTTAATTGAAAGGTTGTTTTTGTTTTTAAGCGGAATAATTTTAATAGGATTTAATTTTATTTTTGATTGTGACATCTCTTGATTAGATTTAGATTGAATTCTTTGCACATATAGCTGAAATGTTAGTGATGGAATTTTTCTGTAATAGCGGAGCTTTGTAGCCAAATTTTTATTCAAGCCAAAAAAAAAAAAACTGGGCTATTTAAACTTAAACAAGAAATGCAATTGTGGTTTTACAAAAACTATAAAAAAAAAAACAGAAGGCAACTACTTTTAAGAAAATTTTTTCCTTCAGTGTTCCATCCGCTTTTCAGCTTTTTAGCTTTTAGGTATAGAGTAAGAACGTCATAACCAAAATTGATATTTTTTATTATTTATGATTAAAAGTTTGAAAAAATTAAAATATTTTTTCATTTTTGAATTCAACGAATTTTCTTTTTCTTAATATTTAATAACTAGGCAAACAAAATTTTCAATGTCAATAACTGTTGCTCCGTTTAGCTTTTAGTAAGTAGGTACGAGAAATACTTTATTATGTATTTTTTCGTTGTTTAAAACTCGTTTTAAAGAGAGAACAACCGTGAAGAGATCTCGTCACGCTGACGTCTCGTTTTCTCGTCGCATTGTGAAACAGCCTTGTTTCAAGGCTGTTTCACAATGCGACGAGAAAACGAGACGTCAGCGTGATGAGATCTCTTCGCAGTTTCTCTCTCTTAAAAAAGAATTTTAAACAGTGAAATAATACATAATCAAGCAATTTGCGTCGTCTCGTCACGTCGTAAAGTTCGAAAAATTGAAAAAAAGACGCAACGTGACGACGAGAAATACTTTCTTATGTATTATTTCGTTGTTTTAAATTCGTTTTAAAGAGAGAACAACTGCGAAGAGATCTCGTCACGCTGACGTCTCGTTTTCTCGTCGCATTGTGAAACAGCCTTGACGTCTCGTTTTCTCGTCGCATTGTGAAACAGCCTTCAAAGTGCTGGCTCTCTTTAGGTTTCACTAATACAGGGGCAATCTGTACGGGCTTTTTTAGAAGTCTGCATATGTTGGCTTAGAACTTTTCTCTTTCACTACAACTTCTGACTCATTTCTGCGGGAGTTTACTACTTCACTTTTTAACTCATCAAACTTATTAACCAAACAATCGCGCATGTTCTCTTCTATTATTTTTAACTGATCATTTTTCTCGCTCGCACTTTCAGATGATTTCAGCAAAATATTATTATTTAAATTATTTACTGATGCAGATATTGCTTGCACTTCCTCTTTCTCACTTTTACAATTTAAATCCATTTTTAATGTACTAGCCATCTCACTAATTTGAGTGGAAATCTTTTCTACTCCTTCATTTAATAAAACAACCAATCTATCACCCTTTGTTTGATGAGATTCTAATAATTTCTCATATTGACTATTTATGTTATTTGGAAAATTTAAACAATCATTACATAAGTAACAAATGTTTATATTAGATCTTATTAATATTTCATGTCATACTCAGACAATTTGCCTTCGCAACACAATCGATGGAACACTTTTTTGCAGAAACCGCTGCAAGGAATCACATTCACATCGCTGCGGTTAAACCTTACATCGCATTTACCACAAAAATCATCCATCATAAAGAATGTTCGTCACGAAAAAACAATTTTTAATCACTTCTTCTCAAAATAAAGATATCTTTTGTGGTTTTATTACCAACAATATCAAGAAAAAAAAGATTTATTTTGGGAGCCGAAGTAAAACACGTCTTATCAATTTTTAAGCCGTGTTTTTTTCTTTCAATTCCAAGTTCATTAATCATTGTTTGAATGTTGTTAGAGTCTTCTGAGATAAGAACGATGTCGTCTGCAAATCTTAAGTTATTAAGATATTGTCCGTGTATTTTGATTCATGTTTTATTTTTCCAATTAAGATTTTTTTTTTAAGATGGTTATAGTAAAAGAAAATTAACAAAACTTATATTTGGGCAAATATTAAATATAATTTGTACTGGAATAATGTCTAAAACAGCTTATTTATTTGTAATGCAAAAAATGCGAAAAAAATATAAATTATAAATATTAGTCATGATATTTTATTTATCTTGCAAAACAAGTCATTTTCAATCTCCCCTCCCCATAGTTACTCTGAGTGAAATATGTAATTTTTGTTTAAGTAAAAGTAAGACTGAAATATTAATTATGTATAAGCTAAAAGTGGAATACCATAATTTTTAAAAGTAATATATGCAAACAGTTTCAGCATTATCGATATGTTTTTTTTTTATAAGTTTACGATACAGTATAGATGACGGATATAAGAAACTCAAAAAATCCAAGGAATTCCTTTCTTTTATCCGTGTTTTCTTATATAAAAAATTGTATATAAGAATAAAAATTTCTTATATAAATAAAATGTATATAAGAAAGAAAATTTCTTATATAAATAAAAATGCCTCTAAAAAATGTCAAATGTATGGGCTTTTTTCTTCTCGTCGATCTTCAATCTGTCACTTCTTTGTCAATTCAATAAGATTGGGTTTAGAAATTTTGTTAAAGTTACATGGCGCATTATTTAGAATTAACACGGGAAGATTTCTTATAAAAGTTTAATTTTTTATGTAGTGAATGAGATTTTGTATCAGAATAAGTTTCTTATATTTATTTAAACACGTATCTTTATGGGAATGTACATGGTGTTTTAGAAGGTCTGTCTTATAAGCGTGTTTTTCTTATATGAGACTTTCTTATATCCGTCATCTACTGTATCTAGTATAAGCTCAGCACCTTATTTCACTCATTTATTTCACGCTTAGTTTTATTAAATTATTATTTTTTCTTCTAGAGACGCTTATGAGATTTGTGACGCATACGAAAAAAATTGTAAACAAATGTGCACCCAAACTATAACCACCGATTGTAGACCATTCATACCTGAAATACACCACAAACAAAATCCAAAAAATGTTTTATCGGCAGAGATGGCGGAGCAGGTGGTAACGGCGTTGACAAAGTAAGTTTTTTGTTATTACGAATTAAGTTAACTTTCGCAAATTTATTATATTATGATGGAGAAGTCCGAAAAACTTATGGGTTTCGCATTACCGTCCGTTCGGTCTGTGAGTCTGTGCGTCCACTGTATTTTGGGCTAGAGCCTAAACAGTTGAACCGATTCTCTCCAAATTTGGTACAGTTAATTTGTGTGTTATATCTTAAAAGGGAAATTCGAATTTTCGATTTAGCTCTTCTAGAACAGGTAGCTGCTATACAAATATTTGTTTTTTTTTTGTTTTTTAATTTTCTCAAAAACCATAATGACCAATAGAAGTTGTAAGAAAACTGCATCTCTGGTTTTTGCCAAAAATTCGCATTGCGAAAAAAGTGTTTTGATGTTTTTTTTTTATTGCCTTATTTTCGAGTTAGTTAGTCACGTATAGCGTCTTAATTGTTGAACCGATTTTGCTATTAAGTTTCAATTTGACATCAATAGCGGCCTTATGTCTAAGCTTTGCAGATGGTAATTGAAGCCTTTGAATCCCAAAAAAAATCGATCTAAGAGCAAAAATATACTTTCAATCAGAGCTGTTAAGTGATTAAGTATAATTGTACTTTAGATTTTTAAATACAAGTAAATTTTAATGTTAATAGTAGGTAATTATGTACATTGCACTTGTAATTAAAATTACACAAAAGAATTAAAAATTTTGTACTGATTACTCCAGTAGGTACTTAATTATTTTATATACATACTCACTCTTAATCTCGGGCAATCCAGCCGTTGTAATTTTTTAGTTTTAGTCTAAAACTTAAAATCTATTATCTTATTATCTTACTTAAAAATTAAAACTCGTAAATATATAACTTTCAATATTAATATTAAGTAAGTATAAAATGTGTACTTTGTTTACTGATTACATTAATTTTTTTTATTGTTTATTTAAGTTCACTGTTAATTTGATAGATTTTCTCTTAAGCCACAATAAAAAAAAAAATACAAAATAATTACGCGTACAAATAAGTTTTATTAAATGATATTCTCTTCTTCTTAGTAATTCGCTAACTATTTGTGATGAAAACAAAAAAATACATTGCATTCCACTGTGTGAATCGAACATATCTATCTATTGCCTAAGGATCAACATCAAAGAGCGGAATTAATTTTTAAAACACTTGTTTATGTTTATACTTAGTATCAAAATTAATATATGTAAGTATAAATTTTGATATTGTTGTTTATAGAAAAATATTTTAAATAAAATTTCATTTTTTCTATTTTCCTCAAACAATTAGATTGTTCATATATTTACTCTGGTAAAATTAATTTTGAAAAAAAAAACATCATTCCTGCAAAAATTCAAAGTTCTAGAAAATTATAAGTTCCAGAAATTCTGCATACTCTCCACGAATTTGGGAACACCATGTACATTGTACAGTACATAGGTAATATATTTTTATAAATTTTAAACAGATTTCTTTAGGTAATAATTTCAGATTCTAAATTTTCTTCCGATATCGGCTACATGTAAACAAAAACAATAAAACATTAAACTTATACCGTTTAAAACAAATCAATGATCATTATACGCCTTGCCTTAATATTAATTTGTTAATTATGTAAAAGATTAAAGAATAAAATGCTATATTGGTCTATAAAATTTATTCTGATTGAAAAAGTAAATAGGTAAGTAAGAAAATCGGAACGAGTTAAAACGATCGGAGTCCACTGGTTTCTTTCTGTTGACCAATCAGAGAAAGCATGAGGAGCAGCAGTGTCTTTTTAATATTGTCTAGTGGGGAGTTTAAATTGACTCCCTTGGCTGACCAAAGTTAAGTCTGGGTACGAAGGTAGGATTTTGCACAGGACCCTATAGACTCTAAGACAAAACCAGTAATGGGCCTTAGTACTAGCAGGATGCGAATAGAGTTTGTTGGGATTGAGTCATTCGATTTAAGTACAATTAAAGCAAAACAGGGGAGAGGAGCGGGAATTTTACGGCCAAAAAACGGTTTTGAAACTTCTTATGTTACTGGTGCACTACACACCCAGCAGATTACTTCACGGTGGGGACGGAGACGGAACTGGAGCCGGAGCTGGAATAGCTGTCAAAATATTGAAAACATGCAAATTCAATGAGGCAAATACAACGGGACGTAGACGCATACGGAGCTGCAGCCGCAGACGAAAGAGTTCATCAACTTTTAACTTTTCACGTAGGGCACTTTTGACGTTTCAAATTGTATAAAAAAAACAAAACAACTTTTAGGGTCGGGAAAAAATATAGTGGTTATTTGTATCGCGAAAAAAATTATTTATTAAAAGGAAAATTATTGGAAACAAGAAATGTGAATTCTGAGCAGTGCTGTCGTTTTCTAAATTCCGAGGATAGCACTTGTCAGAAAATTTGGGAGCACTTTTAAAAGTTGAGGAGCCCCCAAAAATTCAAAATAATTCATTTAATAATATGATTCCAAATGAAAAGAGACAAATACTTTTTTCTATCGAAACATAACAATTTTTAATACTCATTTTTGCAAATGAGTTTGCACAATCAAAAGAAACAGCACGAGCCAATTTTTTTTTTTTTTTTTTTTTTTTTTTTTTTCAGAATATAATTTTCATATTTTTTTTGTTACCAATTAAATATATTGGTCTGATAACTTGTATATTTAGTTTAAATGTCATCATATTTTGTTGTTCAATAAATTTTCTTCCGAAGAATATCTGACTTTGAATGAAGAAAGACAACTTTAAATTTGGTAACCAAGGTTTGGAAACCTGAATTAATTTTCTACAATAACTTTTCAAAACTTTATAGCCAACATGTTTTTTTGGCACCTCAATGTTAGTTTAAAAAAAAGTACAAAAAACGGCTTTTTATAGACTTAACAAAAATAATCGTTGGATTTAATTTGGTAAAACATTTTGAAGACCTATTAGTACACCAAATTTTTATTTTAGATCTACAATTGATCGATCGAACTGTTTTTCTTTACCGCAAATCGTACAAAGAAATTGTCAACATTGTGAAATTTTCATTAAAATAGAACAGAAAGTGTCAATTTGTGACCACTTTTTGTCACAGTAATCTACGTCCACTTTCCACAAGAAAACAGATACAGCTCTTTAAAAAACACTAAAATAAAACTGTATAAAATTATGTTCCCTTCATTTGTTTTACTATTAAGTGTATAATAAATAAACATTATAGAAAACGAAAGACTTTGGGCATTATTTTAATAAATAAATACTTAACATCGCACTTTGTTAAATACTTTCATTGAGAGTTTGACATTTCGAGTAGTTCTTCATCATTAAATCGCTTTCTGAAACCTAACAGAAATGTGCAATATTTTTTTTGAAACAGCGAGCGATGTGAAAAAAATAAAAATTTGTGTTCATAAAATGTAAGGCTATCTTTTCAATTAAGTAATTCTTTAATGTGGTGACTTGGGGACTGGGGAGCCATTTTGAGATATGGGTAGCACAGTAGCCCTTTCCTCAGCAAAGTAGCCAAATATGCTACTATAGTAGCCAAAACGACAGCAGTGATTCTGAGCTTGTACACAAGAATATTCTTTTGGTTTTTCTTCAAAATACTTTCAAAGCTTTACAGCTCCATTGTGGATATGTAAAAAAAATAGCGTACGACACTTTTTGACATTGACAGATCTTCCAGTTCCGTCTGCGGCTCCAGTTCCGTCATTCTATTCTGTTCAGCCAGTAAGCGTCAAGATAATTTATCTAGAAGTACCAGAGGAGAATATCCTCGAATATTCTGATTTAATGTGTAATTACAATTACAATTTATAATTTTTATTTTGCTCAAAGTGATTATAATGATTATTATTTACAATATTTTAAGTCTTAAGTCTATTATAATTTTAAATCTGCGAGCTCAGAAGGGGCTCTGCTTCGTTAAGTGTTGGTTATTTTTTACATTTTAAATAAAAAGTGTCTTAATCTAACATTGTTTGTTTTATATAATAATTGAATTTTTCTCGCCAGCATGAGCGTTGCTGACGGTCGTTGAAAATTTAATGTGTAATTCAAATTCCTACGGTCTCTTATGAACTCTGCGGTGACAACTGAGTGTGAGCAGTATAAATGCAGAAAAACTCATTGTATTGACTTCTTGTGTGCAGCCTCGATTGCGTCTTCTGTTATTGTGATGGTGTGTAGTGTTCGTATGTTGTTGTTGTAGAACCTCATCACAATCTTCGTGGGCTCCTTAAGGGTAGGTTCCCTTCAAAATCGAACTCAGAATTCATGTAAATGCATTTGAATGTATAGGTAAAAGAATATTCTTCTCTTTATTATTAAAGTGAGCAATTGGAATTGCGAATTGTTTTAACTTTTCTCTTGCTTTTTTTTCTCTCAGACCGACAGCAGAGCGAAACTTACGTACAAGAACAAAAGTAGAAAGATGATGTATTCCACCGCATTCCTATTTTTTTTTTCACCATAAACAGGTTTTCTGTTTGCTTCTTTTAGGTAGACTTTTTCATTATGGGAAGGGGGTCTACCCACTGATCTCTATAATACACTGGATAGTCGCTGATCTCTATAATATACTGGATAGCGCATCCATACAAAAAAGTTGAAGCAAATTGAAGAATTGTTATACTGGCCACTCGTACACCAACTGTCAAAATAGATATACAAAATATAACAAATATAACAATTTTGTGTTTTCAAGATGAGATGACGTCAAGAACAAAAACAAAGTAGTTTGGGGTTATTTTTTTTTTTTGTGAAACCAACAAAATAAAATAGTCAGTCTTTTCGTTTGATTTTTTTTGTTTTGTATCCGATATTGGTACAAAAATATATTTTAAACTTGTCAAAAGTGGAAACGAGATCCAGGCACACCGCAAGTTCGTCGAAAAATTTGGGCCTGGTCTGGACGATTATTAACAAGTAGTTTTGGGGTTTCTTTACTGAATGGACAGTGCCACAAATGTGGTTGATACCATTTTGGAATCTGATTTCGATGTCTTTAAAAGGAGCATAAAAAGTTTTGATTCCAAAGCTCTATAAAAAAAATTCAACCTCGGAGTACACTTGTAGGCAGGTCATTTGATGAGAAACTCAAAAAACTGAAAAAGGTTTTAGGGTTTTCTTTATTGAACGGAGAGTGCCACAAATGTGGTTGATACCATTTTGGAATTTGCTTTCGATCTCTTTAAAAGGAGCATAAAAAGTTTTAATTCCAAAGCTCTATAAAAAAAAATCAACCTTGGAGTACACTTGTAGGTAGGTTTTTATTGAATTATAGAGAAAGCAACAAAACTTAATAAGATAAATATTTCTCTAACTCCTAAAGGTTATTTAAATTTCATATAATTTATTATCAGCGTCCTTAAGTACTGGCAGAGGTACACGATCATGGGCGGCAGCGTTTGGATCGGATTTCGATTTTTTTTTTTTCAAAAAAAGCGGGTCTTTCTTCGGTTTCTTTTTCTTTGGTCTATCTCGAGCATCATGGCGTTTTCATCCTCTTCTTCAGTGGGTGGATCTGTTGTCGTCATGGTAAGGCTCTGTAAATATACCTTTTTTTAGAGACCAAAAAACACGCGTAATTTATTGTCCTGGCGAAGAGCCTCGCCTATTATTGCACCCTTTGCTGTGTGCTGTTCCTTCGTAAGTATCAATTAGGAGATACTTAGTCACAATCTGAGAGAGCATTTCCAGCTTCTTATCCTGGATGTGTCTCTTGAAGAGTGAGTGGGAATCCTTTGACATTGTAATGATGAACTTGTATTGTTCCATGGCTGCAACAAGATCGTTCTTTTCCATTTGAGGTTTCGTATAAGCAGAATGTTCTGCAATCGTCCAGACCAGGCCCAAATTTTTCGACGAACTTGCGGTGTGCCTGGATCTCGTTTCCACTTTTGACAAGTTTAAAATATATTTTTGTACCAATATCGGATACAAAAAAAAAAAAACGAAAAGACTGACTGACAGTTTTATTTTGTTGATTTCACAAAAAAAAACCTCAAACTACTTTTTTTTTGTTTCACATAGATGTCAAAATTGGCCACTCAGCCACCTTATGTCATCTTCAATTGGAATGAAAAAAACTGTTATACTTGAATGGTATACACTATCCAGTATATTATAGAGATCAGTGTGGATAGTGGATTCCCTACAAAGTATAACAGTTTTTCTACTTCCAATTGAAGATGACAAGTACGTAGGCAACTCAACACTTTAGGTATGTTCAGTGAGGCAACTCAACACTTTAGGTATGTTCAGTGAGGCTGAGAAGGCCAGTTCAAGTTGCTGAGATTTCAAGAATTCTACTACAACCGAAGAGGGGCAAAAACCAAAGTGGAATTTATAAAAAAAAAAGCAAAAGAACCATCACTTGTTTGTAAATTTGATTTTTTGTAATTTAAAATAATTGTAAAAGTGAATTTAAAATATTTTAGTTGTAATTTTGTAAAAAATTTTGCATTTTATTATGTTATACAGTTATACCGTTATACAAAAAAGATAGGCAACTCAACATTATAACAATTCTCAAATGGGATCAACTTTCTTGTATGGATGCGCTATCCAGTGTATTATAGAGATCAGTGGGTCTACCTAGCCCCGATTAGGAGGTGTGGCCTAGAAAAAATGACTTAAAATGAAAAAAAAAAATATTAAAAAATAACACTTACTATACAGTATTATGCCGTTTTGAAAGCCACGTGGGGCACGTGGGGCGTATGGACACCGCCGTACCAGCCCGACGAGTCTTCGAATCTACCCTGACGGTCTGCGCAGCAGAGTGGAGAACGACCTCAACCAACTTGGAGTGCGTAACTGGAGGCAGCTAGCCTTGGGTACAACTCGCCATGGTCGAATTCATCATGAACCTAGGTCATCATCATCATATTTGCAAAATCACTACTAATGAATAGGACATAATATACCATGGGAACTTTCATTTTCAGAATTAATTTTGTTTGATGGCATATTATTTTTTTGTTTTGCGTATTGTGAGGCTGGTTGAGGTTGGATACTTGGTACTTATGGTCGTTTGGTACGATATGGAAAAAAAAAGAAAAAATAGAGAGGTAAATCTAAAGAAATAGATGCGGAAATGGTTGATGTGGCAAAGTTTTTGATAGGCTGCATTATCTGTTGGCAATATTATATGTAGCTATGTATATCTTTCCATATCGTCTTGCCAATGACTAACCTGGAAACTAAATTCGTTATTGATATTTCACTTTTATGAAATTTGGAGATTTTCATTTAGTTTTACTAAATTTGATTATGATGAAACCCCAATACCTAAATTATATCTAATATTTAATAAAAGCATTATAATTATCAAGTGATAAATAAGAATACTGTACAGAACAGTAAAGATGTATTTTTTTTTTGTCTTGAAGAAGAAAACGACCTTTGGTGAAATGTCGGATAGTCAATTCTACATGTTTATTTCATTGGCCAAATTACGAGGACGAAGAAAACATTTGCGATTCCTGTAATATTCACTTTAAATTTAATTGTGTTTAAAGGCAGGGTATAGATCCCCAGGTACATCAAACTACAAGTCTCCTAGCCCAGGGCCACAAGCTTTAGACAGGGTCGGGTGTAGGGTAAAGGTCCCCAATTTTACACTTTTCTTCCAATAAGCTTAGTTTTCAAAAGTGAACCTCTATAACTGAATAGGACTCTTACGGCCAATTTCTTCACAAAGTTCTAAAATCAATTTAAAACTCGATCCAGTAACTCTCGGTTTATCTTTGGAACTTAGTTTTAAAAACGTTTAGAACTTGATTATTTCTTCACTTCTAATCATTTCCTTAGAGCTCGGTCTAAGATCACTATTGAGTTTTAAGTGGTTTAGATCTCGGTTTAAAGAAACGAAGTTCTAGTCTATATTTTAATACTTTTGTAGCACCCAGTATAATTTTCTGACACAAATTTCTGACAATCTATCAACAAATATTTAAATATTTGTCAGTGGATACTTTTTTTGTGAATATATTTCTTTTATTTTGTTCATTAATTAAAAACACATTCCCATTTCTGCTATGCCAGTTTTGTTTGTATGTATTGGTGTTGATGTTGTTATTTCGTTTTCAATTCTATGTTGTGTGATTACGCGCGTATTGATTTTTGAATACTTGGTGTTTACAAATAGTAAATATTTTTATTAGTCCGATAGCTCGCAACAGATTTTTGACGTGAAAGATATGTGTGCATGTGCATCAAAGTGCATCAAAAATAACAAAAAAAAAGAAGAAGGTAATTGTTCAATGTCCCGAATCATTGATTATGGATGTGGTTCTGACAAATTGTTTCGAAAAATTGCAATTACTTAAGATGAGGTTTGAGCATGCACCACATGTCTTTTGGCTTTCTTTCATGAAACAAAAATCTGGTGCGAGTTTAAAAATCAATCCAAACTAACAAAATGCACAATATAAAAAATTTTATACCACGAGAATTAAAAACAACACCAGCATATGCAACTAAATTGGATGCAACAAAATTGACCATTTACTTAAAATGAAATAAAAGGATAACTTGAAAACAATATATCTACCTACATAAATGCTATATACAAAAACACCACAAAGATCGTGTTTTTTGTGGCTTCTGTCCGGGGTTAAGATTACTCAAAATGTCTAAATTTATCCCAAATTGATTTGAATTACCTCTTCTTTCAAATCGAATCAAAATTTATAACCAAAAATTTTTTTTGAAGAAATAAAAATGTTGTTAAACCGAGTTCTAAAGCTAAGTACAGACGATTGTCAGATCTTACAATATTGTCAGATCTGTCAGTGAAAATACTGTCCCAAATGTCTTACAATCGTCTGAACATACAATTTTGTCTGACAATATTGTCAGAAACGTCATTGTCAGGTAATTGTCAGATGACAATCTGACAAAAAATTGTCAGGTATCTTACAATCGTCTGAACGCACAATTTGTGTCATTGTCAGACGATTAGGACATTGTCAGACTCATTGGTCATTGTCAGATGTTTTCATTGAAAACATCTTACAATTGCTGACAATTTTTTCATTGTTCGAAATGTCAAACGGTTGGAGCCGAGTTGAGAGATAAAAAAAAACATTTTTGTAGGAAATTTGTAGTTTTTCCACAACTGAATAAAAACAATCTATAATTCAACTAGACTCACTTTTATATTAAATTCCTTGTGCTGGAATAAATTAAACCATTGAAAGTATCTACTCAAATGAAGATTACGATGAAAATGAAGTGAACAGCAAATTCCAACAAGTTAAAAAAATTGGACTTCAAAATGGCCAAAAAACTATACGAGCAATCAAATAAATTTGAAGAATGCAAAACGAGGGTGGACAAGGACACTTCCTGGAATTGGTAACAACTGGCAGACTGCCGCCAACTCGCTCAGATCTCAAGGCCACTTTCTGAATCAGCCGAGCTCTCTGGAGTAAGCCTGCTGAACTTTTTGCTCGCAAAGGTTTATTTCTTGATCTAAACAATATAGTGCAATTATTGCAAGGTCTTCTCATCCTTGCAAGTCTTTCAAAAATAAATGATTTAAATTCTTTTTTCTTTTTAATAAATCGATAGAGAATATGGACTTTTTTTTTATTTCTCCTTCGTAATGTGTAAAGTCGTCCTTCGCCATCGATGTCCAGTTGTAGTTAAATTGTTTCAAATGCTCGTCCAATTGTTTTGGCATTACCACGATGACCCTAAATTTTCAAATCACTTTGAAACTATCGTCTTCTTGATGTAGCAACTATACGGATTCACATTTTTAAAAATTGAAATTCTATAAAAGATGTTTGATCTTGAAATCCTCAATTGAATTAAATTTTTATTGTAACTTGAATTTTTACTGATCTACCAACCGTGTGAACAGAAAATTTTCAAGCTGACAATATTGTCAGATATATAATTGTCCAAAAATTGTCAGACAAAAGCTGACAATTAAATTGTTAGAATTTGCACAAAATCTACCATTCGTGTGAACGGACAATTTTACATTGTCAGACATTTTTCAATTGTCAGCTAATTGTCTGCTATTGTCAGACCATTGACAGATCTGACAATATTGTAAGATCTGACAATCGTCTGTACTTAGCTTAAGTCTCTAGACCCCCGAATTCGAGGGTCCAAGTTTATCGAAGTTCTATCTCAAACTGAGATCCAAATCGAAGTTCTAACGCGTTAGAACTCGGTGAAGAAATGAGTTAGAACTCAATCAAGTTCTAATTTTTCGATAAACCGAGTTTTAGGGGTTAGAACTTTGTCAAGAAATTGTCCGTTAGTACACTTGTATACTTTGAGCACCCTTTAACACATACCCCAGACTCCATAATTTTTTGCATTTATGTATTTGATGATTTAAAGTTTTCATTAAATGCATTATAGTTTGCGTTGGGTATAATATAAAACTGTTTGAACAATTTTGCTTTATTCAACAGAAAACCAAAACCTGTTTACAAATTAATTATTTAAACAAATGTGTAGGTATTTTAATTTGTACTTCCCCGCTGACATTAACCAAAACCAACAAAGAGGCAAAATTTATTGCCATAGAAAGGATAAACAAAAAAATGAATTCCTTTGTAATTTTTAATATTTATAGAGATTAATGAACTGTATAAAATGTTATATTTAAAAGTCAATATGCCCTTTTTCCTAGAGGGCAACACACTCGATAGCCAACCCATGTCCGATGACGTGTATACATAGCTTTGTTATATAAATAAATAATTTAATTTTGCAAGAAAACCGAAGAAAAAACAAACAAAACATTACAGGAGCTCTTATATTCATATAATCTCTTTCCCTCTACGATGTCAGCAATTTTCCAGAAAATTAAAACAAAAAAATGGAAATAACCAAGAAACAATGATGTACGAATGAAAAAAAAACATACAGTAGGGTTTTACTTCAAATATGGACAGAATGGGTGTCAGAATTTCAGGGGCGACAGCAAATTAAAACAAAAAAAAAAGAGCTTTAAGTAAAATATTGAAATAAAAAAATACAAAAGTATCTACGTTCAAAGGAAGAGAGTTTGATGGTCACAACCTTCAAGAAAACGAAGGCTTATATATAGTTAAGTATTTAACTACCTCTATAATGTTTGTTTAGTTTGCCGATTAACAAAAAAACAGTACCTATTAGATTTAGGTGTGGTCTATGGAACTTTTATTTTTATTACGAGAAACACTTACAAACTAGGCTTCTACTGGACTTACGATCTAATCATACATCAAGTTCTCTGACATTGTTGATCTTCTAAAGAGATCATGTCGAGAAGAGAGGTAATTCTTACTTTAACAGTTTGTATTTGCACACTTGATGTTTGCTTTGCAAACGACAGTAATTTTTTTTTTTTTTTTTTTAACAAATTGCTTTTTATTTTTAATTTTTTTTGTATTTGTAGTCTAATGAAAATAAATATAAGCTATAAAAAATTAACATTCAATTTTCATACTTCACTGTTTGATTTCAGTGATAGTTTATAACATTTTCATTTGTATAACAGTTTTAATATAACGTATATAACAATTAACAGTTGAAGTTTTTTTTTTATTTTGTTTTTTTTTTTATTTTCTTTATAATTACATTTGTTTTATTTGATTTTTTAATTAACTGTATCAATTTTTATAAATACAAATCATAATATGTACATTAATTATATATTTTGTTGAAGTTTTATTACATTTGTTTGTCTTAATCGAATTATTTATTTTAACATTTAGTAAATTGCAAATACATATGTTCCTATGGATTGTTTGTTTGCATTTAAAATTATTTAACAGATTTTCGATTAATTTTTGTTTGTTTTTTTTTTTCATTCAGCTCTTTTCATTAGAATACTTTTAAGTTGGGTGCATAATTTCAAATTATACAATATTTATCATCAATAATTTTCATGAACAACGGGTATTCCCATTAGCAATCGTTTTTAAACGCACAACCTTCTTTAACATTGTTTTCAGGGTATAGTTATTTGCCTTAGATTTATAACAGTAAGTCCTCTAACATTCATTTTAATTTATACGGTCACAATTGCTCCGTAGTGTAAACAATTATTAATTTATTCTAGCACGAAACATCATCCAAAATCAAACTACAATAAATCATAAATAGTCCCCACGTGTAAACTGCTCGAATTGGTTTCAAGAATAAACGTAGCCCCCCCCCCCCCCTCTCTGAACAAATTCAAAAATCATACAAAAATATGCCAAACCTGGAACGCAAACCAAACTGATATTTACGTATTCTTATATCAAAACAAAACTAGCTTGCAACAAAATAGGAAGGAAATAGAACTAAAATAAAACAACAAAATGTACACCAACGAAACGTTTAGAATTTTAAACGTTTAGAATTTCAAACGTTTAAGGCCCATTTGCTGAAACGAAACTTAAATATTTATGTTCAACTTAAACGCTTATGTGACAGTTTACGCTGAGGAAAAAGTAGAACATAAAGCGCTTAAGTTGAACATACAAATTTAAGTTTCGTTTCAGCAAATGGGCCTAAAAGAATTTACAATTTATATCTTCTTACAAATAATTGCAGAACAAAAATTTAAATAAAGGGTTGTAGATTACAAATAATAAAAGGATAATTTAAGTAATGTTTGCATGAAAGCTTTACCTATCAAGATTTCAATAAAAATTAAATGAAAATCTGAGTTTTGTGAAATAGCTATAAACCAAATTATTTTTTTTTTTTTCAATTTTGATATTTGTATTTTCTTTTTAATTGTTTTTTGTGGTATTTAATTTTGCGTTTTGTCGATATATCGTGGGTGTAATTACCATTCTTTTCAAAATTATTTAGTTTTTTATACTTTGGTCTACATTTTACTACAGTTCTATTTTGAACTATGTTGGGACAAAGGTTCAATGAACTCCCTGCTGTTTCTTTGTTTTTGTTATTAATTCTTGTGTCCTTACATTTTTGAAATTTGGTTTCAGGGATTCAATGTCTTCTCTACTTAGGTTTTTTGAAAAAAAATCTAATGGTTTTAACTTGGTTGTGGAGTGAATGGTGGAATTATAAATTGAAACTATTTTGAACAGTTTTTCGTCTAACTCGGAATTATCTTTGTTGGCGTTCATAATTCTCAAGTGCTCATTAAATGTACCATGCAATCTTTCAATGTCAGCATTGCCGGTTTTGAGGGATGCTGTTGTCCTATGGAAGGTGATTTTATTTTCTTTTAGAAATTCTTCTACGGCTGAGTGCAGATAAAAGTACAACCGTTTTAGATCTAAAAACATTTCATTGATACCTCGATGGTTTTTGCATGTATGTATGTTCATTTTTTATTATTGTTAATAATTCATTTTTATCTACTATGATTGTTAATTTTATACCTGATTTTAACAATTTTAAATTTTTATTCATAGAAAAGTTTTTTACATAGAGGTCTTGAAATTGAAGATAAAGTGTCTCATCTTCGCAGTAAATGCAAAAAAGTCCTTTTGTGGTTAATAAACCTTTCATTATTTTTAACAGATTGCTACACTCTTTTTTGATTTGGACAGATTTTGTTTTTTTTTTATGAACGATTTTAATTGAAATTTTTTCTTGAGGGCCGTAAAAGAGGTGAATTTGATTATTAAAAAGATTAATTGGTTTTTCGGTTATATATATATGCCGAGTTTCGTCCTCCAAAGCACTATGAATTGTGGCACCAGTAGACATAACTTCCTCGTTATTGTCCCTAGGCATGACTTGATTAACTTCTTCGTCAACATGTCGACTCTCTTGTGCTTCATTATGGAAGATGTCTATTAAACTTATTTCATCATAAGTATTCGACTCTTCTTCAGTTTTATTTTTATCAACATACCTACTTAGACCATCTGCAACGCTGTTTTCTTTTCCTTTAAGGTACTCGACATCAAAATCATACTCATTGAGTATGATTTTCCAACGTTGCAGTTTTATATTTGGCTCTTTTATACCATTCAGCCAAACAAGGGGTTTGTGGTCTGTTCGAACCACGAATTTCCTACCGTACACATAAGTTCTAAAGTATTTCACAGCCCAGACGACTGCCAGAGGCTCCTTTTCTATTGTAGAATAGTGAAGCTCGTGTTTTTCTTCATTGTTCAAGATGCACAGAAAAAAGGGTGATTGTCTTGGCTGAGCACGGCTCCTATAGCATAGCCAGATGCGTCCGTAGTTAGGATGAACTTTTTTGTGAAATCAGGACTTTTTAAAATAGGTTCAGAAGTGATTAGAGTTTTTAATGTTTTGAATGCTTTAGCATAAAGGGGATCAGATATTTGTAATTTAGCAGATTTTTTTAAATATTTAATCATATGATATGCCACTTTGGCATAATCCTTAATAAATTTCCGGTAATAACCAGTAATACCTAGAAATTGTTTAATACCCGTTATGGTAGTTGGCAGTTTCATTTCTGTAATAGTTTTGATTTTATTTTGGTCTGGTTTTATTCCATTATTTACGATTACATGGCCAAGGTAGTTGGTAGATAAACTAGCAAAAAGACATTTGTTTATTTGAATTTTAAGGTTGCTTTCTTTTAATTTTTGAAATATTGTGAAACGTTCTATGAGGCATTTTTTCAGTTCGACTGCATTATTAATAAGTTTTTTTTTTTTCTTACAAAATCCATACCACCCCAAGCATTTAATCCTGTTCAAAACCACACAACCACACCATTAAAAAAAAACTTCTTACAATAGCCATTTTATAAAGCAATAAAACTAAACATCTTCTCATCATTGACCTTTGTGTAAAAACTGTAAAATGGTTTTGCATTGCATTCCGAAGAAGGAAATTGCATTTTACTAGGTAGGTAATGCTTATTCTTTTGAAAGGCAATGAAAAACTTTTGAAGTAAATAAGCTGCTATGAACATTGAACAATGAGCCAGAGGGTTTTGTTTTTTTTTTTATTTTGTAAGTTTATTTATTATAGTCAACTTTAATTGCAATACTTTGCCATCTGTATGGTCTTTTTTGAAATTTTATATTTTGTACTTCTTGGTTAAGACAGCCTTGGCTGACGTTTATTATTTGTTGCACTTAAAAGGATTGTTTTTTGTTTTATTGACCATTGCGAACGAGAAGTTTTGATACGCTTAGAGAATTCATTGTAAAAACAAGCGACTATACCACCTGGAGGGAGATTTCTTTATGGTAAAATAAACGCCCGCCAGTTTATGTGTCTAATGCACTGATCTCCATAAAAACTGGATAGTGAATTCATATAAAAATTTTGAAGAAAATTGAAGGAAGATTATAACAGTGGGAAGGACGTGAAACGTCAGATTTTTTTTATTATACATAACACTTATAACAGTTATTACAGTTTAGATTGGCCGCGTTCAATCCATTACGTTAACATCTGAAAATTCAGATTTCTGAATTTTTGGAGCTTCTGATTGGCCAGCTGTCATAAAAAGTTAGATGACTTTTAGTGACTTTAAATTACGTTTAGTTACGTTTAGGCCTTAACTACATTGGCCACTTTTTGCAAAATTACAAAAGTAAAAATATTTGTTCCAGCTAGCGCAGTTGTTTTGTGAAAAAGAATATACACATTTTATTTTTAAACCAAAATTTAGACTTTCTGCATCATTTTTATAAGTTTTCCTGTGAGAAACACTATCCCAAAATGAGTTTCAAAATTTTCACTTTTGTACTTTTTCACTTTCTTGGCTTATGTAGTTAAGACTTTATTCGTAAATTTTAGACAAGAAAATTTCGTCTGGAAATCCGGATGACAGTTGTTTGTGGTGGGGGAAGTGTAAAAGTTCTCTTTTATTTCGCTTCAATGCATATTCTATAAGTAAATACAGGAATTTGACACAATGGCTTTTGACTGAAATTTCAGATTGTTTTTGCGTTCAACGAAAAAAATCTGAAATTTCAGATTCTGAAATTTAAGAGTTCCTGATGAACGCGGCCTTTTTTTTGTTTGGTTATGCGGGTACGAATACGAAAACAATTTCAATATTCTATCTATCTCTTTCTTTCCTTTTGTTTAAAAAAGACACGAACTGTGTGGGAAGTACAAGAACTGTCAAATTCAATTTTCTTAAAAAAAAAACTGTTATACATATAGAGAATCCACTATCCAGTGTTTTATAGAGATCAGTGGTCTAATGCTGTACTGAAGCCTGTTTCACAATGCGACACGTGAACGTGACGAGAACTCGTCGTAGCTGTCAAAACCAATTGCTAGCAATGAGTAGAGTATATACCAGATCATGAATGAAAGAATACAAGATTACGCCATTTCATTTTTTGCTGGGAAAAGTTTTTAACTTGAATATTTATTTAATTGTTCTAATTTGAATTAATTAAAAGTGAAGTGTAGTGTACAAATTCTGAATTATCTATTCTAATTTACACATTGCCGCTTCATTTGCATTTTGGCGATTTATTTTAAATGAAAAAAACCTTTAATTCAAATGAAAAATATTAATTCGGTATTTATATTTGTATTTTTGAACGAAAACTTTGTTTTTTTTTTAAATACTAAATGCGCACGAAGGGAAAAAACACAACTGAACAATCGATTAACTAAACAAACTACTGGCGGCCATATTTGTTAACATATCATTTGTCTCCAATGAGGTAACAAATGGCGCAATCTTGTATTCTTTCATTCATGATACCAGAGTATTCACAATAAAACGTTTCTCGTCGTCCCGTCATGCCACGAGTTCGAAAAATTGAAAAAAAAAAAGACGCGACGAGACGACGATTTTCATTTTGACAATAATTGAGAACAGGACACCGAGCGTATCTGTAATTGTATTTATATTAATGAATTGTGTAGATAAGTAAATAAAATACCGAAAATGGCGAGCAAATAAGTGTTTTTATTTTGCAAATAATTAATTTTGTCTTCATTAAAATTTCCACCGTCTTCTTCTGCTCACTTTTTGTCTTTTTTTTGCCTTTTGTTTTTTTGTAAACAAACACTCCCAAAAATACTAAAAGCTTTTTTTTAACATTTTCATTTTCCTTTTTTTTTTCAAATTTCGTATTTTATTTCCCAAATTCACTGACAAACACGAATAATTCTACGCTGTCAGTGTGAAGAACTCGCTGCATTGTGAATTGGGGAACGATTTTATAACGAGAAAAAGATTAAAGCGTTTCTCGTCACGCTGACGTCTCGTTTCCTGGCCGCATTGTGAAACAGCCTTGATAAAGATACGATACAAAGTTAAAAAGAGAATAAGAAGGTATAGGTACATTAAAACATATCTGCTGCAAAATTCAAGCAGAAATCTTTATTTTAAAAGCTTTTCTTCCTCGGCTGCTAATAGGTAAAGGGTGTTTTTTTAGACGTGTGGTTTTCAAGAAGAAATAAAACGCATATAATTTTATGTTATTACCAAGAATTTAGCTTTATTATAAAGATAAGGGTTCGCCATAATGTTTTAAAAATGATTTTGGGCAAGTGGCCACCGCGGCTGGCTCGAATAAATTCCAACCGAGAGGCCCAATTTTCGACCACTCTTTGCAGCATTTGGGGCCGTATGTCAGCAATAACGCCCCGAATATTTTCTTCCAAGGCGTCAGTGGTCTTGGGCTTATCTGCGTAGACATGCAACTTCACATAACCCCACAAAAAATTGTCCAGCGGTGTTAAATCACACGATCTTGGAGGCCAAGCCACAGGCCCACGACGCGAGATAATGCGCTTACCAAAAGTTTCCTTCAATAAATTGATTGTTTCGTTGACTGTATGGCATGTAGCGCCGAACCCAACCATTATTTTGGTAATAAATTTGCACGATTTGCAAACGTTTTTCAGGAGTAAGTCTATTCATTATGAAATGGCAAACCAAACTGAGCATAAATCAAGTGACAGCTGTCAAAAAGACCATACTCCAAAAAAAAAAAACACCCTTTACATACATACATATATAGAACAGGAGATGAACATAGGAAACAAGAGTGCTCATGATAGTACAATATTACTAAACTTGTACTCTTGTAAATTTTACAATGAAAACTGTGGTGAAAAGTCTACCGCTGTACGCTTAGCCAATATGGCGGAATTTCAAAATGGCTGCTAATTATTTGGCGTTTTAATGAATAACTTTTTATATGCTCTGTTCATTTATGGTATCTATCATCTTTTATAAAGGGTGGTCCAATAATAATGCACGATGTCAATTGTGAGTCACACCTTAAGGTCATGTTTTTTGCCCAACTCAATTTCACATTTCTTTTTTTCAGTGTTTGACAAATTCAACCATGGAGAGGTACACAATTGAGTATGGCGCGTTAAGATTGTTGAAGCCTTTTATGAAAATGGGCATTCAAATCAAAATACATTTCGTGCACTTCGTGATTTTTTTGGTCAGCATAATCGACCAAATGTGTCCATAATCGGTAGAATTGTGCGCAAATTTCAGCAAACCGGGTCTGTAGGAAATGTGAAAACACTATTTGTTCTTCGAAAATGAGGTCGGCCAAGCAGTTAACGTAATCGTGTTCGCTATCGCGAGATGATAACGGAGTTCTTGTGGCCAGAAATTGAGCATATGGACCTGGACGATAGGTACATATGTGCTTCCAACAGAATGGTGCCACTTGCCACACAGCCAACGAAACAATGGCTCTTTTGCGCGAGAAAATCAATGGCTGTGTTATCTCACGTCGGGTCGCGTTCTGGCGATGTTAATTGGCCGCCACGATTATGTGACTTGACACCGTTGCACTTCTTTCTCTTTGGGGAATATTTTAAAGAAAAAGTGTACGTCTCAATAAACCAAGAACAATTCAAGAGCTAAAGGATGGGATAATTCGGCACATTAATGACATTGAAACTCACTTATGTCTCAGAGTCATTGAAAATATGGACCATCGGATAGAGGTATCCCACCGAAGCCTTGGCAAGCATTTGGCCGATATTTTGTTTCACAAATAATTTTCATAGATCCTTCTATTACAATAAAAAATATTAAGATAATTTTCTGAAAACTTTTTGTTTTATTTAACATCGTGTGTTTTTGTTGGGCCACCCTTTACATTTTTTGGGCGGGAAATCCGAAAATACTATGAGAAAATGTTTCTGATAAATATTTAGTAAAATAAACTGTGTTAATATCACAAAAAACGATGGATTAATATATGTAAATATGCTAATCACAGTGTTTCGTTTATATAAGCTTTTTCCATACTTAGGTATATTTAGCAACAAACGCCCATAGAGAGAGGGGGTGGGGCCCCCTCCCATCCCCAGAAGTTTGTTTAACTTTATTAGCTTAATACAAGCAAAACAAAAACTTAAAAACTATTTTAAAACTACTTATGTCTAACGCAGTTGTAGGAGAGGAAGGGCTAGTAGTAAAGGCGTCCGGGACGATTAAGTAAGGATTAAAGACTTTCTTTGCTTAAATGAAAGTCAAAAGAGCTTCGCAAGCTATTAGTTGAGCGAAGCATGCGGGACAAGGGTTCTTTGGCACCATAGCTAGTGCGATGATAGTTTATTTTGAAAAGAGGGATCGATCTAAGGTTATTAGTGTTGATTTGAAGGCATATTTTTTGGAGGAGGAATGGATAGTCGATATTTCCATTTAAGAGCTGTTGGATAGAGACAATGTCAGCTACTAGACGTCTCTGTTCAAGAGAGGTCAATTAATTTTAAGCGGTTTTCATAAGGAGGGAGATTATGTTGGTCATTCCAAGGAAGGGTACGGAGTGCAAAACGAAGGAATCTGCGTTGGACAGCTTCGATACGGTAGGAGTGTAAGAGAAAGTGAGGTGACCAGACTTGGCTGGCATATTCAAGGAGGGGCCTGACAAAGGTTATATACAGGGCTTTAGTGACATAAGGATCAGAGAATTCCTTGGACCAACGTTTGACAAATCCGAGAGCAGAGATAGCTCTCTTGATAGAGGTATCTATGTGGCAACGAAAGTTAAGTTCTTTATCACATATAACTCTAAGATCGCAAATAGAGTCAACTGTGCTAATCTGCTTGTTGTTAATAAGATACTTTCTGGGGGGGAGTAGGGTACGTTTAAGAGAGAAGGCTATCGCTTGAAACTTGCTGATATTCAGTTCTAGGAAATTTTTATGGCACCATGTGGAGAATCTATTTAGATCATCTTGGAGAAGTTAAGAGTCCTCAAAGGAAGATATGTGCCGGTAGATTTTTTTATCACCAGCATAAATTGATATAAAGGAGTTTTTAATGACACTATCGACGTCGTTGATGGTTAGAATAAAAATCAGTGGGCCTAGGTGACTACCCTGTGGGATACCAGACGTTAAATGAATATGGTCAGATACAGAGGATCTAAAGACAACTTTATAAGAGCGATCTTTCAAATAAGATTCAACCCATGCAATAAATAAAGGTTAAAATCCCAGAGCTTTAAGTTTGAAAAGGATCAAAGAATGGGAGATTTTGTCAAAAGCTTTACTGAGATCGGTTGCAATAACATCAACTTCGTTAGTTTATTCGATAAGAATAGAGTTTATGAGAGCATCTGCTTTCAGACAGATTGCTAATTGAAAGAACAAGTACCAGTAGGCGTGTTTCTAACATGCCCAGAGATGTGCACTTCGTCATTGAATACTACATCGCTGCCTTGCATTCAGAATTAGACATTCTATGTGCTTAGGAGATATGTATACTAACAAAGTATGACCAGGCAATCATAGGTTTCGATACAGTTTCTACGAAAACAGAAGCCCCCCTTAATAAATTAATAAATTATGCTCCATTACACATCTCTCCTAAATATGTGTGCTTCTTGTGTTTCCATCTTTGGATATATATTTCTGAGTGGTTTTTCAAGCAAGAGAAAAATTCGCCAGTATTCGTTCATCTTGAGGCATGAAGAAGAATTTATTTGATTTAGTTACCTGTACTACATTTTTTAGATATAATATATTTACTTGGCTTCAAAAATTTTAAGTGACCAATAGCGCTATAGATGTAATTGTCGATCATTTGAAAAAATTTATCGGCTGATTTAAAAGAAAAATTTTCTGATTAAAAAAAAAATTAATTTCCCAATAATGCAACCAATGTGAATCTTTCTGATATTTCAAAAATATATGTAGTATCAAGAAGAACTCGCAAAAATACAAAATAATGAGTCAATTAAAACTTTATTCGATATAAGAGGAGCGATGGCATGGCTTTCTGAGGAAACCGAAGTCAATTCAACCAAGTATGCAAGAGAGCTGTTGTTACCTTTTCCATCTTCATATTCAATTGAATTCAAATTTAGTGCTATAAATGACTTGCTGTTAAAGAAAAAGATCTTTTGATATGACAAATCGAGAACACTTGAAACCGAAGCTCTCTTAATTTGAACCTGACATAAAATATATTTGCAGGAGGCATCAAGCACAGGGATTTCACTAATTTTAAATAATTAATATTATATTACATAGTTATTAATTTTTTTTGTACTTGAATATCTATAATATTTTGAAAACAAACTTACTGTGTTTACTTTTTTTCGATGTATTTTTTTCTTATGTCAGCCATTTTATTTTTATTTAACATTTCAGATTTTTTATGTTTAAAATTGTTTAGGTATCAACATTATAAGGTTAGGGAGACATGAGGATTTTGTAAATGTTGTGGTGAGGCATAGTACAAAAAGGTTGGGAAACACTGCTCTAACCTAACATAACCTTAACCAACGAAAAATTATTCTACAGCCAAGTCACCTATCTAATCATACTATTCTTTCATTATTTTTACTGGCTCCATGAAATAACTCCCCAATGGAATAACCCATCAATAGAAAAATGAAATAACTCCCCAAAATGTTTTTTTTAAGTCCCCAAATTCAAAG
The DNA here is from genome assembly GCA_947049315.1 of Epistrophella euchroma. Taxonomy (NCBI): domain Eukaryota; kingdom Metazoa; phylum Arthropoda; class Insecta; order Diptera; family Syrphidae; genus Epistrophella; species Epistrophella euchroma. The sequence goes on from OX346246.1 coordinate 22,022,033, forward strand.
TTGAAATAAATTTCCAAAAGCGTATGTAATAAGTATCCCCAAACAAAAAATTAAATAAGTCCCTAAAGAAATAAGGGCCAGTTGTACAAATATTTGATCCGTGGTTCAGAAATTTTAACTCACCAGTTTCGGCGGATTAACTGTGGTTCAACGATGGTTCAGGCATGTAATTGGCTTTTAATGCATATTTGAACCTTGAACCACCGTTGAACCTTAGTTAACCCGCCGAAATCGAACATGCTGCCCCCCTGCAACCCCCCCTGTTTGGCCCACTGTAGGATTTGGGGAAGTGCGAGGTCGGGTATATGCAAAGTTTCTTTTGCATTTTAAAGGATCTGGATTTAGATTTTTGGGGATTTATTTCTTTTATTTTTTGGGGAGTTATTTCACGGAGCCATTTTTATTATTTTCAAAAGTTGTGTGGGGTATATTCCATTACCGAAAACCTTCTAAAGAAATCTTCCAAAAGCCTAACTGTTTGTGTTTAATGATATGTATTAGCAAAATAGCAAAAGTTTTATGTGATGACGTTTGCTCTTACATCTTACATATTTGTTAATGCCTAATAAGGATGTGATATTACCTCCTAACTATTTGGATTAGGAAAAAGTGATTCCATCAAATATCTTAGATTCAAAAAAAAAAGCTGCTCTCTTCCAAACTTCACAAAAACCAACAGAATAATTGAAACAGCTGGTCTTATAATGGCTTCAAGACCAGCGATTTCAATTTCTTCTGCTGGAGGAAAAATTGTAGCGCAAAGCAATTTGCTCTGGAGTGCAAAGGCTTTGGAGTATTGTGCGAAATATTCGTGCTTTTTTAAACTATTAAAGTGATTTTTAACTTAACAACTATACGAAAAAGAGAATAAACAAAAATAAAAAAAAATTATTTTTGTTATTGTTTTAGTGGACTGTATTGAATTAAATTCAAATTAACAACTATAGATTGGACATTATGTCACCGAAGCCAAAAGTGTGACCGCCACTGCATTTCTGAAGAATAAAGATATCAAAAAAAATAGTAGTAGCCGTGGCGTGATGGTTAGTGCGATGGACTGTCATGCCGGAGGTCTAAGGTTCGATCCCCAGCCTCGCCACCTATTTATTTAAAAGAAAAAAACGGCTACTGCCTCTTGCGAGGAATTGACAAATCCTCCAAGAGTATCTCCTGTCACAGAAAAGTGCCGCTCGTTAGCCGTTCGGATTCGGCAATAAACTGTAGGTCCCCTCCATTCCTGCAGACACGCACACAGGAATGGTTGAGAGTTGTAAGTCACTAGGCCTTAGTTCTTCATGAGCTGTTGTGCCATCAAATTTATTTATTTATTTTAAAGATATCAAAATTGTATGTTAAACTCTTAAATTGACTTCAATTAAACTAAAAAAAAATCATGAAAAATAATGTATGTCCCTATTAAATTTGTGAATCCACTGTAACTGATTGTATTTAAATGAACATTTTATTTGAATAGGTACAAAGATAAATTAATTGAAAATACTAAAGGCTTTATTTCACATATTATTCGTGGCATAAATAATTACCTATATTTATTGCCTTATTTATGTATGTATAAGCAAATATGTCGGAACAAAAATCTTTTAAATAAAAACATCCCTTTTGGAAAACACCCATCGCATCGGCAGCACTTTGTCACTAAGTAAACAAATTCGAATTGATGATTTCAAGCTGTGACAAGCCAAAAAAGACGCACGAGAAGATTTGGCAAAAAAAAAAATTTAGCAAATCATTTTTTTTTTTTGAATATAATATTTTGTAGAGATGTTTAATTTCACATTATTTTCCAAACAAAAATAATAATAAATCATATTTTAATTTCAAAAGACACAAAACTGAAGACATTCGTAAAGTTATCATATTTTTTAAAGGAAACTTAAGAAATTACTAAAATCTATATTCGTTATGCTAACAATACATTGTTTTATCATTATCTGCAGCGACAGGTCATTTGTATCTTTATTTTGTGACAGTCAGAAAATTCAGCAAGACAATTAGCTCAATAATTAAATAAAAGCAAAGGCAATGGCACATTTTTTTTTTGAGACGCATTGGTTTTTTTTTTTTGTTATATGAATTTTTTCTGTTTTTTTTTTTTATACTCAAGAACCAAGAAGGACAATAGTATATAGGTACGAATTTTTTCTAGTGTGAGATTAAAATTCTGCTAATTGAAATTAAAACAAAAAAACAAACAAATAATGCTACCTAGACAGTGAGGTCTTTACTACAAAAACGTAGCTAAAATCTACTTACTTTCTGTTAAAATCTGTACAACGTATTTCACAAAAATCACTTCCAAAAAAAAAAATTAAGGGAACAAAAAAATGCACCTTTTTGAAGAGCTTTATCTCTGTGGAAAGTGGTCATTACAGTGTTCCCCGATTGGTGGTTTTTCCCACCAAAATGGGAGAAAATATGAGCTTGGTGGGAATTCATGGTGGGACAATATTGGAAATATATTTTTATGAGCGGAAATATTATTTTTACCATAACCAAACCTTACAACCACCTTCCTAATTTCCTTAAACTTTTTTTCATACCGCATATTCATTATTTACTCACGATACAAATTATTTAACCTGTTAATCTGATAAGTACACAGAGATATTTCAACAAGGAGAGATACTTTTCAAGAAATTGTGTAAAACGTATCGTATGAAAGATGGATGGGATTTTTATCGGCAGCTGTCTAAATATGACCTCATATTGCCCGTGACATAACTCAATAGCTAATTCATTCTCGGGTGAATTAATGAATCTAGCCAAATTTTTTGCTACGTTCAAAGGACATATTTCTTTCATTTCAACATAACTTTTCGTTTCGCAACAAAAAATTGCCATACTTTGTGCATTGAACGTGCCAACCTTAGAATAGGCTTTGACAGAGAAAATGCAAGAAGAAAAACAAAATTAATCCTCTTTGGTTTTAATCTAAAAAATAAATAAATTTGATGGCACAACAGCTCATGAAGAACTATAGGGCCTAGTGACTTACAACTCTCAACCATTCCTGTGTGCGTGTCTGCAGGAATGGAGGGGACCTACAGTTTATTGCCGAATCCGAACGGCTAACGAGCGGCACTTTTCTGTGACAGGAGATACTCTTGGAGGATTTGTCAATTCCTCGCAAGAAACAGTAGCCGTTTTTTCTTTTAAATAAATAGGTGGCGGAGGCTGGGGCTCGAACCTTAGACCTCCGGCATGACAGTCCATCGCACTAACCATCAGGCCATGGCTACTTTTAATCTAAGATAAAAAAAAAAACGTAGGTACATACGAACTTACTTTATATATAAGATGGTCCAGCCAGAATGAGCCAAGGTCTCAACCAACAAGGCCCTGCAAATTTACCGTAATGGACAAAATTCAATATACATACATACAATTCATTTTATTTTTACTTGTTTTACTAAGCAAGCTCGTGTGATCCAGAGCCAAGGTCTCAACCAACAAGGCCCTGCAAATTTACCGTAATGGACAAAATTCAATATACATACATACAATTCATTTTATTTTTACTTGTTTTACTAAGCAAGCTCGTGTGATCCAGTTGTGTATATTTTTTTAATTTTATATTGTCCCACCTACCAAAATAGAGGCACTTCACCTCTGTAGGAAAAAGAAATGCTCATACCAAATCCACTTATTCTACGCAATTCAGCAATACCACTTAAAAAACAACTTAAAATTTTAGGACTAACTTTCAGTGGAAATCATAAATGGGATCTTCATATTAAAAACATCCTCTGACAGTTAAGAAATCGTAATAATGCTCTTAAAATGATATGCTCTCGTCGTAAAGGGCCACACTTAGAAACAGCTCTCAAAATAACAAAAGCGCTAGTTGAAGGCACTCTCCAGCATGGCATAACTAAAGAAAAACTTAGCAGACATTGACGTAGCCATTAACCAGTGCTACAGAACAGCTACAGGAGCACTAAGAACAACATCGGTGGAATCTTAAAGAATAGAGTCAGGCTACAAATCAATAAGCAGGCTAGGACAAAAAAGAGCTATAAACCTAATAAGCAAAGCATAATCTCCGACTTTTCTCATCCACTTTACGAAGCCTCGCAAGATATCCTGTACATGAAAAAACAAAACAGAAAAAATTCAATTTCATCCCCAAGTAAAATCGTGTATCTACTTTCTTCTCACGGTTACGTCCCACCTGAAATCCTACAATCACCCAACCCTCCCCCGCCATGGAAAAGAACCATACTGCCTATTAACACAGATCTTTCAACCTACAAAAAAGAATGCACCCCAACTTCGTACTTTGGAATGCTCCACAATGAACTGGTCGAACACATCAAACCTGAGAAAATACTGTACACTGACGGATCTTTTAACAGCAACAACTCATCTTATGCAGTCATTCAAATTAACGCCAACGACGAAGGTTTTATCTCCTTTCAAGGTCTTCTCCCCGGCCCATCTGGAAGCTATCTAGCGGAGATTTCAGCATTATTAAAAGCACTCTCGATTGCTCAGACGTGGTCATCCAATACATTAATTTTTACCGACAACTTAAGTATCCTTAAAGGAATTAAAAACGCTAATAATAATTGCATCACGCTTAACTACATCCGCAGTATCATATACAATAATAGTAACATAACTTTAGCGTGGATACCAGGTAATATAGGCATCAAAGGCAACGAACTTGCAGACACCGCAGCCAAAGAAGTAACACGTTATCCTCTCTTAAAGGATGTACCAAACATACCACTACTCATCACTGCTGATGAAAATAAAGAGCTGAAAGAGTCTTGGCTAAATGAACAAAATTTTCTTCGTAAACACCATAAAACTCATCTCAGGATTCCATATAACAAAACTCTTACAAGAGATGAATGCATCACATTATTTCGTATTAGAGTAGGGAAAACAATCTTCACAAGCAAACATTACTTTACCAAAGAATCCCCAGAATTATGTGAAAACTGTAGGGAAGTTCTTTCTATTTGGCATATTTTTGCTGAATGTCCTATATCCCACCAAATAACAACAACACTATCACTGGAAGAAAAGCAGAAAAGCCTAGCAGAATTATTAAATCCATCCGATGTCCGAACAATCCACCGTATCAAGGCACCCATAAATCTACATAATAAAATTAAAGAAATCTAAACACTATTATGAACAAAAAAAGTACTTTTTTAAGATTAATTAAGAATGTAAATCGCTAATAGATTATTGTTCCTAAACGACATCTATGGTCCCGTTGCCCAGATGTCTATAGTTTGTAATAATTTTATAAATTTATCTTTATAAGTTATTTTGTTAAACAAATAAATACATAAGTATGTTATTAGCTATTCCATAACATAACCGTCCTCAAGCCAAAATTTCATTTAAATCTGTTCAGCCATCTGAGCGTGATTGAATAATAAATATTTACACATATGTATATGTACTTTCAAATTTATAAAAGAATTTTTTTTTTTGGCAATTTTATAAGGGGCACAGTAAAATTTCCCTCGGTAAACAACAACAAAAACCAAAAGAGCCGATAAATAAGCCATTAAATTTGTGAATATAAAAGTGGACAAAGAGTGTAGACTTGAAACCATAATGTCGGTAACGTAGATTTTTTTTCATTCACAAAGTGGATAAAGCGTTTTATTGAACTTTCATTGCTGCGCTAGCTATAAATTACCAATAAAATGCACCTATTGTTATTAATATTAGGTGCGTTTTATTAGTAGTTCATAGCTATCGCAGCAATACAAGTTCAATAAAACGCTATAAGTATTCACTTTTATGTGCACTCTTTATTTCTATGGCTGTGTTCACACCTTTTTGTGAGTGAAAAACTATACGTTACTGACATTTTTAAGGTTGAAGTTTACACTGTGTGTCCACTTTTATATTCACTATTTTACTGGATTATTTATTGGCACTTTTGCTTTTATTATTGTTCAACAAGAGAAATTTTACTGCGCTAGCTATAAAATTGCCAATAAAACACACTTATTGTCGAAGAGATTAAAGGTTGTCGGTTTAAGGGCTATTAAAACTAGTTTTAAACGGCATGCTGCTTATATCGAAATTGAAATTCTTATCTGCATGATTTACAATCGGGAGGATGCAATTTTCAGTCATAATGGAAAAAAATTAGAGGATTTTTTTTTTTTTTTTGGTATTCGTAATTAATTTTTCATCTAGAATTATGGTTTGCCCCCTCGTCCAGTTACGAGGCACTCTCTCCAATATAAGAAAAGATAAAAGAAAAGTCATTCAAGAAAATCAACACAAATGAATCTAAATCTACTTGTTGATCGTTCATTCGATTAGAGTGCAAGATTTAAGGGAGCGGAAGTTGGCTTTCTCTATTTGTATTTATGCCTGGGCTGGGCACCTTCCCATCACCATGACATAATGCCGACCGACGGACGTTGACCTTTTCTTTTGAAGATAAAGACATCCCTATCCTATATATATTATTTCAATTTTCCTTTGAGATACTGAAGGCTAAAAATAGTCACTCTTTCCCCCATTATTGCGCACAATAATAGAGTCAGTTTTATTTACGAGTATGCGATTGTTTTGGGGGAAAAATCGTAGAGTTCAACATCAGAACCTTAAAAAAAAACGAAAAAGTCGGGGGTGCCTAACGTAAGTACGTCATCGACACTGCAAACAACGCACGGATAACTTCGACAATAGCACTAATGGACAGCAATGTATGTACGAGTTCCTACATTTACGTATTTTCTTTGTTTTTTTTTTTTTTTTTTTTTTTGAGGTACAAAAGCAGAGGTTGATGATCATATATCCCCTCACAAAAGTAGGCAACAATTACTTCTTCTTTATGGTTTTCGGTTTTTAAATGGGGTGATAAAGAGAAATACTAGGTAGATGTACATTGTGTTGTATAGTATCAGGAGTTTTTCTGGTCGGTCGTGTTGCTCGCTTACGATATTGATGTGGTTGTTGAGACTTAAGAAATTTGCTTTGTACCTGGTCGATAAGAATATATATTTTCCAAGGACACATTAGATTCTGTCGTAAATATTTGATGAGGAAGCCAGGGGGCCTTAAACATTGTATACGGGGAAAATAGGTGGTTTGCTGAAATTGGAAAGGGAATGACAAAAAAAGAATACATATTAAAATTTTTTTTTGTGCAATCTTCGGTTATCATGCTTTGTTAGCAAATACAACATTGATCAACAAACCAGGCATTTTATTGTCTGTTTCTTTAGTTCGAGAGAAAGATTATTGGTTTATTGTTTTACTCGTATCCGTATATTAAATTAATTCAAATTTAAGAAATATTATTTTAAACCCTAATAAATTTCTAACCCAAACTTTACTTTGAATAAAAGAAAATGCTTATCAGAATTTATTAGCTAGACGGACTTTGATGAAAATCGACAAAAGGAAGCGGTTGTGTGGCTGGCCATTAATAAAACCCACATTCTTGAATATCTCGAGAACAAAAAAATGTTATCGACTGCAACTCAGTTTCATTCTACACATAATGTCGTAATAAAAGAATTGATAATTGGTAAAGTTTGTAAAAAATTATATTGAGACTTAAAAAAAAAAAAAAAAAAAAACACGAAACTACCAACTACAAACATTTGAAAAAAAAAATTTTCTCGCATATACAACAGGGTGGGGCAAAAGGTATGAGGGGTCTCGTTGTGGCAGTGAGAAAGTCTAGTTTTCAGTAGCAACCATGATAGGACTTTTTTTTTAAAATGGCCGTTCTATTATCGCCACGCAGAGAGCCTTCCGACAGCACTTCAATATCCCTGTTGGGGGAAACGTCCCTGGCGGTAATGCAAATAGACGTTGGGCTAGAACACTGGAAAACATTGGTTCAACAGCAACTCCTTCGGCAATTGGAAGACCCAGAACTGTCGGAACTGCTGAGCGCTATATGTGACAATGTTGGAAGAATTTCTTGAACCCGAGATGGAAGAATTGAGTAAAGCAACTAATCTGGGAGACATCTGACTATTAAAGGCACACCACTAAAATTTTCTGATGAAGCTAAATATTTGGGTCTTATTTAAGATAGGAAATTAAACTGGAAGCCTAACATAAACAAGAATGAATCAAAAAGGCCATTGGAAACAAATGGGGTCTTAAACCACGCATTATTCACTGGCCATAAATTTCGGTAATAAGGCCGATTCTTACGTACGGTGTATTAGTTTGGTGGACCGCTCTAGATATTACGACAAATCGCAAAGTTTTTTTTTTATGCCCGTGGCCTGGCAATGTTTATAGACGAAGATTTTTTAATAATACAAATTCTATATACTACTGAAATAAATCAGCCATGTAGAAGACTTAGCACTATTCAAATGGACTCGTTAACTTCTAGCTTTAATGATTAGGAATTCTAATCTGGTTAGATATAGTTCACACTAGGTATTCATCATGAAACTTAATGTAATTTGCGTATTGAAAAGGTCCTCACTAGTCAACTGATGAGTCCAAGTGAGATCGCCGGGACGAAACGCCAATTTTTATGGACTAAGGGCCGTTAAAAGCTATTTTGAATCGATAAATATAACAGCCAGTTTTGAGTTTCAAAGGACACCAATGGGATGTTACTATTGTGAAAGAAACCCAAACTAAAAGAATTTTTTTTTTTCATTAAACGAAAAATTGTAAGCCAACGGACTCAACCGCAGTCGCTTTTATTTAATAAAAAGAACAAACATTCATCAAATTCTTTTGTAAACTTTTATTGGAAGCCATGAGTTTTCCCTACACAAGAATATTTAAGTCGACAAAAACCAGCTTAACGTAAGTACAAACATAAAAATTGTATCTAGTGAATTAAATTTTATTTTTGCGTCCAAACTTTCAATTGAATTTTAATTAATATACATAGTCCACAAAAACACAACAAAAAACATACATTTTCCATGTTTTAAGTTTTATTTCATTTAGTACAATTTGTTAAAAAATTCAATAACATATAAATAGTGCGTATACGCCCTAGTGTACCATTATTTATTTGAAGGAAATTCTTCTTTTTTTATGGAGAAGTCTTGTTTACTGAATTAATCTCATATATTTTAAAACTACATAAATAATTGTTAATAAGTTAAAGCTGCTTATAGCTCCAAGAGACGAAGGCTTTTACATTTAAATTAAACCCGCTTTTGTTTTCTTTTATGTTTAGCTTCCAGACTCAAATTAAAAAATTTGTGAAATTTTATTCAGTTCTTCCTTTGATATTGTAGATTTTAATATAGGCCGAGTTCCAAAGTTCATTAGATGCGCATTTACTACGCAGACTGCGCATCCAAAATTTTTTTACCTGTTTCGATTTAATTTTTTTTTTTTTTTTTATTTTGAAACTTCAGACTTATGCAATGTAATATTTCTACAAAGCATCAAGTTTGCATTGTTGATGCGTATGAAAAAAATTTAGGCATTACTTTCGCATCAAAACATTTTCTACATTTTGGAACTCAGCCATATTTTTTGTGCATCCTCCATATTTATTTAAATTTTTGTTATAATCGACATTGAAAAATTTTAAAGCAAAACATTTAAAAATTTTAACTACATATTCTAATTTAATTTTTCATTTAATTTATTTACAAACTTAGATCATATAAAAAATAAATTAAATGTTGGTTAAAACTATTCCGTTGAAAAGTTGTGTGAAGAAAAGTCAAGCTTAAGTAAAGTCAAATTCAATTTAAAGTCAAATTAAATTCAAGAAAAAAACTTGTATTTTAAATATTTTTTGTAAAACCTTTGTTTAATTAAAACTAAAGACTTAATAACATATTTATTTATATAATATAGTTTAGTTTATTGACTTGAAAAATATAAATTATTTCAGTTTCTATTAAAGTATGATATTATGCAGTCTTTAGTGTTTAGCCGATGGCCGTCTGACATTTTATTGGTATGCATTATAAGAAGAATAATATTCAAAGTAGATATTTAAAAATTTTCTGGCACAATGCAGATTCTGTAACGGAAAGCGTTTACAATATATCGTCAGCTCGGAGGAAAAACCACATAACTAAACAAATCCAAAATCAATTTTTCAAAATAGACGACAGAAAATTGAATGAAAATTGGAAATTGGTAGCTCCATATAGGTTCCCAATATTATAATAGAGTATGGTATTTTTCAAACGTATACATAGTTTTTTTTTCTTTTAAATTTTAAAAGTTAGCTCAAAAATTTCATTTTTTGAATTGTGTCGTTTTTCTTCCGAATTGACGATATGTAGTTGTTTAATAGGTCCCCACCTCTTTCTTCATTCAAAATGTTAATCTAGTAAGATCTAGAACTTCTACATAATCCAATATTGATACATAAATAACATAGAAGAATTTGAAAAAAAAAAAAAAAATTATAAACTAACGGGTGGTGAATGGTGTCTCCAATTAATTTATCAAAAGCAACAACCCATTATTGAAAATAGTCAAGAAACAACATAAATGTTGCGGAAGCTTACTTCTGCAACATTAAGCAATTCAGCAATCCAGCATCATCCAACATTACGCCGACTCAGAAGAAAAACTTTTCTCCCGAAAGCTCAATTTAAGTTTAACCTATATACAAAAGCTTTAGGTATACTACCAAAGCCTGTAAAAATCCTCCTATTATACATTAAGCTTGCGAAAACCCCCACAATAAACCACCTCATACAGCCTCCATGACCCATATGCCATATAAGACTTGAAAAAACCCTCGATAGAACCACACCAACGCACGGAACAAATTTGTGCCCTGAAAGCCAACATAAAGTTCATCATCAGAATCCCACTCTCGAATCATCTCAGCAGCGACAGACATTCATATAGTGTTCCAGACCAGACCAGTCACTTCCCACCATCATTATCGTCATCAGGGTGTTCCTTTGTCTGTTGGAGACCAAATCAACCGAAGAAAGAGACAAATTTCCCCATATATATCTCAAAAAACAAGTTGGGAAAAAAGCAAAAGTTTGCGCACACACGGGTCTAACGGTTTGCATTAAGTTTAGTCATTGACGAGTCGCTCTACAGCTAAGGTCTGTCTGTTGTACGGTCATCCAGATTCAATTTAAATACCATTTTTATTTTTCATTATTAACACGATCGGGAGTTTGAGACTCAAACACAAAATTGTTTGAGTGTTTTTGTTAATTGTCATTGAGTTCTATTTCTTGTTTCGAGGGAATTTTCCCAACCCGAACTCATTTGGCGGTTAATATTAAAAAAGAAATTATCACCCCCCCCTGGCACCACATCCCCCCTTAAACCATTCAAGCGAACAAGTGAAAGTGCATTGTGGAAGTGGATTAACTTGTAGCTCAAATATATAGTGAGTGCTTTATAAGAACCAGTTGTTGCAAGAGTGTTGTTTGGCATTGAAATTCAAATCTCGGTCATTGAGTTTTTTTTTTCTTTTGCTGTTTGTGAATTTGAGCTGAATTTCTTGGGTTAAAAAAAAAAAAAAAAAAAAAACAAAAAAAATCTAATCAAGATGAGCGGTGGCGTTGATAGTATTATCAGCTACAAACGTAACCCCGACGAGGAGTTCTACGCCATGCTTAATTGCGATGAGCATTCATCTGTAAGTATTAAAAGATTGATTTCATGCTTCAATGAAAAAAAAAATCAATAATTATCTTAGAAAATATCAAAGCTAGAAGTCGAGAACTTGAATAATTAACCTCAACCCATAGCAAGAGAAAAATTATATTTTTTTTTTTAATTCGGTTTGTTATTGCATTTCTGCTTTTATTTATATTTTTAATGAATCATTTTTACCTGGATATTAACATAATTGGGATTTATTTATTTATTTATTGTGAATTTGATAAGATCGAACGACTTCAAAAAACTGCATTACAAAATTGAAAAACATTTAATATATTTTCAATAAAAAAAAAAAAAAAAAATGTGTATAAATATAATTAACACGATATATCATTAATTTTGAAATAAATATACAAAATTATATAGGCACATATGTAACTAATTACAAATGCTATGATTTGACCCCAGATTAATTGAAACAAAAGCAGATCTAATGCGAGTGGTCTTAGAACATTTAAAAGATAAATCCAAAATTTACCAAAAAACACCACCGGATTTCCAATCCAATATGGCCGCCTATCGTGGCGGTGGGATCTTAGCACCTTATGTATGGGATATTTGGAAAAAAAAGTATGCCACCAATCTAAAAGGTCAGTAATTGGTCAAAAAAGGTCGCAGGTTTGGAAAATGTATAATTCATGGGTAAAATTTTTCAAGGTCATTGGCGATTTTTATAGCACCCCATTTATGGGATATTTGAAAAAAAAAAAAAAAAATTATATCATCTAAAAGGAATCTAACTTAATCCTCATAAAAGGTCAGCTAAGTTTCAGAAATTGGTCAACGTTATGTGTATTTTTTTAAATAAATTTTTAAAATTTATTTTTTTCAAGGTCATAGAGACCTCATATAAACCATGAAAAAAAAAAAAATAAATTTGATGGCACAACAGCTCATGAAGAACTAGGGCCTAGTGACTTACAACTCTCAACCATTCCTGTGTGCGTGTCTGCAGGAATGGAGGGGACCTATAGTTTATTGCCGAATCCGAACGGCTAACGAGCGGCACTTTTCTGTGACAGGAGATACTCTTGGAGGATTTGTCAATTCCTCGCAAGAGGCAGTAGCCGTTTTTTCTTTTAAATAAATAGGTGGCGAGGCTGGGGATCGAATCTTAGACCTCCGGCATGACAGTCCATCGCACTAACCATCACGCCACGGCTACTACATGAGTTAAATTAATTTCAGACTGTACTATAGCGAGTGATAAAATACCTATCACACGGCTAGGTTGAACAAGGACAGGATATACAGGGTGTCCCATAATTCGTGTTTTATGAATTCTGGGATCATTTTAAAATTTTTATTTATCCATTTAATAAATTGTAGAATGTAAATTTGAATATGGAAAACAAATTTTAAGGTGTTTGAGAATTGTTTACAAAATTTTTTCTCCTTCGGCTGTTTTGGTCGTAATGATTTGTTAATGAAACAAAAATTTAATTTCCTTTCCCAAAGCACGTTTCGACGGTGGTTACCGTCTTCGTCAGGGGATCTTTATATTCACAAAAATAAAGATTATGTTACAACAATGTATATTTAAGGCAGAACATTATGACAAACTTACATTAGGTGTGTTTTATTCGTAATTCATAGCTAGCGCAGCAATACAAGTTCAATAAAACACTATATCAACTTTTATATCCACTCTTTATTTTCTGGATGTGTTCATACCCTTTTTTGAGTGAAAAACAAACTACGTGTCAAGTGTCGAAGAGTAAACACCTCCGCGAGTGATTTTAATAAGTGAGAATGTCAAAAAACAAAAGAGGATGAGAGGAAATTAATTTTTGAATCAGCTGTCAACTAAATTATTGGATAAAATATTGAACCGTCTGGGGCGCCTAGCCAATAATATTATGTAATATTTTGCACAATAATATTGAGCGTCTAGGGACCGCTTTATTGAACTGTTATAAATTTTGCCCAGTTACCAAGGAACAGTAAACGGATGAAATATTCTGGGTGTCTTGTTTACGGTTCATATGTATAAATTTTGTTGTTTATAATATTAAACATTTCCAGAGTATATCGATTGGATGCATGCTTCTCCATTGATAAGATTTCCACTCCGTCAAAACCTGGATTATGTCCACGTTCGAAACTGTGTAAGGCCAGTGCCGTCTTCTCGGTACTTTTTTGATTGATGTCGGATTTTTGGTTCGAAATTCGTTGTCGAAGAAATTGTTTCATGGTACCGACATAACAAAGGCTGCAGTTTTCTTCAGCGTTGCCAAGACAGTTTATTTTGTTCTTCTCTGTTTTCGTTTTCATGTTGGTTAAAAGAGGTGCTAGCATCTTGTTTGATTTATATGCTAGATTGACGTCTGTTTTATTCTGTTTCATAGTCTCTTTGAAGTTTTCCGTTATTTGAAGACATATACTATACTCTTATAAATACCTCCGTCATTTCCTTCTTGTCTTTTATCAACCGGATCTTTTTTATTTTTAGTCCAGTCAATGAAGACTCAAAATCATAAAATAAATGAAATAAATCGTGTAGTCTGGATTATTTTCTTAAGTGGTAGAGGTGACCTCCAGGTACAACATACAAAAAGTCCCCAGCCCAGGCCCGCGAGCTTTAGACAGGAGGGGGAGGGGGAGAATTCTGGGTCACTTAACGTAAAGACTTTGTTGACTAGATTAGAATCTGTATTTATAAGAATGTGCTTTACTTGATTGGATCTAAAGTTTATAAGTCTAACCGACGCTGTGTTCGTTTGATAACAGTTAAAAGAAAGTCGGTCGTTCACACGATAAATCTTGACGTCCAAGAATGCAATCGCTCTGCTTTGCTTCCTTTCAACGGTAAATTGTAATTTTTCATGATATGAAACTGCAAATATATATCGTCTGCATACTTTATGATTAGCTTTGGTTTATTTTTGGTAAATTTTTCATCTAAAAGATTGTCTAGCACTAAATCAGCAATGATTGGAGAAAGTGGATTGCCCATTGGCATCCCATGAATTTGTTTTTGTATAAATTATCTTTATATTGAAGGTAGTTATATATTCTTTCAGGCAAAAATCCAACAACTCCAAGAATTTATTTAGACTCAATTGGGTATTTTTTTTTATTATTTCCCAGTGCAACTCCAGGGGGGGTAGATTCGGTTTTATTCCAATATAATTTTTTTGTTAGAATGATCCCAGAAATCATCCCCTTAAAAATAAACCATGAATTAGGGGATATTTAGGTATATTTCTGCGTATGCCCACGCAGCTTGACTGATTGAAGTTGATGGTTGAGTTAAATTCAAATTCATTTCATATCAACGGTTACAGGTTCGAACTTGTGAAATATTGCTTTCAATAATAGTACTTCTCTTTCGACTTTCTCATTTCCTGCTTAAACTATTTAAATACAACTATTTCTAATAAGTTAAATTAATTATAAGAACTGCATTTAAAAACAAAAAGAAATATGTTTTGAATGAAAAGAAAATCTCAATGTAAATATTTCAGATTTCTTTAAATTCTACATGGCAACACTAATGAATACATAATATACATACATACCTGTCTGTTCGTTAGAATATAGCAATAGCATCCCATCAATAAGGGTTGTTCAATTTATCTCTGCCATTTTTCCATTAAAACACAAACATATAGCTAGAGAATGCTCATTTTTTATTGATTTTGCATCGAGAACGGAGATTATTATTATTTTTGTGTAGCTAACAGCTCGAACTAATTAGTTACGACGGACGATGGAGCCTATTAATTACTATTTTTATTGAGTGTTTGTTACGTTGAAAGGCTATTCTGGAGAATACTCATTCTTCCTTAACCATGACTTATTTATTTGATTTTTGGCTTTTATATTTATGTGCGAGGAGGGTTTAGTTGGGTTGTATTTATTTTTTTCTTTTAATAATAGAGCTTATTCTTTTTATTTATTTATTTAGGTTTTTACGAGAGCTATTATTATCAATAAATTCAAAAAATTAATTTAAGTAAGAATTATTTTATAACTCCATTTTTTGTTAAAACCCTAAACCCTTATTTAGAATCACAAAATGAGCATAAAGGAACAAAAGTTGCAGAACAAAAAATTTCCTTGTAATAGCCCGTGGCGCATTGGCGTAGTTAGGGATGTTTCCTAGGGAGGCAACCAGTCAGCGCAGAGGACCATCAGTTCGAAATTATATGGCTGTACCTACGGGGTATGGGGTATTTTTGCAAACGTTACCAAATTTTTTTTTGGATTTTCCACATTATTTTATGTTTGCTTGTGCGTACTTTATAGGTGTACCACGTTTATGCGTTGTTGAAGCGAACTTATTTTTACGTAATTTCTTTGATAATAAATGTTCGGTTTCACAAATATTTAAAAGTTTTTCTTTTGGAACAAACGTCATTTAAAAATTTAAAAGCCTATTAAATAGTTAAAAGAGGCTCCCTGGATTAATTCTTCTCGAATACCGTAACATTAGAACCACCCTAGTGAATGATTTTTGTTGTTTTTTTTATTTTTATAATTTTTTTGAATAACTATTCTAATAGACAGATACTAAAATTTTACACTTTTTGTTGCATTTTTTTTATTATAATTTTTTTAAATTAATTTTTCAATACAAAAACTATATAAAATATTTATTTTTACAGAAGAAAAAATAAAAATGTATGAGATAGATTCACATAAATAAATAAATTTATAAATAAATTATATAAATTCACATATGTATCTCTTTTCAAGTATTGAATTGACGAAATTCTTTAATAATCTTGTCAAAATCTGCAAAGCATGACAGTTTATCAATCAGTTAACGTTCACTTGTCACGTTAGATACTAATAAATTGAAAATCCTTAAAAAATATATATAAATCAAAGAAAAGTAATACAAAGAAGAGATTCTGAGAAACTTAAATGAACCTATTAGATTATTTTTCGACTTCTCATATCCTTCTTCTGTTATATTTATTTTTTTTTTATCAGTCAAGGAAAAGAAGACAATAATTCCAAAGAAAATGATGTACATATTGCTTTGATATTACATTTTTCGATTAAATTGATGATGAAGTAAATTTACTCTATGTTATGGGAATGGGAAAAGTAATAGGACTTTGTGTCAAGAATAAAAGGGATTCTTTCTTTCAAAGCAAACTGTCTAATAAATTTTAAAAAAAAGTTTAATTGCCTGCCTTGGTATTTGCACGCTCCTTGCTGTCATTGAAAATACTTTTTTTCCATACAAAAAATATCTTAAGGAAAGCATGGATTTGTGAAATATTAAACGAATGGTTTTTATTTAAGCTGGAAAGATGAAAGAAAAAGAATTTACACAAATTTTAACTGTAGAAGAAAAATCTAATTAACCTATCCGTCAATTTATAAGCTTTAATTTTTGGTGTTAAAATTATTATTATGAACATGAACATCAAAATCGTTTTAAATTTAAAATAAAATTTTCGACTGGATCACACTTACTTGCTCTTATGACTCAAAAATATAGTGTGACTTTAGGCAGGGGTTCAATAACGTTACATATTAATCAACAAAACAAATATTATCCATAGGTACCACACAATTCTTAAAATTCAAAGCGATCTACAGGGTTCTTCACTCAATAAGGTGCGACAAATAGCTAGAGCGTATAGGTTGAGCCTGGACAAGAAAAAAATCGTATAAGAGGAGGGGGTCTTTTTCTCCCGTTAAGGCAAAAAGCAATTTTCAAAAAAAAAAAAAAACGACTTAAAATAAAAAAAAAAAATAATTAAAAAACAACGGCAACACTTAAAATGTTAAAAGCCAGAAGCTTTTTCTTAAAGGCAGTCCTCTATTTTATTTCGTTTTTAACTTAAATTATTTGAGGGAATCGTTTTTGAAAAATTAAATTTCAAACTGAAGACTTTGAAAAAAATAATGAAACAAATTGTGTTCAAACTAATTTTGTTCAAAATTTTAAGTTATAAAGTTGTATTTTTTTTAAATATTTGATGCTCCTTTCAATTTTTAGTCAAACACTGAAGAGTAAATACTCAAGTTTTTATAGTTTTTGAGAAAATTAAAAATAACGAGAGAAGCATTTTTCTAAGAAAAAATTGAATTAAAACAGAAAAAATTATTATTCAAAAACAAGGGTAACCGTTACAGCTATACCTTTTTGAAAAGCCAGAAATCCTTTTTTTTATTTTCTCTTTAAATTAAGTTGTTTTAGTGAGAAGTTTCTCAAAAAATTAATTTTCACACTTAAATTCTTGAAAGAAAAATTAAAATATTGTGTTCAAACTGATTGTTCAAAATTTTACTTATATTAATTATCTAGTACTTATGTATGTGTTAAGTATTCAATGCTCTCATCAATTTTTAATCAAACACTTAAAATTAGATGTCAAAAAGTATTCTGATTTTAAGAAAGTTTGAAATAACAAAAGTAAGTTTTCCTTAAATTCGACTTCCATCAGTTATTTTGTTGCTCTAAAGATCCTATTTCTATACTTATTAAGTAGTAGTATTTTCAGTTTTCTCAAAATCCAAAAGACATTTAGGCATCCAGTTTTTAGTGTTTGACTAGAAATTGATAGGAGCATCGAATATTTAAAACAAAAACATGACTTTAATAACGTTATTTTTTGAACAAAATTATTTTGAACATAATTTTTTCATTATTTTTTTAAAATTTTGAGTTTGAATATTAGTTTTTCAAAAAATATTCTCACAATTAATTCGAATAGTCCAGTAACTTTATACATCAGCGTGTACGTTAGATCCGGTAGTCCTGATTTTTTGCTGAGTCGTTTATGATATTGGCCTTATGAAAAACCCAAGTTTTCGAACTCGAGCGCCAAACGCATCATGGTCAAAAATGAAAAAAACCGCGAAATTTGTTTATCGATAATATTTCTTTTTATCTATATATTAATACGCTTGGGAAAATCTTAAGGTACCTACACATTTCTCCGTTAATTCTCAACGGAAATGCATGAGTGTTATATCGTAAGAAAGGTTTTGTCCCCTAGATGTACAAATTATATACATATGAAGCCGTTAGGGGCAGGTAAGGGTTAAGGGTTTAAATTTTTTGAGATTATTGATTTTTATCTTTTTGAGAGGTGTTTTAAGATGCCTGTAATTTTGGGGGATAATGACTGATATAGATTTGGATTTTTGGTGAAAAAATAAAATTGCAAACTTACCGTATAGCGGAGAAAGTTACAGTTTTATATATTCTAGCGCAAAAATCACTCACATGAGAAATATTATCATCATAAAGGTAGTATAGTACTTTGCTTAAAACGAAAATGAATTTTTTTATTTAATTAAAAAAATTAGGAGTGTTACAAAAATGATTTTTTTTTTTTTTGAAAAAAGGAGAAAAAAAAATTAAACTGGCAACAATTAGGTAAAATGATGGTTTATAGAAATAGGTAGGTGATAGTACCTAAAGTTGATCGCGAGTGGAGTAGCAAAAATAATTTTTTTACTACTTGATTCTCTTCGAATTGAATATTCCTAGCTAATAGCATGTTCTCTCTCACTGAACGAAATTGCGCAATTTTGGATTATTTTTCTAAAATCATCTTCAAAATTGCACAATTTCCCAAACAATGACGCAATTTCAAATTCATCTCAAATCACCTCAATTTCAATGAAATTGCGAACAAAATTGCGTTTTATAACAGTTATAACAATTATTTCCCAATAAAGTAAACGAACAGAACTACAAAGAATGACGAAAAAATAGTAGGCGCCAGTTATAGCTTTCATTGAAAACCATCATCAAAAATTTTGTCTTTCCATTTTGAGGCACTTTAAGAAAGAAAGTTGATGGCATTTTGGTATCAAAATGAAGGGAATTATTCAGCGAATTTTTTTCGTCAAAAAAAAATATTTAATATATTTTAAAACTTAATTTTAAAATCGATTTTATTATTTAAATGATGAAATTGGTTTCCAATATAAGCTGTTAGCTGTCACACGAAATTGTTTCATTTTCAGTGTGTTCACACTTTGCGTAATTTTGAAATTGAGTTCTCGAAATTGTGCAATTTCAGGCTCAGTGGGAGCATACTACAAGACAACGTCTGTTGGGTCGGCTAGTTTGTTAGTAAAAAACACCACAAGTACTTTCTATGTTTTTAATAATTAAGTAGCACTTTTTCCAATGAATTTTATTTTTCTGGTTCCTAACTCAAAAAGTATTTGCGCAAATTTTTCATTTAATATAATTTTTTGAGATTTCGGTTTCGGAAAATAGATTTAAGTGTAGAACAAAAATAATAGTTAATAGTTAACAAAGAAGATTACTGTATACTCCCGTTAACGTGCTTCGGTTGTATTCTGATATTTTAAAGTGTTTATTGTTCTTTAAGTGTTGTGATGACATTAAGTGTGAAGGAAAAGATTTCATTAAACTAAAATTTAATAATCTGTGAGTTTTAATATAAATATTTTTTTAATAATTTTCAAATTATTATTTTATTGTAAATGGTGTCATATTTGAAGGTTTAGTTAAGATGAGTATTGCTACCGTATGTTACTAGAAACCGCTACAAGATGAAAGAGAAAACGTTTAGAAATATAGGAATTTCTTACAATATTAATTTATTTTAAATATGACTTATGATTTGCTTACACCTTCTTGACTATATTGTTATACTTTCTCTATTTGAAGTTTTATTTTTGTTATATTTCATTTGTTTTGTATATAATATTGTTAAGTTTTTGTTCAATAAAAATTAAACCGACGATTTTCAAGTGCTTTTTTTATTTTAAAAAAAAAAAATTTTAAATATACATTTTTTAATTTTAGTTACGGGATTTTGGGTTTTTGGGATTTTGGGTTTTCGGGATCTTGGGTTTTCGGAATTTGGGGGTTTCGGGACTATGGGTTTTCGGGATTTTGGGTTTTCGAGATTTCGGTTTTCGGGGTTCTGTCCGTCTCCCTCCGTAGACCGATATATTATATTTTATTCTTTAACAATAAAATATAAAAGCCTCAACCACAGTGTAAGCCTGGTGCTAGCTTGGTGGTAGCTTAGTGGTAGCTTATTATTTAAAGTTTTTGTTTCAAACCAAATTAAGTATTTCAAATTAATAACTATTATTGATCCGTATGTTTTTCAAATAATTTTACAAATAATTCACCATTTAAATTGTATTTACAAACCAATTACCCCAGCTATGACTCTCAGTTAATTTTAAAATTCCACAATAATTAAAAACAGCTTTATATAAATATAAATCTAAACTAAACCAATAAATTCAAAAAGCCAATTAATAGCAATTAAGTTATGTGTACCAACTTTCACGTTTTACTTCCATGCGATTAATCTTTATATTCTAACCACACAAGGGAATTCCTCTAGCTCCAGCTAAATAAATTTGCGACTTATTTTCCAACGTCAAACAAAGTTTTTTTCTTTTTTATATTAGTTTTCAAATTAGCTTGTGTGTTTTGCTTGTTCTTTAAGCACCCAACATCGTTTCTAAGGTTTACTTATTTGTATGCATAAATGGAAAAAAAATATTTTATTGCTGAATTTTATATTATTCTGTTTAAACTGAATAGTTTTTAGGTACGGAGCTGTTGACAGTCAATATAATAGGAATAATATGGGATTTACAGTTCTGAAAAATTGACCGTTAATGGCAATTAATGGTGTACCTACAAATAGCAAGCATGTCCGTTTTAAAAATGTGAAAATTGAAACTGACGTTTAAAACTGTCATTAAACTGGAATCGTTCAAATATTGTGTTATCAAAATCTCTGTTTCTGAAACTGACATTTTGTACCTTTTTTATTTAAAAATTTTATAAATTATTTAATAAATTAAAAAGAAAACAAGAAATTGGCAATTTTGGTAAATAAATAAAAAGGGCATAAATACAAATTCTGACAAAAAAACAGACAAAATAAACTTGTTTTTCCTACCTTCAGAGCACCATTATTTAAAGAATGCGATCAAAATATTATTAAAATTTGAAACTCTTCAAAGTAGGGGAGAGTGGGGCTAAAAGTAACACTTTTTACTAAAGTTGATGCTGTTCCTAAGATTTTGAAAATGAGTTAGCCAAACCTTTTTCAGTTAAAAGAGCAAAATTTCAGCTATGCAAAAAAAAAGCCGAAGAAATACTGATCAGAATTTTTAAAAATATAACATTTAGACAAAAAAACGTGTTGTTCCAACTTACCACATATGCGGGGAAAGTTGTAACATAGACCGGGGTAAATTGGGACAAAAACTGTATTATCTTTTTTTAAGAAAACTATCAATTTATAAACAAGATAAACAACAAAAATTTTAGCAAATAATTAATGTACATCAGTAAAACTTATGAAATTAATATTAAAGTTTAAAAATTATTATATTAATTCACTTTATTAATTTTAAATGTCCTTAAAAAAGAAACAAAGTCAATATTAAAAAAAAAAAATTCAAAATTAGTCACATAAAGATTAGGAATTTAAATAAATATTCGAAAAGGAGTATTAGATATATGAATGCATAAGAATTTAATGAATTAGCAAGCCAGGAAAACACATGAGCGACCTCTTTTCTCTTCAACCTTTTGTTGACAACGATAAACGTCAAATTTATTTTTTCTTTTTATCTCAAAATAAAGAAAAAAATTAAACAAAACGAAATACAAATATCGAAACCAATTTTCCATCGTCTTGGTTCCCAAAAATTTGTTTGAAAATATGAACGAAGTCGGTTTTAAGTGTTACAACTTAACCCGTAAAAATGTTACAACTAGCCCCACCATGAAATTTGACACAAATGATTTAATTAAAAAAAAAAAATCCGAAAACCATTCATATCTCAGATATTTACATAAACTTAACCAAACATAAATACATATTTAAAAATACAACAACGAGTGAAGAGAAATACCAAAAATAGAAAGAAAAAATAAAGTTACATAAATATCAATTTTGGGGACTACCCCTATAACTTCTTTTTAATGTCCAATTCACAGCCAAAGTACACTTGAATTAGCTTTGAAGTAGACGAACATTTTTCTCCTTCACGCATTTCTTAATTTTCAGGGGAACCCTTTCATTTTTAGCTGTTACTTTTTACCCCTGTTACTTCTAGCCCCGCTCTTCCCTACTCGTAAATTATGGTTTTAGAAGATTTTTAAATCTTTTCTTAAATTTAAAAAAATCTTAAAATCTATTTAAAGTATTTGGAGTGGTAGCAACCAAGAAGGATTTTATTCTAAACCTCAACTCACCAGCTCCCTATATTTAACATTTATCAACTGTTAGCAGATCATATAAATATTGTATCTATCTATTTGCAATTGCAATGTGTGTCTTTAATTAAATTCACATTCGTTCTCATGGATTTAATGAAGCCAAAGACGCGCGTGCCCTAGCTCTTCCATTATTTATTTGTTAAAAAGTATTATGCAATTTTGGTAGATTATTGCAATAGCAGACGCTGTTATCATCTACATAATTGTTATTATGTAGGAACTCTAAGTCAAATATTCTATTGTTAGATCCGTTTCTAGAGAAAGCCTCTAAAATTAACATAACAATTTACAAACAACTGGTTAGGTTGTTGTCTGTACTTATAATGCCAATGCGGGGGTTTGGGGTGGTCGGTAATCAATAAGGGTTTTGTTATTTAGATTAATATGGCTGATATATAATCGAATAAGCACATACTCAAACTATGGGACTATACAATCAGAGTTGTTATTTGGAAATGCAAATTAAGCAAACAATATGTGTGTGTTTTTGAAATCTGTGATGACGTGCATGTAAGGAGAGAACCTATACAACAAGAGCAGGCCAGGAAGATTAAAAAGACGTATTTTTTAAAGCCTTTAATGCATTAACGAATGCTCTTGACTTGCTCTATAAGGCAAGTATTGGTTTTGTCTACGAAAATCTATATCGATGTTTAATCAAGCTAAACATTACGATAGTGGAGTAACTAATTAGACAAAAAAAAAATGGTTTTAGCTATACCAAGCATGTCGCGCCTACGCGTCTGCACAATGCACTTAGAGCCTAAAAATAATGAGATGTTTCCTTTCCTACTCGGATTCCTGACGTTGCAGATCAATCTGCCAACACTCTAGACTTGTTCCTTACTTCTGACCCTGATAAATACACTATAAGTGTATTATCGCCTCTAGGCACATCAGACCATTGTATCATATCTGCTAATTTCTCGTGTCAACAAAACCCAGTTAAAGAAAAAACTCCTAAGAGAACCGTTTGGCAGTACGTGAAAGCCAACTGGAACGGTCTCAATGATTTCTTCAGGAATTTTAACTGGTCACTATGCTTCCTCGATAGTGACGTAGATTCCAGCGCAGATATGGTTACAAACTTGATTCTTTGTGGAATGATAAATTTTATCCCGAATAGGGTAAAATCTATCAAACCCAAAAAAAACTCATGGTTTGATTCGAGCTGTAAGGAAGTTATTAGGGTCAAAGAAGTAAGCTTCCGTTGTTATAAAGCCAACCCTACTGAGGAAAACCGGAAAAATTTTCAACGAGCTAGAAAGACCTGTAACGTTCATATTCGACGAACCAAATTTTTACATGATAAAAAATTACGGCAAAAAAATACTACAATGTCCCACAGGTAGTAAAATTTTTTGGTAATTTGTAAAAAACATACGAAATACCACCTCGTCCTCACTCGATAAAGCCAATTTGCTTGCAGCACAGTTTGCTGTTAATTCGACGCTGCCAGAAGAAGATATGACTCCACCTGTACTCGAGAGCATAAACGGTCTTATGGAACGAATCTTCTTTCGCACTCGTGCAGTTGCTAGAGTTCTGAAAGATCTCGACATTCACAAATCCGCTGTCCCGGATAGTATCCCTCCCATTGTTCTGAAGAGGTGTTCTTCAACGCTGGAAAAACCACTGCCTAAGCTTTTGCATCTGTCCTACTCTACTGGTCTCTTTCCGAGTGGATGGAAAACAGCATTTGTCCAGCCTGTCCCTAAAAAAGGCGTGTCTTCTTCCCCCTCTAACTATCGACCAATTGCACTCACGTCCCTTCTTTAAAAAGTCATGGAAACGCTGATTAATCATCAGCTTAAGAAATATCTTGAAAAACGAAAGCTTCTAAATGACCGGCAGCATGGCTTTCGTAGCAATAGGTCTACTGGTGATCTGATGGTATATCTCACCGAACAGTGGAACAAATCTTTACATCGTTTTGGCGAAAGTAAGATTATTGCACTTGATATTTCAAAAGCATTTGATAGAGTTTGGCATCAAGCTCTCTTATCGAAAATGCGTGCATTTGGTATCGATAAATCTCTTCTTCGTTGGATTAGAAATTACCTTTCAGACCGATCAATACAAGTTGTATTGGACGGTTTCAAGTATGATATCTACGAAATAAATACTGGTGTGCTCCAGGGCTCCGTTTTGTCTCCGACCCTCTTCCTAATATTCATAAACGATCTTTTATCTGAAACTTCTAATCCAATAAACTGTTTTGCTGACTACAGTACCCTCAGCTTTTCATATTCGTTTCTAGATTCACATCCATGTCCTTCAGATGTGGAACTTCAACGGCAGCGTATGATAAGCTCATTAAATTCTGGTCTTGGAAGCATTATCCAATGGGGAATTAAAAACCGTGTAGAATTTAATGCTTCTAAAACTCAATGCTGTCTTCTGTCGTTAAAGCTGAACCCACCCCCAATGCTGCTATCCATGAGCGACATACTTGCATAGAGGAAACGGAACAGCTTTCAGTACTCGGTATGTGTGTCACAGACCACCTTTTGTGGAACGACCACATATTTGACATCGCCAAAAACGCTGCTAAGTGTTTAGGTTTTCTCCGTCGATGCGAGAAATTTTTCTCTCCCTCTGATCTGGCTGTGATCTACAAAGCCTTTATTCGTCCAAAACTTGAGTACAACTCCCATATTTGGGCAGGTGCCCCAAAAACTCACTTGAGTCTATTGGATAGAATACAAAAGAGAGCTCTAAAAATGATAGGTGAAAGAACTATAACGGAAACATTTGCATCTCTTGAGCACCGTCGAAATGTTTCATGTCTATCATTATTTTACCGCTATTTCTATAAACAGTGTTCTTTTGAAATAGACAGCTGCATTCCTCCCCTTAAACTATTCAACCGTAATACTCGCGCTTCTAGGAATGCTCATCAGTTTACCCTTGAGCCCAACCTCTGACGTACTGTTAAGTACAGAGATTCTTTCCTAAGTCGCACTACACGAATGTGGAATGCTTTACCTAGCTCAATTTTCCCCTCCCATTGTGATTTTCAGACATTTAAAACCAATGTGCATCGGTATCTCCTTTTAAATCCCCTCTAACCTACCTAATCGCTCGTGCTGTGTATATCATTTTAAGGGTAGTCACAACCCCTTTAGTGCGTGCTAAATATAAAAAAAAAAAAAAAATTGGAACCAAACATTTATGTATCCCTAATATTCCGATAGAGTAGAAATTCGAGTTTTATTTTGAATCCGTCTAGAACGGGAAGATTACATTCGATGATTGGTGTTTTTATTTTTTTTTTTTTTTGTTAAATTATTTCTAAAACGAATCTTACGACTCCGATGTCAAATGGCGTAATTTTTAGGATATTTTAGTACCTATTTAAACATAAAATTAATAATGACACTAAATTATATTATTTATGTTCATAATATGAACTACATTATATGGAAAAGAAGCATAAAACTCATTTTTGAAATAGCTAAAAAAGCCCCTCAAAATCTCCAAATAAAGAACGCCGCCAATTGGCTAAATGTAAAAAAGAAAAATATTACAAATTTCGAAAACCGCTGCTGAAAAAAAAATACCAAAAATTGTTTCTAACGGTATCTGTCCTGTCATAGAACTAACGGCAAAATTTTTACTCTGGATATCTTTTTAAGTTTGAATAGTATTCAGATTCACCTATGTATAAAGATTATGTATGGATACCTATATGACCTCAACTATCCCTGTTCACATCTCAATGGGAACCCACATGAGCAAAATGTGTATAACCACATCTGACTTATGCAGAGGATGCCATGATGAAGAGGCGGAGGAAGGCTCCTATCACTATCTCTGTTTATGCCCCAGCCTACCAAAGACCAGAAAGACAGCCCTCGGAGAATACTTTTTCGACGATTTGGGCGACATCTCGGGTTTGCCACTAAAAACATTATGCAATTGTTCAGAATTCAAAATGGTTTAGGGAGGCCCCCCATACCTAGCCTCACAAGCTCCACTAACTCCTCTCCTTACCCGTTCTAGCACTTACCCTACCTATATCCTAGCTGTGTCAATCGTGATTGATTCGGTCTTTGTGACCCGTTCATCAAAATGAATGATTGATTGCAATCACAGTAATCCGAAACAATCAATCTCAACGTCAATCATTTCAGTTTTTGAATAAACGACCGAAGCACGCATATATGCTTCGTTCATTCCACTCATTCTCAATCACATCACAGATCACACAAAGAAATTAAAAAACATAAAAGAAAAACAATGAGAGAGTTCCTCACCGATCCGATGACAGCTATGTCAGTATAAGGGGTCAAAAGTCATAAAAATGAGTTTTTTGAAAATATCTCAGAAACGGTTTGTGCTAGACAAAAATTTTATTCGACAATATTATAGCTGAAGGTATTTCCTATAAAAATGGCATATATTATTTTTTTCGTAACATTAACCGTTAAAAAGTTACAGCAATTCGAAAAGTCAAAAAATCCCTTAAAAGGGGCCAAAGGTCATGAAAATGTGCTGTAACTTTTAAACGGTTAATGCTACGAAAAAAATAATATATATCATTTTTGTAGGAAATTGCAACAGCTAAAAAATTGTTGAATAAAGTTTTTCTCTAGCGCAAACCGTTTCTAAGATATTCGCAAAAAACTCATGTTTATAACGTATCACAATCACAAAGACCGAATCAATCTGATTGACATAGTGAACGATTTAATCTTTGACCATAGTGATTGAAATAATGATTGATTGAAAAGACCGAATCTTTGACGCACAGTAAGAATAGTTTTTAGAGTTTTTTGCGAATATGTCAGAAACGGTTTGCGCTACAGAAAAACTTTATTCAACAATTTTGTAGCCGTGGCAATTTCCCACAAAAATGGTATATAATATTTTTTTCGTAGCATTAACCGTTTAAAAGTTACAGCACATTTTCATGACCTTTGGCCCCTTTTAATGGATTTTTTGACTTTTCGATTTGCTGTAACTTTTTAACGGTTATTGCTACGAAAAAAATAATATATATCATTTTTGTGGGAAATGCCTTCAGCTATAATATTGTCTAATAAAATTTTTGTCTAGCACAAACCGTTTCTGAGATATTTGCAAAAAACTCATGTTTATAACGTATCACAATCAAAGACCGAATCAATCTGATTGACATAGTGAACGATTTAATCTTTGACCATAGTGATTGAAATAATGATTGATTGAAAAGACCGAATCTTTGAAGCAATCAATCATTGATTGATTCGATCTTTGAAAATGAACGATTGACACAGCTCTAATCCTATATATGGGGAGCACAATGGATTCATTGAGATCCGATTGAGATGATGCGGCTTGCCGTATTATCACCTATGGATACATATAAAATTTTTTTTTTTGAAATCATGCTTTTATTTGAAATATTATTAAGTAAATAGCTAAAATGACGTTCCAATTTTTCATCATAAAATTTTATTTAAAAAAAAACTATTCAACGATTTTTAAATTTTTGTCTGATAAAATAAACTCGTATTTTTTTTGAAATAAAATCAGATCATCGTTTGGAAATTTAAATATATATTTTAGAAGTCATTTAAGCAATATGCAGAATGAGTTTCATGCGAAATAAAAAAAAAAAACTTGGCCAAATAACAAATAAATAAATTTGGTGGCACAACAGCTCATGTAGAACCAGCAACCAGGGCCTAGTGACTTACAACTCTCAATCATTCCTATAATACTGTGTGCGTGTTTGAGAAATTGGATGGGACCTACAGTTTATTGCAGAATCCACCCGGCTAAGGGAGTTGCCACTTCTTCGTAAGAGCAGTTAACCTAAAAAATATTTTTTATTTCTGATTGGAAGAGACTGGAAATCAAACCGAATCAAAACAAATTTTTCAAAATAACTGAAAATTTTTGCCAATTAAAGGAAATACTTAACTATGGTGAAACAAAGAAACGGCAAATGAATTTAGCCCAACAATTTGACCCATTCCATTTTTTTAATAGTCTTCGCCAGGTCGTGTGTTCTTCACAATATGGGATGGCTGCAAAATCCCGCAAATTAAAATCTTGCAACTACAAAATACTGCTCCTTATATAATCTAGCTAGCAATTACAAAAAAACCGCAAACAGAAATCTCGAAAGCATTTGAAAAAAAAAAGGATTATACTATGTCAAGAGCAATGTAGTCCCATGAAAATGAATTTTTGGATTTTATTACAATATAAGAGTCAGGTACATATTTGCCTGCATCAAAATTTTTGGACTAAACGGCTTAACAATATAAATAAAGTGCATTTTTAACTTAGGCCAAACACAAAAAATTCAAAATGTTTTGTGCCAGAGTGGCCTATCTTTTTTAGGCCCTTTTTGCGCTAACATTTGTCGTTTTTCTCAAAATATTAGATTAGGCCGAGTTTTCTATAAGCTAACAGATGGAATAGTAATGCTATATGAGTCCAATTTTATTGATAAGACCGATAGCTACCTCGAAAATCCTTCAAAAATTTGCAGATCATAACTGAATAATGCAAAACAGCTATAAATACTATAGGTACTTCAACAGGGCTCAAAATATAATTTTTTACTATGTATATGAAATAGAAAATCATGGAAATAAGGTTTTGTCCTTTGTATGATAATCATATACGTAGGAGCCTATATTTCCTGAAAAACGCTTCGGCCCATCACAAACCTGTACCTACTTAGTCTAATATTCATTTTAAATTGAAATATTTTTTCATTCATTGACTTGAACCTAGACCAAGCGGCTCAGAACCCGAAGCTTTGAGATAAGCTCCGCCTAAATTAGATTTATTAAAATGACTATAGCATTTTCACTAGCCCACATAAATATTCTGTTGTTCATACGGTTTCTTTATTTGTTGTCATACGAGTGCAAGTCCTGGAAGGTCTCATAGCTTCAGTTTTGCCACTGTCCCTCTTACCCTTATAAAAGATGTATTTTAATTATTTCAGCGTAGAATAATGATCTAAAATATTTCAAACGAAAACACTGTTTTATATCATGATGCAAGACTTATTAAATCCGGGAAAAAAAGGTTTAACAGAGGTCCTTGTATTCAAAACTCCAATATAAAACAATTTTATACCGCTCTGAGGGACAATTCAGGAATTTTAACTGAAATAGAAGCTTGATGTTCTTAGACATGAGAAAGTGAATAATTTACTTTAATTTCTTCATTTAAAAATAAAAACTTCACAATTTAAATAAAAATCGCATTTTTAAATTAACGCTTTTGGCCTAGCTTTCTGCTTCATTGAATTAAATTGTTTTTTCCTCAGTGCCAAAGTGGCCTAACTGACTTAAAAATAAGTTTAAACGGTACTTTGAGGGAAAATATGAATTGCAAAGAATTCTGTACTTATTTCTAGACATATCACAAAAAGAAAATCATTTATATCTTACTTCAATTAACAGTTATTACTGTTTCAAAAAGAGCTGTTTTTTGTTTTCGCTCTACTGAAAAAGAGAAAAAGTCAGTTAGGCCACTCTGATTCTCACGGCCTCAACCAATAGAAAAAGAGAGCGTGTTTCTTGGGACTCTTACCTAATTGTAATAGAATTTTTTGTGTAGTTTCTATATCAACACTGAATTTTGTTTGATATTTTAAACAAAATTTAGTTTATGTGTGAACGATTCAGTGAAATTTGGTAATTTTGTTGCGGAAAATTGCTAAATAGAATAATTTTATTGCCCAATGGAAAAACACACCATGAACAACGCACAACTATTCTATGAACACATCCATCGAAATTCAAATGAAATTATCATTCGCACCAACATCTAAAAACAAAATCACCAAATTCCATTCGATACTAGAAAAAACGTCACGAACCCATCCGCAGTAGGATGCTACTTCTCCTTTTATCGGCAGTAATCCTACTGTGGATTTTGTATTTGTAATGCGTGTAAAATCCTACTGTACTATGTATAGCTTTCCCAAAAAAACACTGCTATTGCAAGTCAATAGCTTACTTGGCAAAAATAAAAAGGTTGAACTTTGTTACACAAACTATAGAGAAATAATTTTACGTATACAGAGAAATAGAAAAGTATCTGTTTGTGATTTATGAATTTTCTCATATGTATGTGGTGTTTAGAGATTTGTATAGGAATAGGCTTGTTTTGATTAATCCAATAGAAACAACAGTACCGTTCGTATAATTTTGATTGCAAATTGGGATAAATAAACCATCAATAAACAGAGAGAAAAGGGTCCCGAATAAATAATGTAAGTTCATATCCTTGTCAGCACTATTTTGCACTAATTTTACTAATTAAACGGATATATAAATCATTATGTCTATATTTTCTTTGAACTCGTAAATATTGGCATGCCCTTTTCTTTCCTTGTTTTATTTATTTTTTTTTTCGTTCAAATATTGTTAATATTTAATTCCTTGAGGATATTGGTTTATTGATCAAAGAACTATGCATCATTTATTAATGCTTAGGTTTTAAATGTTTTATACAAGTTTGCATGTTTGGCTAAAAGCTTCAATTGCAAAACGATTGGTATTGGAAGAGGGTCCTGTACCGTGGTAGGGATACATTATTCAAAGAGCCTTCATTTATAAGTAAGCTTGTGTCTTTTTTTTTTTTATTATTCTTTAGTGAGTTCATTTTTTTTTCTTTTGTTGTTGTTGGTTTTAGGTTTTTGGGTAAATGCGTGAAAGCCATATCAGCCTCCCCAATATTATGCATTCTTAACACGTATTTATGATTCCCATCTGGCAATTTCCTGTCCATGTTATAGTGTTTTTTCTTAGATCAAGATTTTTCTTGTTCGTATACTTTTATGTTTGTTTTTATGACGAAAACGAAAGATAGGAACATGAATTTAGATAGCTTAATTTTTTGTGTTGTCATGTTGTATTTTTGAGATATTTAAGGATGTGTACAGCTTATTGTTCAAGACATTTGCCCATTTCCTCTGCCAGTGAACAACCAATCTAAAACCCTGATTTTATTTTTTTATAAATGAAACAACAATGCCTTGATGTAAATGGTAAAATCCTTCTTGGAAAAAAAAGTTGTTCTTTTTAGAAAATACATAATAATGTAAGGTATAGCCACCTACATACATACCTATATGTTTTGAATTGCACAGATGTTTGTGACATTTTCAGATATTTCAATTCAAAACAATTTCAAACAACACCCGAAGTTGAAGGAGGAAACCAATCTTCGAGTTTCAAAACAGGATATATAAACTTCCACAGCATACATATATTTGAATTGAAAACTCACTTTGAACTTTTGCCAAAGGTACTATATTGGCCCCACAAAGGACTGGTGATGCGCATTGAAAAATGAACAGGTGTAGGTATGTTATAAACTTACATTTCATTTTCATATGTGTGTTTTTTCCCTTGCAGGATATCCGTTTTGTTTATTTTTTTTTTTCTGAAAATCTGGGTAAAGCAAATAGTCACTCAGCAGTATCGAGATTGTACTTTGTACTTTTAGACTCACACCGCACTTAAGGGGCTTTGTGTGTACAGTTAGAAGCATAGGGATATTTTGAGAAGCTTGATGGATTCAAATTTACGATTCATGCATGAGCAGAAGGTAAGGTACCTGGATGTACCTAACCTACCTGCCTATTTTGAGCTCCCTTTTGGGCAGGATTTCCTTTTTTTTTTTTTCTCTCTCTCTCTCTCTCTCTCTCCGAAACTGAAGCACTTCGTTGATGTTTGTGTATTAAGTTAGAGGAAATATAATTTTGTTAATAGTCTGCTTAACAAAGCATAACGGCTCGAAGCGATGTTTAATATATTTCCCTTCGAAAGTAAGGACATTATATTTATGTTCAGTATACGACGTGTTTGCTTGTGTGCTAAAGCTTTTACTTTAACAAAAACAATTTAAAAAAAAAAAAAATCATTTCACCTTGTTTCCTGTTGAAATTCAAGACATTTTGTAGGGAAGTTTCATTTTGCACATTTCTACAGAAATCACATAATAATGACTTTATGATGTGGAAACACAGATGTGGGGACAATAAAGCTTTATAGATAAATATTGTTTTATGATAGAATCTAGAAAAAAGTTATATAAAATACTAGCAGAACCTTGTTCGCGTTGCTTTGAAAAGTTTTAAGAATTCAGGTATACCTACTTTAATTGTTGATATACAATCAGTGTATATCTTATATATATATACATATATCTTATTTTAAGAAGAAAAAAAAGAATTTACAAACTTTTGGTTTAGAAAAATTAGTCAAAATAATGTATGTAATGAAATTGTATCCAACAAAATCTTAAACGATAAAAATTATGGAATTTTTCATACAATTTTCATTCATTCATTCATAAAGTGATGCACATGCGATACATAATAGTAAGGAATCGAGAGAGTTATGTATACAGGGTTGCCTTGCAAGAATGGTCCAAACTTTTTATGGTGATAGGCCAAGTCATGAAATTTGTATACAAACCCTTAGGTTAGGTTAGGTTAGTTTAGGAGGGGCGTGCCCAGCTCTGAGGCTGTTGCGTACACGGGGGCCTATTGATCCATTGTGATCCTCTATAACAGAGATTATGCTATTCCTCATGTTTGCCATTGAGACCTGCGCTAAATCGTCCAGTTCTCCAACAAACCTGTTTCCAAGGTAACGGAGGCGGTTTGTTTGGAGGTTTGGACAATCGCAGAGCAGGTGTTTAAAAGTTTCTATTTCTTCAACATCCTGCCAGAATCGGGTGCGTGTACACCCAATCCAGTGGCCATTATGCCAATGGCAAAATGTCCCGTCAGTACACCTATCAGGGTTCTGATATTCTTTTTACTCAGCGATAAAATATACTGAGTTTCCTTTTCATTAATTCTAGGCCATAAACTTCTAGAGATGGCGCAATCGTTCCTGGACATCCAGGAGTTATTGATTTGCTCTTTCGTTATTATGTCTATCTTCCTTTTGATTACGCTAATAGGGACGTTTAGTCCCATGTCTAATTGGCTACTACTGTCTGTATATAATATTGACCCCTTCCTTGCCAGTGCATCTGCTATGTCATTCCCTTCTATATTGCTATGTCCAGGAACCCAACAGAGTTTGACTTGGTTAGTGTAACATATGTTTAGTATGCCTCGACATTTTGCTACTACCTTGGATCTTGTAGTCTCACTGGCTAATGCTTTGATGGCAGCTTGGCTGTCCACGAAAAAAGTGATCTCTGACGAGCTCAGTTTTTTCTCTTAAAAAAATTTCGGCTGCTTTTTCAATAGCATAAATCTCAGCTTGAAAGACACTACACTCATCTGGGAGTTTGTAAGATTCTCTAATATTAAGAGCTTCACAAAACACCCCTGCTCCTGTTTCTTCTTCCATTTTTGACCCATCAGTGTAGAAGGGGATACCCCGTTCACTGAGTAGTGAGTTGGGCTCCCATCCATGTCTTTCTGGTATTATAACCGAGAAGTTTTTTCTAAAATCTATTACGGGTGGTAAGTAATCAGTGGTCACATCAAGTCCGGCATATCTTTGCCAGATAGACTCATGACCAAAGGTGCTGTGCTTCCCAGAGCCCATTTCCTTAAGTCGAAATGCACTTTTGGCTGCTGTACACCTTATATACTCATCCAGAGCTGGAAGGTTGAGAATAATTTTCAGCCCTACTTGTGGAGTAGACCTCCGTGCCCCCGTTATTCCCATACAGGCTAATCTCTGTACCTTGTTCAGGTTTTTGAGGTAGCTATCCTTTTCTACGGCTTTCCCCCATACAATCGAACCGTAGGTAAGTATGGGAAGAACGATCGCCGTGTACATCCATTGGATGACTTGCGGTCGCATTCCCCACCGGGTACCGAAGGTTTTTTTGCATGTGTAGAAATCATAAAGTCCTCTCTTTGTTCTTTCCTCTGTGTTTCGTTTCCATGTTAGCTTTGAATCAAGGATTACTCCAAGATATTTGGCTTCATTGGAGGGTTTCAGAGGTATTTTATTTAGCTTGGGAGGAGTAAAATCCTCTAGTTTTCTTTTCTTCGTAAACAGAACAAGTTCAGTTTTTGAAGAGTTAACCCCGAGACCGTTTTGTTCTGCCCATGAAGATAGTTCATTAAGTGCAGATTCCATAATATCCCTGATAGTAGTAAGAAACTTACCTGATATCAAAATTACTATGTCGTCTGCATAGACCACTGTTTTGATACCTTTATTCCTAAAACTTGTAAGAATTTTATTAACAACTAGGACCCATAGGAGAGGTGAGATTACCCCTCCATGTGGTGTGCCTCTTGTAACTGTTTTCTCAACAATAGTGCTTCCAAGTTGCGAGTTTATGACCCTACCACTGAGCATGGAATAAATCCAGTCTACAATGGCAGATTCAACTCCAACCTCTTCCAGAGCAGATTTTATGGACTCTGTTTTTACGTTTTTAAACGCTCCTTCGATGTCCAAAAATGCTGTCAGGGTATGTTCTTTGTACTCGAGACTTTTCTCAATTTGGGAAACTACTTCGTTCAACGCTGTCTTCACTGACTTACCCTTAAGGTAAGCGTGTTGGTAGTTGCACAAATTATTTGGATTGAGAAGGTCCCGAACATGCAGATCAAGAATTCTTTCCAGTGTGTTAAGAAGAAACGAAGAGAGGCTTATCGGTCTGTAATCTTTTGCAGTCGAATGTGTTGGTTTTCCAGCTTTTGGAATAAAGACCACTTTGACTTTTCTCCAGCTGTTAGGGACGTATCTAAGTTTAATGCAACTTTTGAAGATAACCCTTAGCCATGGGGTGATTATCTGTAGAGCATGTTGAAGAAATGCCGGAATAATCTCTTCTAGTCCAGGTGATTTAAAGGGTTTGAACGAGTTTATTGCCCGCATAATCTTCTGATCTGTGATAACCTGTTCCAAGTCTGGTGCTGGTTGATCAGTGTGTAAAGAGTTTGATATTATATAACCTGAGTCATCAGGACTCTTACATCCAGGGAAATGCGTTTCCATAAAGAGTTCAAATGTTTCCTGGCTCGAGTTCGACCACGATCCGTCGGGCTCGGGATGTTTGATATACCCCGGAATTGCCGGTTTTGAAGCAAGAATCGTGCGAAGCCTCGCTGCCTCACTTGTGTTCTCAATGGATTCACAATGTTTAGCCTATGAATTCTTCTTGGCTTTCCTTAACTCTTTGGAGTATAAATTAAGTTTAGCTCTATATAAATTCCAGTCTTTTTCTAATTTGCTCAATTTGCCTTTGTTGAAAAGTTTTCTGACCCCTGTTCTTAGTTTCTTAAGCTCACTACTCCACCATGGTGGATTAGTGGGTTTAGTATGCCGTTTTCATTTTACTAGTAAGGTTTTGAAAAACAGTGTCGATGGTTGAGGTTAACGAAATCGTTTCCTCCTCTGGAGGATCTTTGAATGAGTGTTTTGTTCATCCTGTCCATAATTGATTTTTTTTTTATTTTTACACTAAAACTTGACCAGTAAAAAAAGACCTATTTTGTGCATTAAAATAGTTTTAATTTTATACGCCCTTATTTTAAAAATACTAGATAAACTCATAGTAGTAGCCTTGGCGTGATGGTTAGTGCGATGGACTGTCATGCCGGAGGTCTATGGTTCGACCCCCAGCTTCGCCACCTATTTATTTAAAAAGAAAAAACGGCTACTGCCTCTTGCGAGGAATTGACAAATCCTCCAAGAGTATCTCCTGTCACAGAAAAGTGCCGCTCGTTAGCCGTTCGGATTCGGCAATAAACTGTAGGTCCCCTCCATTCCTGCAGACATGCACACAGGAATGGTTGAGAGTTGTAAGTCACTAGGCCTTAGTTCTTCATGAGCTGTTGTGCCATCAAATTTATTTATTTATTTAGATAAACTCATAGTTTGATCAAAATTAATTTTTTACTTCAATCATTGAAAGAGCATCAGGAAAAAACATTTTATGACTCATTATTGGTTCTTACTTTTAAAAAATTACCTTGTTCTTCTAGTTTCTAAAAATGCATATGGCCTCTGTATCAAAACGCGTTGCTATAAGGATTTGGCTGTAATCCATAACAATCGTGGTGTATTGAGGTAAAAGACTGTCATATTGGTAAAATTGAACAAACTCTGTTATTTTGAGAATTGAAATTAGTCTCTTAATTGATGCAAGATGTTACAAGTAGTAAAAAAAGAATTTAAATTCAAAAATTAAGATCGATTTAAAACAAAGCATCTTATATTTATTTATGTTTTCGAACCATGTTTTTTTGGATTTACATGGCTTTAACTTTCGATATAAGTCTAGCTTTGGTAAGTTTTATACATTTTGAAAAACTAGAAGAGTCATAAGAGTTTTTTTCAGGACGCTCTCTTAAAAATTAAAGTTTAAAATTAATTTTGATTAAACTATGAGTTTATCTATTTATTTATTTATTTACGTCTATAAGTAACAAAACTTTCTTAGAATAAGCAGATATGTACATAAAATAACTTAAATACTATAACAAAATAATTATCTTATTCATTAATGGCTTCAAGAATACTACTTAAAAATATTTCTATTTAAATCAATATTACATTTGTATAACGGTTAAAGTTAATACAAGTATTGGTGATTGGTTCATTACGACCATAATTTGTAGCATGATAAGAAATAAAGAAAAATTCCTCAATTCTAGGTTTTAGAGTTCTTGAGGGAGCATAATTACCAAACAAAGCTAAAAGAGGAGCACAGTCAATATGCCCTGTTATGACATCTCTCGCAAAAGTTATAAAACAATAAGAGGCTTTAAACCAATTAATTCACACCTGCTCTTTTACCTACGACGGTAAGGAAGTAGACCAATTCAGTTCTCGAAGCACATATCTAGAATTTTTTTTTTTTGAATTTTTTCAATACGTTGCATATCTTTATTAAATAAAGGCGTAAGTAAAAATGGCAGAAAATCAATAATGTACTACATACCTACATAAAGTTTCACATAGAGATACCTTCCCCATGTTTTCATTAATTAAACGAAATTTAAACTCGTTTCCCTTTGAAGTGTGGTTCTTATTAATAAAATTGAAAACCTCAAAAAAAAAAAAAAAAAAAATACCTACATTCTACAAATAGAGTTCGAATTATATTTTTACATGGATCAACGTCAATCACGCACTTAATATCCCGCCATCATGTCACTGCATACAGTTCAATGTACTGTAATATGGCGGCAAAAAAATAACTCTTCCGGAAGAAACAACATCATAACTTTGCAGCTCATGTGCAATGCAAGCACACGAGTACGAGACACGAATATAGCCGAGGAGTTTCTAATTTAAAAAATACCAGCCATTAACTTGGCCAGCAAACAGGTGAACACGTATAACTTACTTTATTCAGGTCAAAGTATCCATAAGTAAAGGATAAAATAAGCACTCTCGTGTGCACCTTTATGACTTAGTACCTAATATCCATTCACAATTTACTATGTATAATGTTCTTAAAATGGTTTTTAATCAATATATATGATATGCGTGCGGGTTGTAATTCTGCACGAGTTGTTGCGTCATTAATGTAAGGCATAACAAATATTAAAATTATATTATGGTTTATTTCTCCATAATTGTAAGACCGGAATAAAATATTCGTAGGTTAGTTACACAAGGAAAAATTAAGAAAATGGTTCAAAATTTTAGACTATAGTATCATTGTTAAAGCATTTTTAAAGTATAAATTGATGCTAGGTCAAAAACTATTTTCCAAATTTTAAACAATTTTACAGTAGTATTATCCTTTTCCAAATATTACTAAAGTTGTTCAGCTGGGGGTTATAAGGGAATTAGGTAAAGTACGATACTAGTTAAGAAATGATGAAAAATTTAGTAAAGTATCATGCTAAAACCTTAACATCAGGCTGAATGAGAATAATTTTTTTTTTTTTTTTTTTTTTTTTTAGAAAATTTAAATTTTCTAAATATTTTTTTTTCTGCTAATCCTATGTAGGCTTTAAGATTAGAAGATTTTAATTTAAAAAGGTCACAAAAAAGGAATAAGTAAATAAGTATTTTTATTATCCAAAATTTGTACATGTCTGAGGATTGTTTAAAATAAAAAAAAAAAACAAATTTGGTGACACAACGGCTCATGAAGAACCAGGGCCTAGGCTTAATCCGAACGGCTAAGGTAAACACCAATTTTCTATGACGAGAGATTCTCTTGGAGGGTTTGTCACTTCCTCGCAAGAGGCAGTAGCCCTGAAAAAAAATTACGGTCGAAGCGGCTGCTATTGACCAGACCTCTGGCATTATAGTCCAACGCACTAATCATTAAGCCACGGGCTACTACACGGTTTGCTTAAACTTTATTATTGTGAAGAAGCGACCCAGGGTAAAAATAAATATACAATTTATTGTAGTAACCTTGTCTTCTGGATTATGTAAAAATGGTCACGAAGTCGTTGAATACTTTTCACTATAACAATATTAAAATAGAACGTTTTAAAAGAATTATGTTCTATATTATGAGCTTGATATCCATTAGAGAATGTTTCAACAATCTTAAGGTGTGAAATTTTTGAAATTTTTCATTTCAAAAATGATTACGGAGTTTCGTGTCAGAATCTTAAATCTGAATTTTCGGCCATATTGCATACAGGGTGATTGGTATAAGATGCACCAAACTGCTGAAGCGAGTAGGTTGGGTTAAGACAAGAAAAGAATCGTATGGAGGGAGGAGGGTGTCTATTTCCCCCCGTTTAGGCAGAAGGGGCTATTTTCTAAAAAATTGACTTAAAACAGAAAAAAAAATATTTAAAAACAACGGTAAAATTTAAAATGCCATGCTATACCTTTTTGGAAAGCCAGAAATCTCTTCTTTGATTTTCATTTTAAATTAAGTTGTGTTAGTGAACAGTTTTTGAAAAATTTAATTTTTAAACTCGAAATTTTGAAAAAAAAAGTTTCAAACTAATATTTTTCAGAATTTTATGTAATTAAGTATAATTTTTGTTTTCAAAATTCAATGCTCTTATTAATTTTCAATAAAAAATAGAAAACCGGATGCTTAAATGTCTTTTAGTTTTTGAGAAAATTGAAATTAACAAAATCTACTTTACTACATATTTTGTAGAAATAGGATCTTTTGAACAACAAAATTACGGATGGAAGTCGAATTTAAGGAAAACTTACTTTTGTTATTTTTAATTTTCTCAAAAACTAGACTACATTTTGACATCTGGTTTTCAATGTTTGACTAAAAATTGATGGGAGTATTGAATATTAAAAATAAAAATACTACTAAATAACGTAAAATTTTGAACAAAATCAGTTTGAACACAATTTTTAATTTTTTTTTTAAATTTAAGTTTGAAAATTAAGTTTTAAAAAACTATTCACTAAAAGAACTTAATTTATAAACAAAATAGAAGCACATATTTCTGGCTTAACAAAAAAGTATAGCAAGTCGTTTTAGCTATTACCGATGTTTTTTAATGATTTTTTTTCTGTATTAAGTCAATTATTTTAGAAAATTGCTCCTCCTGTTATTTTCATTTTAAAAAAAAAACAACACAAACATAATATTTGCCAGTAAGACCTTGGGTCTTAGGGGGAAATATACCCCCCCGGATCTCAGCAAAAGATTCTGAAACACCCTGTAAATATTTTTTCTTAAAATTCACACACTTTATAGCCTTGGAAATTTCCTTCCAGTAGAAAAAAAAATTATCACGATATCTTTATTCGTTTAAGAGCTTTGATTTTCGCAACCAAAAAAGTCAATTGGCGCCACTGTGTGGCGTGACAGTCCAACACGCACTAAACAAACCTTCATATTACTTGAAAATTTTATTATAAAACCCTTTAAAAATTACAGTTAAACTTATTCAAAACAATCAATTAAAGTTCACTAAAAAAAAAAAAATATATCCAACCTTTTATTATTGATTTTATATTTTTTAATTGCACTTCAATTTACTGTAAAAACTTACTTTTTATTATTGAGCCATTAATGAACATCTTCAATGGTCAGATATAAAAAGCCCCTCCAGCCAGCTCGGTCCCTAGCTAGCTGCTTCCAGTTACGCACTCCAAGTTGGTTGAGGTCGTTCTCCACTTGTGTGCGCCACCTAAGGTGGGGTCTTCCTCTACTGCGCAGACCGTCAGGGGTAGATTCGAAGACTCGTCGGGCTGGTGCGTTGGTGTCCATACGCTCCACGTGTCCCAGCCA
Source organism: Epistrophella euchroma (assembly GCA_947049315.1). Taxonomy (NCBI): domain Eukaryota; kingdom Metazoa; phylum Arthropoda; class Insecta; order Diptera; family Syrphidae; genus Epistrophella; species Epistrophella euchroma. The sequence goes on from OX346246.1 coordinate 22,062,987, forward strand.
TTTCAGCCGCTGTATTTTCAGCTTCTTGACCAGGTCGACGTCGCTGTAAGGCCCGTAAAGCTCTACCCTTCGGTAGAACTTTCGAACATCTCCCCTGCCGCTAAATATATACCTATACTCAATTCATTCGTGGTTCTCAAAGGACAGTACCTACCTACATATTTTTATATTTAAAGATTTTTTTCTCTTTTTTAACAATTAAGTACTTACTTTATCTTTTATTTTCTTCTTTTAGTAAACAACAAAACTTTTACCACAATTTTCCTTTTGACAGGAAAAGAAACAACAGCAAATTGTGACAGTTAACATTTTTTATCTAAGCACTTGATATAGTTGTGTCTGTGCGGGTGGTGATGGAAGTTGGGGGTGTATACGTTAACGCTCTCAAGTTTTATCTTAGCACACAAAGGTTTTTTTATTGAAAAAATAAAATAAATGTATTCCCTTGCCTCAGGAGCTGTTTTCCCTTTAGATGTATCTTAAGCAAAAAAAAATACCTTTGTATTTCAAAGCTAGCTCAACTTATTTTTTCCCAAACCAACAACAGCTGCAACTTTATCATATTGTAAAATAAAATACAAAAAAAAGATGAATTAATCTATTTTTATTTTTTTAACCAAGATGGTGCTCAGTGTCAGTGGTTTCTTTGAGATGGTTCTATCAGAAACGTGTTTGTACTTTATGAAAATTGAAGGCAATGATGTGGTCTTAGTTAAGTTTCAAAGAAAACAAATACCTACCCCAAATGCAAAGGGATGATGTTTATTTTGTTTCTCTCATAAAAGAACGAAAAACAATTTTTTTTTTATTTTTCAAAGACTAAATTGTTTTTTTTTTTTTGGTATAAATTTATTGACTTTTGACGGGTTTCGTCCTTCAAAACGTAATCACGCCTGTATGTTAAAAACAAATCGAGACAAATGAAATATACGAAATACGGCCTTGCAATGAGAATAATTTTATGATGAGACGAACCCGTATCAGAAACTCATACAAATTTTTGATGTTGTTTGTCCTCTGATGTTTTGTGTTGATTTTCATATTTTTTAGAGAAAAGGTTCCTGAATTCGATGAAAAAGTTAAAATATTAAAATAAGGTAGCAGGTTCAACAAGACCGACAAAAATACACTTATTTTTGAATTTAAATTAAGTTTTATTTTCTTCAAGAAAAAGGTTAAAAGGTATTTTAAGTTTTTACTTATAAAACAGCAAACGATTGAGAGGGTTGGCTTGGTTGATTTATGAATCATGAAAATATCTTAAAATATTCTTGGAAGGTCTGCTAAATGTAACATTTGCCTTCAAAAGAATTTTAATTTCCAAATGATATGAGCTACCAATGACGACGGATGGTTTAAAATTTATGACTTATAAATAAATATTGATGTACATGCATACATACATATTTGGAATTAGTTGGTAAAGGGTCTTATTCATTATTCTGCAAACATCAAATATGTAATAAAATTAAAACGATCAATCTACCTGTTTGGATGAAAGATTCAGCCCCATCACGCAATATCTAGAAATTTCTAAAAAGTTTATTTCAAATGAAAAAAAAATAATCAAAAATCAAAGAAATTATAGGTATACACACTATAGGGTGGCGCTTATTTTGGAAATGTTCGAATTTCATTCATCAATCCCCCTAAAAGAGATGAGGCTGACTTAAAAAAATTCTGTACAAAATTTCATTGAAATCGGTTAACGTATAAACACGTGCCTCCGACCACTTGAAATTTCCCATACAAGTTACGGATAGATTTTTAGTCTTTTACTGAAAAATTCCGCAAAATTTTATTTGTTGATGAATAAAAATTAAATTTGGCAAAAAATTGTTTTTTTTTTCTTCATACAATTTGAAAAATTAAAAGTTGGTGAACTCTTCCGTCAGCGGCTGCAGCTCCGTATGCGGCTACGTTTCGTTGTGTTCGCAACATTGAATTTTTGTGTATTCAATATTTTGACAGCTATTCCAGCTCCGACTCCGGTTCCGTGTCTCAGTCACCATTCTGCTCAGGCAGTAAATCTGGCGTCTACTTCTGCTGTGAAAAAAATATGAACATGTAAAAAAGGCCCCCTCCGAAACAAAAAATTACTTGGCTGCACAACTCACACCAAAAATAAGTCGAATGCAAAAAACTCATATTTGCAATGGGTTTTTTTTTTTTCAATACAGCCAGGCTTGCCAGATTGCGCGATATATCGCGACACGTACGATATTTTTTTTTACTTCGCGGTTTAAAACTTGGTTTTGCGTTATCGTTATATTTTTGCGGTTTTCGCGATATTAATTTTACTTCAAATTGGCCAGTTTGAATGAAGAAACTCGTCCGTTTACATACTTTTTGAAAGGTGTCGTGATTTTTTTTAAGCAAATATAAGCTTAAACAGAGCAATGATTGCGTGAGAAATTTTAATACAACATTTTTTTCCTTAAAAGTGAAATTGAATTTATTGCGAATTCATTTTTTAACAAAATAAAAACACCAAAAATGATTTCACTGTTTTTTTTTTTTTGCTTTTGCGGTTTTCGCGATAATGAAGTAGCTGATTTTGCGATATTTTGCGATATTTTTCTCAGATTTTGCGATATAACCTCATAAAAATCTGGCAAGCCTGAATACAGCACGCGCATTTATGAATTGGTTTCTTTTTTTTTCTGGGAATTAGAATATAAACTTGCTTTATCGGACCTGATTATTATAAGAATCATGGCCTTAGCCTTAATTTCCTATATGCAAAGGGTACTTGGTAAATTTCTAAGAATAAAGTCAAAAGGGATAGTAAAGGGTTTTCCAATATAGCCATCTTGTATGTCTTGTTTTTTTTTTCTCAGAACTTAAATATTCATCCTTTTGTTCCTGTTCAACAATCAAAAATTATGTTTTTTTTCAAAAATTAAGCATAAACACACAATAATCTGAGCCGATCATTCTGATTTGAAAACGCAACGAACGAAAATGTTTTTTTTTAGGTTCAAATGTTACTACTTTAGGCGAGCTTTACGAAAACGCAACGTAGCGGTTTCATTTCACCTGTCAGGTAAGCAACTCATATAAATTGCATCAAAATTATTTTATAATATAACTTGGATCTTTTTTCACATGTAGTTGTCATTATTTTGAAAAAATTATAATTTTGATGACATTTTTCAATAGTTCGAAAATAATACCTCAAAATTTTCAAAATTTCGTATTTTTAAGGGCCTAAAAAACACGAACAATTTTTTTTTTTTGAAAAAATTCCAAAAACAAGTCGATTAAATTATATGTACTTTAAATAACTCTTAAATTAAGAATTTAGTTTATTTAATTTCATCATCAGCTAAGTTCCAGACCTCCTCAGATATGACGTTGAGTTTTCGCAACGCTATAGCTGGAAATGAGTTAAGATTAGCTTGTCGCGAGAGAAAATTGAAATATAAAAATGAGTTTCATCCGATAAATAATTCACCTTAAAGTTTTTTGTTCTCCCGTACCTGATTTGAAAAGCTATTGTGAGTTTCAGTAAAAATTTAGGCCTCAAAAGGCATTACATTTCCCAAACAAAATGCCATGGAATATTTTTGGGGCGAAACACTTTCTGGGGATATGTTCTTCAGGTGTAACTTTTGTATAACTTTTCAAACATTTGTTCAAAACATTGATGTCATTTTAAGCACTATTATAAGTACAAACAACTTAAAAAAAAAAGTATTCAACTTAAGTGAAAAATATTTAGTCTTAAAATGTGTGTCTCAATCTTTAGCTACTTCCCCACAACCAAATCCTTGAACCGCTCGTGGCCGTCATCTAATTAAATTTTTATTGAATAAAGACCTAAAGCCGACGGCACGGCGCGGCGGCGGCGCGTGGACGTCGACGAAATATTTAATCTTGTATATTAATAGGTGTACCTTACCTATATCTTAATAATAGCGGCACTTTTGATAAAAAAGAAGCCTGTGAAACAATTTAATACACACCCAAATATTTAATTACTTTTTTATGTAATTAGGAAATGTGTAATTAACAAAATATAGGCACCTAATCTGCCTACACCTAAGATTTTTAATTTCTTGGACTATTTTATCTCCTATATGTAATCAACACGAAATTCTAACACAAAAAATCTTAAGTAAACAAATTTCTTTATGAAACAAAAAAAAAATAAATTCGAATGAAGACAGTATAATGTTTATTGTTGGTTGGATATTCAAATGAAATGTATGTTATTATTAATGCTCGTAGTTAATTAGGCAAAAAAGACCTAGAAAGTGTACACACGCTGAGTTTTCAAAAATTAAATCAATATTAACTGAAATAATTGTTTGCTTTTCAAATTAAATGGATTTTTGTTAAAAAATAAAAAAAAATGCTTTTAACTGTACCAATTCGTATTTCAAAGTATGTTTTTTTTTTTGTTTTTAATTCATCTACCTACAGTTGTTTATATATATAAAAAAAAAAACATAATGAGAACTTTTGAAAAGATTTGTATTTACTTTTTTAGAATTTATTTACCCAGATAATAAAAATAAATAAAAAAAAAAAGGTATGTATTAATCTATGATTATTCCATTGACGTGATGGATATAAGAGGGTTGGGTGGGGTTAAAGAAGGGTGCAAATTGTCTTATTTAATTAATTTGAAACATTGCTTTATTTTTTAAGAAGTAAGAAGTATACAATAAACAGTGTGTTTCCAAGTCCTTGACCAATGCTGTGTGAATTTACTTTCAGGCATGTTCTAAGAAAAATATTATAAGTGGGTCTATTTCCCCCATTTTAGTTCAACAATACATGTACATATGTATGCTAGTTATATGTAAAATGCTAGTTATATGTAAAAAGCTTCTATGTATGTACAGTACATAATGTATAAAAATGGATTGTGGTTTGTTTGGATGCTTATAACTTGAAAACGACTGGATCAAATTGGAAACTTCCTTCTGCGGGTTTGTTAGTAGTTGCTACGCGAAAGTTTAGAAAAAAAGAAAAGTCAGAATATCCTCAACAGGTGGTGTTGTAGGCGTACATTTCGTTAGGCGCACATTTAGGATTTCTGTTCAATAAATAGGCTCCGAAACAACCATATTGATTGAGCTCAAAATTTCAGGAAATCTTACGTGGAAGTCCAAGAGTAATTCTGTGCGTGTTGGTCACTATCACTGTCTCGTCGGTCTAGCAGTTTGCCAACAAGGTGCAGCAGCGCATGCATTTTTGGATAAATTTTTCGATTTTTATTGAAAATTCCAAAAAATCTTAAGTGATAGTCCCAGAGTTCTCCTGAATGTGTTTGGTCAAAATTGGTTTAGCAGTTCGCCAAAAATGCAGCAGCACATGCATTTTCGAAACTGCCATATTTTGTTAAAAATGAAAGGAAATCTTAGGTAGTAGTCCAAGAGTATTCCTATGCGTTGTTTGTTAGAAATATGTCTTACAACTGGCCAATAAGTTGAAGGAGTGCATTTATTCGTTTTTGGACAAATCTCGCAGAAACCATGAACCGATTTTGAAAATTCTTTTTTCTTTGAAATGTTCACCTTAGATAATGGCTTTAAAGATAATTTTTTAAAAGTTAGTTATTTATAAAGTAATGGGGTAAACATAGAACGACATGTAAGCATGAATAGCACCTAGAACAAATACGCAAACAACTTTATTTTGAGGACGATACAACGTTCGCCGGGCTCCGCTAGTGTATAGGCATATTTTTCTTTTTCCACGCAAAGTTTAAAAAATTCTTTTGCAATTAGGAAGAACGTAGAATGTTATTTTTTTTTTTAATTTAATTACAATAAACTAGCTGACCCGGCGAACAACGTGCCACCTTTAATTCATTAAATTATTAATGTTCCTTTCGAAAGTCGAGCAATCTCTAATTGTTATCACGACTTTTCTGGCATATAATAATAATAATAATTTATTAATCCGTTTAAAAACTAACGTTAGAACTTATAGGTATAGAAATATAAAAAATATAAAAACCTAATAAATATATTTAACTATAATAATGTATTAAAAAAATTGTCTTTTCTTGGATGATGTTTACCCGTGTTATGTGCGAACGAACAAAAAACTAATTCAGAAAATTTAGATGTTTTCACGATTTTCTAATTTTGTTGGTTGAATTTTCTAATTTTAGTTCGAATTTTTCAATTTTCGGCTCCGTTGTGTGTTAATCTGGTTCAATAAAAATGCAATAAAAAAATAAGCAACCGAATCGGATGATGTTTAGCCAAGTTAAGGGATTCATTTTTATATACGTATATAGATATTTAAAAAAAAAAACTAATTTCTTTAATTTTTTTTTAATTATTTTTTTTTTTTAATAAAAATTCTGAAAAATATTAGATTGTGTATTGTAACTTTATGAAGTTTTATTCCTTCCTCCTTTCCCTCTCATTGTGATATTCAAAAATTCAAGACCAATGTACACCGACATCTCTTTTCAAATCCCTTCCTCCTTACCTAATGCTCGCACTGTGTCTCTGACATATTAGACATATTAAGGGTACCAATTCCCTTGAGTGCGCGTAAATTATAAAAAAAAAAAATTTAAGGTTTTTTCTTAATTTTGTATTTTCAAATGCAAAATTGTAGCTTCAAATTTTAAAAATTGTATAAGTTTATTATAAAATCAAAAAAAAAAATTAGTATTGGAAAATATTAACTTTTAAATTAATTTTTTAAATTTAATTTTAATAATTTCGTTCAAATATATTTAACTTCGTTTTTTTTTTAATTTCTCACAACCTTTCAAATTTCGAAATAAAATAATTGTATTAAAATTATAACAAAATAGGTTGGAAATTATGTAAAATAAATCGAACATTTGTGGGTACCTATACATTAATTAAAAATAATTGACACTTTTTGAATGAATATTTCAAAAACTAAAGCATGCTAATAAAAAGCGGGTACAAAAAAATCCATGTGCGTTCTCAGAGCCCTATTAGCAATCTCAATTACATATGAATAGGATTCTACAGCAAAATTTCTCAGTTTTTCCGTGGATTCACTTACTCAATATTTGACTTAACGTAATCTCTGTCTAAGATCTCTCCTGTTTGTGATCAGTGCCTACGTTCTGTAACTCTCACATCGAAGAAATCAGTCGGGAAATGGTGAAAAATGGAACAAAACTCATGTATTTTGTTTCAGTTTACATCGTTTCTCGACCAATTTTATGCATGTGAGAGTTACACAACAACGTAGGCACAGATTTCAAACTAATTAAAGCTCTAGTCAAAGCTCAGTGGATGTGTACTATTTTTTTTTTTTTGTGTTATGTACTCCAAAATTCTGTATTTGTAAATTCTGTAAATTATAAAAGAAAAATGGTTTTTTTCAGTGCGCACTTTTTTCATCATTTCTTTTTTTAATTAACAGAATTTTCAAATACAGAATTTTAGATTTCCAGAATTTGGGAACACAGAATTTTGGATTTACAGTATTTTAAAATACGGAATTTAGAAACCGAATTTTGACCCCAAACCTTTTTTTTTATTAATAATCATTACTTTGTGAATTTTTTTTTTCTTCGCAGTCAGCAGCGATTAAAATGGTAAAAATGGAATTTATTTCCAACTTCTTATACCTTAATTTATTTAAACTTTTAAAGTGAAATATTTTTCTGATTTAATTTCAATTTTCCATTTCATTTTCAATATTTAATCCAATTGCCAAATAAAATAATTTTAAACATATTTTCGCGTCATCACAAAAATGACGGATTGTTAGAATTGAATTATAATTCCACTCTGAGTACGGTCTAACATTAAAAATAAATTTTATATGTTAATTCCTTTGTTTATGGAGATCAGCCCGTGATTTTAATAGCCTTTAGTTTACGAAAATTAGTTTTGTCCCACGTGGCTCAAGTAGACCCATTAATTACATAGTCAGTGGGCCGGAGCCCTATGGGGGGTGGCAAACCATGCCCTCCGACTGAAGGCCACAAGAAAACAGTCATAATTTTCATTAATCCTTAGTAAAAAAAAATAAAAAACTGTATGGATAAGTGTTAATAGATTAGAGCCAAGGGGGGGGGGGGGGGGCAGATTCCCTGAATGAGTGGCAACTTAGTCGCCCAAGTTGGGAGAATTCGTATTTTTAACCTCCGTAAATAAATTTATATATACTTACATGAGAAACTTAAAAAGTGAAGAAAACTACAACAAAAAACGAATAAATCCTCTTTAAGAATTAAAAACATTTATTTTCGAGTCAATGATCATTTTTATGATCTTGTTACATTAATTTCAAAATGTTCTATTTTTGTAGATATTCATTAAAAGCCTTGAAAAAAAAATTAAGTTTCCATCAACAGAAGAAGCTACAACCAACGAAACCACATCAATCATGACATAATCATGACATTGATTTCTCAAATCTCATGCAAAGGATATGAAAATGTTGGCTTAGCAATTGCCTCATTTTGTTGACCAATATTAGTTTACTTTGGGAAATTTCATCATAATCATGCTAGTCATCATCATCAACTATCCATTAGTTTGTGGTATTAAATATCAACAGCACTTGTGCTTGTGCCACACCCATCCGGTCCATCCTTCTTCATCCTCATCACACTTGGGTATAATGACCACAAAAATTTTGAGCAAAGATAAATCAAATGGCGTGTCACAGTCATTTCTTCATAAACTAAAATAGAATTTTCTATCTTTATTTATGTAGACCTTCACCATTTAGTTGAAAACCAAAAATTTGCTTTATTTGACCATTTAAGTTGTTTTTGTTGTTGTTGTTATGGAAGTTTGTTGAAAATTGAAAGGATATAGAACACCATCACTCTGAAGATAAATGATTATTTCCGAAAGAATCTTCTAAATCCAAAATATCTTTTCATATTATATAGCCATCATCTGTCCTATATTGTCGTTCAGGATGCGGTGAGTAGATATGGACGTGAGGTGTGAGCTTCCTCATCACAAAACTAATTTTCATGGGTTTCCTTTTCCTTTGGACATCTACACATGTATAAGGATTATTTTATTTCGATTATTATAGGAAACTTCGATGCTTTTAACAGATTCAATTTTTGAGATGTGAATTGGTTTTCCTTTTTATTGTCAAAAAAAAATAATGGATTCTTGGATTATTTTTGGAAAAGACATTTTTGTCTACTTAAAGAAAGGTTTTTTAGTTAAACTCTGGGAATGACATTATCTTGGTTCCTTTTGCTGACATATAAAATGTTTACTTTAAGGATTTTTAAGTACGTATAACTTAGTTTTATTTTATTTTTTTTTATTTCATTTTTTTTTGTACATGAATATATCTTTTATAATATAATAATGAATCCCTTTTTGTGTTCGTACGTGCATAATTCGGCTATCAACATATTTTTATAGGAAAGGACATTTATAATTTAAGTATAACTTATTCGTTCTATTAATGTAGAATTTAGGGTAGTTCTTCACACAGGTATTTGTGGTACTAAGAAACGTTTAATATGCAGGGTGATCGGTATAAGATGCACCAAACTGCTGGAGCGCTGAGGCTGGGTTAAGACAAAAAAAATCGAATGGGAGGGGGAGTCAATTTCCCCCGGTTTAGGCAGGAAGGGCAATTTTCTAATAAATTCACTTAAAACAGAAAACAAAATAATATTTAAAAACAACGGTACAATTTAAAATGCCATGCTATACTTTTTTGGAAAGCCAGAAATCTCTTCTTTGATTTTCATTTTAAATTAAGTTGTGTTAGTGAACAGTTTTTGAAAAGTTAATTTCCACAATCAAAATTTTGAAAAAAAAAATGAAAAAAAAAGTTTCAAACTAATTTTTTTCAGAATTTTATGTAATTAAGTATAATTTTTGTTTTCAAAATTCAATGCTCTTATTAATTTACAATAAAAAACAGAAAACCGGATCCTGAAATGTCTTTTAGTTTTTGAGAAAATTGAAAATAACAAATTCTACTTTACTACATATTTTGTAGAAATAGGATCTTTTGAACAACAAAATTACGGATGGAAGTCGAATTTAAGGAAAACTTACTTTTGTTATTTTTAATTTTCTCAAAAACTAGACTACATTTTGACATCTGGTTTTTAATGTTTGACTAAAAATTAATGGAAGTATTGAATATTAAAAATAAAAATACTACTAAATAACGTAAAATTTTGAACAAAATCAGTATGAACACAATTTTTATTTTTTTTTTTTTTTAAATTTAAGTTTGAAAATTAAGTTTTAAAAAACTGTTCACCAAAAGAGCTTAATTTATAAACAAAACGGAAGCACATATTTCTGGCTTAACAAAAAAGTATAGCAAGTCGTTTTAGCCATTACCGATGTTTTTTAATAATTTTTTTCTGTATTAAGTCAATTATTTTAGAAAATTGCTCCTCCTGTTATTTTCAATTTTCTCAAAAACTAAAAGACATTTTAGCATCCGGTTTTCTGTTTTTGACTGAAAGCTAATAAGAACATTGAGTTTTGAGAACAAAAATTATACTTAATTACATACAATTTTGAAAAAAATTAGTTTGAAACTTTTTTTTTTCATTTTTTTTTTTCAAAATTTCGAGTGTGGAAATTAACCTTTTAAAAACTGTTCACTAACACAACTTAATTTAAAATGAAAATCAAAGAAGAGATTTCTCGCTTTCCAAAAAGGTATAGCATGGCATTTTAAATTGTGCCGTTGTTTTTAAACATTTTTTTGTTTTCTGTTTTAAGTGAATTTTTTAGAAAATTGCCCCTCTTGCCTAAACCCCGCTTCCATACGATTTTTTTCTTGTCTTAACCCCAACCTACTCACTCCAGCAGTTTGGTGCATCTTATACCGATCACCCTGTATAAAAATTGTGCGACGAATTTGACCTGTTCGTCAGTGATTAAAAGACAAAAAAACATATGTGCCGAAGGAATTAATAAGGGATAGTTTAGGGATAAAATGAAGGAAATAAAGGGATACATTTCGCAATAGATTTCAATTTTTTTTAAACAACAAACTCTGCCTTAACTCTAATTATATAAAATGACCTGTAATGCTGTGATGTACAGATTTTTAAGTCTAACTAATAATATGCTGATAAAAAAGTACGTATACGCCACAGTGACCCCATATTAATGCTTATTTTGTATTATTTATTTTAAAGGGTCTGTAATATTATACATATGAATTAAAAATAGGCAAAGAATAATAAAGAGGATTTTTTCACCTCTCTCTCTCTCTTCTTATTGGTACATGTAAGAGAACAAGTTCCCAAAAAACAAAGGAAATATACAAATTTATCAGTGTGTAACATGTTTAGTAGCCGTGGCGTGATGGTTAGTGCGATGGACTGTCATGCCGGAGGTCTAAGGTTCGATCCCCAGCCTCGCCACCTATTTATTTAAAAGAAAAACGGCTACTGCCTCTTGCGAGGAATTGACAAATCCTCCAGTAGTATCTCCTGTCACAGAAAAGTGCCGCTCGTTAGCCGTTCGGATTCGGAAATAAACTGTAGGTCCCCTCCATTCCTGCAGACACGTACACAGGAATGGTTGAGAGTTGTAAGTCACTAGGCCCTAGTTCTTCATGAGATGTTGTGCCATCAAATTTATTTTATTTTTTTAACACGTTTGGCTATATTTTTTTAAGGGTCATAACATTTGGTTATTTTCATCTTCATCTGATGGTAAATCCTCTAGAAGTAGGTACTCAATTTTTTTTATTATATATTCCAGTTCGAATTCATAGCTAAGACAGGACAACGTCTGTCGGGTCCAGCTTGTTGAATATACATGACAATGACAAAAAAACCTTAATAAATAAAGGAAACAGTCTGAGTTATTTAAAAAATTATTTTGAATTTTCCACAGATATAGACATGTGGGATGGTATATTCCATATCTCAAGAGCTTATATACATATAAAGGTACAATTATTGATTTTTTATTAAATAAAAAAAAATTGTTGCCAAAAAAAAGAAAGTATATGAGCCTATAAACATTTTCAAAATCATCTTAGGTGCTTTACCTTCTTATCCTAAACGACTTTAAATTTACCTAAATTAATTTGTTGCCTTTTTTGTACAGCGTGCATGCGTAGCTTGTATACATATACACCTACTGAAGAAAACACCAATTCAATATAATGTAGATAGGTAGGTATAAGGTTCCATAGTATCTTAAATGCACAGCACATAGACCTGAAGAAATTTAACATAATTAATTGTATGCAAATTAAAAAAGTCCTTTTATTTCGAATTTATATACGCTAGCTGTTTCTTGTGAAACCTTTTTAACCTTTGGTTGTTTGTAAAGTTGATGGTATATTTATCATAGATTTTAATTATTCCCTTTTCTTGATGTTTACTTTCAGGTCGAGCAGATTCAGGCAGAATTTAAAATTCTGGCCTTGCAGTTTCATCCTGACAAGAATAGTGGGGATAAGGAGTCGGAAGGGAAATTTCAGAAGTTAAAGGTGAGTAAAAGGTTGGCTTAATGATACCTGTGCAATTAATTCTTGACGTAGGAATGGGCTGTGGGATGGGTATCTTAACACCCTATATTTATGGGATAATCGCAAAATATGTATAATGACCTTACCTACTATTTGAAGTCGATTAGATCGTGATAAGAGGTCGAGAAGTTTCAGTCCAGGGTTACGTTACAGTCTAAGACTTTTAGCACCTTATTTTTGGAATTTAATTGGTTAGCCATAGTATTTTTTAAATAATTTTTTAAAATTTGAAGGTTATAGAAATTTTTAGCACCGAATTTATGGGATATTCGATAAAATATATAGGTTCTTTCTCATAGGTTGATTCATCATCATAAAAGTTCAGCTATTTTCAATAATTGGTCAACTTTAGATATTTTTTATGATTACAAAAAAAAAAACAAAAGAAAATCAATTCCAAAGTCAATAACGTTAAATTTTTTTATTTTTTAAATCAAAACTTAAATGTGTCGTTGATTATCAAACAGAGGCTAAAAAACTTGGAACATGAAACTTTCCGAACTGAAAGTCAAAGACTTGATCTCTTTCCACAACGTGACGAACAGGCTTTAAAGTTACCATGTCCTCCGTCAGACGCCTTAGACCACAAGCCAGTGGGCAACGGATTTTTGAAGGAAACACTCTTATAAAATCACAAAGGTCACACGAGTTAAGCTATCACAGTGGGGCGCTTCAGCACTAATGGGGTTGTCACCGAGCTAGGGTGCTCGGGGCCGCTATTTCTTTTTCTCTCATATAGGTCCGGTGCTTTTCTTCCTAGTTACTAATGATCTTCCTGCGGCATAGATGTCATAATGCCAAAATGGATCTATATGCTGGTGATGCTCAGAATAAAGTTCTACGGACCTGTTGATCCTATGTAAGACTGTGTTGCGAGATTAAATAAAAACTTGGATCGAATGTATGCCTGGGCTCAACAACCTGCTATTAAATTCTGAAAAACCTAAGGGCATAATTTTGTCGAAAAATATAATCGATTCTTCTTTTATTAGGCCTCAACCAACAAGCCCCTCCTGCCAGCTCGGTCCCTAGCTAGCTGCCTTCAGTGACGCACTCCAAGTTGCTTGAGGTCTTTCTCTACTTGTGTGCGCCACCTAAGGTGGGGTCTTCCTCTGCTGCGCAGACCGTCAGGGGTAGATTCGAAGACTCGTCGGGCTGGTGCGTTGGTGTCCATACGCTACACGTGTCCCAGCCATCTCAGCCGCTGTACTGACAGCTTCTTGACCAGGTCGACGTCGCTGTAAAGCCCGTAAAGCTCGTTGTTAAATCTTCTCCTCCATACTCCATCGATACAGACTGGACCGAAGATCACCCGAAGAATCTTCCTTCCAAAGCACCCAAGCAGATTCTCATCCGTTTTTGACATGGTCCATGCCTCTGCCCCATATAGCAGGACCGGGATGATTAGGGTCTTATATAAGGTCTCCTTGGTTGTCTGAGATAGGGCTTTATTACTCGAATGCCTCCTTAGCCCGAAGAAACAGCGATTGGCAAGAGTAATTCTTCGTTTGATCTCTGCACTGATGTCATTTTGCGATGTTATAATGAAGCCCAGGTAGACAAAGTCCTTGACGACTTCGAAGTTGGATCTATCCATCGTGACGTTTTTCCCACTAACAGCCAAACCCATTTTCGCCGCCTCCGATTCAATACTTGCAAACGCGCCGGTAACAGCTCGCTTCGTTCTCCCAATGATGTCAATATCATCTGCATAAGCAAGTAGTTGAACAGACTTCTGAAAAATTGTACCTCTGTTGTTGACTTGCGAGTTGCGTACAATTGCTTCAAGAACGATGTTAAACAGGTTGCATGATAACGCGTCGCCTTGCCTCAAACTTTTCTCGACATGACGACATCAAAGGGTTCGTTGGTGTTCTTGCCGACTTTGACGGAGCAGCGAGATTTCCAGTCGCTATTAAATTGAAGCGAGTTCGAACTCTTTTTTAACTTTTTACTAACCAATTATGACCAACCGTTGCGTTGATGTCCAATTGCACGCAACTTTTAACTTTTTTCGAATATCTCATATTTGTGCTGCTTTTTGAAAGAATCAATTAAGAAGAAGTCAATTATATCTTTCAAATTCCATAAAATAAGGTGGGCAATGTTGATAGTTTTCAAATAACTTGCAAAAGTGTTTAAAAGTTTGATTCCCTGTCTAAACTGTTGGGCATTATTAAAAACACTTTTTGCTTGATTAAAAAGCTATTACTGGTGTTATGCATTATGCATTAATAAATTAACTAATTCCATTTCGTGGACATGGAATTAGGTATTTAACTAATGCATAAAGAGCTAACTATATTCATGAATAACAAAAATAAAATTGAATTATTCATACCGAAAACCTCATCGTACTCAATAGAATATTATTCTACTCTTTTTCTTGATGGGATCTCATTTTTGTATTTTTTTTTTGTATCCCATTTTTACTCTCAAAAGAAAATTTAAAGTATTATAAAGTAATTTAAAAAACTTTTATCCACCCTGTGTTATGTTTCAAAGAAGCAACAAAATAAACAGAAACACAAAAAAAAAAAAAACGACTCCTTAACTTGAAAGACGTTCGTCAATCATTGCTGGAATATCGATCAGGGTGGTGTGCATAGAGTACATTATATTATCTAGAGAACCGACTCGTACCCCTCTTGCCTGAAACACCCGCAAATTTTATTTGAGTCGAGTAAGAGAAAACTCTCTTATTTTACATTTCAAATGCACGGGACCACTAATACATGCTTAAAATATAGGGCAAACTGTATACATATTGTGGTTACGGTTCCATTTAAAATGCACGGGACAACTAGCTCATACAAAATCTAATGGGCAAATCCTTTCAGTAGAGCTTGTAGGGTGAAAGAGAACAACCACCTTAAGTCGGTTCTCTAGATAATATAGGTACTCTATGGTGGTGTGTGCGATGTTGTGCGATGAGACAAAGTTTGTGGAAAAATACTTTTAACAAAGTTAAAAGAGAAAAGGTGCAAAGGATTGGGCTGTCAGTCATTCGAGAAAGCAATCATCTTCTCATTGACTTTGTATATACCTAACCTACTATACCGTTGTTAGTTATGCTTCTGCTAACAGGCTATATAACACTAATGACAGTGTTTTGTTAAGTGTCAGCTTTGATGTTCTTCAGAAATTTTAGTTTAACTTTTTTTTATATTTTCTAAAGAATTGATTTTGTTTATTATTATATTTTACTGAGGAATTAGGGTCAAGTGGTGACTGGTGGCGATGCGATGGGGATTGGCGCGTGTGAAGAAATCGATTGATAAGCAAGGACCCATCAAGGGGGGTTTATATTGAATTGTTTAGTTAACAATGTGAACAGTGTTTACCCTTGTCAGATATCAATCTGAATTTTGTTTGAAAATGAGTGGGGTGCCGGTGCGGGTGTGTGGCTGAATGGTTTTTGTTTTCATAAAATATAAAATTTAATAAATTAAGTACCTGAAAATGTTTTATTTGAAACTTGATGAAAAGCATCTTTACTAGTTGGAATAGAAATCGCTCATTTTCCAGACTTTGTTTCCCCCTCCGGAAAAAGGTTGCCTTAAGACTTTTAGGTGACACTTGGAAAAAAAAATATTATAGAAACGTCAAAATATAGTTTGTTGCCTACCTATCAAGCCATGAACTGTCAAAATTCATTAAAGGATGGCTCCGATTTAAATGGATTAAAAAACCTCTACAAAATTCAAATTTTACCTCAGAAAATTAGAAATTTTTCCGATTTTATTTTTTGCTCCGGAAAAAGTTGATTTTAGACCGATACCGCGACCGAGAAGAGACTGGCACATTAAAATTTTAATGAGAAAATTAAAAGCCTTAATTTTTTATAAGTTATTGTGCAACCAAATATATTTTATTTTTAATTTTATTTACAAAAATTTAAAAAGTGGGCAGTGGCTTATTCAGGTTTTCTAGGCCCTGGGCTTTTTATAATCTGCCGCCTTTTCCTCAGAATTTAGTATCTTTTCATCACATCAGTTTTACCATCACTGATGTTCGGCTATTCCTGATTGTACTTAAGATTGCAGTTAGGTGTTAGGCCAATACCACACGAGCGTCCAAATGGACAAACTTTCATTTGGAAGGGCGTCCAGTATAAAACTCTCTTGATGTCACACGAACTTCTTTTTGTACGCGCGGACGGAATATTTTACTAAGTTAGTTCCTTTTCTTTGGTTAATAAATCTAATTAATATATAATTAATAGGTGAAAATTCAAAAAACGGCCCCTACCGCCTTTTCTGTTGTAATGAGCCCTATAAAACGTATAACATTTTTTGAGAGAGGAGCTGGGGCAGTCACAATTTGGAATATTGTTTTCAAAATTCTGAAAATTTTCATCAACTTTTAAATTTAGAATACTTTCTTGGTTATAAACTGATGAAATAACCTCCATTTCTTTTCTTGTTAGATCTATAACTATAAAATTACACATTATTTTAGGCAAGGGTTCAGGGAATAACTTTGCATAATTAGTTTCTCAAATTTCTGAAATTTTACATCAAGTTTTCAATTTAAAATTTCAGGAATCTAATTCAATTGCACTCCCATTACGTTTTTAGGGTGGAAGGGGGTACTTTTCCTCAAAATTGTTTTTGAACACAATTGTAGCCTAACATTTTGTCTTTGATTTAAGATTTTAACCTTGAAAATCGGATAATTAAAACGAAAGATATAATTTTTTTTTTTAAAAAAAGCTTAACTTTGAAGATTGACACAATTTGGCAATTAACGGACCTTTACAGGACAAAATTTTTTTTGATGGATCTGTAGGAGGGATCAGTGTGATTGTAAAAACGAGTTTTCGGGGTTGAACTCCCCCCCATTTATCCACCATTTTGGATAAGGGGGTCCAAAAAGGTCTTCACGATATCTTGAGAACCATTCATCGGACAAACAAAATTTTACCACATTTGTGTAGAGAATTAAATTTTCTACAATTTATGTTAACACACTTTTTATCGTAAAATTGAAAACAAAAAAGTTATAACAAAAAGTAATACAAAAAGTTATAAAAAGGTGGTCATTCTAAGAAATGTATCTTAAAGAGGATATAAAATAAATAAAAGAAGAAGAAAATGATACTTTTCTTGACAATTATCATCTTTTTTTGATTATAGCTTTTTTGTTTTCAATTTTACGATAAAAAGTGTGTTAACATAAATTGTAGGGAATTTGATTCTCTACATAAATGTGATAAAATTTTGTTTGTGTGATGTATGGTTCTCAAGATTTCGAGAAGACCTTTTTACACCCCCTTATCCAAAATGGCAGCCAAATGGGGGGGAGTTCAACCCCGAAAACTCGGTTTTACACTCACACTGATCCCTCCTACAGATCCATCAATTAATTTTGTCCTGTACAAAATGCAAGGTTCGGCCCAAATGTTGTAACATTTCAATGGACTATATGAGCTCATAGAACAAAGGTTCTAATATTGCCGTTATCTCAGCTCAACGGTACTTTAAGAACTAATTTTTTTTAATTTAATTTTGGATCCATTATTTATATTATCTGTGAAAATAAAAACACAAAAAAAAAGTTATCTAAAAATTATCTGGAAGCGCGTCCATTTGGACGCTTGTGTGACCATACTAATTTATGACAGTACCCCTCATGCCGTTTAACAATCTGCTCGGCATGAGGTTCAAACAATCGACAAAGTTGGACGCGCGGATAAAACCAATAAGTGGACGCTCGTGTGTCCATTCCTATAAGTTTTCTTGGTTCTCATGACGTAGTTCCAAATGGATGCGCAGAAAAAGACGCTCGTGTGACATTGGCCTTAGATACTCCGAATATGGTTTCCCTCACTTACTGAGGATAGAGTTATCGGAAGCTGTTTGCACACCAGCTATGGAGGTGGACAGTTGACTGCTTTAAAAAAATTTTCTCGATTAAAAAAATATAAAAATCATTTTATTAAAATTGTGGTTCACTAGGGCGTATACGCACTTCTTTTTAATAAAAAAAAAAAAAATTACTAAAATTTTTTTTCAATAGGTATTCAAAAATTGAAATTGTAGTAAAATTTGCTAAAAATAAAAAGGGGGTAGGTATACGCCCGAGTGAACCACTATTTTAATTAAATGAATTTTATCTTACGCTTCCGGCTGTGGGATCATAGCACCTCATATATTATGGGATATTCGCAAAAAAGTATGTCATTTAAAAAATTAGTAATTGGTCATAAAATGCTAGCTATTTGCAGAAATTGGGCAGGTTTTGGGCAGGCTTAGAAAATTTTTAGTCTAGGGTCAAAGTTTTTCAAGGTCATCAGCGATTTTTGGCACCTCTTTTAGGTATGGAATATTGGAAAAAATATATGCCATCGGAAAAGTAACTCGCAGTACTCATAAAAGTTCAGCCTTAGATTTAAGGTAATGAATTTTATAAGTTTTGGTCAAGGTCCTTTCAAGGTCATATGAATTTTTAGCACCTCATTTGTTGAATTAAAAAAAAATAATTATGCCATCTAAAAGTTTACTGAATCCTCATAAAAGGTCAGCTACTTTCAGAAATTGGTCAGGCATAGATTGTTTTTATAATTTTTATAAAAAAAAATTTCAAGGTTAAGGTCAATGATCTTTCATTTTTTTTGTTAAACGCATAACTAATTCTACAGCTGACCAATTTTTGAAGCTGCCTGAACTTTTATAATGATTAAGAAACCTTTCAGATGGTGAATACTTTTTTCAAATATCCAACAAATTAGGTGCTAAAAATTCATGTCACCTTGTAGGCGACCTTGAAAAAAATTTTTTAAAAGTTATTTAAAAAAATCTATGCCTGACAAATTACTAAAATTACCTGACTTTTTATAACTATTCAGTGGCCCTTAAAATGGTATACTTTTTTTTCCGAAATCCTTGAAAAACCCTAACCCTGGATTAAAAATTTCCTAAGCCTAACGAATTTCTGAGACTATCTGAGCTTTTATGACCAACAACTGACCTTTTAGATTGCATTTTTAACAGTGCGGCTCACCTTAGCTGTTCGTATTCGGCAGTAAGCTATTATAGGTCCCACTCAATCCTGCAGACATGCACTTAGGAATGGTTTAGAGTTTTTGGTCAAGAGCCATAGTGCCACCAAATTTATTTGCTTTTTTATAAAACAAGCAGAAGTGCTCCATAATCTTGATGTGTCGCAGTAACAGCGGTTTTCGTTATTTTTAATGTCTTATATCCCAGGAATTTGGTGAGGTTCCTGTGCTTGCCTAACTTAGCACATATAGCGATTATGATTTTAAAAATCAATATAATTTAATCGATATTTTTGTGTCGAGATTATGAAAATCGATATTGAATTCATTATTTTTTATAAAATTCACATATACTTAGGGCCAGTTGTACAAATATTTGATCCGTGGTTCAGGAATTTTAACTCACCAATTTCGGCGAATTAACTGTGGTTCAACGAAGATTCAGGCATGCAATTTGGCTTTTAGTGCATATTAGAACCTTGAACCATCGTTGAACTTCAGTTAACCCGCCGAAATCGGCGAGTTAAAATTCCTGAACCACAGATCAAATATTTGTACAACTGGCCCTTAGTCTTCCCGATTTCATTTTTTAAGCCACGGTGTTTCATACTTCTTAAAAATTTTGTGTGGTCTGGAGTTAAGTTTTGTATCAAAAAATTCTTTCTTTTTAGCAAATGATTTTTTTTTATATAAATTTATTGAAATATGATTTACAGTTTTTTTTTACTAAAAAAAAATTAAAAAATTTTGAGTTTTTGTGAATTCGAATTTTTTTCTTTTAATTAGAACAAATTAGCTATAAAAATATATTTTACAAAATATTGAGTTTGAAAAAAATAAAATATTCAAATACATAAAATGTTAATGGACTGCCATACTTAATAAAAATAACTGCTACGAACCTGTCTTCCAGTTAGACTTCAGGCCTTCTGGTTCTATTATAACTTTAAATTATTTGTCATAATATATTCGATTGATATTTTTATTTTTTATTTCTAAATACCTAATAACCTTTGTTATTTTTGGGAAACTCATTTAAAGAGTTTTAAAGGCAATACATACCGACAATGTTATTATTTCATAAGAAAAGAATTAATTTAGCTTCAGGCTAATAATGTCTAAATCCTGCTCCTATTGTCTCCGAAAAAAAAAAAAAAAACAATTAATTTAAACCAACAGAACAATCAAAGGGTGTATTACATAATATACATTATGTACATAGCCAACCAATCCTCACATGAAGTAATTGTTTTCATGTTTAATCATTCGAAACCATAAAAGAAAGGAAAGGCTCATGTTAGATGGTACATTCTGTTTAGACCTTCCTTGTCCTTGTTCTTTGGCTTCATACATATTCGTTTGAATGGTTACCCAGCTGAATGTTGTATATGAATAATAAATTGATTTTAATCGAATAAATCGTGCCTACTTTTATGATGTTCATTGAATCATGTCTTGAATATATACTTTGTGGCAAAGCCACTAATTTCGAATAAAAGCAATTTATCCCGTTTTTAATGTATGCTATTTCTGATTAGATTATACGGTTTAATAAAGACAATGGGCGAACTACGTCTCAATAAAAGTTTTGTTATACTTTAGGTAAGTGTATACAGGGTGTCCCGTAAAGGAAAGTCCAAACTGAATATGGTGATTTGCCCGAACCCTTCTTTGGATTTGGACCACCAGACCTAAATCCGTTGGAATTTTTTTTATTGGGGCTCTCTCAAGGAAAAAGTCTATACTAAGCCTATTTCAAACAACGTGAACTACAGCAACGTATTCAGGTTTCTGCTGCAGAAATAAGCAACTCGCCAAGCACAAGAAATTTAAAATGACAGTTTTTTAAACGCTGTCGGGCTTGCATACGTGCAGGAGGGGCACAGTTTGAACAATTTTTATAAATGAACTGGGTTAAAGAAATTAAAAAAGGCAAACAAAAACAAAAAACACCTAGAAAAACCAAAAACAAAAAATACAAAAAATAAACAACAAAACAATAAAAAAAAAAAAAAAAAAAAAAAGGATTTTTTTAGTGATGTTTACGAGCGAGCTTTTTTGGTCAAATTCTTTAAGGATGCAAATAAAACAAGTTATTTCATTTTTTTTTTAATTTTTCTTAAAACCACGACTGATAGGTGTAACTTTTGATTTAGAGTTTGCATTGGAAAGATTTATACCATTTTAGAAAGTCCAAGAGCAAGGCAATTTTTTAAAAGTAGGAACTAGTATTGAGTCATACGATTTTTTTTCAGGACGCTCTTTCAAAGATTGAAGTAAAAAATAATTTTGATCAAACTATGACTTTAACTAGTATAATTTTATAAAATTTTGTATAAAATCAAAATTATTTGAATGCACAAAAAAAGGATGAACAAATATAAATAAAAAATCAATTATGGATGGGGTGAGCAAAACAGTGCGTGGTCCAAAGTAGGGGTTCGGGCAAATTTCAAAAAAAAGCCGTTACTCGAAAAACATTATGGTTCGGGATAAACAAGTTACTAAATTCTGAAAGGTCATGACCTGGCCTATTACCATATTCAGTTTGGACCATCATTTACAGGACACCCTGTATAATAGTTGACTGATTAACTAATACAACTTTTAAATTTAATTCTTTTTAATGTTTTATGGAAATAATTATTCTGTATTTGGGCCTAGTATTATAAAAAAGCATTAATTTCTTCAGTTTAGAGTTTAAACATGTTGAAATTAAGTTAAGTTTTGTTCATTAATGAACCTGAAAATATTTAATTTAGTTACTTGTTTAGGAAAGATAGATAGGTAGATACATAGTGCCATGTTATATATGTATTATAGGCGTTTTTCGTTTTATGTTCAGAGCAGTTCAGAGCTGAGCCCGAACTGTCAAACAAAAATGTTGTGTTTTTTTTTTTTTGAGTTTAAAGTGCTCAGAGCTTGGAGTTTGTGTTTCTTTTTTCTTTCAGAGCACATTTAGAGCATGTTCCATGAGCTCAGAATAAAATAACCGAGCAAACGCACGGAGTAAAAAACTGAGCGCGGCTAACTTCATACAGTTTCATGTAATTTGACAGATACGACAATTGAGTGCTCAGGTTTGTTTCATAATTAAATCGGAGTTCTCTGAACATACTGTGCTCAGAGTCTCAGTGCTCTGCTCTGAACAAACTGAACTAAAAAAGAAAAACGCCTTATAAGAACCAAAATGTCCATTTGTACAAAATTTAACTCAAAATAATTTTCATCAAACCTGACATTTTGATGATACAAATTACAATTATAACTAAACAATGAATGCAGTTGCAGGTTAACTTCCTTAAAAGCAACCCCCGATAGTTTCCGATTTCTTCGAGCGTATAATGAAATCGTTGTCCAAAATGTCAACATCCGGATCAATGTGAGTGATGGCAGCCGCTGGCGCTGTATGGGGAACATCTAAAAAAAAAATCTTATTTTAATATCAATAAATGCCAAAAATATTTATCTTAACTGTGTGGATGTGTTAATACAGTATTGTACGTTTTATGGTGCTACTCCTCGAACAATTAGTAAAATTCCAAAACTAATTTTAAAGTAATGAAATGAATTCTACAAAGATAAAATTAATAAAAGAAATAAAACAACAAGTATATGTCCAGAGGGGGACTTTAAATAATTTTATTTGGGAAACCGTGGGCGAACCCTGGATTAAAACCCAAAATTTTTTAAACAAAATGGTGTACAATAAAAAAAAGTTTTTAAGGGTTTACGGGGAACCGTTAAACCAAATTCAAAAAAAAATTAATTATGGGCCGTTAACGTAACGATAAAATAAAATACCGCGTCCCTCAATAAGTTGGGATAAAACTCGAAACAGTAAAAACCAAATGAAAGATTGTATCGGAATTAATTTTAACACACAATAAAGCCAATATAATATATGATAAGTTTTTAAACTCTGTACTTATCTTTTTATCCTTGATTTCCTTTCCTCCACCTCCTCGATTTTCTTTAACTTTCCTCAATAAAATCCTCGTACCTCGAATCACCTTTTTTTTTTCTATTTTTCAACTCTCCTTGATCTCTAAACCATCAAATTCTTTCCTCGATTTTTTTTTTTCTCTTCTTCTCAAAATTTTCTCGAACTTTTCTATATTCACAACTATACGCTTGGTTAGCCCTCCAAAGAATGACTTCCCCAGCTTCAACCAATTCCTTCCTCGACCATTCCAACCACTCACACATTCATACATTCAGCCATTCGTTTTCGTTGATCATCTGTCACGACCACGGCTTCCTGGAAAGCCTCTCTGCCTCCAGGAGAACCTCCGTTGCCGAATCACAACGAAACTTTACAATCACTCTCACAAACACAAATTCAACAAGTTGTTGGATGTCTTTCCAAAACTTGCCGAATTTTAATGGCGAGTTCAGACTATTCCCAAACTACATTTTCGAGAAAAAATCAAAAAGAATTAAAATCGAGAAAAGCTTTTTGCTAGGCATTCTCCTAGTTAACACAAAATACTCGCCAGTGATTTGAGGCGCGAATCAATCAACTGGAAATTTTTCTTTCGAGATGAAAAAGAGGAAAGGCATAATTCACATACTCGAACCCTACTTTATTAATTAATTCCGATAGATCTTTTTGATAAATAATTTAAGAAGTTAAAAATGGAATTAAGGATTAAAAGTTAGAATGAAAGTGTAAAACGTTAAGGACCCATTACAATACACTAGTTAATTGAATTAAATTTATGATGTTGTGTTTTGTGGTACATTGTAAGAAGGTAAGAGTCCGCCTGACTCGTTACCTCTTCAGCTCATCCGCTGGTATTTTCTCTCCACATGAGACCGCCTGTCTACATGTTAAAAAAAATCTCATTGATTTTGGAACCGCCTGTTCTATTCGATTTTAAAATCGCTCGAACAACCTGTTTTCGTTGTTTTTGCAAAGTGCTGGTTAAGTACACCATTGGTTGATGGGACCATGGTTGCCCTCAACTTCACCAGTACTTTGCAGCCACAACTAAAATAAAAAGGAAAGGAAGGAATCGAAGGCTGGTTTTTGTTGCGGTAAATTTTACCGTAACAACATCAAACATTATTTCTTTGGATAACAGATGCCAATTTATCCAGCAGAACACGTAAATAACATTAATGGAAAATTCAATTTTCATTTTATGTCGCTTTTTTTTGTCATATTATGTATTTAAAAGCACAGACAATTTCTATCACGCTCTACTTAATTTAAGGAAAAATGAAAAAGCTATAAGGACACATAATACATACACTGTTTGGCAGTGATATAAATTTATCAGGATAATTGGATCACCAAAGGATCCACTACCAAGAGTGTTGACACTAATATTGATGTTACGTGAAACCTCATCATCATCAGGGAAGGACTACAAAGTGTTTTCGATTTTCTGAAGTAATTAGCATATTCCAGTGTAATTAGCAAAAGTCCTCTTTGTATATTACCTACATATGTACATACGCATATGTATATAATATTACAAAAGATTATACACGCACAGAGTGAATCTGAACATCCTTGTATTGACATTAAAGTCAATAATAATTAATATTCATCAGTTTGGATATGAAATCAAAATCGAAACAAAGGTGGTTGTGTCCGAGTGCAAAATGAAAAAAAAAAAAAAGAACAACAACAATAATTCGTTTTGCTGAATCTGATGTACCTATAACAGGATCTCATTATAATTCTTCCATAAAATATTAATATTTATGTAAACAAATAAAATAAAAAATTAAACGCACGACTGGATCGCTTGAACTAGCGGCTCTTATGGTTAAATTTGCATGGAATTTTAAAAATAGTGTATTAAAATTAAATTTATACATAGATAACTAATGATAATTATTATACTATAATTTGTTCATATAAAAAATAGAAAATATGGAAAAAAAAGTACAAAAATTGTTTTAGAGTAAAAAATAATTTTGTATAAATAAAATTTTCAGAAATTAATAAAAAAAAATTGGTATGCCATTTTTAATGTACATAATAATATTCTTATATGTATTCGAAGAAAAATGAATTTTCAAAAAAAAAAAAAAATGGAATTATAGGTACTACTGAAATAAATTAGCCATAGTAGAAGACTTAGCACTATTTAATTGGACTTGTTGAATCACTATTTTCTAAATATCCAAGAAATACTTTTTTGAAAATCTTTGTATGCAGTGTTATTCAAATTTAAAAAGAGTAGGGCTGGCAACGAGGCCAAGTCTCGCCTCGGTCTGGGTTTCGGTCTCGGTCTCCGGATCCGTATTTTTGGTACCGAGACCATTTTTTTGGTACCAAAATTCGCCGAGAGTCTCGCTGGTCTCGGTGGTTTGGTTTCGGTTTTCGCTGTAGGAATTTTTTTTTTTCATTTAATTATTTTTTAGAATTCATGTTCAATTTTTATAATATTCACAAGTTTTTTTTTTTGCGAAATATACTATGCGCACTTAAATATCAAACATTGTTAATTATACTCAGATAGGCGCACTGCAAAAATCGAGAGAAAAATACGTATGATTTAAGTACACCTATACATGTCGTTGGAATGGAAATCGCTCATTTTCCAGAATTTGTTTCCCCCTCCTGAAATAGGTTACCTTAAGACTTTTAGATGACACTTGGAAAAAAAAATATTATCGAAACGTCAAAATATAGTTTGTTGCCTACCTATCAAGCCATGAACTGTCAAAATCCATTAAAGGATGGCTCCGATTTAAATGGATTAAAAAACCTCTACAAAATGCAAATTTTACCTCAAAAAATTCGAAATTTTTCCGATTTTATTTTTTGCTCCGGAATAAGTTGATTTTAGACCTTTTGGGTGACATTTGGAAAAAAAGAATATTATCCAAACCTCAAAATATAAGAACTCAATTTCACGATCTTGAAACTTGATCTCGATGGAGAGCAGGATCTCGTGTTGTTGTTGTATTGCATGTCTTTCGATGATCCATAAATAATAAAAAACGGCTTTTATTGCATTAGGCCCTGTTTAGATTATGGGTAGCATGAGTACTGACTGGCTAGTTTCATCGTGTTTACATTAAAATCTTTGATTCGCCTCAAAATACATTGAAACAAAAAACAACAATTTTACAATTTCACTGTTTGAAACAACAACAAAAGATACTGAGTCTGTTTTCTTCGTGCTTCACACAAGACTTCACACCCCGCATTTTTCTTACCAACAAACTTCTGAGATATCGTTCTCTATATCTTTTCAATCTAAACAGACGTCTTATCTTACATCTTTTTACCACCAAAAAACACAAAAGAAACTACGGCTAAGGATGAGACCAGGACCAAGACCGAGACGGAGACCGAGACACGAAACTGAAATTTTTCGTTTTTCTTTACGAATCCAAAACATGCCTTATGTAGTACCTACCTATGTACCTATATAGCAAATTTAAACAGTAGATGAAGGAAAAAAGTAATTTTTGTTTTAGGGTGACCATATTTTCGAAATAAAAACAAGTGACGAAAAACTACTAAAAATATCTTGTTTTGTAAATGAAAAAGGTCGTCTGAATTCATTTATCTTCAAAAATTTTTTATATATATGAACATGTACATAAAATTTCTTTACCATTTAAACAATTATGCATCACTGGATCGCACAAACTTGCGAAAAACGCACAGTAAAAAAAAAATTTTTTGGTTTTTTTTTGTTTGTCTAAAAAAGGTATTTTCATATTTTTTAGATGAAATATTGTTCGAAGCACCAGATTGTCACATTAAGACAAATTCCGTCGACCCATTCAGAAGACATGAATAATACGTAAATAACTCGAAAATAAGACAATTTTGTCAAAAAACATTAGAACCCTATTTCCGCAAAGCGAATTTAAAAAAAAAAAAAAACTCAGACTCCATTCCTTATAGCCTCTTAATAAGTAATTACATGTATGAATTTTAATCAAAATATTTAGAGCCGTTTTTAAGAAAATTTGTTCTAGGTGACTTATGTAAATCAAAAATTCAAAGTTCCCCTTTATAGGGAATCACATAAAAATGCCAAATTTGAAAAAAAAAAAAAACGACCCACCTAATTACGACCGTCACAAACCGACGGACGGTATGGCGAAATTAACTTTTTCGCAAATATTTTATACATAGTAGTGTAAATTTTATTTATTTACAATATTAATTTTTTTCCACGAAACCAATACTTGCCATACAAATGCACTTACCTTCGCTGCTACTCTTTTCAAATTAATAAAGAAGGATGAAAAGGAAGAAATCAAGTTAGAGCCAGTGTGTATTAAAATTATTAGAATTATTTATTACAAAACATGAAATTTCGGGAACTATAACAACTCTACACTTCTGGTCACCTTAGTTTTATAAACAAAAGCACCGTAACCCATTGAATCAGCTTCAAGCCCAAACGAAATTACAAGGACACATTTTTGTGAAAATCATTCGATACCACCATCTCCAGGATTATTATTTCCTCCAAAATAAAATTAAAAAAAAAAAAAAACAATATACAACCTGTTATTTTTTTTTTTTTTTTTAATTAATTGACATGAAACACAAAAGCCCAATATGGTGTTATATTGAGATAATTTGAGCGAATAAACAAGAGAAATTATAATTCTTCAGGGACGAAAACCATTACAAGCATATAAAAAAGGGCCATGAGAATATTATATGTAATATGGAATGATGGCTTGCTTATTAATTATGTTCCCTCCACTGAATATTTGGGTTAAAAAAAGGATTCGAAAAGCTAAGTAATTTTCGGTATCGATGGTGACTTGCCTTGGTTCGGGTTTTCTAGAAAAAAAAAATAAAATCTCAATAACTTTATAATAAGAATATAAGGTTAGTCAGTTGTAAACATTTTGATCAATACCTTTTTTTTAAACTTTATTTTCTAATAAGAAAACATGGATACACCATATAAGAACAATCTTTAGTTAAAGATGTATAGGTTGGCTAAAGGGTGCTTTTCAGTTTCACAACCTCAAAATGCTCGGCACAATATAAAGAAACACCATAACAATAACGTTCTTTTCTTTTGTAACAGGCCGATTTTTTGTATACACACTTTGGTGATTGAGGTTTAACCAAATAAAAAAAAAAACACGTCATCATATTGATGAATGGCGTCCATCAACTGAAAATCATCATACAGGATGTTCTTTTCATCCCATTGATGAAAAAATTCATGAAAACTTTTTGATGACGGATGAAAGTGCATTCATCAACTTTTAAGCTAGGATTTTTATGATTCCTGGGTATATTTTCTGATGAATAATATTCATCATTTAATGAAAACTTTTCATCAATATGATGAAAACACTTGTTATCATGAATTTGGTTATTTTTATTATAATTGGTGATTTTGTATTTATATTGATGAAAGAGCATCAATATGATGAATATATTCATCATTGTTGTTCTTTGGGCATGATTTGATATTGCATCATAGTGATGATCGCGTACAACAGACTTTTGTTTTCATCATACAAATGTGATTTGATGTAAGCGTTCGTCTTATAGATGAAATGATTTATTATATTGATTGCAATAAGAATCAACTTTTCATTCATTAAATTTCTGTTTCATTGAATTGATGAATGTCTTCATAGTTTCATTATATTTCCGGTTCAAATTTTGACAGAACAACAGCTAAAAAATGGCCAAGCGTACAAAGAAGGTTGGAATCGTAGGTAAATATGGTACCCGTTATGGTGCTTGCCTGCGTAAAATGGTGAAGAAAATGGAAATCACCCAGCATTCCAAATATACCTGCACATTCTGTGGCAAGGATGCTATGAAGCGTGCACGCGTCGGCATCTGGTCATGCAAGCGTTGCAAGCGTGTTGTGGCTGGTGGTGCTTGGCTGTACTCAACAACTGATGCTGCTTCTGTCAGATCTGATGTGAGGCGTCTTCGTGAAACCAAGGAACAATAAACAGTTCATTTGCTAAGGTTGTACTAAGATTAGTATGTTTCAATGGAAGAGTGTTGCCTGAAACTGTTCTCACCAGACAGAAATGTGAAAAAATAATAAAAATTTTATTATATCGATGAAAATGTTCATCATATTAATGATAAGGTTCACTGGTTTAGGATTGATGAATTTTTTTTTTTTTCATATTTATGACTTCTTTCATCAATATGGTGTACGTTTTTGGTTCAGTGTATAATCTGAGAAAGTTCCTCAACTATACGGTGACCGTTAGGTCTGTTGTAATGGGTCAGAGGTCACTTTTATCTTAAAAATGATAAATTTTAGAAACTTTTTTCTACAAAAAAATAAACTTCCTTGGAAAGGACCACGGACATTTTGGGTCCACTTTTGCTTTAACATTGCTGAACATTGATGAAAGTTATGTTACTTAATTTTATAAAAGTGTTTTAGATTTTTGGAAAGCCAGAACTCTGTTATTTTATTCTTTTTTTTTAAATAAACTTATTTTTTGTTCAAGTTGAGCAATGTTAAAAGGGGTTCAACGTCCATACAAAATTGGCCATGGTCCTTTGTTTGTAACAGAAATCGTTTAAAATTTATAAGACTTCAAAATTACTTTGAGGGCACTAATATCTTGCGACTTATTGACATAAACCCGAAATTGTCTAGAGTGGTCAAATTGCATGGACTCGCGCAGTGAATCTGCGCCAGTTCACGTCAGCGCGGCATACCCTAACCTCAAATAGGTCGTGCAGAATGCTCATTTTTCTATTGTGGCACTTAGCGCCACTGAGTTGAATTCACAGGTAGTTCTTATTCCCTCATATCAAATTCAATTCGGGCCAAAAGAAATTCATTAACATTAATCGCCACCGATCTCCGTTGATGGGATGATGGCAATGCTATTGTCGTTTTTCAAGAAGCACTCCCCGATTATACCCCAGCCCACAATCTATAGGTACCATATTGATTTTTATAGGAAAACGGGGGCCATTCTGTATACCTACTCTTTATACAGGGTTAGGGCAAAAGGTATGAACCGGTTTTAAAGGGATGTAAGACAAAAACAATTCAACTTACAGAAATTATGTTTATATTGTTTAATTCAGTACAGAATCTAGTTTTTTACATTAAGTTTTAAAAATGATATCACGTAGGTGGCGGCCGTCAGTCGCAATGCACTCTTGAAGGCAAATTCTGAAGTTTTTACCCGCTCTTCTGCACATTCCGATGGGTATTGGCGTAACGTCCTCTCTGATTCTGTCCTTAAATTCTTCCAGGGTATATGGACGAAGTTTAAAAACTTTTCCTTTATGGTACCCTCAAAGAAAAAAATAACAAATGCCCAAACCTGGTGAGCGCGCAGGCCACTTCACGTCACCCCTCAAAGAGACGAGGCGCTGGGGGAACACTTGCCTCAATCTCGACATTGTAATCCTAGCAGTGTAGGATGTAGCCCTGTCCTGTTGGAACCAGATGTCTCCCAGATTAGTTGATTCACTCAATTCTTCCGGCTCGAGTTCAAAAAACTCTTCCACATTGTCACATAGCGATCAGCGGTGACATTTCTAGGAGTTCTTACAATTCTGGGTCTTCCAATTGCCGAAGGAGTTGCAGTGTTTTCCAATGTCCTAGCCCAAAGTCTAATTGCATTACCGCCAGGGACGTTTCCCCCAACAGGGATATTAAAGTGCTGTCGGAAGGCTCTCTGCATTGGCGATAACAGAACGGCTATTTAAAAAAAAAAAGTCCTTACAGCAAACCCACCATGATCTCCCGTCCACACCATGGTTGCTACTGAAAACTAGACTCTCTCACTGCCACAACGAGACCCCTCCCTTTTTCCCACCATAACCACAGGCCGAGCGCCAGCCGGTCAAAACCGGTTCATACCTTTTGCTCCAGTCTGTATTTATTAATTGAAACATTTTCTTAAGTTAAGCTCATTTGAAAAAGCTCGATTAACTATAAACTAATAAAATGAAATGACACTTTTGGCAATGTAAGAACGTTGAAGTCCATTCCCAAATATTTCTTTTTTAAGTGTTTTTCTTTATGAGTTGTCTAGACGAATATTGACGTAGTCATAGAATAATGGTATTTTGAAAATCTAATAAGCATCCTTCTTGTTAATGTCAATTCAGCCTGAAACCGAAATCACAATAAAATATCAATATTTTTCCATCTTAATTTAAATTTTTCTTTAGAGCTTATTATTTTGCATCTGCAAAAGATATAATATCTATGTTGATCCATCAAATCTAAATTTAAATTGTTTTTGGCAGTTTTGCTTTATTATGCGAAGTAAAGTTCGAATTTATTGATCTGTGCATCACGTCTTTGCCATTAAGAGTCAAAAAGCCAAACAAAAGTACATAACTGAACCAAATGATTATAGCATTAGCCTGATTTTTCGAGAAAATCATCAGGGCGTTAATGTCCCAAATAAAAGTATGGTTTAGCTATAGACTTGTCTCTGTTATATAGCTTGGCAAAATGGTGTTCTCAATACAATTTTACATCAACATTTTGTCGAAAATAATTTCCATATTCTATGTAAGTAGGTACAAGTAAAATCAACTGATGCGTAGTGAATTCATGATGAGATGCTAAATATGTATGTATCTTATCTACATAATGCTGTAGGAGATATGTACTTGAAGTCTTCTATATTTTGGAGTCAAATTAGATATTAAAGGGTGTTGTTTCGTAACTCCAAGGGCGTGATTCTATTTTGGTGGTTCTTTTTCCATGGAAATTGTTTTAAATTGATGTTATAAAAAAGTTTTATAACATCCAGTCTTGATAAAGTTGTTTTTTTTTTATTATTTTTATTTTAGGGGGATATTTGTATTATAATATAAACGAGTTTTTAGAGTCCTCAGCACCAAGAGTGTAGCTAAAGGAAAAAATAGCTTTAAGAAGCAGAAAATTTCAGCTTGTTTGGATGTCGATCATGAGTTTATAAATAGTAGTTTTTATTTGCAATATATAGGTACTATAATTATGGCAAGTTTTGGATTCGTAAAAAATTGAGCTCGAGATTTTGATCAAACTTGACATTATACGATAATAGGGAAGACGAAAAAAGTGAGTCTCGCAATTCTGTCCGTCTGTCTGTCTGTCTGTATGTGGACTCGCCTACAGCCTAAGCCCATGGGCCGATTTTAATTAAACATGGTATAAATTGTTTTTGGGACATTCCCCCGACACGTTTTTTTCATTTTCTTTTTAGGACCAAAAATAACGGTACCTGCCATATAATTTTTTTTAGCATTTTTGGAAAATCTTATTTTTCTCAAAAATGGCTCGACAGATTTTTAAAAAAAAAAATCAATAAATTTTATTGGGTATACGCTGCCTTTTTGTGAAAATTAAATTTCCAAAAAATGGTTTTAAATGGTACCCCCCATAGAACATTTTTTTTGGTTTTCGTTTTTCTCAAAAAGGAATAGTCTGATTTTGATAATTTTTATGAAAAATCTTCTGAACAATTTAAATAGTATTGTGTACCAAATTTTCAAAATTTTTTTTTTGGATTTTTGAAAAAAGTTTCAAATTTTTTTTTTTTGAAAACCAAATATTTCGAAAACGGCTTGGTTGATTTTTATGAAACTTGGTAGCAAGCAGTTTTTTAACGTTATCTAAAATATTTTGAACAAATATTTTTCTTGTAGTCAAAATTAACGGTACCTTCCATATAAATGTAATAAAACCGTCACAGAAAATATTAATTTTCTCGAAAACGACTCCTACGATTTTGATTAAAATTGTTCTGAATACTATTATGGTCTACGATCTGCCAAAAACAAAATTTTTAGTTAGCCAGTACTAAGAGTACCTCTCACTGAACCATGTTCTTTATTTTGAATTACTGGCATATTAAAACTTTCAAAAAATGGAAAATTCGATAATTCAAAAACGGGTAGATAATTTTGAAGAAACGATCTCAATGCAACAATTTTAACTTTAAAAGTAGAAATAGGTAGATACTCTTGCAATTCCATATGGGTTTGAGGTTAGAAGACAAATTTTCGAATACTTTTGACTGGATTTTTGTCAAAACCTCGAACAGTGGTTCAAGTATTTGCAGTTGCGGTCTTAATTCTATAAAAAAAAAATCTGAACCAGTAAATTAATTTTAATGAAATTTTCAGATATAAAAAATAATTGTATCAGTTTCCATTCACTGAAATAGGCAATATACAAATCGTTAAAATGAAATTGATACTAATGACGGTTTTGAAGACAAAATCTTTTGGATCAATTTCTATGAAAATGGTAATTTTTTCAAAAAGCTACAATGCATTTTGTTGTTAAAGTAGGGTTTGACTTTTTACATTCGTCATATTTTTTTCCAACAAAATGCACTGTATTAGGTTTTAAACAAGAGCAAATTATCTAAAAAATTTACTTAAAATATTATGTAGGAAATTTAATTTGCTACAAGTTTGTCGTACAAAGCATTCTTTCTGAGATCAAAAATACGCCAGTTACTTGCGAAATAAAAATAATCCTTTAAAACAATATGGCGGCCAAATAACACCAGGTGCAATTGTGAAAAATGTAGCTTTCAGCTTGTGAACTGATACTCTTTAAAAAGCTAAAATGAAATTTAAATACCTCATACTAAATTGTTTAATCAATGTGATCTTGCCAAATTCAAAACCCCAACAATTGTGTACCGACTTTTAAATACGATAGATTGTTTGATTCTTGTTGATGAAGTACCAACGAAAAAAAAGTAATTTAAACTGTTGCCAAAAACAGTCTTCAAAAAACGTGAAAAATTATTGTTAATTTCAGATGACCTTAAGGAAATCTACAGATATTTTTGTCCGTACAACTTATATCGAACATCTTACAACGTACATATTTGGAAAGGGCTATTACTCCCATTTTTAAAACCGTAAATAAATTATAAATCGGACGAAATATGGCCGAGTTGAAAATCGTTGAGTACGGGCAGAGATGCAGTTAATGGAATAAAAAGACTTATTTTAAAGTATTTTTACCTCACCTCGGCACTTCAACTTCAAAAAATTCCCAATCAATTCTGAAGTTTTAATAATGCAATCTTTTTAGGCAGTGAAAAGACTAAAATTCAAAAGAATGCAACACTTAAAGGCTGCTTTAATTCTTTGAAGTCTTTTAAAAGTCTTTTACATTGATTGCATTCTTCTACAGTCTTTTGACTGCTATGAAGTTTTTTTTTTACTACAAGCTGTCTTTTAACTTCTTGAAGTCTTTTAACTGCTTAAAGTCTTTTCACGTCTTAGAGTTTCTTAAGTAGGTTTTGGATTTTCTCAAAGCCAATTGACTATCAGTAAAAGTATTAAAAAAGTACACATATCCCAGGTAGTTAAAAGACTCTAAGAAGTAAAAAGACTTCAAGAAAGCAAAAGACTTCAAGCTGTTAAAAGACTGCTAAAGTAAAAAAGACTTCATTGCAGTCAAAAGACTGCAAAAGAATGCAATTAATGTTGAAGACTTTTAGAAGACTTCAAAGAATTCAAGCAGCCTTTAAGTTTTGCATTCTTTGATCTTTTAGTCTTTTAACTGCCCAAAATGATTGCATTATTAAAGACTTTAAGATTGACTGGGAAATAAATCTTTGAAGTACAAGTAGTTTCCAAAAGTATTTTATTGCAATCGTAAGGTGCATTTAAATGAATAAGATTTCAAAGAATGAAATACCAAAATACTGCATTCTATTTACAACTTTGAGTACGGGAGATCACTCCAAAACGGTTCTTTAACAATAATTTGAAATTTTATTTAAGGGTATGTAAAAGTTAAATTTTTTTGCAAATCGTTCTTTTGCAAAAAAAAAAAAATTCATTCGTAATATTTGGAAACTTGCGAATTTGAAAAAAATATTAACGGCACATGGCAGCACAAGTTGGGCATATTGCAGCGCAACCATTTTTTTTTACGAAAATCAAAAATGGCGGTGTTAACTTCACGCACATTCCAAAATTCTATACTTCTAAATTAATTAAAAAAAAAAAAATCCTTCTGGTTCAACAATTACTTTATCGAAATACACTAAATATACAACCTAAATATTTAACATTCATTAAAATTACTTTTTCCGCTCCTGAACCAAACAAACAGTAGGTACTCGAAAGTCGAACGAAAATTAAAATTTTTTAAGAAAATGCACAAATAATATGAATAATATGAAATAGTCTACTGTAATAAAATTTTTCGGACCTAAAAGCTTTTTAAACGTCTAAAGCGCCTTTTGGATATTCAATGATTTATTCGTTATTATAAGATGAGTAATATCTATATTCTATGAATTTTTTTGTTGCATAGCTGTGGGAGGAGGCTGTTGAATAAAGTGATAGAGTGAAAATTGTAACTCTTTTCTACTTTAGAATTTTATGTTTGCTGTTGATGTATTCCCAATTATTCACACATCCATTATAATCATATTTAAATTGGTGTGAAGGTATTCAAAATAGACAAATATCGTCTCTAAAGATTGCAAAACGCATACCGTATGGAATGTGAAGTAAAATGTTGGATGAATTTAGTTAAGACTTGTCATAATTATATTTGAATGTTTTAAAAGAAATTTATTAAAGCTGCTTTTTTACACATTAAAAGAAAGGGAATTTTTATAGCATGCTTGAAAGTATTAGTTAAATATACTTACGACTTACAAACATCAAAACAGCATTATACGAGATTTGCTTGACAGTAAATCATAATCTACAAAGAACGCGATGATGCTGTTCGATTTAAACGTTATTAAGAAATATACACATCAGTAAATTTTGTATCCACAGGTACTCCCAGAAAAGCCAACCCTACGTTATATACCGTCTGTATCCTAAAATTTAAACTACCTATAACCTTTTAAGATAACTCAATAATATAAAAAGATCTTGTGTCCTTTATTGAGTAGTAGACACACACACACACCTGCGAGCCATTAGGTCCATTTGCTGGTTTTTCACCTTCTCAAAATCAAAAACAAAATGCTTTATAAATAAATCATTTATGTTTTTTGTCTAGGTACTTCTGAAAGCTATTTTAAAAATTTAAAAACTCCAAGCATCTCAAACAGGTATAGATGAAACAAAAATGAATTTAGGTTATAACTTTTAGAATTTCCCAAGCCTTTTGACAATGTCCAATTAAATGAAACAAAAAAGAAAAGAAAATTCAACAAAGTATACCTTTGTGCTTTTGATTATTATTATTTAGTTTAACTTTTCGTCCTTTATATACAATTTAATTAATTTTCTTTTTCTTTATTTTATAGGAAGCGAAGGAAACACTTTGTGATCCTGAGAAGCGTGCCAATTATGATAAATGGCGCAACAGTGGCATAGCAATGAGCTACAAAAATTGGCTAGGAATGAAAGAACATGTCGGACAGGTAAGTGACAGGGGATAATCTGTGAAGATAAATTATTTAATGAGGGCACGTTTTAATGATGGGATGGTAATGGAATAAATAGGACATTGATATAACTTCCGCATGGAATAGAAATTTTATTTGATTTTAAAAATAGGTCTTCTTTTTTTTTCATTTGAAACGTTTCAAGCCAATTACACCTTACATTTTATTTGCATTAAGGCAATGTAAAACTGACACTTTGAAATATTTATAAATAGGTTGTGTTCATATTGATTGACAGTGATTTATTTAACTTTTTTTTTATTGGCAGACGATTTTACAATATGAAATAAAAATTTAATAGAAAAAATATTTTTTAAATGTCATTCGACCTTTTTTTAGCTAAAATTTCTCTGATATTTTACAAAATTAAATTAAAATTAAAAACATTTAATTTTTAGTGAAAGTTTGCAAAAATTTTGATGCACAATTTTATCCTTTACATTTCAGCTTTCATAAAAGAGCTTTATTGAAAATCTAACAAAATAAGCCAATGTAGGCTTCTTTCTTTTTCTCATATCGGTTGTTTTTAGGATAACGATATTTTTCTACTAAATAAAAATAAGACACAATTATTGCTGCGAAATAAGGCTGTCGCATCGGGTCTTATTTTGTTTCTAAATATTTTTGAAAATTTATTTTCTATTCAGTCTAAAGCCTTAACTACATTAACCACTTTTTGAAAAATTACAAAAGTAAAAATATTCTTTTCCCGTTAGTGCAGTTTTTTTGTAAAAAAATAATATACACATTTTATTTTTAAACCAAAATTTAAGCCTTCTGCATCATTTTTATAAGTTTTCCAGTGAGAAACACTATCCCAAAATGAGTTTGAAAATTTTCACTTTTGTACTTTTTCACTTTTTTAGACAAGGCTTAAAACTGAAAATTTTAAAAATATAATAATATTCATGTCGAATCCGCAGTGATTTAAAGTAGCAAAGCAAGCAAAGCAGCAAAGCACTGGTATTTTTCATACTTGCAAGAAAAGAAAATTTCAAATCTGTTAAACCTATGAAGCGGGCCAATAAAATAAGGTACAATTGTCCAAGAAAACGGGTCGGGCACATTTTTTAGATTTTTTAGCATAGTGAAAAAATAAGCTCAGATATTCAAAAGTTGATTCTCGGTGGGAATCAGCTCCACTTTATAAAGTGGAACAGATTCCCACTAAGAGTGGAATAAATTCCATTCACCAACAATTTGACTTAAAAAAGGTATAGAAACTAGACATAAGGAAATATACCCCGACCCTCTCCTTAAAATTCATTATAAAAAACGATTTAATGGCCAAAAATAAATTCACACTTAATTCCCAATAAGAGAGGAATCTGAATCTAAAGAATCATGTTCTAGATAATGAAAATATGGAGATTTCCAGGGCAGCAATCAACTTTGGACACAATATGTAAAACCCTATAACCATCATATCTCTTCTCTCACGACAGTATTTCGTTTAATGAGAAATATGTTTAAACGATCTTAAAAATCCAATATAGCTTTTAACGGCCTTTAGTCCATGAACATTTTTGGCGTTTCGTCCTCACTTGGACTCATCAGTTGACTAGTGAGGGCCTTGTCAATACGCAATTTCCATTAAGTTCAGTTCATCTTACATAGATTTCATGGTGAATACCTAGTGTGAACTATATCTAACCAGATTAGAATTCCTAATCATTAAAGCTAGAAGTTTTTTTGTGCCCGTGGCCTGGCAATGTTTTACGAAGATTTTTTTTTTTTTTTTTTTTTTTTTTTTTTTAATAATACAAATTCTATATACTACTGAAATAAATCAGCCAAGTAGAAGACTTAGCACTATTTTATTGGACTTGTTGAATTATTGATTCAATATAGCTTTTAACGGCCGTTAGTCCATGAAAAAAAAAAAAAAAAAAAAAGGTTTCGTTTTTTTCTTTGTTTAATTTGTTTCCACACTTAATATGGTGATAGGCCAGATCATGAGCTCTCAAAACCTAGCAACTTCTTTTTACCGAATCATAACGGTTTTAGAGTAATGGCTGTTTGTTTGAAATTTGTGCAAACCCCTCCTTTTAGTGAGTTTTTTCTTCAACCCGTCCCCGACCATAATTGATTTTTTATTTTTCTATTTTTAAACCAAAAGGTTGTTTAATAAATAGATCTTTTTCGTGCTTAAAAATAATTTTGATTTCATACGCTATTATTCTTAAAATAATAGTTTGATAAAAATTAATTTTTTACTTAAATAGCATCCTGAAAAAAATTCGTATGACTCAATATTGGTTCTTACTTAAAAAAAATTCCATGTGTTCATTTAATGAGAAATAGTTTAAAAGATTTAAAAAATCCTTGATTAAAATTGTAAACAAATGAAATAATATTTTTTAAATCAATGGTTCACTTAGGCGTGTGCGTATTTTTTTTTTAATTCGGTGTGGTGTCTGTTGTTTAAATTGTTTTGTGGTATTTGAATCTTATTTTACATTTTCAATGACTTTATGGTTGGTGAAATAGGGCACTGGTTTATTTTAATTGTCATTTCACTATGATATTCAGGATGGGCACGATACTAGACTTTAAAGTTTGTCAAAAAGCCGGTGACTTGCTTTAAAAAAAAAAAATTGCATTTCGCGGTTGTTTTTTCTTTTAATAAAATGATCACCTGGATCGTATGAACTTTCATCTTGTGGTTAGTAACATTTAAATATAGTTACACATTGAAGATGTTATCCAATAATGTGATCTGTTATGTTATTTCATGTAAAGATTTAAAAATATTTTAACTAGTTACTTAATTATTTCTATATATAACTGAAGACTTATGTCTTCACTAGTTCACTAGAAAAACAATGATGCAAAGAAAAAAAAATATAAAGTCAAAAGTATCTACCTACTTAGACAATATTTCTTTTTAAAATTTAAATGTTAAATACTTTTACTGAGTACACTCAGAGAAAAATACCATAAAATCAATAGGAATTCCCATTGTTTCAATGGTTTTATACGATTAAAATTGGTCAATGGGACATACACTATTACTTTAATAGTTTTAAAACTATTATTTCAATAGTACGTGTGTACTATTGTTTTAATAGTTTTACAGTATTAAAATAATAGTCTGTCTTATAAATAATTAATAGTCTGTACCATTAAAGTCTTAAATTAATAAGAGATGTCCTATTGAAAATCAATCTGGAAATCCTATTGATTCAATAGTGGAATACCGCATTGTTTAATTTCGAAATTCGAACTCGATACATGTAATTGTAGACCAGTTAATAGTGTTGTACTATGAATTTAATAGTATTATCCTATTATTTCTATAGTATGTATTTTCGAAATTGTTCGAATTATTAATACTATAGTACTATTGTTTTAATAGTGTAGTACTATTGTTTTAATAGTATAGTACTATTGTTTTAATAGTCTAATGCTATTGTTTTAATAGTATAGTACTATTGTTTTAATAGTATAGTACTATTGTTTTAATAGTATAGTACTATTGTTTTAATAGTATAGTACTATTGTTTTAATAGTGTGGTACCATTGTTTTAATAGTATTTTACTATTGTTTTAATAGTCTAATGCTATTGTTTTAATAGTATAGTACTATTGTTTTAATAGTATAGTACTATTGTTTTAATAGTATAGTACTATTGTTTTAATAGTATAGTACTATTGTTTTAATAGTCTTATGCTATTGTTTTAATAGTATAGTACTATTGTTTTAATAGTGTAGTACTATTGTTTTAATAGTGTGGTACCATTGTTTTAATAGTATAGTACTATTGTTTTAATAGTATAGTACTATTGTTTTAATAGTTTAGTACCATTGTGTTAATAGTGTAGTACTATTGTTTTAATAGTGTTGTACCATTGTTTTAATAGTATAGTACTATTGTTTTAATAGTATAGAACTATTGTTTTAGTAGTGTAGTACCATTGTTTTAATAGTGTAGTACTATTGTTTTAATAGTGGGGTACCATTGGTTTAATAGTATAGTACTATTGTTTTAATAACATAGTACTATTGTTTTAATAGTATAGTACTATTGTTTTAATAGTGTAGTACTATTGTTTTATAAGTGTGGTACCATTGTTTTAATAGTATAGTACTATTGTTTTAATAGTATAGTACTATTGTTTTAATAGTGTAGTACTATTGTTTTAATAGTGTAGTACTATTGTTTTAATAGTGTAGTACTATTGTTTTAATAGTATAGCACCATTGTTTTAATAGTATAGTACTATTGTTTTAATAGTGTAGTACTATTGTTTTAATAGTATAATACTATTGTTTTAATAGTATAGTACTATTGTTTTAATAATATAGTACTATTGTTTTAATAGTATAGTACTATTGTTTTAATAGCGTAGTACTATTGTTTTAATAGTATAGTACTATTGTTTTAATAATATAGTACTATTGTTTTAATAGTATAGTACTATTGTGTTAATAGTGTAGTAATATTGTTTTAATAGTGCAGTACTATTGTTTTAATAGTATGGTACTACTGTTTTAATAGTTTAGTACCATTGTTTTAATAGTAATTATCTAATTGCTTTCATAGCATGTATTATTGAGAATCAATGGTACACATTATTGTTTTAATGTGGTATCTACATATAATAATCCACATACCTTTTGTCTTTTACGGGGTATAGTATTATATATGTATATATAGATATCAGATTAAAATATAATATGAACCATTATGTTCAAAAAATAAAAAGCTGAAACGATTAAGCATTATAACACATTTTATCTTAATCCATTTAAGAAATATACTTACTTTTACATTATACTCAGTCAAAGTTATCAAAAACCTGTTAAATAAAAATCTCCAAAAAAGTATACACCAAAATTTAAGTAATTTTTCAGTATTTAACTTTTATAATTTATTCAAAAAGCACTTAAAAATTAACATTTTTCATTAAAACTAAGTCAAAAATAGATTTTATATATTTTCTTAAATAAGTTAAGCTAAGTACAATATATGTAGATATGATCAGATGCATGGATATAACAATACAAATTTTAAGTTAAGTTTAAAATAATATTTTATGTTCGGGAACAAATTTTTGTGCTCCAAAAAAATGATTTTAAATTTTTTTTACCCGAAACACTTTCAACCCATTCTGTAAATAATGAATGTGGATTGGCGGGCTGTCAAAGTCATTAACACAGTGCAAAGAAAATTTTTTTTCATGTTTGTCTATTACAAATGCTTGGAGATGTTCATTGAAATATTTTATGTTCCAGTCTTCACAAAGAAAATAAATCTTCGATTCATGTTTAAAAATTTCTTGAATTTCAAAGATCAAAAAAGATTCTTCAGCTTTGGTTAAAAAAAAATGTTTTTTGTATAGTTTTCCTTTAAATGTTAGTTTTGTTATGCAATTCACTTCGCAAGGAGTTATGCTAGTTTTACCATAATTAATTTTCTCATAGAGAAGATTTAAATCACATGGATAAATTGACTTCTCATCGAAAATAAAATCGCTTTCAAAAAAACTTTGTTTAAGAAGCATGTCGGAAAATTTAAGTCCGGCTTTAAGAGCTAGAGTGTATGAAATATTGATTCTTGAATTTGTAGCTTTTGCAGCCTGCTTGTTTTGTCTGTGTAAAGCCTCAAAACGCATGCACCACAAGGTTTTAAGCGTTCCGCATTTTCGAATTGCAGACGGATAATGCACCAAAAAGTGAAACTTTGGTTTCAATGGTTCCTTAAATGTCGTAATAAACAAAGAGTTATGTTTGGTGATTAAGTATTCCAAAGAATTAAGTTTTGATTCATTTATTTTTGGTAAAAGTATTAAATCAATTATCTTAACCAGAGTTAAAAGAAGTTCCCATATCTTATTATTTTCTGGTACAAGATCGCCTACCATCAAAGGCAAAAAATGTATCAGAGTCATTGTTTCGCGAGCAGTCATTTTCAAATTGTTTACTTTTAACAACGACAATACAAACGGAGGCGAAATGTTACCTATCTCCGTTTCTCCATAGTTAAACAACTGTTTACGATTGTTAAGAACATCAATAGAAAAAAATTTTTCGCTCTCGATAAAGTGTACCAAGATCTTTGATATATCATACCTGCAAATACCTTCGAAAATATCATGCATAATATCAAAATAAAAATTTTGCGAAACATGAAAAGACTTGATTTCGTTAAAAACACAATTTTCTTTTATACCAGTTAATTTTTCGTTTCTTATTTCAAGATCAGCTTGATAATTGTCAAGATTACGTAAGTACGAGGCATGCTCCTTAACATCAGATTGCATATCACTTTTGCTTCTTTTGCAGGCTCTGCAGTAAAAGTTTGAATTAAAGCTACTTGAAAATCCCAAATAAGTGTTGAGACCCAGGTTATCTCCAACAACAAATGCTAAGATGAAATGTATGTGGTAACTCTTTTTATTTACATTTATTTCTAAACCCTGCTCTTCAAGATTTTTTATACGATCAACAAATGGTTTTATCGAAAAAGAATTACCATATGATGACCTATCTCTTGTTTTGAAAAAACCGGCTACAAAAATGTTCCTCAATTTCGAAAGGTGATGCTTAGGAATGGTTGGGAAAGTATAATATACACCACAGACCGATTGATCTTTTGCATGTGAGCCGAGAGGATTGTCTATACAAAAGTCATCCAAGAACAAAATAAAAGGTATTGTTAATTTATTTTCAAAACTCCGTATCTTTTCCTTCCAAACTTTTGCACTTATTAAGCTGTTGTAGATACCAGGTCCACAACTATTCAGCATATCTGTATTCTCCAATGTCTCACGCAAAACATTTTTAGACTGAAAAAAATTTTGAATTTGAAATTCTAAAGGCATGATAACTCCCGTAACCTTATTAGTATCTAATGTGGGGGCGTTATTAACAATAACTTCGCATACTTCTTCATTTATAGTATAATATAGAGGTTTCTTAAATAAACCTTTCGTTTCTAATTCTTGTATTAATTTATATTCTGTACTGACAGACCTGAAATGAAGCAAAAGCTGATCTAATAAATTGATAGCAGCAACCTTGTTTGTTTCGGTTTCAATAAGAGGCACAATTTTCAAAACAACAGCTTTCAAAAGGGGGCTAATGACATTCTTTTGAACTTGTTGGATAATATCTGTAACATTTTTTCTATTGAAGTTATCATTTTTGTGTAGAGATAGGGCGAAAGTAACTCCAGCTAAATCGACTGCAAAATCATCAGAGCTTGGTATAAATTCAGGAATATTCTGAATTAAGCTTTGTGGAAGAGACTCTGAAATATTAAGAGGAAAAAAATTTGTTGTACCGGAAACACTTTCATGGGGATTTAAAATGCTTTGAACTGTTTCGTTACAAATGGGATTTGTTTTTGATTTACAAATTTTATTTTCGTGAACTCTTTGTAAATGGCGTTTAAACGCATAAATATTTTGAAATTTCTGAAAGCAGCCTTTTTCTAAGCATAAAAAAAAATCCAAACCTTTTAAGACGTGGTCGGATTTCAAATGATTAATTAAATTTTTAGACGAAAAATAATTTTTTGATTGAACACACAAAAAACATTTCATTTTGACTATGCAATTAATTACTAAATAAATTTGTATTAAATAATTAATATGTAGTAGGGTGTTTCATTTTTCCAAAGATTTGATTTTCATATGACTTTGCTTACGCCCCGAGTCTAAGTGATATTAAAGTTATATGTGCCAAATTTCAAGATCACTTTGGTCACTTTTTCTCAAGTTTGTGAAATATTGAATATTGACGTCCTTTTGTATTAGTACACTTCTCATGAGTTTTAGTTTTTTTAGCAGGTAATTTAACATTAAAATGGGAACTAAAAGAGGAATTTGGCTGCTAGAAAAAGTGCCCAGCAGTGAGTTTTTAGGAGCTCGGCTACCTTCAAAGGAACAAGTACTTTTAGTTTTTATATACCATCATAAGGAAATGAAGGAAACACTATCGAATGCTGCAAAATCTAGCAGTACTAAACTGCAGGAAGTGTGGAAGAGAGCAAATATCCCTGTTATGACGGAAGAAAATATACGTGCTAATATACAAAAGCTGTACAAAGAATACCAAAATTTGGGTAAAGAAAAATCAAGAAACACAGATAAA
The DNA here is from genome assembly GCA_947049315.1 of Epistrophella euchroma. NCBI lineage: Eukaryota > Metazoa > Arthropoda > Insecta > Diptera > Syrphidae > Epistrophella > Epistrophella euchroma. The sequence goes on from OX346246.1 coordinate 22,107,893, forward strand.
GCAGATGCGAAACGGCAAATTTGGAAAGGCAATCTTATCGAACTATTTGATATTTCCCTAAAAAATGTGATGGGAATGACAACCGTTTCACAAGAAGATAAAGAATTTCTGCAGTCGCAAAGAGAAGATCGTATGAGTTCGTCAATGAGTGGACTTGACAAAGCTTATGCATCGAAAATAAGAAGTAAATCTGCAAAAGAAGACAAAAGTTTGTCATATAAGAATAAACATTACAAATCTATCGAAGAAATCAATAAGAAAGTTATACTGGAAGAAGAAATAGGAGACTCATCATCAACATCAGCACATAGTGATGAAGGAAACGAGTTTTTGGCTCCAGCTACGAAAAAATTACGTTGTTCTAATCCCAGATTAAAACTGCTTGATCAAACACTAACGTCTACTTGGGATAGAGAACAGCTTTCGAATCGACAAGCAAGTACTTCATTTATAGCAACTGCAAAAAGCCTTGGCCACGATGTTTCAAATATTTCCGTATCTCCAGCTACAGTTTACCGAGCTCGGACGAACAATAGAAGTAAAATGGCAAAGAAAATCGAAGAGTCACTTTTTGAAAATCCTCATATATTGGTCTTGCATTGGGATAGTAAACTATTGCCCTCAGTTGCCCATGGAAGTGTCAAAACTTTAGAAGATAGAGTTGCAGTTCTAGTGACTGGCAAAGATTTTGAGCATTTGCTTGGTGTGCCTGTTGCCCTGAAAGGCACTTGCGAGCAGTTGGCTGAAGTAGTTATTCAAGAAGTGGACCGATTTGGGCTACGTGACAAAATAATTGGTATGTCTTTCGATACTACAGCATCGAACACAGGTCTGATCCATGGGGCATGCATCAGAATTTAAAATGAATTCGGACGAACTTTATTGTGGTTAGCTTGCCGTCATCACACCCATGAACTTATTCTAAAAGGAGTGTTTGAGGAGTGTTGTAGCATACCATCAAGTGGTCCCGACATCCAGATTTTACGGAAGTTTCAAAGTCTCTGGACTTCACTTGATAAAAAATCATACACCACAATGCTGGATGAAGAGAATTCACTTCAAGAATTTCAAGAAGAACAACGGGTGAAAATGGTGAAGTACATTAGGAATGTTTTAAAAAGAACGATTTGGACATGCTGCATCTTCTGAACATTTACCCCGATAAAAATGTCAAAAAAAAGTGCTCTCACAATTGCCAAGAGACATCTTTGGTATCTAACGGAAACAAACGTAGAATTGGCGTTTTTGGACGAACGTATTAGCGAGGCTGAAAGAGAGAATATGATGAAAAATTTAGAAACAAAACCTGCTATGAAAAAAGAAATGAAAAAATTAGAGGGAAAGAACCTAATTTTTGAAGGAAAGGATCTGAGCCATTTTGTGACGAACAAATCAAAGACGTTCTTTGAATTGTTTGGGATCCACGACGTATCAGAATACTCCAGTGATTCTCTAAGAAACCAAGTTAACGATCTTAAGGTAGTCAACGATACGGCAGAAAGAGGAATAGCTCTTATAAAAAAATTCAACGAATCGGTCAAGGACGAACAACAAAAACAATTCTTGTTGAGGGTAGTTGAGCATCACAGAAAAGTCGTCAAAAAGCGAACAAAAGAAGGGACTGCATCGTTCAAAATTGATTAATATAAAAAATATTTTGCTTTACAATAAAAGAACTTAACATTAAAAAATCTTATTTTTTCCTTTTTTTAAAAAAAACTGACCAAAGTGTGCAACCTCTAAACATTGTCGGATCTTCTTGAAATTTGGAATAGGTATGTTTTATATCACGTAGACTCGGGGCGTAAGCAAAGTCTGCAAAAATTTCACATTTTATTTTTTGCCTTATAAAATGAAACACCCTACTATGTAGGTATTCACGCACTTAACATAGTAACATTAGTTAGCCTTTGGTTAAACTCCAAAGTAGTAGGAAAGTTATTGATAAACAAAATAAAGAATACCCATTCTTGGGTTAGTAAAACTCTTTACATGAAAAATTTAAAATTCACAAGCAAACATTTTAATAAAATATAAAATTTATAAACTATATTATAAATGCATAAGTTATAATATTGTTATTCATCTTTACCTATGTATATTAAGTTTAAGTGGCTTGGTTCGTTGTTTTTTTCAGCAATGACTTCTCTAATCCGTTCTGATTTTAGCCCGGTGGCTTCAAACTCAGCATCAAGGAGAAAAAAAGATAACGAAATCGCGTGAATCTGAAACAATAATAAAAAAGCATATAGAAATCGGGTTACTTGGTTTCTCAAACTGTTTTGTATAAAAAGAACATTTACAAAAAAAAAAAAACAAAACAAATTTATCCGCGGTGGCCTGAATCCATATAGTTGACGTTAATTTTGTATGAAATACAAATAAAATAATTCAGTTTTATTTGGAATTTCACTTCCCCTGTAGACCACTGCGAAAAATTTTAGGTTGATTCACCTAAGGTGTGACAAAAAGCTAGAGCGTGTAGGTTGAGCCGGGACAAGAAAAAATCGTATGGGAAGGGGGGTCTATTTCCCACCATTTAAGCGGGAGGGGAAATTTTCTAAAAAAACCGACTTAAAATAGAAAAAATCATTAAAAAAAAAACGGAACTTTAAAAAAAAGCTTAGTATGACATTGTAAGGGTTTCCGTTTTTTTAAAGATTTTTTTTTTTCTATTTTAAGCCGATTTTTAGAAAATTGACCACCCTCCCACACGATTTTTTCTTGTTTTGACTCAATCTACCCGCTCTTTTTGTCACACCTTAGGTGAATCACCCTGTATATGGACATATATAAATAAAAATACAATGTAAATGAATCAAAATGTTATCTTACTTGTGTAATTATTTTCGAGTTCCTTTAATAACACCAATGAGGTCTTCCCTTTTGCTTTCTGTTGCTAAATTGGAGTAATTTTGATTATTGTAGCCAAAGTAAAAAAACCAGAGATTTGTTGATTGGGCTAAAATTGTCATAATCGATTTCAACCTGAAATTTAAGTTTAAAAAATGTTAAAATTGACTAGATCAATGTAACGTATTTCTTTTATACAATAAATAACACATAAACACGCTATAACTGACTGAATCTGTAACGCTGTTTAAATTGAATTAAAAAGAGAGATATCGTCTAGACTTACACGTGTGTGCCCCAAAAGAATGCTTAAAAAAGGCAATTTTGTGAAGACATTTATGCCATCAGTTTTTATGTCTATGTTGAAATACTGGATTGATTTTGTCTGAACTTCAGACCATGGCTCATTATTATGCTCTGTTTCTTCGGTGCTTAAAAAACACTCTTCAATTGGGAGATCATAAATGTACACAAGTTTCTGTTCACAAACGTGGAGCCTATACCTGTTGGATTAAGACCACGACCTCTTTTATGCAGATAATATTCCTGACAAAAAATAAATAAAAAATGGAGTAAAAGCAGGTATCTAAGCATGAATTTGATTTATGTCGTTTTTCATTATATAAAAGATTGGATCTGTTTGCAAAAGATTTGATCTTTTTCCCTATTTACATGTTTTATCAAAAAAATATGCGCTCTTCATTCACATACATATGTACACACATACAAATAAAAATCTCAAATCCAAATCGGACCATTGAAAATGTTTTGGTTTTTAATTTTAATTATTTGTGCCGACGACGTGACACGAAGTATTTCGGATTAATATTATTGTTAAAAAATATGCAATACAAATTTTTTGAATTGGGTTTTGAAGAAGAAGAATGAATTTATTTTCCTGATTTACAATTCAGAAAGTCGATAATTTTTTATCAGAAGTTGTGGACAGGCTATACCTACATATATGTAAATTGCCTCCTCACTAATACTACATCATACATGCTCAGCTCATATATGTATTTCATTCAGAAGCGCAATTCTCGATTTTCAAATTGAATCTTTCAGATTTAAATGAAAAACGACATTAGTGATCATGTTAAGTTCTGTATTTTTTAATTTGTGTTTTTTAAAGTTAAAAAAAAAACTTACTTCGCTTTCAGATGGAAAAAGACAATGAATAGTATTTGTGGCTGCTTCTATATCTCTCATATTCATACCCTTATTGAACGAAACATACCTGCCAACAATAATGGACACCAACAGTTGTTTATTTATTACGTCTAAACAATTTTTTTTCATAGCATTCCAACACGTCCTGGCCCTTCTCTGTTGTTCTTAGCAGCTCTTGGAGTATTATATCAATCAAAATTACTGTCTCATGTCATAACCAGGGGAAGCGTTTAAAGATTTGGCTGAACTTATAGTTCAGTCAAACCCGCTTAAGAGAAACGACGAAAAATCTTAATTCAAAAAAAAAAATGCAGTCTTTTTCCCAAAGAAAACATAATTGAAAATTCCCAAAATTTTTCTAAGTCTTTTTCTCAAAGAAATATTGAAAAATCTTTCTAAGTCCAAAAATTTTTATAAGTCCAAACATTTTTCGAAGTCCCAAAGAAAAAATATTATAAAATTTTTCTAAGTCCAAAAATTTTCTTAAGTCCAAAAATTTTCCTAAGTCCAAAAATTTTTCTAAGTACAAACATTTTTCTAAGAATATTGAAAATATTTTTAAGTCCAAAAATTTTTCTAAGTCCAAACATTTTTCTAAGTCCCAAAAAAAAAAAATATTGAAAATTTTTCTAATTCCAAACATTTTCTTAAGTCCAAAAATTTTTATAAGTCCAAACATTTTTCGAAGTCCCAAAGAAAAAATATTAAAAAAATTTTCTAAGTCCAAAAATTTTCTTAAGTCCAAAAATTTTCCTAAGTCCAAAAATTTTTCTAAGTACAAACATTTTTCTAAGAATATTGAAAATATTTTTAAGTCCAAAAATTTTTCTAAGTCCAAACATTTTTCTAAGTCCCAAAAAAAAAAAATATTGAAAATTTTTCTAATTCCAAACATTTTCTTAAGTCCGAAAATTTTTGTAGGTTCAAAAACAAATTCAGTCTTTTTCCCAAAGAAAACATAATTGAAAATTCCAAAAATTTTTCCAAGTCTTTTTCTCAAAGAAATATTGAAAAATCTTTCTAAGTCCAAAAATTTTTATAAGTCCAAACATTTTTCGAAGTCCCAAAGAAAAAATATTAAAAAAATTTTCTAAGTCCAAAAATTTTCTTAAGTCCAAAAATTTTCCTAAGTCCAAAATTTATTCTAAGTACAAACATTTTTCTAAGAATATTGAAAATATTTTTAAGTCCAAAAATTTTTCTAAGTCCAAACATTTTTCTAAGTCCCAAAAAAAAAAAATATTGAAAATTTTTCTAATTCCAAACATTTTCTTAAGTCCAAAAATTTTTATAAGTCCAAACATTTTTCGAAGTCCCAAAGAAAAAATATTAAAAAAATTTTCTAAGTCCAAAAATTTTCTTAAGTCCAAAAATTTTCCTAAGTCCAAAAATTTTTCTAAGTACAAACATTTTTCTAAGAATATTGAAAATATTTTTAAGTCCAAAAATTTTTCTAAGTCCAAACATTTTTCTAAGTCCCAAAAAAAAAATATTGAAAATTTTTCTAATTCCAAAAATTTTCTTAAGTCCAAAAATTTTTGTAGGTTCAAAATTTTTTCTAAGTCCTCTTCTCGAAGAAAAAATATTGAAAATTTTTCTAAGTCCAAAAATGTTTCAGTCTTTTTCTCGAAGAAAAAATATTGAAAATTAAAGTCCTAAAAGTTTTCTGTCTTTAAACGCAAGGCTTGAGAGGCTTAATGAAAACGAAAAAAGTTTTTTTCCCATCCGAATTAATATAGATACTGTATCTGAAAAACAATTCTAAAAATATTATCTGAAAACAAAAACTTTAAATGAAAATCTTGAGATTATTGAAATTATAAAATTACAATCATCCTTGTAAGGTTTTTTTTAAAGGCATTTTTGTTTCAATTTTGTTCTCATTTTTTGTATTTTTGTGAATTTTTTGTTGAAACATATGCACAGGTATGGAAAGCTTTGTAGTTAGTATTTGTAATATGTATACTATCTGCCCTATTCATTAACAAAAAATGGTTATTTCAGCTTTTGTGTTCAGGCTAACAACGCCATGTAACTCAAATGGAGTAGTTAGCAATTGCCTTTAGTTTGAGTCCGGAAAATTCCTATTCCATGGTGCAGTTACCCTGAGCACAAGAGCTGAAATAACCATCTTTTGTTTATAAAGAATGCAGTATATGTATATACATATATATGTATATGTAAGTATATCTTATTTATTTATTCACGATCCGGTGCAACAAGTCAGTTAAATTACAAAATTAAATTTTTTTAGTTGATCGTGAACGCATTATGTCTATTTCGTTTTAAGAAAATGCACAGAACAACAGCTGACAGCATTTTATACTACGTTTTCATTAGAGCAAATGAGGTAATTTTGCTGAAAATTTTCGATTCGAAATCATCTCATTTCCCATACAATTTCACATTTCCAAATGAGGTAATTTCAATTAAATTTGAACAAAATTAGGTAGGAAATTACGTAAATACTTTATGAACACACCCAAAAAGAATCAATTCAAAGTGAAACGCATTTAAAATGACAAATTTCAATGTATAAAACAACAAAAACAAGTGGTTGACAGCCTGGACTGTCAAACGAAATTAGCAAATTTATAATGAAAACACCTTAAACGTAATTTGCGAAATTACCTCATTTCGGCTCTAATGAAAACGTAATATTACTTGCCATCAAATACACGTTTGCAATTTTAACTTGTATTTTTTTGTTGCAATAAAGTTGAGGTACATATAGTAAAAATGCAAAAGTGTTGTAAGATTGTCTTAAGTACATTCTGTAGTAGGAGTGTAAGAAAATGTTACACTTTTGCACCTTTACAATGGTACTAGACAAGTTGCACCGGATCGTAAATACCCCTAATATTTTTCTGAGCATACCAAACCTTTTAACAAGTCATGTGATTTCAAACGATAATGTTACCATTTGGAGGAAAAATTTGTCCACACAAAAAAAATCATTTCGATTTGATTGAATTCTTATTCACGCAATGATTCATAAGGCTAGTAATGTTGGCATTTGATTGATCACTAAAATTGTTAACAAAAATTTTTTAATAAATGAATAAAAATTTTTACCCTCTTTAGGGTAGTTGAAATTCATTACATGGGAAAGTTTAAATTGGTAAAGATCTACACATTTCAATAAATTAGGAAATTTATATAATATGCCATCGTAAAATGTATAAAATAAATCTAGTTTTTGCTTATCTTTACCAATTGCAATTATTAAAGGCTGGAGTGTTAGGCCCTTCGTTAAATATTTTTGTCTCAATGACTACCCTTTTTGTATAGTCTTATGCTGATTGACAGACAGGAATCTTGGGCGTCTTTAATATGTCTTCCATTTGCTAGTAACAAGTAACTAAATGTCTATTATAATACGTCAGATTATGGTCACTCTTTTTATTTAAATTAGTGATTTTAAACCATCCTTTTCAAGTATTTATACGATTAACAAATGGTTCCATTGAAAAAGAATTATAAAAATTATGATCTATCTTTTGTTTTTAAAAACACTGGCAGCAAGAATTTTTACAAATTAAGATAAGTGATGATTATGAATGGTCGGGAAATAAGGCATGCAATTGGGCGTATTTAAAGGAAGGTTTGCCATTACTTCTTTTTTTTGCATCTTTTCTTCCCATGGGCAAACCCTAATTAATTCTTAAATAAATCAATTGCAAAATCATCAGAGTCTGCTGTAAGTTCAGATATATTATAAATGAGTTTTTAAAAAAGAGGTGTACAGATATACATATTTATAAATTTTTGAAAGCTGTCTTTTTCTGAAGTTATCCGATTTCAAACGATAGTGTTACCATTTGGACGAAAGATAAGTCCACCAATAAACACACAAAAATCATTTCGATTTGATTGAAGAATACATTATAATTTTTATTCACGCAACGATTTAATAAGGTTAGTAATGTTGGCATTTGATTGATCGCTAAAATTATAAAAAAAACTTTCAATAAATGAATACAAATGTTTACCCTCTTTAGGATAGTTGAAATTCATAACATGGAAAAGTTTGAAGGTTATGTCTACACATTTCAATAAATTAGGGAATTTATATAATATGCCATCGTAAAATGTATAAAATAAATCTAAATTTTTTTTATCTTTACCAATTGCAATTATTAAAGGCTGGAGTGTTAGGCCCTTCGTTAAATACTTTTGTCTCAGGGACTCTACCCTTTCAATATAGTCGGATGCTGATTGGCAGTGAAGAAGGCAGGAATCTTGTGCGTCTTTGATTGATGGTTTCCATTTGGATTTTTTTGTATCCCTTTTTCCAATTGATAAGATCGGTGGCTTCAACACAGCATGAAGCAAAGAAAGAATTAAAAAATCGCGGGAATCTGAAATAATAGTAAAATAGCATATCGAAATCGTGTTACTTGGTTTCTCAAACTGTTTTGTATAAAAATAACATTTACAAAAAAAACAAAACCCAACAAAATCTATCCGCGGTGGACTATATCCGTATAGTGGACGTTAATTTTGTATGAAATACAAATAAAATAGTTTGGAGTTCTATTTTGAATTTCACTTCCACTATAGACCACTGCGGAAAGTTTTTCTGTTATATCGTCTCCAATCTCACGAACTAACGTAAGTGTTTTTTTGCCACATTTAACAAAAATCGCTTTTTAAAAGATGTTCTATCTTGTTGAGAGTTTATTTTCTGATTGATTTTTTAACTTCAAGATTTCTATTTCTGAATTTAATGGTTTGAAGAATAACTAAAGCTAAAATATGCGATTTTCTAAAATGCCAAAAAAGCAGTTACGTCAGTTCGTGAGATAAGGGACAAAATGTAAATGACACGAAATGTTATCTTATCTTACTTGTGTCAGTATTTTCGAGTTCCTTTAATAATACCAATGAGCTCTTGTCTTTTATTTTCTGCTGCAAAATTGGAATAATTTTGGATACGAATGCTGGCCAAAGTTGAAATAGCTGAGATTTGTTGGTTGGATTTAAAATGTCATAATCGATTTCAACCTAGATTTAAGTTTAAAAACTGTTAAAATTGACTATAGATGAATGCAATGTATTTTTTTCATAAAATACATAACACATGACTCTGTAACGCTGTTTAAATTGAGTTACAGGGAGAGATATCGTACAGACTTACAAGTGTGTGCCCCAAAGAATGCTTAAAAAGTGGCCATTTTGTGAGGACATCTAAGCCATCATTTTTTATGTCTAATTGCCGCTGTTGAAATACAGCAGTCCATTTTGTCTGAACTTCAGACCATGGCTCATTATTATGCGTCAGCCAAATAATGGCTTGCTCAGTTTCTTCTGCGTTTAAAGAACACTCGTCAATTGGGGAATCAAGTACAGAAATCTCTGAGCACAAACAACATTTCTCAAAAATAATGTTTAAGTCGATTTTTTTTTGTTTTACCTTGATCTCTGCTGGCATTAGTTAATTGCCTTTTTAATCCTCTAAGCTTTATTCTCGCATTAACGGCTTTATCATGGAGCTTACCTGTTGGATTAAGCCCACGACCTCTTTTATGCAGATAATATTCCTGATAAAAATTAAATAAAAAACGGAGTAAAAGCAGGTATCTAAGCATGAATTTGATTTATGTCGTTTTTCATTATATAAAAGATTGGATCTGTTTGCGAAAAGATTCTATCTTTTTCCCTATTTACATGTTTTATCAAAAAAGATGCGCTCTTCTTCATTCACCTATGTATATACATACATACACATAAAAATCTCAAATCGAAATCGGATCATTAAAAATTTGCTCGTTTTTAATTTTAATTATTTGTGCCGACGACGACACACGACTTATTTCGGATTTTTGTTTCCTGATTTACAATTCAGAAAGTCAAGAGTCGATAATTTTTTATCAGAAGTTTCGGACAGTCTATACCCATATCCTACATAAAAACATGCTCATATGTTTCATTCAGAAGCGCAATTCTCGATTTTCGATCGAATCTTTCAGATTTAAATGAAAAACGACATTAGTGATCATATTTAGTTCTGTATTTTTTATTTTGTGTAAAAAAAAAACTTACTTTGCTTTCAGATGGAAAAAGACAATGAATGGCATTTGTGGCTGCTTCTATATCCCTCATATTCATCCCCTTATTGAAAGAAACATAGCTGCCAACAATAATGGACACCAACAGTTGTTTATTTATTTCGTCTAAACAATTTTTTTTTTCATAGTATTCCAACACGCCCTGGCCCTTCTCTGTTTTTTTTAGCAGTTCTTGAAGAGTTACATCATTCACAATTCTTGCCTCATCGCCAAGGGAACCGTGTGAAGATGTGGGTGAACTTGTACTACTGTACAATTCAGCTGTATTATTTGGAGTACTGGTTGTGCAATTATTCTCAATCCAATCCCTACAGGCATCTGAGACGTACGTCGGTAACTTTTAATTAAAGAGGAATAAAAAGAAACGAAACATATAGAAATAAAGATTTGAAAGTTATGGCAGTTGAACTTTGAGTAACCTACATTTTTTCTCCACACGTTTAGATGGTATTTAAATTTTGCCCGTGTACCCAAAAGGGGAGCAGGGAAAAGCTCATTTATCTCAGATTCAGTAACAACCAGAAGACTTTCAACGTCAAACCCATTATCTATAATATATTTAAGAATAATATATTAAGCTCTATAATTATGATATAAAGCCAGAACGTCATACCAATAACACGTTTATAGACCATTTCCTCAAAGCCGAACCTTTTGCATATTAATTCTTTCATTTCATTTTCAGGATGGCCTTCAGTGCTATCAACAAGTTCAGCGATAATTTCATTATCAGAGTTCGAATTTTCATTTTGTCTGCTAGTACCATCAGCAGCCGGAATTATTATGTCTCTATCATTGAGGTTTATTATACTTCCGATTTCACAATTATCCATAACTGCTTGGGATAAAAAATTTTGCATTTTTAATAGTGCCAAAAATTTAAAAAAGGCAAACCCAATAAACATGTTTTTTTTTTTTTTTAAATAGTTATTGCTTTGTAGATATGTATATAGGAAAGGACTTTGCTGACTTTGCCTTGTTTTGCGTGAGAAAGCATCGACTTTATACAAACTTGTTTCTTGTCCATCTGACTTGCCTTTTTGACCAATTTGTGCCTTTTTTGCCTACTTTTCCTTTTTAAGCCTTTCTTTTTTTTGGCCTTGGCATTCAAGAAATAGCTAATTTTAAAACAAGACTTAAGGCAGTATTGCATTATCATAGGTATATGGCAAGTTCGCTAAAGGCAGTATTACATTGTCATATATATATGGCAAGTTTGCCAAATAAATATGGCTCAAAGATGTCACATAAGTGTGATAGTCATATTTATATGACTAAAAATATATGACTCCATATATATGACACTCATGAATTATTTTGAGTTTAAAAAAAAATATTCGATTTAAGTAATTGGTCAAATTGATTGAAACGTAATTGGTCAAATAAATCATATTTTCTTAAATATTTTATTTTTCGTAGCTAGTGTGTCATATTTGTAAACAAAAATTTACATAGAAAGCTTGTGATCATGTATATGGCATATTTATAAGGCATAGTCTTATACTACTTGTCATATATTCAAATTTTGTGCCATATTTTATATGACTAGCATTGGTCATATAATGTATATATGACAATGTAATATCACCTTAAATAATATGGCTCAAAAATGTCATATAAGTGTGATAGTCAAATTTATATGAAAAAATATATATGACTCCATACATTTGAAAATCACAAATTATTTTGAATTTAAAAAAAAACACATATGTGATTTAGGGTTGGTTTCACAATGTCTAATTAAAGTTTCATTTACGTTTCACAATATCTGAAAAGTCCTAAGTGGCAATTAAAGTTCTAAATATTTTACTGGCCATGTTGAAGTGTTGACTAACAAATTAAACTGTCAAAAAAAATATTTACAGCTGTTCGTGTGAAAAATTCAACAAAGACATCAATATAATAGCCTGGACTAGTGACGGTTATTTGTGTGCGTTAACCCAATTACTTAGATACTTACTTCACAACAAAAATACAATACCCCTTGACACCATAAAATTGCAATTTCAAAACGCGCTAAAGCATTTAATACCGCTCACATCCACATATCCACATACAATTTCTAACTGGATCTTATCAATTTACAGCCACAGGCCTTAAACCACCATTAATGTTGTGTGTTACCAGCTCTCGGTCCAAAAAGTTTAATTATGACACTTCAAAATTCACAATTTGAGACTAACCTAATGGTTAGTTTATACTTCGGAGTAATTTTCCTCCGTCGCTTTGAAAGAACAGGAGCATGAAATTTAAACAAGATTCCTCAAATACACTTTCTATTTCTTTTTTTTTTATTTGATTTACTGCGACAGAAAATAATTGGTCAACGAATCCAAAAAAAACCTTCCTCAGTTTTTGACAGCAAATCTGAGGACTTTTTGTGTTTATATTTCTGAGAATACGAATACCTCTGAAATCTCTGATATCTTTGAAGTATAAATTGACCAATAATTGTTTGACAGAATATTTTCAATCAGTCAAAATTAAGTGGAAAACTGGAATAACTTACAACTAGCTAAAATGTCACATAAATATATTATTTTGATGATTGTGAAACGCAAAGATTTTGAAGAAGAGGATTTGAATTGCGGATAATATACATATATGTCAGATAGTTATGGGGAACTTTAATCAGACTTAATGGAACGGGATTGACCAAATACATCATATTTTTTTAAATATTTTATTTTTTGTAGCTAGTGTTTCATATTTGTTAAAAAAGTGGGTAACATCAGTTTTGCACTCACAGCCTCGCACAAAAACACGGGTATAAATTAATATTTTTTTGTTTTACAGCAAACTTTTGCATAGGATGTAACAAAATATTACAGCGTATAGGTAGGGGATAAATAGACGCCTCCCCCATCCATCTAATTCTTGTCTGGATTAAATACAAGGTTTCAAGCCTTTCATCGTATCTGCTCCCATAAGGATATTTCATTAAATCATCAATTATTTCCTTCTATACACATATTTATATGTGTAAACCAGTTATGTATCCTAATACGCACTATTTTCCAGCGGTGCCACGTCGAAAAAAAGTTGCGAGGTAGATCCATAAATAGGCCAGTCAGAGGTTTTTTTTTTGCAAAAATAATATGATCAAATTTTATGATTGGAATTAGTAGGTGGGTTGTTTCTGAGTATAAAAATTAAATGGCGGGATGGTAAGTAATGTGCCGAGAACGGCTTATAGTACACAAAATTTTAAAGGATCTTTTCGATAGGAAATTTAACTATCTTTTTTTTCAT